>JAREIS010000117.1:1855000-2455000 GCA_030060385.1 Muscicapa striata striata | reverse complement strand
TACAAAGGCAATCAGCAGTGCCTCATGCATAGACTTAAGCACTCTGTGAAGTAATGCCTAATTACACTTTCATAGCTATCATTAGGCATCTTTTGGCTTAGACTGTCATGTGCAGTAAATGCATAAATGTTTTGGTCCCTATCCTCAAAGATATTTCGACATCTAGTTCTCATTTTTAATTTATAAAAATTAAGGATCATTAGGGACCTTTTCCCAAAGCCAAAGTATTTGAAATTTTGTTTCTTGGAAGAGTATTTGAAATTTCGTCTGTGTTGGAAACTTGTGAACAAAACTAGATTGTCACAGTAATCTAGATCCAACACTGCTGTGCCTACAACTTCAATAAATTGGTCTATTTAGTTGTTTGGTTGGGTTTTTTTAAGTGTTCTTCACCAACTCTTTATGCTATTTCTATTAGTATCATATCCATAACAAATAATCTAGTATAGATGTATCTAGATGTGGAAAAAACTGCCCATCACATCCAAGGAATATTCAATCCATGAATGAAGTTGTTTAGTTCCAGAGAGACCTCATCATTACTCAAAATAAAATGTCTCCAAACTCAAGGAAAGATTTTTTCTTCCATATTGTATTCTTCTCGACATCATTGTAATAGTTATTTAAAACAGAAAACTGTGCACTTTTTTAAAAATTAATTTTATTTTCTTGTTTGTGTTGTATAGAAGGTTTCCACTTCCTGTAATAAATATTCCTTGATTCCCCTAAAAGTTTCTGAAAAACGTCTTATATGTTAGTGTGAGCTGTATTTGATCTAAGTTTATATGTGTCCTACATGGTTGGCTGGCATTTCTGTTGGGGCTACTGTTTACAGAGGAAGAATAGACCACTATGTGTGTGGCATATGCATGATTATATGTATAGGTTATGGTTTGTTATTTGTGCTTAGAAGAAAAAAAAACAAAAAAACCAAAAACAAACAAAAACAAACAAACAAACAAAAAAAAACCAGAAGCAGTTTCACTCTCCATTCTACTAGTCTTGCATAGATGTGAGTTCACTTGTTTAATTTTAGGAATGTGAACAGAGGTTAAAAAAATATTTAGATAGTAGTCCTATAATTAACTTAATAATAAAATTAGACAACAAATATTTGAACATCAATTAAATTACAAAGTGTTTCTCTGAGTATCATACATCTGAAGCAGAAAATTAAAATGCATTTATCAATGACCCAGCATTGTGTTAAGTAGAGAACCAGTAACTAAATAAATTGGTAAAAGGGTGCAATAAAACAAGCCAGTGATCAAGTACTTCTGCTTCACCTGGCTGGTAAAATAGCACTTAATTTACTTTTATAAGCATTACTGTCTAAGAAATAAAATGTCATTCTAAAGAGCAAATGTTAAGGAACTTGAGCCTTTGGGATTTAGGAAATTTGCTAAAGAAGCAAAAACCTTGGAGTAAAGATTTTTGGGTAACTTGGATGTGCTGCAGCTTGAGAATGGGGCAAAACACAAGTATGGTATTTTTTGAAATGGTGACACCCCTGAGAAGCAGAAAGAGTAGAGAAGCTGTACAGTTCTAATTGTTAAAAGTGTAATTGCCAGCTCAGGTTTGCATGAATTTAGAGGCCTTTTTAACATGAGGTTAATTAGCAAGGCTTTTCAAAGTCTTTTCCCAGCCCTGCACAAGTCTAGCACAGCCCAGGAGCAGCTGATATTTTTTAACTGTACATTGTTGCTGACCTGTCTGTGTGACATCAGAGTTCAGTCACAATTCAATTCCAGCCCGTTGTGTTTGCATGTTACTGTAATTGGAATTAATGGACTCTCATATTGCCTCTCCCAGGAAATCCAAGGAGCACCATCCACCTCTGCAGACTAAATACCTGCCTCTTTCAAACTAGTCTTGGAGCAGGGCTCCACTGGGGTTTTTTTGCCATCAAGTTCTTCTTTGTAGAGAAAATCAGATTTCATATTCCTGGACTGACCGTCAGGGATTATCAGCAAGTGTAAAATTCACATTCAAAGTATTTGCAACAAACTCCTACTTATGAATGACATTTTGTCAAGGGCTTTTTAATTATTTTCATCCTCAAGTGTATCTACATATTGACCTGTTAGCTATGAGGCGACTGCTCTGATATATCATTGTGATTGTAGAGGAATTTCCACCAAAATGTTTTAAATAATTGCATTAGAATGAAGGGTGACTAAAAAGGATTGGAAAAGAGAAAGAAGCATTTGAATCTTTCCTCTCAACAAAAACAAAGGAAAAACACAGTAAGAGGTCATTCTTCTCTTGTGAAATTCTTCAATTACCTGCAGAGTTAAAAGGAAGCTTTTAGTCAGATCTGTTCATGATTAAAATATATTAGCAAGTCTAAACAACTTATATATTAATTCAACCATGGTTTTTTTCAGCTCTGAATAGTGTTTTACTATCAAATATTTGTAAAGAAGACAACATTGAATCCAAATTCTTATAGTTGCGCTATTATAGTTATAAAGTCTATTTATAAAATCTATAGTTATAAAGTTTATAAAGCCTATATCCTGAACTATTACATAGTTATATAGTTGAACTATTGAGGAAACCCAGTTAGAACTGTATCTCTGCAGAGCACTGAGGTGTCTGCCAGCAAACCTAATGTGCACAGTCAGAAGTCACTTCATGTATGAATCACCCACCATGGCTGTGGCCCTTTAACACTTCAGGAATAATTTCATACCTTTGGTTTCTGTTCTTACACATCTCAGGACAGCTCCCCTGGGGCTGGGAACGTGGGGACTCCCCATGGGAGAGACTGGGCAGGGCTGGGTCCAACTCACTGTGCCAGTGAATGTGTAACCAATCTTCCCTCAAATATACATGTCTTGGGTTGCAATACAGGATGTGACCAGAAATGTGTATTGTGTCAGCATCTGTTGAAGCTGGGTGGGGCAGTGATTCCTTGTCTCTGTGGCGCATACTGTCTGCTAATGGGCCAGCTTTAAAACCAGCTGGGGCAATCATTTTTATCTTTTCCACAACCCGTCCTCCCTCCAGGAAAATATCATCTGCTGCTGGGCCATTGAGTCCCAGTGCATGACTGATAAAATTCCATCATCCCATTGGGAAATGCCCCACCCAGGGGGAGGAGCCAGTCTTTCCTACTTAGATAAAAAACTGGGATTTTGAAAAGCAAGTTTTCCGTCTTTCCACTGGATTCCAGAGGAAATCCGGACCTTTCCACATCATCCCTGGACCTTCAGAGGAAAACTACACCTTCTGCAGGGGCACTGCTTCAGCTGAACCACATCTGCCACTGCAGGAGGATGCAGCCACCATTTAATGGGACTGCTACCAACACCCTGACTGACTGACGGGGTGTCAGGTTGTATTCTGACTCTGTCAGTGTTTTGGAATTGTTCTTTGTAATACTGTATTTCTATTTTAATTTTCCTAGCAAAGAAGTGTTATTTCTAATTCCCTGAGAGCCCCTTAATTTCAAAATTATAATAATTTGGAGGAAGGGGGTTTATATTCTCCATTTCAAAGAGAAGCTTCTGCCTTTATTGGCAGACACCTGTCCTTCAAACCAGGTCAATACATCAGTTTGCCCTTCAAACAGAAAATAAAATAAAATAGTTTATTTCCATTTACTAATTGCCCCACTACAGTGAGGTAAACACAGAACATGTGAGTGTTCAGGAGTAAGATTATCTCACAATACATATATATCCTCATATTCTTCATTCTTGCTATTTTCTTTTTGTTAGAAATGAGGAAGTGTTCGTGGAGCTGGAAATTAAAATTACTCTGAATGTCTTGCTGTTTTATACAGAAAAGACTGATACTAAACCACCATTGTGCCAAGTTAATTCCTCGCAAGGTTCAATGAAGAGTTAGGAAACAACAGTCCAAACAACAATAGTCCCAGACAAGTATTTTGTAATGCAGAATTATTCCTTAATATACAGATGTTTTTCTGTTTACTCATTAATAAAATGTGTAAAAACAGAGGCATGGATGCTGCATGTATAACTAGGAAGTGGTAGTAGGTAAACATCACTTGGGCAGCATCCAGCAGTTTTACTTCCCTCCCAGGATGGTGATGTTGGTATGTTGGACATATTTATCTTTTATGTGCTCTCTAGCTCAGCCTGTCAGCTACAGCTCGTGTTTTTCATCATTATGGCTGCAAAAACAGTGCTCACCATAGGAATGGCTGATGAAAATAAAGTTATTAATGCAAAAACATCACTCTTTCCAGTGTTAATTTACACCATTTAAGTACAGCTGGGCCAAGGAGAACAAAAATCCAGCAGTTTTAGAATGACTGCAAGAGTTCTCATTTCAGCTTGAAAGTACCATTCATTCAGTTCTACAATGTTTTGTTCTTTATCTGGTACCCCTTTTTCTTTCACCTGTTATATTACAACAGTTTTATGTATTTCTGGTGAGGAAAAGGCAGCTAGGTTCTCACTCTACAAATGTTTTTATGGATGGAGTCGGCATTGGCAAATACAGAATCCAGCTGTATTTCCTGGATTAATTAAAAGAGCTAATAGGAAGGCTGGCTGAAAAAGAGTGTAAGCCACACTGAGCAGGGCTCACAGCAACTCCATATTTATGGGGTGAATATCTCCCTGCTAAATCTCTGCTCACTGCCTCCCTGGTTCTGATTGTCCCTGAAATTAGCACTGGTATCAGATAATTGTGTAATTTGATTTGTTTTAGTTTTTTGAGAACAGTGTTCTCAAATAGTTCTATGCTAAAATCCCCACAGTTCATATTACTACTAATACCCATCCTACACATACACTTAATCTATGTTTATTAGTTGCTTTAAATTAATGGAAGTGCCTAAAACAAGTATATGAACAAAACAAATCTTTGTAGGATACATCCCAGGGCAATGACAAAACAAAAAAGAAAAAGATACAAAGAAACATAGAAACAAAGGAAAAAAAAAAAAAAAACCCTACCATGAATCTGCTCATATATTACTTTATTGATTTATTGACATTGCAGTTTAAAATACTTATAAGATTTCATTAGATTCTAAAATTTTACCCTGAACTGTGCTAAAAAGTGCAATTCTCTTATTTCATTGATTGGAAGATATAAAATATGTTGGTATGAAAGCACTGTAGTGGCATTACCAAAGTGTTTTTCTTAGGTACCATTCAGATATATTTCATTGTGACAAAGCATTGCCATAAAATATACAAGAAAAAACCTCTTTAGCAATACCATAATGACATATTTTGACATTATTGGGATGGAAAGAGAAACTTTCAAATACAAAAGTAAAAAGAATTTGGTCTGAAACTCGCAAGATACTAAAATCTCCTCTGGCAAAGCATTTTCATTCATAAAAAGCAGTATTTTTTTGCCATAAAATTGTTCTCTTGCCTTTTTTTCCTTGCTTCTTCATGTTTTTTGGTTTTTTTTTCAAGCCCTAGGGACTACTCACTTAAAAAAAAAAAAAAAAAAAAGTAAAGAAAATCCTACCTCTGGGCCCAAAAGTAATACAGCTTTGTAGTTAATGTCTCTTTCCGAGGAATATAGATAAAAGCATACAAATCCCTGTCTCTTTGTGCTCCATGCTTTCACATTTGCTCATTTTCTGACCCATATTCTCTGACCCCAAGTTTATTCATAACCAAACAAATGGCAGTGACAGATGTCATCCCACAGACTGCTTTACTTGCTACATGAAGATGGGCATCAGGCACCTTCCCCTCTGTGGCTCTCTCAAATTACTAAATGTGTGTCCAGGTCCATGAAATAAAAATAATTATAATGAGAAGCAGATATTTCATAGGTCAAATTAGTTCACTGCAGTTGTGCAAAGTTGTAGCAATAGGGGATCTGCCCAAACAGAAATAAACTAAACAGCTTCTAAAATCTCCCTACAGTTGTTATGCCCTTCCCTTTTCCCCTATAAAAGGAAGGATGAAATCCACCAGATGCTGGAAACAAAACCTGCCATAACTGATGTGTTATTTTAACCAGAACTGTGTTGCATTCTGTTATTCCTCTGGACAGTCTTTATTCACACAAGTTGCAGCTGAGTAGAATGCAGCTCCTGCAATTTTGGGGGTGGCTTGTGCTGATGGCTTTGCACAGGCTGTGATGCAGAGCTGGAGGGGGATGAAACCCTCAGCTCTCGAGTCATCTTTCAGTGCCCACACTGACCTGGGCACAAGGGAGAGGCTGCTCTGCTCTGAAGTGCTTTGCACAGAGAGTTTGTGTATGACTGGTGTCCCTGCTTTGTCACTGAAGCCTGGGAAAATCATCCTAATGCGCATAAATGTTTTATTTCAGTGTTGTAACACAAAATAATTTTAATTGAATTATGATAAAAGAGCAAAAAGACAGTAATACTAATTTTTGAGAAATGAAGTGCATTGCCAATGTTTTTAACATATCAACTCACATTTTTCTTGATTCTAAAACATTTTGCTCAATAGTTGAAATAATTAAGAAATGACTTATTGTTTCCTGTCCTCCATGGCAGAATGAGAGTTGTTGCTGCAAGGTATCTTTTTTCATTATCAAAGTAAGAGCAATGCAAACAAAATTTGTATAAAATGACAGTACTTCAATAATAAGTATGCCATTTTAAACATAAATTCATCCAGAAGGCAGACATTCTATAAGAGGAAAGTCAATATTTCTCATATGTAGATCTGCCTTAAAACTATCTGTACTTTTCACAGTCCTGGAACAGTGCCTGCATTTTGTAACCAGATCCTTTAGAGCTGGTGCAGCCCCAGAGCACATTGCCCCTTCCCAAGTCTCACAGTGAATTGACTGGAGAGCTCACCAGGCAGAAAAGTTCAGGTTCTTCCTGAATTATTTTGTAAATATCTGTCACAGCTGTAATAGGGGTATTTAAATAGCAGACACATTTTTTTATAATACAACTCAATTCTTCCAGTGAATGTTGAGTAGGAGGAGTCAGCTGGCCAGGTGTAATCAACAGGGATGGAAAGGAAGACAGAGCTGCACCAAAATGCAGCTTTTTAGGTGCTTTGCTATTTTTGGTTGATCTCATTAGAATTTCTGCCTTATTCATTAAGGCTCTGTTTCAGCAAAGCATGTAAAGCCATAGTTACAACAAACACCCATCTAAATGAATAAATTGTATTATAGTTAAATACATGCTTAACTGTTTTCCTGAATGGGTGTTTTAGCATTTTATTTTTCTAATTAAAAGAAAAAATGTCACAGAGGAAAATGCAGTTATGTAATACCCCATTATTTTGCACAACTCAGACAATAAACTTAATCTTATCTTATTTAGTATGCTAAATAACTTGGAGAAGTTCTTAGCCATCTAGTCAACACACCTTAAAATTTGAGGGTAATGATTATTACAGATGCATAAAGCTCATTACTAATGAGTAAACATTCATTTTACATCACTTACTTTAAATTCATGTAATTCTTTATCCATTGTGCCTATTCAGGTAAGGATTTTAAAGTTTAGCTGATTTAGAATTATACATTAGAAACAGAAAGGAGAAAAGAGAAGGGGGTAAAGTTTTTTTGTACTGAGTTAGTTCAAATACAACTTGAAGGACTTTATTTCCAGTTTGGAATAACATTTGCACCAGAATAAATTATTACATGTTTAGTACTGTAGTGGATTTTAGAAATTAGCTTATAAGGAAGCAATTAAGGTCTTTTCTGGTGAGGTTTATTCTATAGAAATAATGAAGAGCACAATTACTGGGGACAAACAAGAACATTTTTGCACTTCCTTTGAGGCTCAAAACTTACCCATATCAGACAGCTACAGTGTGGTATTGCTCACCTGGAAAGAAAAAGGACAGAGAGCTTGACTTCAGCTTCTCACAAGTGAAAAATTAATAGTGCTGCTAAGAATGTAGGAATGGTTTTAGTGGCTCAGAACTTGATGCAGCTTTGCAGCATCCTCCAGCAGCATGTCTCCAGCAATCACCAATAATCAATTTCTAGATGGGAGTCTTAGGAAAACAGCAAACACAGCAATCTTACTCCTTACACCAGTCCAACAATCTCTGCCTTGTGCACATGCAAAGGTAGAGTTTATATACTGGTTTTTAATATTTTTAAGAAGTCTTTAACTTATGGCAGTCTAGTCTCACTTTGAAGCTGTCAGCAGGGGTCTTCATAGCTTCCTACGACAATGAATTCTTCTATATATCCACATTGGTTTGTTTGGTCTGCAACTTCACATCAGAGTTCCCATAGTTCTTGAATTATGAAGAACAACCATCAGCTCCCTCTCTACATCCTCAGTTTCACTCATGATTTTATAGTTCTGTCAAACACTCCCTATAGTCTCTTCTCTGAGCTGAGGAGTTCTTGCCTGTCTAATTCTTCCTCTGAGAGTTGCTCTGTAAATTTTTTTCATCATTATTGCTCTTCTCTGTGCTTTTTCTGTTATGTATGCCCTTGCAGTGGCAGGGAGGCAGATTTCCCAGCAATATCCAGGATTCATGTGAGTGAAGTGCCATTGCATTTTTCAGTCTTGTTCTTTTTTTGCAATAACTCATAAACATCTCTTTTTTTTTCTGTTGACTGTTGTTGACTCCTGAACTAACATTTTCATAAGTCCTGTTACTCAACCTCTGAAATCTCTTTCCTCAGATACAATTGATAGTTTAGAAAACCTCACTCCAAAGGCAAAACTACTTTTTACATGGCTATCATCTTTTTTTACTTTTTCCACATTTAGTTGTTACCCTATGAAGTTTTAACACACCTGGTAGCTCAATACTGAGAGTTTATTGGCAGTTGTATTAACAAAATTTTCAGCTCTAAAAGCCCTCTGCACCACCAACAAACTTTGTTGTTTCACTTTTCACTTTTTCTCCAGATAATTTTTGCATACATGCGGCAATACTGGACCCAGTGTGAAACTGTGAGAAACCTACAGTGGTTTTCCTGTATTGACAAAACTGACTATTTATAGCTACCCTTTCTTTCCAATTTTTGAGTATTTATTTGCTCATGAGAGAATCTTGGAAAGAAACAATAATTTGATATCTTTGATGGGATGCTGAAAGGTTTTCGAAGCACAAGTATACAATAGCAAATGATTATTGATTCTTTAAAGGATGAGCAAGACCGAACTTCTTTCTATAAAATTCATATGGATTTTTCTCAGGAATACATTCATCTATGTACTTTCTGTATATAATGTCTTCTACATTATATGCTCTACTAATTTGTCTGATCACTAGTCCCCAAATCTCCATGGGAGCCTTTTCCAAATTTTAGTGTAGTGGAGTTTTGATTTTTCTTTTGCTACTCAGGCCGTTTAAAGAGGAAGGTGAGAAACCACTTTTAATTGAATGCTATTTTTAGAATGTTCAAGACCCTTTAGAAGTCTGACAACTCATTACTCTGCTATTAGCATTTCCTGCTTTTATCCTATGAGATGGATGCTCTAAATGGTTTCCCATAAAGATTCTGTCATGTTCTCCTCAGGTGTCAAATGTGCAAAGAACTGATCTTACTTCACCCAGCTTCTGTCTCCAGGAAAACTGAAGATGCTTCTCAAGAAATAAGTACAATCTCTATTATAGCAAAGGAAAAAAAAAAAACCTGTGAGGTGAAGGGCTGGCTTTAATAAAGGACGGACATTAGGACCATGTACATAAATACCTTGTCACCTCTTCAGTGATTTAGCACTAGAAAATTTGGTATGAGTATGTCTTGTGCCTGGATTGATGCACAGTCCCTCAATGGAGATGGAAACTGTTCCCTGACTCTTTTTTGAGGTCTTTATAATTAGCCCATACTGCCTGATATCTGAGCATACTTTAAATGGCCTTTTTACAGTAATTAAAAAACAAAATCAAGATTTACTTGGGGTTGCCCCAGATGAAAAAACATGAACATGTCCAAGATAGGAACAATCCTATTGTTTCAGAAATAGTTACAATCCAAAATCAGTCTATGCATAAATGAGATTTAAATCACACATTCACAGAATATCCTGAGTTGGAAGGGACCCACAAGGATCACCCAAGCCCAACTCCCAGACAGGACAGCCCAAGAATCACACCCTGTGCCTGAGAGCATTGTTCAAATGCTCTTTGAGCTCTGCCAGACTGGTGCTGTTCACACTGCCCTGGAGCCTGTTCAGTGCCCAGGCACCCTCTGGGTGAAGAACCTTTCCCTGATATCCTGCCCTGACACAGCTTCAGGCCATTCCCTTGGTCCTGTCCCAGAGCAGAGATCAGTGCCTGCCCCTCCTCTGCCCCTCACAAGGAAGTTGTGGCTGCACTGAGATCTCCCCTCAGTCTGCTCCAGGCTGAACAAACCCAGAGCCCTCAGCCCCTCCTCACATGGATTCCCCTCCAGACCCTTCTCCATCCTTGCTTCCCTCCTTTGGACACTTTCTAGGAGCTAAATGTCTTTCTCATGTTGTGGCACCCAAAATTGCACACAGCACTGGAGGTAAGCCTGCTCACTTCCCAACTCACATAGTAAATGAATACAGAGATGAGGGCAGTTTCAGACAATCTTTAGTTATAAATTCCTGATGTCTGTGCCGTGTGCCCCAGCACTGTTCATGTTTGCATACTAACTAATGAACACACCCCTCATTTAAATTAATGCTCCCTTGTCTGGTATAAACAGGCTGCAGCAATTCTGTAGCTGGCAAGCAAGGAAAAGAAGAGAGGCTAAACAGGATTAGCAGAATATCAAAGCATCCTCTTTAATTAAATGCTACAATATGTTCATTTATTTTTGTCTCCAAGTAACTTTTTTTACCATTCATACCTGATTGATCACATAAGAACAGAGCTGGGAGCTAAGAGAATCTATTCATTATCTAAAAGGTTGTTATAATGGGTGCTCTTATTAATCATATTTTTAAGAGGAAAGGTGTGAGGTGGTCCATTGCCATTCAGAAAACTAATGCTCAAGGAAAGGACTTAGGCAAGAGCCACTCACACCAGCAGGCCAGCTAATCTAATTGATAATAGTCTTTTTAATTTGGAATTGTATATTAACGGGCTGCAGCACTGGATCATCTTCACACCATTCTCATTATATCAAGTCCTTATTCATTTGGAAGGTTAACAAGTGCATAGTATTAATAACAAAATTAAATTGAAGGATGTCAATTGGAAAGAGATATTTATTATTAAGTGTTTACAGGAGAGGAATAAGCATTTTAGTTCCATTATCATTTAGCTAAGGCTGTGTATGAGCACCTGAAGAAGCTACATGAATGCAAGATGATGATTTAGGAATTGAAATTAAGGATTATTATTTACTCCAAAAGTAGGGAAGTAGAAATATGAATTGTGGTTCTTTTGCCAGCTGCAAAGGAGTCCCTGTGAGTGATGCTAAATCACCACAGTTCCATAGTGCCTTTCTGACCAGTGCCTGGGTCACTGTGAACATCCTGCTTAGACTGTGGCATGGACTGCAGGATGCAAGCAATTTTCAGGGATGCCAAGTTATTTGTCTCTACAGGCTTAGGCAAGGGAGAACTTCTAGGACATTTTGCACAGCTAACCTCTCTAGAAGTGCTCAGAGCAGAAATTCAGGCACTTAATAAATTTTACAGCTGAAAATTGAAGAGCTCTTGACCCTCTGCTACCCAAGCATTCCTTGCAGATTGCTGTCATGGACCTTGGTGTATAAATTTTTCCCGTGTTTCACTTCAAATATGGATCTGCAAGATTTTTTCCTTGAAGTCATAAATGATTCCCTACTATAGTTTATGTTTAATGTAACATGTTAATAAAAATGTTAAACAAGCCAGTTGTATCCAGTATATAAAGAGAGAAAGGAAATATGTACCAATGCTCTTCTGTGCTGTTTCATAGAAGCGAAGTCAGTTATGGGTGTGGTCCACAATTTCTTCTTTTAGTGTGAGAAAACTTTTCTCCAAGGCAACCACATTTATTTATTTATTTATTTATTTATTTATTTATTTATTTATTTATTTATTATTTGGCTTTACGCTTCTGGTATGTTGTGTCCAGAGAAGTTTTTGTCACACATTTTCAAACAGATGGGTATGATTTGGCACAGCTGGGTTTATCCTACCAGTTACACAGCTTGGAATAATCTTGTCTGGGTTAGGGTAAAATGAGTCATAGCTTCCCAAAATCATTTGTCACTGCTGTAAAATTAAAGACAATTGGTCCTGATTGGTAGTTTCTGCTAAAAAAAAAAAAAAAAAAAAAAAAAAAAAAAGTATGACTTGAAGGAGCAAGACTGCTGCAGATAAAAATATGAGGGCCCATTTCACAACTGCTTTATTTGAAAAGCTTAGGCCTACATTTTGTTATATGGTAATTTTTTATCTACTCCCACAAAATGAAAGAGTTATTTACAGTGATGCTGTAGGATATGCTGTGCAACTGGTTTAGTGTTAGAGAATAAATATTGAAAAAGAAATAATATAATATTTATACAGTTTATTTTGCCCAGGATCTGGGCAAAATACCTTCTTTGTCTTCATGAACAAAAGAGTACAGTAACAAAAATTTGTTGAAGAAAGTAAATAAAAAAAATACCTTCTGAATTTCTAGATTTACACATATGAGTTTATATACCTTGAACAAGACTTTCTTGATTTCTCCCTATTGCTGCTGGGCTTTGTCTGGTGTCAGATTGGTAACTTTAGAGGGACAGGTTACCAACCTCTGCAGAGAGCTAAATTCCAATCCTGCTGTTTCTTCAGAGGGGGATGCAGGTTCCCAGCTGACACCAAGCAGAAAGAAAAAGCTCCTGCACAGTTTGCTGGCAAGATCCTGCTCTTGAGGAGACACCACTTATAACCAAATTCCTGCTTTTCAGTCCAGAATTAATTTTGCTGCACTTTCTTCAATAGAATTTGTTCAATATTCCTCCAAAATACAGACTGAATTCTGTCCTTACCTTTCTTTATGAATTAAGAAAATATTCTTACAAAACGAAAAAAAATTTGGTAATGACACTATGATTTGTCATCAACTTTGCTACCAAATTACAAGTAACACCTTCTAGGGTCCCTGTCATCCACTCCAAAGAGTTTACCTGTATCTTTTCCATGTTTGACCCTGTGAAAGCAAAGTGTGACTTTCATACATGTAATTTTGAATTTTTACTCTATAATACAACAGTGATTTCAAGACAGCAGCTACTTTGCCCAGCTCTGCAGAAATCTGAGGAAGAATATCACTGCTGTGCACTGCTCTGTTTTTACACACCAGTAAATTCTTCCTCAGATCATCATGTTTAGCTGCTTTAAAATAGAAACAAACAATGGCAGTTAGCATGAGTTGGGTTAGGTAATAAATGAGCTGAGTGCTGAAATGAAGGTTCCTTATTTGATCAAGGAACCTAAGAGATTCCATATTCATGAATCCATCATTTTTTTCCCATCTATATCGAGTCAGCAGCTGCACATCAAAAGCTGAATCATGTTTACCAAAGGGAAGGAAGGAATCTACTGATATGTTGATACAACAAATCTACATCCTTCATTTGCTGGCTTGATTAAAAGGGACCAGAGTTTAAGCCTTTATCTTAAGGTTTTCTGGTAAATAATACTGGTTTAGATCATTCCACTGTGTGAAGTATGATCAAAACTGTGTAAAAACAAAAGACAGATTCTGTGGTTAGAGGGATTGTTCCACCCCCCCCATTAAACTAGTGTTTTCCTGGATTCCAGGATCTGCACTCATTCATGACCTCATATTCTATGTGAGGCTTGGGGCACTCTTAAAAGAATCTTGGCAGTGGGACAGGGACCTCCCCCAGCAAACCCCCAGGGCAGCACAGGCCCAGCATTCATTCCCTAATCAGTTCTATTCTGGAGCTGTATTTTAAATGCCATTTAAACCTCTAGTTATTTATAATGGCCTTGGTCATGTGGGACCTATTAAAAAAAAAAAAAAAATCCAGGCCTTCCTTAACCACGTGACTTTTTTTTCAGAAAATATTACAATAATTTACAGTGGAGAAAAAATAAATTTGGTATTCTGAAATCCTCATCAAATCACACACCCTTGCTTTCACACAAATCTCCATTTTCATACTATACAAGATGTGCAAAAGAAAACTCTAAGAAATTTTCTTATGTATACAACTCTTGGGGTTGATATGGGGTGTTATTATGATTTATTTGCTATTTGTTGTGCACTGGCAGATGTTTGAGTATTTGCAAACAAGATGGATGATGTTACCATTGTGTGACCTTGCAGCCTACTTAGTAATGAGTTAACACAAGCAAACAGGGACCCCAGAATAATGATGTGCTTGCAGACTTGGGCTACGACTGAGTTATTTGTATTATTGCTTGAAGAGGCATAGATATTAATTACCCAATTAGTACGAATTAGTAATTCAGCTGAAGTGGAGGAGGTGGTGTAATATTGTCAGAATTTCTCTCAAAATTACGTCCTGGGGCAAGCTTCCACCTGAGAAGAAATTAGATTTTTCAGTGCTTTTTAGCAGTAAATCAAGAAACAACTGTTAAGCTAACTGACATTGTTAACACAATTATACTGTATTTTAACCTATCTTCATTTTTATCCTTGTCTTTGATTTAGTGGATTTACTTTTTCCGTAGGTTGTAAATACAGCTCATCAGAACACAGCTCAGCATGCTTGCTGCTAGAGAGAAAGTAATCACTTCTCCTGCCACAGATCAGTAATGCTTGAGTAAACCAGATTTGAAATTTGTAGGGGTATGAAAGAAGTTCTAGTTGTGGTGGGTGGTAGGACAAGATAAAGATGAAATATTTTCACATGCTTTGTTATTAATTGATCCACTCTTATATTACAGTAGTCTCATAACTGTTTGTAAGGTCCCAGGCATGAGCCTAATGGAAAAAAACAAAAAGCTACCCAGCAAATCTAACATGGTCACTCTGTTTCAAACCTGTTATTTCTCTTTCAGTATGTTAAAAAATATAGGTAAATTCAGATCTATTCAAATCTTTCTACAGCAATAGTTACCTGCCATTACTCACAGAATAATGCAAGGTACAGTTCAACTTCTATTTGTAGTAATGCAGCCCACAGGAATTAGTGATACTGCCAGTGAGCAATTGAGGTCAGAATGTGATCAATAGATAACAAAACCTCCTGCCTTGTTGCACTATAAGCTTATTTCTGAGGCAGGTTTTATGTTTTCTTTTTAAAATTGACCATATTTTCTTACATTGTATATAAGCTGCAGGGATGGGAACAAAACCAGCTATGATTTTGTATTTATTTGATATTTTTTCCTAGTCTTGATATAACTGTATATAAAGTCTTCATAACACATTCCTTAAATTGTTTCTTTCTCCGAGAAACTGAACCTTCAGGTTACCATTTTGATGAAAGAACAGTTCATCAGGAGCCAGAGCACCAAGTCCTATGGATGAAGGGCCAAGACTCATTCTGGAAGCTTGAGAATCCATTGCTTGTTTATGCAATAATTGCCTCAATAAAAAATTCATCTCTCAGCATTCTGTACAGTCAATATCAGATAGATATTTATAGATTCAGGGTTTTTTAGTAGTTTAATCAAATTAAAAAGTGAAAGGTGCTGTTAGATGAAGGTAATGGCATGCATAGTGAAGTACCTTAATACACATAAACTTGTGCATTTCTAGCTAATCAATTACATGGTGCTTTTGCCTTTTATCTCTGACTGCTAACGACTGCCATATTAAATAAAGTTTTAAATAGCTTGCTAGGATGCTCCCTGGTCTCTAGAAGGCAGACTGAGTGTCTGCCAGCTCCTTTGCTATAACATCTTAAGGTCTTTAACTGTCTGAACAGCTGGATGATTGCATATAGCACTGGCACGCAGCCACTCTCCCCTCCAAACCCCAATTAAAGCCGCTGTCACAGAGCTAAGAAAGCACAAGCTGCAGTTTTATTTCATGCAACAATCAATGGCAGTCATTTTTAAAAATGATATAGCACTATAGTTTTGCATATGGCTCAGCAAACACCCTTCTGTTTGCAAGTGGTGAATGATCTGCCAACAAGCCTCCCCAACGTTTTGCCATTTGATATCATTTGCCAGGCAGTTCACACAAATACTCTTCAGTCTGTGTGCAGAAATTTCTTTGAGCAACCCATGTTTGAAATTTCAGCTACATTTATTGGTTAGAATTTAAAACAGAACCCATGTGGTTAGTTTTTTTGTTTCTTGGTAGGAAAAGTACAGCTCTTGGAGGGAGAGGCATCTTTGGGGAATGATTCAACCAACCCTGTATTAGTATAGGATGAATCATCCTCTGCAGAAGAAACCTGAATGATTTGCTAATCTAGGCACTTGAATTTCAAACTAAAGTAAGGCGGTTTCCACTCTTAATATAAACTTTTGACAGACAGTGATATACAGCTGTTATGGTAAAGCTGCTAATGGACACATTATTATATAGCATACCACTGTAGTAAGTCTAAGTATCACTGAGCTAATCCAAAATTTGACTAAAAACCCCAAACTAACAATGGTCTTAAGTCCTATCTCAACCAATAATAATATTCAAACCACATCTAAATACAATGAACAGTTAATATTTATATATTCCTTCGCTTTATCTTTATTTTTATAAGCTTTCTTATCTGCTCCTGACACTGCATGAGTCATATTCTAACCCCAGTTAACAAAGTTTTATTTAGCAGAAAAATTGTTACAGCCTGCAGTGCTATTCTTTATATATATATATATATATATATATATTTATAACTGTGTAAGTCTCTGTGCCCAAATCACTTCCTTCAGTGCCTTGTGTTGGCAAACTTTAATATTAAAGGACCTTCATATTGATAAATCTGAAGTGCCTTTCTTTTGCCTAAGTAATTAAGCTGACATCCTTCAAATGAATCCTATTCAAACAAATCAGAGATTAGTTGTTAGAGAATACATTCTCTTTTTTGAACAGGTAGTAATGACTACTTATTCATGCAATTTAAAATCCTTCCCACTGCCTTTTGTGGGATCACATACATTCCTCTATGACACACGGCTTATCAAAGTCTTAAAAATCTTCAGTTTCACTGCTTTCTAGTAGGGGATGACAAACATATGTAACTTCTGTATTGTGCTGTAAGGTAATGGGCTGTTCTAGCTCAACACAGCCAGAAGTTCTGCTCTCTAAAGTCACAGTGTGACGTCTCAGCTGATTATGAGATGACTATCCTGGCCTGAGCAACAAAGAGTAGTAGCCATTTTGTGGGAATTCCAGTATCCCAGGATAACCTAAAATTACCTTCATAAATTTTTGAAGGGCACAAGATATTTAAATACATACATATATATCTTATGAAAGGAAAAAAAAACACATATTTTTTATTATGGCTCATATTACATTTTTATTTCTCACAAAGTATTGGGGTAAGAAATAAAACATTTCTGTAAATCAATCCATCTGTTCCTTGTGCTTTATGGGCTAAGAATATGGACATGGTTTCTGCTTTGTAATAATTAGTAAGTCTGATTCATGAATTCTGCTTTTTGACACTCTGGAGAGATCTCACTTTGATGGTCTGCTGTACTTGCTCAGAAAAGTTCCTTTAATGGTTTTTAGTGCCAAACTGACCTTTGTATTGTGTTTATTTTCCTATCTGTCTGCTATCGTGGTAACTCACATCGTTTACACCCTTTATAGCTGTCTATGTCTTTTGAGAAAGATGCAGTTCCTTGCCTTTGATTTTTTTTTTCATTCTTTTATTGAAAAACATTCTCTATTAATAAACTAAGATTCAGTCTTTTAAGATTAGTTGTAAATCCTTCCTATAACACCACATCCTCCTATAATTAACTGTGGCTAAACCTGCCCCCAAAAATATTTCAAAGGAATTTTCCATGCTTTATGTGTGATGAGTGACCAACCCTTTGGAAGTGAAAAGTGAAAAGTGAAAACTTTATGTCATTATGTTTCTGAATGTTACAAGATACCTAAGTAATGACAGTGATGAGCAGAAAAGGAACATGAAAACTAAATTTCTTCATGGAAACAGACTCCAATGAAACATCTTTTGCATTCAAAAACAGTTTGAGTTAAGGAAGAGGAAAACTCACATTTTTCATTCCACAAGGGACTTTTATCTTTCAAAAAGTCCTGAAATGCTAAACTGGAATTTAAAAAAAAAATTCCAGTGTTAGAAGATTCCTATGGAAACAACAGTAAATAAATATTTTGATAACATTAAAAATTTTAATTTAACACACTACACATTCATTTAATTATATAGTTTTATTTTATTCCATATTATTAGTATAAATAGAAGTATATGATGACATATAACTAAAAAAGGGTCTAATTTATTCCATTAGACAGTGACCCTAGCAGATTCAGAGAGAGATCAATTTCCATGCCAAAATACATTTATTTTGTGTCTGTTTAGCATTCATTCTGCTTTTGTTCAGAACAGTATTTCCCAAACTATTGTCTTATTGGATCAAAATGTGCAAGGAAATTCCACAAGAGCAACCTTTAGGATGGATTCCTGCTGCTCTTGTTTTCATTCACTCTAAGACCACTATCATGAGAAACAGGAAGGGTAATTCCTCCATCACCAGGTAAAAATGAGTTGAGAAAAGGAAAGACAATACAAAAATATTATAGATGTTTTTTCAAACCTCAGGAGAGGGACACATTTTGGACAAATGTTTCAAGAGTGGGTGTGGGATGCTGAGCTGGAATGCTTTCTGTTAACCATCTCTAATTTAATTTCCTACCTCGCATTGTGATCCAGGAAGTCTGTTCTCCAGCATGAGTCATTTTGTCACATTCCAGATCTGAAATGAATAAAGCTATTAACATTTATAGTATGCTGTAGTTTTGCCATATTTTGCAAATGTCTATTATTTTTTCATCTGTTGTCATTGTCAGGAATAACAGCTGACAATGTAAGTATATATGTCCATTATCAATGTAGAGAAAAATAAAAGTGACCTTTAGTCATTTCATAATAAGAGCTCATTCCAGCTTCAGATATGTTAAAATGTGATTTAATCAGAGCAGAGGCTCAGAAAGAGTGCTTTATTATGACTGCTGTGGTGAAGATGAGTTGCCTATGTTAACAGAGCCATTCCATAAAGGTTTATGAGTGATATTGACTGTATGGGATTTTGGCTTCATCTGAACATCAGAATCTTATGTGTTAGTTTGATCCAACTCATGGGAAAGCCTGCTCCAAGAAGACACTGTGACTGGTGCAAGGAAATTAGGAACTAAGCTGGCCTAACCTTTCAGAAGAACTTATCTTAGAAAGATTCATTCTTAGAAGCAGGAAATTGCATGAAAAGCCAAAGCCAAAGTCACTCATTTATGATTAACCTTCCCAAATATATAAATACATAAATATATAAATATATAAATATATAAATATATAAATATATAAATATATAAATATATAAATATATAAATATATAAATATATAAATATATAAATATATAAATATATAAATATATAAATATATAAATACATAAATATATAAATACATAAATATATAAATACATAAATATATAAATATTCAATTAGGTAAGTAACAGTAATAATTAACTTCTAACAATATTATCATGATACTATGAATAATATTAGAAAGCTTGGTGCTGTGGAGATATCAGCTCAAACAGACTCCTATATCTGCATGACAGCTCCTGCTGTAAGCCTCCCCCTGCTGCACTAATAAAACATCAAAATACACCAAACAACCAAAAAACCCCACAGAAAAATAAGAAGAAAAAATAATTGAACAAAATACAGTTAATTGTTTGTATCAACAGTTTTTGTTTCTAAAATCTTAATGTTTTAGGATTGGAGGCATTCATATGGCTGCTGGCACAAATTATTTAGGTTGGCGTATTCATATCTGTCAACTCTTTCTAATTAATTTTTTAATCTATGTAAAGGTAGGGGATTACATCACTATAGCAGTGAATATACTTAGGTGAATATAACTAGGTCCAATGTCTTTATGCCTTCCAGACAAAAAGGATCATAGACAGTATTTGCACAAATTCACTTCCTAGCCGGTCAGAATATTCATTTATGTCAAGCATTAATTCCAAAAATAGGGCTCAATAGGACTCAACATATACATTTTGTTTTAAAAATCACATCACAAAAAAGGGAGTTCTTTTATGTGGTCAAATGCTAGACAGGCCTCTCTTTTTATTAACATATAAGGAAATTGCCTAAACTATGTGGAACCTGTTTTAAAGGCTCATTTCCATACTTTTGACCATAAGAATACCATTTTATCCAGGAGAGTGTCTGTGCCAAGAGAGACTAATGTACTCCCAGATGACAAGGGTAAAATGTACCTGATCTACACAAGCACTGCACCTTTATCATAGAGATACAAATGGTCACAGCAAGTGTAAGGTAGCAGAGCATCTGCAGTGCCCCATTATAAATGAATGTTTCTTAGGATCTGAAAAAGCTAGAACAAGAAAAAAATTATGGTTATTGTTTAATGACTGATTTTGTTTACAGAGTGAATATATCCTTTATTTTGATATCCTGCTAAGATAGGTACAAAACATTTCTATACTTGCCATTTTTTAGGTATCTGTCTAAGATACTATCATCAATAAATGAATTTTAATGAAATATGGGTAGCTGGATGCTCTGCCTGGAATGGGGTAAAATAACTCAAACAAAGCTGAATTTCGACATTACCAGAGGTAGGTGCAGAAGGGGGCATCATGTTGCTTTTGGTGTTGAATAATGCTGAAACCATCCTGACTCATCAATCCCAAAATTAAACATCCTCATAGTGTGGTGGAGATCTAATTGACTTGGTAATGTATCCAACAAAGGAGCAAAAAAGTGACACTACCAATAACTTAAATAAAGCTGCTGAGCTGACACAGCTGGTCTGGAGACACCTGACAGTCAATCACTTTATACTATAAAAACTCAGCCACTCTTTCTAATGGCAGGGTCTTCTAACATTCTCTCTTGTGGAATGATGTGAAAATCTTGCTTTGAGTCAGGATGCCCCTCGATGTTACTCCTCAACACTGAGTGAAAGAGACTTGCCCAGTGCCATTGGTATCTGTAAGCAACATCAGTCTCTACTTAATAATTATTTTTTTCTAGCTTTGATATAATTGTCTTAATAGAATTGCTTCAATATTGGTTCATAATGCACTACCAGTAATATACCTTATATAATGTGTAGTAAAGAGTTTTGATTAAGGTCTGTTTGTCTAATTATTATCATAATAAATCATTTATATTTGTATATATATAACTGGTTTGTCATCCATAATCGAGGGACAGAGTTGTATAGAAACTCAATTACACTTTTTAAATCCTTTGGACTCTAACAGTTGACAAAACCTGGAGCTGAGACTGGATCCAGCTGCACCTAGACTCTCCTCTGAGGAGTTTAGGAAGCAAGGAAATCTTTTCTGCATTTTGTAACACAGTGGGAGGACTTCCTAAACAACTTTGAAGCTCCAATTCTGCCTGTGAGAATATGTTAACTAAATTCTTTCCTACAGCTGTGAGTGGATATTAACTGCACACCTTCCCTCACTGAACTTTGTGGAGCCAGTTACAATCAGTGGTTTCAGCTGACAGAGGGTAATTGGTGCTGGTGTTGTGCCACTCCATATTGTGCCTGGTAGTCAATCACAGTGTCCTGAAAGCTGCAAATAAAGCCACAAGTCCCAGCAACTGCTGTGACAAGGAGGGGATGTGCCTGGTCTTGCCCCTATGGATGTCATACTGAATAATATCATCATCCAAACTAACAGGGTAGGGTCTTTCCATCACCACCAGCTTCTCTTAGCTGGTCTATCTGTTCCCAGAAGTGTATCATAACCAGGGGGTTATTAACATAGATTAATCTCTCACTGTCTTCACATTACTGCTGTCAAACTGTAATTAGTCCTAGCTACTTTATTTCTTAAGCAGTCTTCTGAGGTCTGCTAGACAGAAAACTTCACAAAATACAAAGCTAATAAGATGGATTGAATCCCTCCTGGGGATTTTTGTGATCTATCAAAATTCAGTAAATGCAGATGATGGATGATAAATACAAACCTAAAAAGGTTTGAAGAAGGAAAAAGTGGTATATTTATTTAGCAAAGATAGAAATGTTAATGAATTTTGCTGCATGGAAGCATTATCTACCATGGGTAGTTAGGGCTCAGGCTAGCACAACTAAAAGTGATAAATGAGACACAGCAAAAAAATAATTGTTGGGTCATGAGTGTCCCTAGAATCCTTATATGGGTTTGACAATCTTAAATCTATCTCAATTTCTTATTAAATAATGTATATATGTGAGAGGGAGACCATAAACCCACATAAAAGTCTGAATAAAAGCTCTTCTTGTTACTGTGACAATGAACTCAACTGCTATCCTAGATGCTGTAACAAGCTCTACCATGACTTTCATTCAGACACAACTTTCCTTCATCATTCTAAAGCTCAGATTTTCTGTACATGTAGGGTACAGCTTAGGTACCTTAATCTTTTTGTCAAAGTATCTAACAACTGTTTTCCTTGTAAGTGGATTTTTATTGCTATCACTCCCACATCTACTGCTGCCAAGCACCGAGTTAACCAAATACTACCAAATAGCAGCTGGGGTTGACTAGATAGAATAGGGGAGCTGTAGAGATGTGGCAAGGCTCTGTTAGTTGTTTTATGCCAATTAGTGCTGTAGTCATTGACTATTCATTAGATAGGTCTGCAAATATTGCTAGACTTTTGAAATCTGATTTTTTTTTTCTTTATATGAGCCATATATGCTATTGGAAGCATCCTAGCTTTTATTAAAAAAAAAAAAAAAAAAAAAAAACCTGAATCAATTATCTCTTTTCCTAACACTTTCTGACATTAATGAGGTATTAGTATTTTAGCTTTTATGTGGTTTTGAAAAAGAAAGTTGAACTGCACCTTTCAATTCATGAGAGAATCTTGTCATTGATGACAATATTATTTGTCTATTTTAAATATAAAGCGGTGGGTTTTTTTCCAGTGCATCCTGGTCAACTTTTTAAAATAGTGTGCCTTTTGATGTGCTCCCTTAAAAGTGTATTTAGTACTGCTAGAGCTGGAGAACCCCTCATCCCTGGGGTATTGATCTAGCAGGTAGCATAATGCCTGCTAATACCACCCGTGAGACTATGGTTTATAATTTTTATATCTGTTTGACTTAACATGCTAGAGCGGGAGAAGGATCCCAGTCAAGCTGAAAGACTGCATTACTGGTAAATATGAGCTGGAGAGCCAAGACAGCCTGGATCTCTTTACAAACATTATGCTGTTTCCTGGCTTTGAGAACTGATGGGAAATTCAGAGACATGGCATGAGCAGAAAGCTTTTGAAGATTTAAATGTGTGTGTCTTATCCTGCAGAGAGTGAACTCATTTGTAGTAAATGAAAGCCCATTGGCAGAGAAATGACATTACAGTCTGTTTGCTACCGAGTGCCACCTTGGCAAATAAAGCCCCTCCACAGGACAGTCTCCTCCTAAGCCAAACCCATCACAGAATTCAGCCACTTACTCACCCTTCTCTCCCAATTGCTAATTTTCAAGATTAAGACTTTCATTTTTAGTGACAGCAGCTATGCCTTATATGAAGCTTTTTTGCACTGACATCTCTAGCCTCAATCCATTATGTGAATTGAGTCAAATTTATTAATTCTTTGTTATTTAACAGCTGTGTTATGGTTCTCAAGCTCCTTCAAGTGAAGCCACATTCATTTGTCAAAACTGGAACTGAGTAAATTAAAATAGAAAATACAAATAGTTAACAGCTGAGACCAGAAAAACCTCAGTCTTTCTTGTGCCCTTCTCATGATGTGTACCATAGCCATGTTTTGTTAAACTAAAAAACTGCATCAACTTCACCTTTCTGTCTCCATGACCTAGAGACAATGGTAGTCAGCATCTTGACATTTCTATATTTAAAATTCTTAGCATATCCTGGAAACAAACATTTTTCCTCCCTGGTTAGTGAACAATAGGACAGAAAATCAGAGACTGTAAGCATTATGACAAACAGAAATAAGAGAAATGTATTTTTAAAAACACTAGGAAAATAGAATTCATTTTCACTACATTTTGTGGTTGAATTTTTATCCAGTTTATCCAATCCTCGAAATAAATACGTTGCTTTGGATCATTATCCACTTGGGAGAATGCCATAAAAATGTACCACTAGTTGACTTACAGAAAGGAAAATATTACAAATTATAAATTGAGCACAGCTGGGCAATATCCTAGTGGGAGCAATTATTTTGGCATTATAAAATGCAGGAGATTACAAACCCTGAAATGAAGAAAAGCAATGACCTTTCTTCACCAGAAAATTCTTGTTCAGTAAGCCTTGCTGAGAGATGGGTGGTAACACAGATTGATATATCATGTTGCAAACACCATAATTAATGTGAATGACACTTTAGACTTCAGGGAATCAGGTAGTGTTAAAGGTGTTTTGTCCTGCAGAAGATGGTAACTGAGATTGGGGCTTTGAATGAATACTTTGCTCCAGGCATCACCTTTATAAGTACAATTTCCTCATCATACAGACTCTCACACACCTCTTTTATGCTTTCAATCTCAGCCATCTGAGACTAGTCATGGTGCCAAGGGGGATAAATCATGTGAACTCAGAATCTTATAATCTGATATCTTCCAATATGCATTGAAATGGTTTCCTATCTTTTAACAACAACAAAAAAAAATCTATTGTGAATATTTTTTCTTCTTTATTTTCTTGATTTTGTAAATTACTAAGAAGGATTAAAAATAATGTAATAAGTACTGCTTATGATGATTTAATGTTACTATTCTAGTTAAACTAGTGTTAGTAAAAACCCACCATATCAAAAGCCAAGCATGACTGCATACAGCACTGTCATTTCCTTTCTGTACTGTGTTCTTCCATTGATTAGTAAAGTATCTCAGATTGCTTCCATAGATGTATTCCAACAAAATGCAGTAGAGATGTGAATACTTAGGCTCTTTGTGTAGCTTCTCATTTTTTCAATAATCGCTACTGTGATATAGCTTGGATAAGAACTAATTCGCTTCTAAGTGTATTACACAAAAATGAACATAGATTTATGGAAACTCTCATGAAAATTCTAGTTAAATACTGGAGACAAAAACCTTAATCAAGAATAAATATTACTCTAGGGTTCATAGATATGGAAAAATCTCAAATATCTTGAATCTTAAGCAGTATTTGGTGCACAACATGCAATCCTCCTAAGACCTGACAGAGAATGAATTTGTACCCTGGGTAATAGTTCAGTATATCTGCTTTTTGCCATTGCTTGGGAGGTTAATTGCCAAAATACAGTATGTCTGAATGCTCTTTGGATAGCAATCCTTATCAAATATCACGTTTGGATACAGGAAATTATTTCTTGGCTAGAAATTCACTGTAAACCAGACATAGACACAATACTTTTGCATCCTCACAGATGCTTGAAGAGTTAGGATGATGCTTAGGTGGGGAGTGTGTGTATGTATGTGTAATAATCTAGTGAAATTAGCAAGCAATCAAGTGGAAGAGTTGTTTTATACCCCCTTTCACGCCAAGTTGTTTTGAAGCAAGTGTTCCCATAGCTCAGGAAGGGGTACCAAACATCACCTCTTAGGTAGATGCTACCTGGCAGTGCTCTTCAAACCCCATGGTCTGCAGAGTAATGGACTGAGATGAAACCTGGAGTATGCAGTAAGTATATAGAGTGTGTGGCTGGAACTGCTGTAAGATTTTGATATTTTAAAACACAAATTCAGTGATACTGTATGCCACCTTTCTCAGAGTTTTTTGAAAGCTGCTGTCACTAAGGTAGATGTTTTAGTAGACATTTTTGGCTATTCTCTGCCTTTAATTCTCACTCTCATTTCCAATCTTTTCTTGTCATGTCCTACTTAGAGCCAGCTCCCAGGCAGTAGATTGAAGCTGCCAGTAGAAACTGCAAGCAAAGCACTAGGGACAAAAGGGATTTCCTGCAGTTCATTCTCAAACGACTAGTAAACATGAATATAAGAAATAAAGGACAAAGAAATCACTCAATTCTTTAACCCAGGGCAGAGTATTTGATGCTGAAGGGTGGGAAATCTGTTACATAATGTGTTTAGACACTTTCAGCCAGTGAGTTTCTCTGAGCAGGGTAGAATGAATTCTATATCCACAGACAGAAGCTTTCACCTTTTGAGTTCTACCTCTTTGCCTTGTGTCCCCTTAAACCTGTCATAAAAGTATGTCATGGTTTAATATCACAATGAACTTCTCTTGCTGGGATCCTGGCTAGCAACAGGGTTTTTTTGCTATAACATTTCCTAAAACATACAACTCAAATTTACTTAAAACAATTGAAAGGTATTTCCATTTCCTTCTCCCCTGATAGCTTTGAATCAGGCTGTCACAATTAATTGCTAAGCAGCAAGAACAGTTATAAATTTGATCTAATGCATTAAAATAAAATCTGCTGTTATCTCAAACCCCTCAGGCCATGTGTTGTGCACCAAAAAGGTTTAATCCAGGTTGTAACTAAGCCCCACACTTGCTCACTCTTCCCTGGCTGGACGGGGGGAGAGATTGTGAAGTGTAAAAGTGAGGAAATTCATGGAAAATTGGCAGGCAGAGGCCACACATACAAGCAGAGAAAAGCAGGAAATTCATTCCCACTTCCCTTGGGCAGGCAGGGCTCAGCCATCCCCAGGACAGCCTGGTGCCATTAGGTGAAGCCTTGATTTGGGAAGACAACTCTACTACTCCAAATGCTTCCTCCTTCCTCCCTCTTCCCCCAGCTCAATAAAGGCCTGGACTCTGTGCTATAACTGCTCATCAGTAACTAAAATATCCCTGTAATATCAACACTGTTCTCAGCACAATCCAAAACAATCCCATAAAATCTACTGTGAAGAAAATTAACTCTCTCACTACCAAAATGACCTCAAAGACACAGCCTGAATATTACCATGGAATGTGTCCTCCTGTCTCTTCCTTCACTGACCTTTGGTCAACTCATTTGGGTGTTCATAGATCAAGTGCATTGTAGGGCAGAAGGTGCCTCTAGAATAGGAAACTGCTCCTACAAACCCTAGAAAAGGACTGCCCCACACCTTTTGGTTGCTTTCCCTTGGAAGAGAAATAAGTGGCTTGTGTTTCCTAGTGTTAACACACAGGCTGGCCAGGTTAGTATGTACTACTGACCCTTTCCCCTTGCCCCAGAGAATTGATTTTTTTCTGCTTCTGATGCCAAAAACAACACTTACAAGTCTGGAGTTGGGAACAAAGACTGGTGGAGGAATGGGAACAGGGAGAGAAAAGTAGTTTGGACTAGTCTTTCCACATCGCCTGTTCAGAGGGGGTGTGGTAAAATAACGTCTTTGGAGGGGAATAAAAACAACAACAAAAATAGGGAAATTCCCAAGAATCTTTCTTTCTTTCTTTCTTTCTTTCTTTCTTTCTTTCTTTCTTTCTTTCTTTCTTTCTTTCTTTCTTTCTTTCTTTCTTTCTTTCTTTCTTTCTTTCTTTCTTTCTTTCTTTCTTTCTTTCTTTTTCTTTCTTTCTTTCTTTCTTTCTTTCTTTCTCTCTCTCTCTCTCTCTCCTTCCTTCCTTCCTTCCCTCCTTCCTTCCTTCCCTCCTTCCTTCCTTCCTTCCTTCCTTCCTTCCTTCCTTCCTTCCTTCCTTCCTTCCTTCCTTCCTTCCTTCCTTCCTTCCTTCCTTCCTTCCTTCCTTCCTTCCTTCCTTCCTTCCTTCCTTCCTTCCTTCCTTCCTTCCTTCCTTCCTTTCCTTCCTTCCTTTCCTTCCTTCCTTTCCTTCTTTCCTTTCTTCCCTGAAACTTCCCTGAAACTTCCCTTCCTTTAAACTTCCCTGAAAATTCCCTTCCCTGTTTGTAAAGAAGAAATTAGGAATAGAAGCATAGTTTTTTTAAAACCAATTGTTTATATTATTTTGCTTATTTTTATAATTCCTGTTTGTACTGCATAGAAGATAGTGCATACACAGACATACTTTTCTGGGTAACTGCTTCTCTTAGCTAACTTTTCATTGCTGATTAGTCCATTCTATTTTCAGTTCTGTGAACTGAAGGTGAATGTGTGGAAGAGATAGAATATGCTTTCTCTCTTTCCAGCTGCAGTGCTGCTTCCTAATAACAGACAGAGTCCTCTAAATCACCTACAATAACCCAGAAAGGAACAAAAGCAGTAAATTTTGCACTCATTTAGCATTATGCTGTTTCCAGAAATTCTTTACACTGGAAAGCTGAGACCAGATGGGATCTAATGGCACAACTGGCTACTGTAGAGCAGGGAAGTACTGAAACCCCAGCTCTGTGCTGGGTAAATGGGTTCCCCATGATCTGCTCATGCCAGGCACGGCTGCCACAGGGCAATGCTACAGGAAGATGAGAGCTGAGGGAAGGGAGCCCCTGCAGTTGTATGTGCATCCTAATGAGCAGCTGTGTGACTCCAGGTTCAGTTTGTCTGATGGGCAGGTGAGTATCAAGGGCAATATTATCCTAATGCAATCTTCATTGTTTTTTAAGAGGCTTTTGCTGGCTTTCAACACAGAGATGTGTCTGCTTGGTCTGCACCACAGTGAGGGGACATGGAGTTATCATGGGGAGGGTATTGCAGACACAGTGGTAGCATGTGCACACTCCAGTGGGTTAAGTACCAATTTACTATTTAACAATAGCTGGGCTCTTTTTCCATTTTTCAACCCAGGCTACTGAATGGAGACCAGGAACCAAATAGAAGGAACATGCTAAAGAAAAAAAAAATTAAAAAAATGTGGAGGGGGAGAGAGAGAGAAATTGGGTTGATAATGATTGTGGAAATGAACCTGAATAGTAGGATACTCA
Source organism: Muscicapa striata striata (assembly GCA_030060385.1). Lineage (NCBI taxonomy): Eukaryota > Metazoa > Chordata > Aves > Passeriformes > Muscicapidae > Muscicapa > Muscicapa striata. The sequence goes on along the minus strand of JAREIS010000117.1, from coordinate 2,426,234 downwards.
AGTAGCACATTTTCAATGCTGTCAATGCCAATGAAAGTAAGACCAGAAATGCCAGCAAGGAAAATGAGCAAATGCAAGAAAGAGCTAAAAAAGGAGACAGGCTGAAAGAGCATTTGCCTGAAAGACAGGCAAAAAGAGCTTTATTGTTTGGTAAATTCATTATCTGCTGGGTATGGGTGAGTATTGAAATTACTAATGAAATTGATGAGTTGGCTTTTTTTCAAATACTGAGTTGAATTGCAATCACCAAGACATTATTACTTTATGTAATGTGAATAAACCATATTCCTTTCCCATTAATTCCACAGAAATCAGCAGGCAACTAAATCAAATAATAAAGAATGGGGATTAAGGCCTTTCGCTTGGAGTGCTGTTCACATGTCAATGCCATTTTGATTGGGGCTTTTTATAAGTTACATTAGGAAAGAGAACCTATTCTAGATGTCACAGGTTTTCTTGTGCTCATACTAATTGGACTACAACTCAGACTGGAGAAACTTGATCACAAAACTCACTGAATATATGCACTTTTCTGTATGTATGGCTTACGTAAGCTCTGTCTTAGAAAAATCAAGCAGTTGTGCAGAAGACCTAAAAGATTTATGCAGAAATATTCTGCACATTGGATTTTTTTTAAAAATAAAAACTGCTGAGGGTATGTAGCACAGGACAATGGACTAAAAGCTAGGGGAAAAAATAAAAAAAATTTAAAAAAAGACTGTCAGAAAAAGGCAAGCCAATAACAGGAGGGAGGAAAAGAAAGCATATGTATTTTCTTGCAGTCCTGAATTAGTCATAATAAAGTTATTACAAGAAATCACTCTAATGGAGCCTGCTTATACATCCTCATGATTTACCTCATTTCTGTCTCTAGCTGTAAACTCTCTGGGTCTTGTTCTGTGTTTTCATTTTGTATTTGTACAGGACTAACAAAATGGAGAAATTCTGAGTGGGGACTCCTAGAGGACAGTGCAAAGTGGCATGAAAATTATTGGTAATGATAATGAATAATAATAGTAATCTTAAACATTAGAACACTTAGTGAAATAACCTGATTGCATTCAAAAAGTACAGCAGACTCATTTCTTTTAGATATGATTTTCCAGAAGACCATCACTAAAGAACAGTAGGGAAGATCAGGTCAGACTATATTATATGAGCAACTCTCCCCATTTGTCATCCTAGAAACTTCCAGGTGAAAAAAACCCCACCACCCAAAACAAAACCTAACAACAAACTTGGAACATCCCTCACATAAACATGGTGCATGTACAAATTAGTTCTACAGCCATATCTATGCCATTTTATGCAATCAGATTTTTGACCAGCTTTCAAGATGTCCTGAGGGTGCTTTACTAAACAGAAACTAATGAACATGTGAGCAGGGGTCTCCTAATTAGCAAAACCTGGAATAGCCAAACTTATTTAAACAGTGCAACATCATGCTAAAGACCTCACTTGTAAACTGCATAGAAAGATTCCAATCCAGTAACTGCAGGACAGGTAGTTTTATAAGTAAAAGGCCCTGTGAAATCCAATATCTGAGACTGTTAAAATGTTATCTGCTGAGAGACAATGAAGCTATAATCAGGTGACACTATCTGAGGAATTAGGGTCTCCAGATCTTTATAGAGTAAATACAGACAGAATCGGCCCTAGGTTGTTTCAGGGGCTAAGCCAAAATCAATTTTTCAAGTAAAAGCTATTGTTTATTTTCTGTGTGTCAGGCTTCTGATCTCTGTTAGTAGATAAATCCTTTGGTCAGTAACACTGGCCTGTGCATCACAGAAACACATTAACAGTAAATAGGACCTTCCAGCTCTTCAATCTGGGCAGCAGGGAAGACTGAGATATATAGTACCTAAAGACAGACAAAAAATTAAAGAAAGAGAGATGGCTGATCCTTCTTATGACTAATGCTTTATAGCTCCTATTTCATTTTTCTACTTGACCTGTGATCTCTCTTTTCAAGTTTTTATCTCTAGACCAAATAAAACCATAATTCAGAAATTGTGTCCATGACAGTATCTTAACTTTAGTTGCATAAAGCTCACTTATATGTCTAAAATCAGTTAAAACGGATTTTAAAGTTCTATTTAACTTAATGAAGTCCTAGACCATTTAAAAATCCATTTAATTGTCTCACCAGATTCATATGCACTGTGTATTTAGAGTATGCAAACAATCCACTGAAATATCTTATACTCACTTTCATTGGTTTTTAACTAATTTTTTTACTTTCAAATTTTGTTACTTTTTGGAACTTTCATTTTATTCACCATGATGCATGAATATCCTAATTGCTCTTAAGTATGAAAATTGATCATGCAGTTTCACTTTTCTTTTTTTCTTAGTGACGTTGTTGTGTGTTTTCCTGTCCTTTCTCCACTTTCTTCTGAGGGCCAGAAAACCAGTCAGACTTCAAAACATGTTGTGAAAATTGGCAGGAAAATAAGAAATTCCAGATCAAAGACTAGCACGCTCAAAGTTAAATATAGTTCCAAGCAGAGCAGAAGGCAGTAAGTTCCAGCATTGCTGCTGATGTGGTCACTGTAGTAGAACTGCCCTTCCCAATCATGTGAATTCAAAAGACTCTTGTTTGATTTTCAAATAAATTTCAGGGTTTTAATTACTGCAGATATTCCTGGCATCTTCCAACGTTATCATTAGGGCATGAATACTTTTCTTTCATGCTGTAATCTAGCATAACTCTATTAGACTGAGCCATGAGCCACACATTTCACTTACTGTCCAGTACTTGCTGTAATTATGCAGGCTTGAGCAGGGGCATATCAAAATATTAACCATTTCTACTCTCCTCTTATTTCTGAATACAGAAGACTCAAAATTTCTTCTGATTTCTCCTATTTGCAACCCTTTTTTTTACGTCTTTCTTTTGAGCAGTTCCTTCAGTGAAAAGAGCAGTTCTGTGAGCATCACATTTTTGTATGCCTGGTTTCCCATGATATTCTGTGTTTGAAACCTGCTTAGTAGCCCATACTGCTGTTTTTTCATTTGTCTCTATTGACACTGATACATGCTCTCTCCTCTGCCATATTCTCACAAAGCTTCTAAATCTTTATATGGAAGAGACTCACATCAGGTAGGAACTGGCTGGTGCCTTCAGCTGCAAAGCTAACAGATTGTGTAAATGGAAAATACATTAGAAAATACAAATGTACGTTGTCCTCAAGTCTAGATTGCTCTAATTTTTCATGTACCAGAGGTAAAAATAGCCAGAATGTACACTTTACAGAAGAAAATATGGATACTGCCTTGCCTCACTTGCCCAGTCCAATCCTCTTTCATTTCTTACCCCATTTCATGGATCCTCCAGATCTTACCACCAGTCAAAGGACCTCCATGAGGAAGCAGCAGGTGTTCACAGCTCAAATACTGTGCCCACCTTGTGTTAACAGCCAGCTAGACAGCCTGGTTGCTGAGAAATTGATTATTCATTGAAAAGACAGAGGGTAATCTTAGATTTGAGTAATTATGTTATTCTTAGAGTAGTTTCTAACAGAAAAAGAGATCATAGATGCCTTTCTATTCCCTGATAGTGGCCTGCATAGTCCATCTCCAGAGCAGTGCTGTACAAACCCAGCTCTCAGTTGATTGTGTTAATCAACTGCTATGAACATAAAGCTGGATTTCACTCCCATGCTTATAAGGCTTCCCCCTGCTGTGCTCTGATTGCTTCAGCTTTTTGGCATAACTCAGCACAACCTGCCAGATGGTTTACTCACAAAGGGAATTCTCTTTCAGATAGCTTCTGGAATTTTCCCAATGACAATCTCTTCTTGTTCTGGATATTTCTGGGCCCTTCCAGCTCACCTACTTTAAATGCAAAAAACACCACTGCTAATGCACATCTCTTCTTCATTCATGCTCTCCCCCCCAAGAAAACAAAACTTAATTCAGTTATATAAGTAAATAGCACAATTGTCTCTTTTACAGTCAGTCACTAAGAGTTTCTTTTAAAATGATTACCCACAACCTCAAAACATTAAAAAAAAAAAAAAAAACCCCTCTGCTTTACAGTGCATTCCATATAGAGTTATGTACATTAACTTAGAGTTATCTACATTAAAAATTGGGGGCTGAAAAAATTTTGTTTACCCCTAAATCTGTTTCTTCGGAGATAATGAAACCATTTTTTTTTCTAGCAAACTTTAATAAACACTTCGACTTCTAAAGAATGTGGGCCTGCTTTTCCTTATAACTCATCTCCATGTAAAGACTCTTTTACATTTACTTCTCTTTGAAAAAAAAAAAAAAAAAAGTGTTCTTTATGTTTTGTAGATGTTCTTTGATGACTGAAAAGGGACATCTCTAGTTTCTTGTGAATAGTTTCTTGGGCCACAGGGAATATTAACTTTGTACACTGCTGTCTATTTGGAAAGCCCTTACAGTTGTGCAATTTAGGTTTCAGTCTCAAAATAAGGATTTTGGAAGTTTTTTTTTTTTTTTTTTTTTTTTTTTTTTTTTTGCTTCTTATGTAATTGTTTAGGGCAGTTTCTGTGTGCTGATATAAATCACAACTTTATTGTTTATTTTGAAAAGCCTTTTGTCTGAACATTATTTCTCTAATATTCCCAAACTTTCCTGTTTCTTGGGTTTCCATTCAAAGTTGTACTCCTTTCTTATATTATAGAAACTAAATCAGTGTGGTCATAAACTTTGGAAAAAACCCAAAACAGTTTCTTCTGCTGGCTCTTCTGGCCCACCAGACTAAGTAAAAGAAGTTTTCTCTTCTGCTGGAAGACAAAGAATACTAGATTTACTTTTTGCTTGTGAGAATAAGTCACCTGAATGTGATAGTCTGATATTGTGACCACACTGAGCAACATCACAACTAGTAAAGATATTAAGAAAGAATAGGACCTCAAAAAATGTCTAAAAAGACAGACTTGGAGTCCACTTCTTATTGATAAGCCTGTAAATATGATGAACCCAAATAAATTATTGTAAAAATTCTAATTTGTCAATGGATATCTTCCATTTTCTCTTTCAAATTGCTCCTTTGCAATACATCTCATTGATCTTTCATAAAATTCACATTTTGTTTGTTAGGTACTTAATCTGTCTAGGAGAGATACATCATTAAATGATTGGGAGATGAGAAGGATTGAAAAGTTAATTAACACTTAGATTAAAGCTGTGCAGATCAACAGCACTGTCTGAATTGTCTCCATTTTAAGCAATAACAATAATAATTTCTCTCTAACCACACATCTAGCAACAAAAAATGGAAGGGGAAATTACTCTTTCAAGAAAAGCAGCAATAGTAATATCTGCCAGTCATAATGAGGCTTAAGCTCACAAAAGTCAGAGTGAGTTCTTAATTTTTAACTGTTACAAGGCCATTATGAGATTTCCTATAACGTTATTAATGTATATTAATTTTCTTTTTTTGCATTATCAAATCATCCTTCTACCTAATGGAACTCACCTTTCTAAAACAAACACTTATTCCCCTTACTAAAAGGAAAATTAACACCAATCCCCAAACTGAAAATTAGACTTCAGGGATTACAAGGGATGCCTTTGGATAGCCCATTTGAAAATGATTGTTTCTCTGTGACCATTTTCCTTGGCTGCCAAGGGCAGTAGCAGATGTCATAGCAAAGACTTTTAAATATGGGCTGGTTGTACCTGCATGCTGCACAGTCTGCTGCACCCCTGCTCCAGCTGTTGGGAACTTCAACTTCCACCCACTGGGCCTTGCTTCAAAATCATGGCTGGAGACTCTCTGGAAGTATTCCACAAGTCCTGTGAGGATTTTTGTGCTTTAGGGAGTCCACTAGAAACACAAACCTTTTGCTCAAGGAGCCAGGAACGGTGTCAGTGGAATAAAAGAAAGTATCTTCCCTTTATTCTCTTACAAATACAGAACTACTTGAAAAGGTCTGATTGATCCCTGGAATAGCATGGTATCACAGGATCAGAGAATGGTTTGGGGTTGGAAGGAGCTTGAAAGACCCTCTAGTTCCAACCCTTTTGCCATGGTTAGGGGCAGCTTTCACCAGATAAGGTTGCTCAAAACCCCAGCCAAGCTGTCCTGAATCCCTCCAGGGATGGGGCACCCACCACTTCTTTGGGCACCCAGTTCCAGTATGTCTCCACCCTCACAGTCAAGAATTTCTCCCTAAAATTCAATTTAACCTATTCTCTTCTGGTTTACAGTTATTCCCCCTTGTCCTATCACCACTTTCCACTCTAAAATGTCCCTCTCTGTCTCTCTTGTAGCCCTTTTTAGGTACTGGAAAAGACTAAATTCCCCCTTGAGCCTTCTCTTCTCCAGGCTGAGCAGCCCTAGCTCTCTAGACTGTCTCCATAGGGGAAGTGTTCCAGCCCTCTGATCATTTTTGTACTCCTCCTCTGGACCCACTTAAATAAGTCATCTAGGCTTTATTGCAATTTTCAGACTGTATATCAGATTTCAACAGGAAAACCAACAAATTTTTGATTTAAGATTTACAAATTTTGATTAAACAATCATAAGACCAAAAAAAAAAAAAAAAAAAAAAAAAAAAGAAAGAAAGCAAAGAAACAAAGCTTATCCAATCAATTCAGAATGTGTTTTCTTTCTCTAAACTCTTCTATTCAGAAATATTTTTGAAATTTTCTAGAATAAATTAGAACAGCTGAGAGGAGTAAATATACACAGAAAAAACAATTAGGAAAATACTGGGGAGACAGAGTAACTGTCATTTATTTTTCTTTGCACCTGAAATGGGCGTTGTGAAGACATGTTCACTTGCCCATACATACAATGATTCTCACTGAAGTACAAACCATGTAAACAAATACCCAAATACATATGTGCACAAAAGTAATTTAAATTAGAAGTATTGATGAAAATACTTTATTGTTCTGCTTAGTTAAAAAAATTCTATGTTTCATCTGTACAGCCTTGTGCCTTTAAATATAGGAAGAAGGGTAGATAAGATTCGGGTTAGGGGAGGGTTTGAATTAAAAAGGGGCACACAAAAATTAATCTGTCTGTATAAGATTGGAAAACACATTCACTCCTGATCTAAAGAGACACCAGAGATTAAAATGTGATCCATCACAAAAGCACAGAAATAAATTATACATATGGCTGCTCTCAGTGTGAATATCCGTATTTACATGCACAAAAGAACAGTCATCTGTTAATAAGAGTACCTGTCACCTGCCATTAATCTATCCCAAGAGCTTGTACACTCCTATCATGAGGAGTGAAGCTTATCTTGTAAGTTTGGGGACTAACAGTACAGGAGCAGGTTCAGCTCAGGATCAGAGATGAACCTGTTCTGCCTGAGTTCCAAGCCAAGCACAAGGTGGATGAGCCAGTTTTCTGCAGCCCCAACTCGGCAGCAAGATGTTCTGCTTCTCAAACTTTACAAGCTACAAAAGTTAACCTTGACTCCAGGCCGTTTGAAGGATGTGCAAGGTGACCTCCTGTCCTCAAGAAAAAGCCTTAGAAAGTGCTGTCAGGTGGCCCAGTCTAGACATGATGCCAACATCTCCTCTTTGGATCTGTCTCCCTGAATCTGATTTGACACAGGAGACCTTTTTGAGTTTAGTATGCCAAAGAAAGTACATTAAAGGTTAGCATCAGCTTTGATAAGTGCCTAGGATCATGTTTTTTCTTCTAAATGGCAGCATGAAAGCTCTCAATGGGCATGCTGGGCTAGTTAATCAATTGCATCCTCCAGTTAAGTCATGATCAACCACAAATTAAAAAAGCATGTCTGGTCATTAATAATCCAGTGTCCAACCTTGATTTTATGCAATTATTCTAGTGTGCCAGATATTCCAGATAATATCATTTCGTTTTCTAACCCTCCTCTACACTGACATTGCTTTCTCTTTTTGCATCACTAGAATTTTTTTATTAAAAAAAATATTTTCTGCCTTTATCAATCAAAAGATTAACCATGATCAGACCAATAGCTGCTACTTAAAGAATTTCATTAGTGATCAGGTTCCACACGAAATGTTCTTTTTAGTACAACCTTCAGTGCACTCTAGGTGTCATTAACACTGTATCAAATGCATTTCTCTCCACAAATTATTGGTAACCTGCCCTTGTAACTAATAAGAAACATTTTCTTCATGATTTGGAAATGCTTATAGATGTGCTGTGTCTGCATGAAACTGTCCAAGTTTAGAAAATGTATTTACATGCCCAGTTATAGGAGGGGTGCACTGGTGGTGTTGGTGTTAGTGTTTAGATTATAGGTAAACAACACTAAGAAAAATTCAAAATAATATCTTCCATCTGAAGAGTGTGGAGAGTAGAACTCATGCCAAAGAGTACTCTAAAAATGGCACTATTCCAATTTTATTTTTACAATATCTCATACATGTTTTTACCTGTATAGTCATAAATTAGACAAGATGAAAATAAATTTTTTTTAAAAAATTGGATAAATCAGTATTTTTCTATATCCTTTATTCAGATAAGATGTAGATAGCCTGACTCCTTGCAAAAATACGATATTACAGCGACAAAACTGTCACTGAAAAAATGAGAAGCTTAATTATAGCAGGAGAAAGAGCTAATAAAATTTCACCTTGTAGATCTGCTATTGTACTTTACCTTTGTATTTGAGGCTCTCTAACAGTTTTTTCTTGTGCTTTAATGAAAATCTGGAGTTCAGTCTTTTAGGGAAAAGTAATATATTAATCTATTCTGCCAGCAAGCCTTACTAAAATCTAAATGTGTGTCTCTGTTGAATAGTTGATCTATGAACACAATATTTTACCAGTTCAGGAAAGAAAAATATCGACTGATCCCCCTGGTCATTGAACTATGTAGCATGTAAATACAAATATTTTATTGTGGTGAAATCCATCTTAGACAAGCTCCTTGCTTTCCATTTCTTTTCTTTTTTTTTTTTTTAATAAATGTAAGCTCCTTTCTCATCCTATTTAATCTTTCCTTCAACTCATTTAACTGACCTTTTCTATAAATTGGTCATCTTTACAGTACTTCAGCATTAATTATTATACCTCTTTCTTCCCACTATATATCCAGAAAACAAAACACTACAAGAGAACTCCCAATACCTTTCTAATTAGGACTGGATCAAGGATTTAGCTTCATTGTTATGTATGAAAAAGACAACATGTGCGTTGCTGAGCGCAGAATAAATTTTCTGATCATTTTTATGTAAATCCATTAATTAGTTTATGAGGAAAAAGTATTAAAAATATTTTCTTTAAGAAATTTAACACCTTCTGTATCTCCCTGGCACACAGCTTTCCTTACCACCAGGGCCCTGCCCATGGAGCCCCTGTGCCAAAGCTGGTCCCAAACAGAGACTGCTGAGCCCCAGGGCACCCCAGCCCTGCCAGGATTTCCTCCTGCCTCTTCAAAAAAGGGTGCAGGTTTTGTTAGTACATGGCTGGTTTTGATCACCATGTTCTTCAGCCTCTGTGGATGGGTGGGAGCTGCACAAAACCAGCTAATCAATAGTTATCTGGGTGAGGAAAAAACAAATAACCAAGGAAAGTTTTGAAAAAAGTGTCTCAAGGTATATACTGCTACACAATATTGACAAAGACCCACTGGGAAGCTAAATCTGCCAATCAAACTAATTGGATTTAGCAGGAAATGATGGATTGAAAATGTATGAAAATAACTATCAGTGTGACTGAAAAATGAAATGCCAAATAAATTTACAATAGCAGCTGTATCTAGTATATCAGCCTCCTGTCTGCCTAACCTGTGGCAGAGAGAATAAATCATAAATTTTGGGCTCTCCTGCCAAGCTAGAAACATTAATCACATACAGTCTGCAGGTCCTTCTTTGAATAAATGTAAATTCTGACATAATTTTTGGCAAAACCTGCAAAATTGTGTATGCCAGAATCAAGTTTGAAACCAATATTTGTTCTTGTCATAGAAGGCATATTACATAAAATTACGTTAAAGTGCTCTGTCAATCAAATAACCAATTTTTGTAATATCTCAGATTTTTTTTTTCCTGCTGCTTCTTTAACATGTGGTTGCATATTTTAATGTGTTCAGAGCAAAGGAATATCTTAGTATCATTATGAAGCTAATTTTATTATAAAATTTTAATTATAAATTTTAATGTGGCAACCATCACATATTTTTATGTTGAGTTCCTTGCAGAGATTCATTAAAGCAGCCCTAATTATTACAGATTCTTTTCATTTTCATTAGAAATCTGAAATGAGAGACAAAATTGTTTCTTTCAGAAAAAAATTGTAGTTCAGCAAGAAGAAGACTTAGTCTAAAATAGGGTTTTTGGTTTATTCTCTTTGTATCCAGGCCAGTAGGCCCTGATTCCTTAGCAGCAGTTTGGGATCAGTATTGGTATTGCAAATAATTTTTCCTGAATTTAGAGCACAATGTGATTTTTTACATGCTTTCAATCTTAAGACTGAACTAGCTTTTGGTTCCTCTTTTATTGTTGGTTGTTTTTTTTAAATCTTTGATTTTTGAACAGCACAAGAAGACTTTTAGTGTTTGACTGGGTTGAAAACCCAGTGCAACTAAATAGTTCAAGCGAGAATTAAAGATGCATATTTGCTAGCTTTTGAAGTCCCAGTTACCATTAAGTTAATATTTCTTTTACTTTTCAAGACCTTCTGTATTCCACTGCAAAAGGAACTTCCCAAATGGTTGGCAGAACACTGAGCTCCTCGCTGAACTGTCATACCACAAAATGTTTCTGGATGAGTGTTCCTTCTTACCACAGAAGTCTTAAAACTGACTTTCAATGATCTGCGGAAAACTCATGTTGATTTTCAGCAAAGAAAATTATTTTTTATACTGTAACATACTCATTGGTAACTCAAGGCTGCAGAACATTTCAATTAAGTTTTTTTTTTTTTTTTTAATTATCCTTGATAATATAATCAGGTAGATATTGTGCTCATATTGCATCTAAATCTTCTTTTCTCACAGAAAAACAACTAAGAATCTTCTGTACTATCATGTAGTCAAGGTTAGTACTGCAAGGATGGGACATAACAGATGTGTACTATAACAATTATATGCATAGATTCATACTGCAAATATTGTGCTTTGTACAGCATACATCTATAGTATAATATACATGTAGTCTGCATCTATACATATAGTATATGCTGTATGTGGAGTGAATAAACATTACACATATAGTATGCATACATTAGTGAGTTATTTCTGGCATTGGGATAGGCTGCTAAGAGAAATGGTGGAATCCCCATCCCTGGAAGTGTGGGTGTGACTTTGGGGGAATGGTTTAGTGGTGAACATGTTAGGGCTGGCTTGATGGTTGGGCTTGATCTTAGAGTTCTTTTAAAATGAATGATCCTATGATTTAGTATCTACATATGGTAAATGTACAATACATATACTGTAAGTATTTATACACATTCTACTTGAATAACCCTTTTTGTTTCCTTCTTTTCCTGAAAGTAGGAAGAGATGGAAACAACCAAATCGAATCAAGGCAAACCAACAACAAACACACCAGAATTAAACCCATACCCACTGTCAGGAACAATCAAGTAACTCCACTGTGGACTTTTGTGCTTATATTTAGACTTAGAAACAACAACTCTGTAAATGGTGAATGTTACCATATCTTTAGTGAAACACACAGGTGTACACTATATGTACATGGTATTTGAATGTTGTAATTTGTATAGTTGCTATTGATCATATCACCAAAATTATATGAGAGAAGGGGAAAACATTCACAAAATTGCTCTTGATTTTAGCTGCTTACTGTATCAATCCTCTGGCACTCTGATGGCATCAGAATGGTCAGCTGTGATTGCCTAAGACCTTCAGTTATCTTAATGGATATAAAAGCAACAATAACAGTAATGAAAGCTTCAAGAAAATAATTCTAGTCCATAGGCTAGGTTGTCACCTGAATTACTGCCAGGTCAGCTGCTGCTCTGCAAGGTGGCAAGATAGTCAAACATCAGTGACAGCCAAAAAGGATCAGCTATTCTTGCACTTGTCTCTGCTCTTCTTCTCATGCTTGAAAGAATTTAAGAACATGTTCTACTCCTCTTGAAATGACTGCATCTAAATTTTCTCCTGTCATGCATTAGAATTTTTTTCCTCTACTTTAATGGTCAGATTTTGGAACTGCAATAGGATCAGAGAGACAGTAAACCACAAGCAAATGTGCTTTATATTTAGTGGGACAGATGGTCTCAATTACCATATCTTGTTTCTTGTGCTCTATATTTTCCACTTACCCTGTTAGACCTTTCATATATTTCTAATGAGAAAATTGGGTAGATTCAAAATTTTATTTTAAGGATTATTTTTTTGGAAAGCTTTGGTTTAATAGATGAATTTAAGTTATTTCTTCTAGGAAGAAAGCCAATATGAGACAAAGGCATTTTCCCCGAAGAGAAATGGAAAATGTTGCTGTGTAACAATTCAGTACGTTCCTATGTTGTGGTTTAACCTCAGCTGGCAACTAATTCACAGGTAGCCACTCACTCATCCTCTCCCAGTGGGATGGGAGAAAGAATTTAAAGAGTAAAAGGAAATGCATGGTTTGAAATAAAGACGGTTTAGAGTTTAGTAGGCAGAAAAGAAAAAAGAAAAGAAAAGAAAAGAAAAGAAAAAAAGAAAAGAAAAGAAAAGAAAAGAAAAGAAAAGAAAAGAAAAGAAAAGAAAAGAAAAGAAAAGAAAAGAAAAGAAAAGAAAAGAAAAGAAAAGAAAAGAAGAAAAAAAGAAAAGAAAAAAGAAGAGGGGGGAGGGGAGGGGAGGGGAGGGAGGGGAGGGAAGGGAAGGGAAGGGAAGGGAAGGGAAGGGAAGGGAAGGGAAGGGAAGGGAAGGGAAGGGAAGGGAAGGGAAGGGAAGGGAAGGGAAGGGAAGGGAAGGGAAGGGAAGGGAAGGGAAGGGGAAGGGAAGGGAAGGGAAGGGAAGGGAAGGGAAGGGAAGGGAAGGGAAGGGAAGGGAAGGGAAGGGAAGGGAAGGGAAGGGAAGGGAAGGGAAGGGAAGGGAAGGGAAGGGAAGGGCATATATGCCAGCAAAAACAAAACAGAGCATTCATGCCTCTCTTCCCATGGGCAGGCCAGTGTTCCACCAACTCCAGGACAACGGGACTGCATTATGTACAATGGTGACTTGGGAAGACAAATGCCATTATATTTTTCAGCAAATAATTTTTTTTTTTTAAACTGTAACATATTTTCCCCCCTTCCTTCTTTCCTCCCAGCTCCATGTGCTGTTCATGGCCCCATGTGCTCTGGGATATCCCTGTGGCCAGCTGGGAACTGCTCTCCCAGCTTCCCAAGCCTGCTTGCTGCTGAGGTGGGTGAGAAGAAGAAAAGGCTTTGACTCCTTCAAGTCAATACCTAAAACAGCAATAACAAAAATATCTCTGTATTATTAACATCATTTTTAGTCCAAATCAGAAACACAGCCTCATTAAATTTGTTATGAAGAAAATTAACTCTCTCCCAACCAAAACCTGTACACACTGTTATTGAAGAAAGTTTAGTCTTGGGTTAAACCAGCATTTCACTCTATAGTCAATTACCTTAAGATTTTGACTAACACCTGAATGGAGCAGTCAGTTCTAGGTAAGAAAATGAATTTTCTCTTTAGACAATTTAAAGTTCCATCACAATTGAGAAGCTTTAATTGATTATAGAACAATAGATGCACTAATGGCTTCAGAAAGGGTATTTCTGAGTTTTATGTGTGTGTTTGTATTCTGTACAGCACTGTTTTTCCAAAAGCATTTTCACTGAGTCTAGCCCACAAAAAATTACATTAGCATTGTATTTATTAGCATTAGATGGTATGCCATTATTATAAGAGGTCAGAATAATAACACTAGAGCATGGAAATGATGCTGGTCCACCCAGGTGGAAACTGAGAAATTGAAGCCAGTTGCAATTTGCAAGTGCATCTGTGGTACCACAGTTCTTCCTGTTCTAAATCATTTAACATTGACTCACTTAGGAAAACAAACATCTTGTATGTTCATTTAAATATTGCGATTAATATGGAATTATAACTTTCAAATAAGAAGGAATGTAAAAGGTGATGTAGCTATGGGAGTCTACTACTGGAAAAGTTTATGCAAAAGTTATTAAATTATTAAGTTATTTGTTTAAAACAAAGTCATAGATCCTGACTGTGAATTCTTTTTTAGTCTAATTTATTTTATTTGCTGAAAACTAATGTAATTTCTTGGCTACTGAAATTCTTTCTTTTAAATACAATATATGTAAAATAATTAAAACTTCTTCATTTTTTTAATTGTGGCAAATTTTGTGGCCTATTATCACTTTTTACTTTTGTGTTTTGGTTTTCAGTCATGAACAATGATGCTTCATCAAAGGGAGCAGATAGTTTTACTTGTTAATTTATCAACAGGGAAAACATACTGGTGGCATGAAAGGGATCTCTTACTGAATAAGTAAGTGTTTCAGAAATTTTTAATCACAGGAACTCACACCAAGTATGCATAAAAATATTTACAAGGTTCTGTTGTTAATAATCACATCTCTTTTGTAGTTGTTTGGTTTTTTGGTTTTATTTAAAGTCTCATCAGAAATTCCCTATATTTTTTTCTTATTTATCTTATTTAGGATTGAATGCTGCTGTATTTCCCAGTGTGCCAGATGGCTGGAGAAATGAAGATACAATCACCTCTCCTGAAATTTACATTAAAATGAATGTACTGACATAAAATTAAAATCAGAGGGAAAAAATGTCACAATGACCTTGATGAACGTAGAAAAAGGAGACAAATGAGAAAAAAAATCCTACAACTGTTGTAAGAGGAACGGTAAAAAGTTTCCTACTGTTTTAATTATGTGAATTCAAGAATTTTCTATTTTTATTTTCAGTTTTTTTGCTGCTTGAGGAAGTATAGAACAGAGCCTGAAATGCAACTATGCATTTATTCTGTAGATATAACCCTTCAGTTAAAATATTAAGGAAACAGGTATTTTCTTTCTTTTCCTTCAATTTGTTATTAAGCTGCAGTTCTGACCTTCCCCAAATTTATTGTAATACAGTTTTCACAGAACTTGTCTTCATTTTGAATTAATTGCTTTAGAATATTTTTGAAGGATGCAAGCTACCTACCTGGGGATGTGCTCTATTAGAGTTTAGTAGCATTCAATATTTAATAGCTTCTGCTTTTCAGAAGCTTTCTTCAGAGGATAAAGATGAGAGTTCTGGAAATGAAACAGAGTATAGAAACTCCCAGTGTCAAGCCACACAGTCAGAAAAATCTGCTAACTATAATTACCAGTAGTCATTATTGCTGAGAATTTGGGAACTCATCATGAAACAATCCAAATAGTAACTAAAGGCCAATTCTGAAGAAATATTTATTATTACTGCTGTTCTTAAATAATTACACATAAAAAGTATGTCCTGTTGACAATTTTTGAATATAGAAAACATACTTTGAAGCCAAGTAATTTTTTTTTTCCCAATTCTTTGCATTTTATTCATGACCAAACATAGTATAGCTAGTCATGCCTCCAGACTGGTTGTCTGAATTGAGAAGCCTAAAGCTTCTTATGGATCTGATGGCATCTGCTTGTGGCATCCAAAACCTGAATCTAAAGCAGATCTTGGCTTAACCAGTATTTTTCCAAAAGAAAAAATCCCTTCTGTCTTTTACTTCACTATTAGAGGGGCTGCAGAGACATAAACTAAAGGTAGTTTGCTAAAGGTTATGTTGTTTCTGCCGTGCTGTATTTTGCACATGAATAAAATGAGAAGGCTGCAGTTTCCAGTCAATCAATGTTTGAGGAAAAGTAAATCTTTAAAAAGTTCAGCTTAACAGTTGCAAGCTTTCACTTGAAATATGGCATTTTGTGTCACCTCATTGAAAGTTCACAGCAACTGTTGAAGACAGTAAGAAAATTACTGGTAATTTTAAATCCTCAGCTTCATTTGACAGCTCTATGCTTTAGGATTCAACTTTTATTTCTATTTTTTTCCCCCTGTAGACAGTACATTCTCTGTGAATTCACTGGTTCTAGACCTGACACTTATTCATTGCATTGCTCTCCTTCAATTATGTACTTGGCAATTGCTCATACTCAGCCTTGGAAATGGGAGACATTGTGTGAGTGCAAATAAATGTAAGCTAGGAAATTAAGGTTATCTTTTATGGCTTTTAAAGTACATGTAATAGAATCTTTATCTTTCCACTGGACAGTCAACATCTCATTTGGAGCAAAAAACTCTCCAAAATGCTACATTTCCCATTTGAAGCATCATTGAAGGGAAGCAGAGATGGGACATAACAGTTACCTCATCAGTGGCTCATCAGCTTTAAATTTGGCTCTCAGAGAGGCCACTATATATATTTCAGAATAATGCCAAATGCCAAGAGTGCTAAAGGGGATTGTTTTTAATGTACTCATAGTTCTTTTGCCTTCTGTGAGGCTGGTTTATGCCCACAAACATGATACTTTTTGATTTTGGTTTTGGTTGGTTTTTTTGTTTTTTTTTTTTTTTCAAATGTAAGGTTGTTAACTACTAAAAATGATTATGTGCTAGTAAAATAAATGCCCAGAAAACATTTTTCATACAGAAGAACCCCATATAATCTATAATATTTTGTGAGAATTAATAGACATAATATACTAGAGGATTACTTTTTATTATTTCTATTAATATTGTCTTCAGTCTCATTAAATCTTCCTTACTTTTTTCCTCCGAAAGCAAAAATTAAATACAATAAAATGAACATTAAGAAACTTCAGTGGTAATGGCCATAATATATTCTAATCAACATCTTTGGGAACACATCTGTCCAAGTTTGAGATGCTGAACAAAGTTGTTTAGGGGGACTTTTTAGGCTGAATGGGAAAAAAGTTAGAATTTCAGGAGAAGTCTGTCATGAGGATTACTGACCTGATAACTGATGTGAAGAGCACATACCACTGAACAATAAGCAATAAACCTGCAAAATAAGAAAGTAAAATTTCCAAAACAAAAATTATGTAAAGTCTTCATTTCACCTTTCTACCCTGCTTACCTGGCAAAATTAGCTCATGGTTTTCTTGTCAGTGATCTCTGTGTCAGTGGCTGAGACATAAAAGAGCTGTAACTTATTCAACAACTCAGTCAATTTGTGGTTTTAACCAAAAAGGTTTTATTTCCTCCCTGGTAATAGTTTTCCGGCCCAGCCTGGGGGCCAGGTACTGTCATACATTGTTGGTTTTGGTTTTTTTTTCCAGGAACCAGAGCAAATAAGATGATAAGCACCTCTCACTAGTCTGCTCAGGAGGTGGGAAGTTTCCATGCATGGAAAAGAGAACAGACAGCTGGGAAAGGCAGCATTTGCCCAACAGTCCCTGGAGAATTTGTGTTAAACAGCAGGGGCAGCTGCATGGGTCAGAGCTGTCACTACTGATAAGAAGAGTCTTTTTCTCTGCCTAAAGCACCATCAGCTTTCTTTCATCACCAGTAACTCAGGAACAGAAGGGTAGGTCTGGATGTGTAGATGTTGCCTGAGAGCATCTTGTGAAGTCATATGAAGCTAAAGAAATGCTTTTCACTCTTTTGAATGGGATTTTCTTGGCAGATAAAAATAGTCCTTGAGTTCAGTGGTGTTAGCAGCATGAAGGGTGATTTAATCAAGGGGCATCTGCTGGAGATGAATGAATCCCAAACATATCACTGGCATCACAACTGGAGATCCTCCTGTGAGCTAGCAGGGAAGACTTAGAGCCATAGTGCATCTCATAACATTCTGGGAAGCAAAACTGTGACTTTTAGGTACTCAAACTACAATTTAGGCTGTCATACTTTTTTCCTAGACATGTATTAGAACATTTACTTTTTTCTTTTTCTCTTTTTCAACTCATTTTCTATCTTTTATTTACTTTTCCAGATCTTTTCCTTTACAGGGATATTTTCCAAGATGTCATTTAGACAGCAATTTGTTTTGATAGTTTTACTTAATCAAAAATTAGTAAAGAGACATTTCAGAAGGAGTAAATAGACTTCTTACAAGGAGTCTCACAGGTAAGAGAAAGAGTACAAGTTAATCCTGGGAAGTTTCAGATTAGACACAACAGAACAGTTTTTCACAATGAGAACAATCAGTCACAGGAATATTCTGCCTAGGGAAGTGGCAGATTCCCCAGTGTTGAACAGTTTAAAGATTCAGCTGTACAAGTTGCTGCATCATCTTGTCTAGACTATGCTTTTGCCAGGAAAGGTTGGACCCTGATGTACCTTCCAAGCTGGTCTTCTGTGGCATTTTACCCAAGAGTTCACAGTTCCTTTTCCTATGATTTTCCTTACAGGTTAGAATTAGTTTACCCGTCTGTTGCTATCTTTCTAGCTAAGCTGCTTGAATAAAATTTTACTGAATCATTGAAGGTCAATTTCATTGTTGCCAAATTTATCTTTAAAACAAATACTGTTTTTGAAAGTACTTGATTTATTTAATTGACTGTGAGTTCTTGTCCTCTTTTCCTGCCCAAAGTCTTTACCATGTGAAACTTCTTCTTCTGGGAGTTATTTCACAATGTGTAAGAGGGAAAAAGTTAAGCAGTCAAACTCTATTTGACATATGAGCCGAAGTGCTAAATCCTCTGCTATCAGCTGTAAGCAGTTAGACTCACAAGTGAGTCAGGAGCAGAGTTAAATGGGATTCCAGCCAAAAAAATGGAATTACTTATGGAAGTAGTTACTCAGATAGAGCAACAGGGGTCAAATGCTGGGCCTTAATGAAGAGTATTAGTATAAACTACTGACTGGATGAAAAGTTCTCAGAAGGGATTTATGCTCTGTGAAAGGACTTTTCTACATTTCCCTGCCTGGAATGATGGGTATGAGAACATCTTTCATAAAAGTGGAAGGATGTGATCTCGGTTTCTTTTGATCATTCTTTAGAGAATACTGAAATACACAGACAAATGAGACAGTTTATTACTCTTGAAACTATATGATGCTTATCTGTTTGCTTAAAAAAATAAAGAAAACTGTGTGTTACACTTGCAGGTACAATCAAGAACGAGAAGAAAACCATGCTGAGAAACATCAACTGTCATCCATCATTGAGCTTGCCTGTATCCCTGACAAAATTTAGGACAGCCACACATAAAAAGAAAGTCCAGATTAACAGCTGGAATATAATTCTTCAGGTTTTCTATCACCCTTTTATTTTCAGATGTACATTTATTTTGAGACATTCCCTAAGAAATAGTCCTTTTACCTTGACTTGGACCTGTGATCCTGCCTAATTCTGTCTTTTCATTTCTCTGGTTCAAAATATGACCCTGTTTTCACTCTGCTTTGAAATTTTTTCTAATAATTAGTCCGCTATTCCTCTGCCTCTTAATATAAAACCGTTGTTAAAAAAGAATTAAAGTATTATGCAATTAACTGCTTCTTCTAGCTCTTCATCCTCTTTTCCATTAATAAATATGTTGAACACCTTGCCAGTTTGCTTTTCTGAACTGCTGTTCTGGATGCTTTGCAAGTCTGCTTGTCACAAACTTTCCCTTCCTGCTCCCAATAACATTATTCTCACAATGTCCATTAATTATCTTTTCTGTGTTAGTTGTCCTTGAATATTCTTTTGGCATGTCCAAATAACCTCTAATTGTTTGTTGACATAGAAAATATGATCATAAACTCATTTGCTGTTCTTTGGTAGCTGCAATTGTAACTTAATGATACTATTTGTAAGCAGTCCCTCAGAATTTACCTTCTCTCTGGCATGTCATGATGTTATCCATGGTAACCCAAATTTGATCTCTTGTTTTCAAGGTAAAAAAAATATCTACAAGACACCAGTTTTTTTTTTTTTTTGGGAAGCATCTGCTTTACTTTGGTTCCTTGAAAGACTTAGTCCTTTGAAGGCATATATTTAAAAAGATTCTTCTGAATTCTAAACCTTTAGACAGAGGCTGACTGACAAAGAATCTTGAGTAGCATTACTTTATTTAGTCTGGCTGGCATGGTGCTAATTTTCTTCATAGCACCCTGCATGATTCTGTATTTCAGATTTGTGACCAAAGCAGTGCTGACAACACAGGGATTTTTTAGCTATTGGTGAACAACCCTTGAGTAGTGTCAATGTCTTTTCTATTCCTCACACTGCCCTGCATGAGAGTAAACTTGGGGCACTCGGGGCTGGGAGGGGACACAGCTGGGAAAGCTGATCCCAGCTGACCAAAGGGATGTCCCAGACCATGTGGTGTCAGGGCACAGCTGGGTGGAAGAAAGTGTCATTTTCCCAAGTGTAGTTTTCCCAGAGACTGGCATTGGTCTGTGCCTGGGAGGTAATGAGCCACTGCCTTTGCATCACTTGGGGTTTTGGGTTTAGTTGGTTGATTTGGGTTGGGTTTTTTGGGTTTTTTTCATGTGTAAAATAATAAAGCAATTCAAAAATTTGCTAAAGAAGATAGCATTATAAAAGCATATTAAGGAATTAAAAAATTTAGGTAGGGAATGAGTGCTGAAAGGCATTTCAAAACACATTTTCTAATACAGCTCAAATCAGCCTTTCTCTTACCTAGTAGACCTTATAAATCTGGATTCTGGATTTTGTCTTTTCTTGCAAGTGCACTCCCCGGGGGAAAAAAAAAAAAAAAAAAAAAAAAAAAAGAGGAAATACATTTGGTCATTCGTTTAGGGGAGGTTTGGTGGGGTGTTACAGTATCCAGCATATGTGATACATATCTCCACAGAGATGCCCATCCAAATGACTTGTATTGAAACTCATCAGATGCAAAGTCTTAGGAAAACATTTGAACAGCAAAACTATACTTCTCAGCATATTTCTTAATGTTAAGATGTGGCATTTTCTGTGAGAAGATATTACTAATGAAAAATTCTAAGCAAACCTATATTCACATCTTTGACTATGATGACATAGCCAACTTCCATTTTTCATGGAATCAAAATGTTCATTTTTAAGATAAGAAAATAGCATCCTTACTTTAAAATTTAAATTAAGTTCTATTTTTATGATTTTCAATTAAGCTTTACACCCCTATATATTTTTTCCTGTGTATATAATATTTTTAGATTATAATTAAGTTCAGGAATAGTCATGTTCACTAATTAAAATTTCTTCATGTTAGGTGACATCGCTTATAATACAGAATTTTATGTCAAATGGAAAATGTTAACAAATGCTTATTACAGAATGCTCATCTCTGCTGTTGGGGTCAAACAACCAAATTCTGCTGAGTTCTGAATTTTTATGGACAGAATGCAGCAGCTTTTGTTATGCTCTTGTATCACTTTCTGCCATTTCTCAAGTACACTAAAAGCTAACATAAAATAAGAGAGTGTTTCTTTCCTGTTCTTATTTTGCCTCTGCTCTCTATTTGAATTCATTGGGGTACTCTTTGATCAGTTGCTGTGGATTTTACAATAGCAACATCTGGGATTCTCTGATCTTGCCAAATTGTTTGTATTCTTTATTGCACTCGTTAAAGAAGTAATTAAAAAAACAGAAGCAGTCCTTAAAACCCTTAAAAAAAGTTATCCTTGAACAATAGTAGAAGGAATTGTGCATAACATCCTACCCTGAAAAGGGTTTAAACAAGATTTGTCACCTCTTTTTATGGACAAAGGTAGTTCTGCTTTCCTTATTTTATTAAAGATGTCATAGCCGTGTCCAAAAGGCCCAGGGTCCTTCCAACTCAATGCTTGGAGAAGCTTTGTGTTTTAAACATTCTCATTCTCAAGAGCTAGGAGCTTCCATTCAGAATAATTAATCTCTGTTTGGAAATCTTGTTTCACCTGGAAAAGGCCAGTCTAGAAAGCATGGCAGAAGTGCCATGCTGTGAACAGCAGAGCAGTAGCTGCAGTTTTAAGGTGCTGACTGGGTTATGAGTGAGTCTCAAGCTGCAATGTCAGCAGGTTTGTCACTTGTTAGTACTGTTCCTTCTCTGAACTCCTAAGGCACAGAGGAGAGCTCTTCCCATATTGATACCAGGGGCATAATCTCTAGTCAAGGAGAACATATTGATTTAGAGACATCTCAAATTTTAGAGATGACGCAGACTTACTTCAAAATATGCTCTATGTAGAGGATATGCATTTATTCATATAATTTACAAGTTCTGAAAATTCAGAACGGTGATTTCTGCCATCATACTTTGACAATTCCCTGTCTACTCATTACACATGCCTAAACACCATTCCACTGGTGTTTGCTCTGTAACACTGTTACAGTTTTATTCCTGTCTTCAGCAGTGATGGACTTTAGAGCTAATAGGGAAATCAGCAGCAGCTAAAAGATCATTTAGAAACTATGCAGAAGCTACTTTTATTTCTTAGCTTCATAATAGAAAAATATCTTTCTCAATCCTCTTTCATTATTCTGATAACAGTTTGAAATTCTTGTTCCTCCTAAACAGTTTAATCTTGGCTTGCTATTAAAAAAAAAAAAAAAAAAAAAAAAAAAAAAAAAAAAAAGCTACTCTTGACTAATTTCCTCAGACTTAGAATAAAAACAAAATGGAAAGCAGTCTATAAAATCACATTATAGTCTACAAGCTTAAGTTATAGTGCTATTGGAGCTGAGAGAAACATTCAAAGCTCTTTCTTTAAAATTGAAAAAAAAAAAAAAGGATGATACTCAGCAGCAGCCAAATTTTAATATTTTTTAAAAGAAGACAACTCTCAAAGCTTGCATGACTGAAAATTCTAATTATAATAAAACATGCAGTACTCTTATCTGGTTTTAAATGTGTCTCCTGAAACAAAAGTTGTTTCAAATTTAGTACAGTACCAAAGCATGCCTGAGCAATTCCAGTAACATGTTTGGGAAAGAAAGATGAGAATTATAAAGAAAATCATGGTTACTGCACATCACCAACATTTAGGTGGCGGTCTGTGAACTAAAAACTGTCTGAGCATCTAGGAGGCTGCAAAAGAAAAAGCTATTAATGACTGCAGAGGACAAAGGAAGCAATGTCTGAAAGCTGTGAAGAAGCTTGCTGCTGTAAAACAGAATGCACTAGACTCTGCTGATGATTATTCTACCTCATTATTTCTAGAGGGCCCCTTCTAAGATCATTCTTGTACTGCAGCCGGCTTTATGCAAACAGCAAAACAGACAGAACAGCTTAAATAGCTTCTCATTTAAACAGATAGCAAAAGCAACAAATGTGATAATCTTGCCAAGTTCACAAGGCGTGCTAGGGCAGTGAGCAGATCCTCTCTTCTTTGCTTTACAGCTGCCTTATTCTCTACAGGCACAATATATAATTTATTTAAGCCTTTTTTTTTTTTTTTTTTTTTTGGAGTTGGAGCAGGATTTTTGTCTTTTTTTTTCCCCTTCTTACTCGTTTGTACACCTATATCATCACCAGCAGTTTTGTTGGAAAAAACATTGTCATTTCCTAATCTTTTGAATAAAAGTTGGCCTGTGAGAAACAATCTCATCTCCATTGACCTTATTCTTCCTTACTATAAAAGAAATGAAATGAAGAAACACCAGAAGCCATGTTTAAATCCAGGATAACACCACAAAATATCCTAGGCAGTTTTCGATTAAGAAGAAAACAGCCTGTGTTCTAGCACATCTCCAGCAAACATAAGCATATCTGTCTTCAGACACAGAGCTAATCTAAGCCAGAGGTTTCCCAGCCATAGACTTTTGAAAATTCATAGTATCCTTGAAGATGGCACACCTGCAGTCCTGGTAGAACTGGTATAAACATCATCCACCCCTGGGATTTCCATGTGTTTCCTTTTGCATGTGTGTCATGGAGTAACTGTTTGGAATTAACTGTCCTTCTGTAATACCTGCTCCTTACACTGTATGGAGAAAATCTGTGTAGATGAATGCTACAGCAGCAGGACCTGCCTTTCCAGCTGAGGATGCAGGAACTTGGCTAAAGGCTCAAATACCTTGAGACTGGGGTGCTGTGAAGTAACCTTTAGTGAGTGAGGTAGGAGTATTCCACAAAAATTTCTGGGATCCCAAAGAAGAGTAAAGACACGGATGGGCAAAGATAATGGGCCTGGGTTAAGAATTCACAAATGGAAGACAAACAAGAATTGGCTAAGTTGAGCAAAGGCAGGGCAGAAACCAGCAGTGACAGGACATGCATCCATCCTTGCCCAAAAGCAACCCTCAAACCCTGCATCTCACCTCTCCCATAGCCAAAAAGTGAGAAAAGCAAAAGCACTGTCATTTCTCCAGTTATGCTGCACACAGGGAATGAAAAATTCTGAAAGCCATTTCTGGTTAGCTTGGATGGTGTGGGCTTCACATCTGCAGATGACCTGTGTGAATCACATCAAAATGCTAAGATGGAATTTTGGTTTTCTCCTTTTTACCAGATGTAATAAATACTTCATGTGCACACACAGACATACTCACACAATTTTTCTCATTCTTTTAAACACATACACAATTGCCATTTCAGTCCTCATCATTTATATATGGTGATGTAGCAAGTATGAGTAAAGCAAATACAGCATCAAGATATTTTGATAAAGCTGTTTGTAAAAGATTATTTATATTGAAAAAAAATAATTCAATTTCTTTACTTTCCAACAACATAATTTTTCAGTTCTTGCCAGTTGTGATTTAATTTGGCTGGGAGTTTCTTTTGTTGTTGTTGTTTTTGCTGGTTGTTGGTTGTTTGAGTGGCTGGTTTGGGGTTTTATTTTCTATTTTGGAATCATCAAGATATTGAAGATTAGTTCTAACAGCATATCTTTTTGGACTGAGCCATGCCAGCCGGAGAAAATTACAAACCATTTTCATGTTGCAGCATATTTTGGATATGACAATGTCAAAAAGTGTCAGCACATTCTGCTGATAATAATAAGCAAGTGTAATAAAAGTTAATATTTCTGCCTAGGCATGTCCATTGTCCAGAGCCTTGCATCCACTCATTAGAAGCACTGCAACATTTCTGAAACTTGTAATTCCTGAGCTGTCATGCACTGAAAAAAAACCTTTTAGATAAAGTAGCTAGCCTGTCTTGCACCATACATGCTGTAATTGTAATTAAATCTACCTTTTAATAATTTTCCCTCATTCACCACTTCTCCTGCTGCTAACATTTAAGTCTTCCTGCACCTCTGTTGATCCATCCTAACCTTTTCCAAAAAGCTGGAATGACATCTCAGCAGCCTGCTGTTTTCTTCTTCTTTGAAATCAGCAGTGACAAAAATGAAACCTACTTCAAGAGTGGCAAGAACTGAAAAGTAATTACTTATGCACAAAATTAAATCGAATATTATTCTTAATTTCAGAAGTTTAATTTCATGCTGTTTGCTGCCATTTTTTTTCCACTGATGAATGACTATAGATGATTTTTTCACTATTCAGTTACCTTTAATTTTAGATAGATGTTGATTGATTAAAAGGGGAGTTAATGAAAAACTTCTTGAAGAGTAAAACTCTAGCATGACATAATAGTTGATCACACTAACTGAAAGTCTCTTCTTAGTCAATGCAGCTCATCTGTGCAGTCAGACTGTAGCAGTCCATAGGAACTCAGTTCATCTTTCACAAGGCTCAAACAATATATGATGGCAAAGAACATTCATTATCAACCAAGGGTGAAGAAATAAAGGGTGAGGCACAGAAAGTCAGGCTTCTGAGTCATGTCAGGAAGACAATTTAATTAAGAATGGAGCATAAATTAAGGCCAAGGCACCTAAAAGATGAAAATTCAGCTAAGAGCAGCAGACTGATGTTTCCTGCTATACTTTAATACCCTATTCTCCCTTGGTGGCTGCTCTCATTATTGGAGTACAGATGGTGAAAACACATACTGTTCAAATTTACTATGCTCATTCGCAAGGATGTTAGTTAAGAAAATAGTGTTACTCTAAACATTAAAGCTCCATTTATGCTCTTTTTTTTTCCACTTTTCAACACTAAAATAAATAAACCTGCATATGCAGTTACCAAAATGTTCCGTGTGCTTTCTAGAGATGGAAAGTACATGATGGCTAGTTTGCAGACGCTGCAGTCCATTACAGAACAAGATAATTAAAATTAAAAACTTAAAAAACACATGTCATTTCCTCAGTGATTCTTAATGTCTTCTCCTGAGTCATTAGAGTAATTGTGTAAATATGTTATTATAGAGTTATGATATGTAATCTTTAGTAGATCATCTCAAATTACTCTCCACTAAGTCAAGTTTGCTGTCACAAGGTTTGCTTACTGAAAATGCTTGGTCACTTGCTGATTTCACAAATAACAGCTACAAAACATTTGTGGTCCAAGTTAACAGTAGAAGTACAATATCTTTTTATTAATCATTTAGGAGATGGATAAGTGCTATATTAATGAATATTGCAGATACTGTTAAATCATAGACCTAAAAAAGACAAACTGAAGTAGTAAAACACAACTATATTGTACTTTTATACAAGAAAACAGAAAATCAATTGGACACAGAGCAAAATTACAGCCCATAATAACAGTCATCAGAGGAGCTGAAACCAGTGTTTTCAGTTTGCACTTAGCAAGCCATGGACAGATATTCTTATGTGCTTATCATCACCAGAAAGAAAGAAAAGCACTATTTGTATTTAGATATAAATTAAAAAAATAATTGAAGGCCTGTGAATTTGAAATCCTCATTATAATAATCTTTTGCTAAGTCTGTATTTCACTGGGTAGCAGACAAATTTTCTACCCACATTACCTTATGCTGAACCTATTGCCTCATTCCCTCTCTGATTTGTCTCTGTACATGCACATTCATACGTCCTAATCCCTGTTTTCTTCTACCTAGGCCTCATCTCTGGTAAACTGATAAGCTATTAATTGGAAAGTGTTACTTAATTTTTATTTAAATTATAGTCTTTCTATTTCCACACTAAATAATGGCAGGTGTTTGGCACCAATTTAACTTCTTCCTTTCACTTCAGAATTTTCACCATTTTTCCTCCTAAAACCGAATAAGGTGATGAGATTTTTTATCAGAAATCACCTACTCTACTTTTTATATGTTCATATAATGAGATGTCTGATTTACATATCTACTTTCTTATTTTTTGCAGTGCTTTACCATTTATAAATTCTTTGTAGAGGTTTGCTGATTGAAATGCTAAAAGTTCAAAAGACACAGGTAATTGGGCCTGATTTTTAATTCAGCCCTTGCTATAGGTGTAAGAACACTGAAATCCTGTCCTGGGCACAAAGCTAACGGGTTGCAGAAATCTAATATTTCACATCTCGTTCTGAATGAGGATCAATTTACCTGTTCCATTCTTCCTGCAGACAATAAAATAATTCTCTAACCACAAGAGTGGATGGTCCATCTAGTCCACTACCCTGTCCCCACAGTGGGAAGTAAGAGCAGCTGGTCTATGAGGGGCACAGGTCAGAGTAAACCTGTGCCACACTTTAGTCATGAACTCTTCCAGCTTGCAGCTCAGAGAGGAGCCAGCTGAGGTTCTTTGTGCTGATGAACACCTCACTTGGAGAATTTTTTCAAAGATGCCTTTAGTATGCAAATTTTTCTGACATGCAAAATATCCTGAAAAAGTTGTTCCACACTTTACCTATGCATAGCCTGGGAACTTGTTTTGTCCTTAGTGAACCTTCAGTGTAATTCAGTTTGATGTTCCAGTTTCAGGAGTCTAAAACCAGTTTGCAGTACACAGCAATGGTATGGCTGCCTTTCTCCTAGTCAGTCATGTTTCATAACTCTCCTTCATATCCCCTAAAAATAATTATTCTCCAAGTTACAATGGAATTCTGATTCACATGAGCTCCATGGCAAACCAGCTCAGTATTGGCAAATGTATGTAAATCAATCAATTTCAGCTGACACACAGACATTGCATATCATATTATGTCACCAGTATCAGCACTGTATTTTTCATTGCTTCCCACATCCTCCTGTAATGGGCACTCTCCTCACTTGGAAAAACAAGAAATATGAGTTGCCAAATTATATTTGCAACTCTTAACACAGTTTATGGAAAACTCCACAGATTCTTCTTCAGATCACCAGGCTTTGTAGACAGACTTCAGCTTTATCACCCAAATAACCCTGAAGACTGGTGATTTTGATAAATTGAAGTTTTGCTCTGTATTATCTGTGACTTGTGTCCTTCCTTTCTCATCTCATGAGCAGCAGCTGAGAGAAGAGAGATCACTGAAGCCCTTTAATTACAGAGCCGGAACTGCGCTGCTTTCATGCTCCCAAAATAGCAAAGCTTACATAAAAACATTAGCAGCATGAAAATGCAGAATATTGGGAACAGCTAGCACAACAAAGATTCAGTAAAGGTAAACAAATACTGCATTTAGACAACTTTTGATCCAGACAATTCTGTAGTTAACAAGAGAAATAATCCCTCTCTTCATGGCAATGTTTCCCCAAATCAAGCCTTTCAGGAGCAAGCCATCTTCTTTAAACCATGGATTATTGTTCCTTGCATTGTACTAGTGTTGCTCATTGTACCAAAATAAAACATAGCTCCCATGGAAACCCAGAGCATCACAAGTCTTTGCTAAGTCACACCTCAGCAATGACAAACTTAAAAGAACCCAAGCAACAACAGCAACTGCAAAGCCTTAAGCAAAAGTTTCCTCTTTTATTTTTCCACTCAGGTCAAAGTAACTTAAACCCACACATGGCTCAGTGTAGTACAAGATCACATCAAACTCGTGGAAATCTGGTAGGCTCTTAATGTAATGTCACCGAACAGGAGTTGAAATAAATAAAAGTTGGGTATACTTTTTATTAAATTAATGCATACTAGATGAGTTTTCCTTCTAGTCTGTGCTAAACTAACAAAATTTAACTTTGGCATATTTGAAGAGTAGATCAAAACAGAGGACTTAGGAGTAGAGGCACTTTACCCCAGTGATTAACTTCTGAGCATCTGCCTTGGCATAGTGCTAGTAGGGACTACTCTGCTGTACTCATTACCATTGTAAAAGAACAAGTGGAGCTCCTGGACACTGTGGTAATTAGAAATCCTGTGGCACTTATTAAAAGTGTAAGAGCATTAACATCAGAGCTCTATTCAAATTCCCATTTTGGTGATTATCGTTAGCTCAGTTTTGACCTTTTCTTGTTTCAGCTGGCTGTCAAGTTTCTCGTTTAACCTCCTAAAGACTTGCAGGTTCATTACTGTTGCCATCCTGTCACTGGTCAGGTGCTCCATGCAAAAACATGCAAAAAAATTGCAAAAAAAATGCTGCATTTTTTTAGTGGGAAGGTTGGGTCAGTACTTTCAGTCTTCACATTTTTGGCAGCTTGCTTTGGGATTCTCAACTGAAAAGGTGCTGATTTAACATGGAGAACCTGGCTGCTGGCTCATGGTCCCTGAGTCCATCAGCACTGCTCCCTGTCCCTGCAGCCCAGCAGTGCAGCCTCCTCTGTCCCTGTGTGCAGCTGGGGAGGGGGCAGGCAGTGCTCAGCCATTCCTCAGTGCCTGAGGCTGTGGCTCCTTGCATCCCAGAGCTGCCATCTGATATCAGACAATCCAGGGCATCTGCCTTCACTGCCCCCACACTGGCTGTGTGCTGTTCCCATATGGTTATCTGGCACCTCCCTGCCACTGCCACAGCACTGAATCCACCACTGGGCGTGTTTAGTAGTATCAGGCACAAAGAAAACATCCCAGACATCCCAGCAGACATTCCTTCCTTCATCAGCTGAATTAAGATAAACCCCAGCCCTTCCCTGGGCACTGAATGCAGCTGGCAGTGACTGTCACTCTGCTCAGAGGATGAGAAGTCTGGTCCTGGAGCTGACTTGTACAAGTAACCATGAACTGCTAAAGGTGGGATCAGCAATTACAATTCAAAGGAGTCAGACCACAAAGAGAGCTTACTGCTGATATTTTACATGTAAACACACAAAACACATAATACACATTCTCTAAGATATCATCATTCTCAATATAAAAAATGCATCTCACTGCATTTTCAGGTTTTGGGTACTGCAGACTTCTGTCATCATTTCAAGAAGAGAGTTTCTGTATTTTGTTGAAATGGAAGAACCTGAAGGCACATTCCCTCATATAGAGAACTGCAATATTGAATGTACTGCTAGGGGAGAGTCTTCAAGTTGCTGCATCTCTACTTCAAGCTGAGAAAGTCAAACTACATCTGACTCATTGCAGATGATGAGGAAAAAAACTTTCGTGGTGTATCTCAGTTTCTTGAGGGAGAGGCATCTGCTTCAGAGAATCAGTTAAAAATTGAGGCTTATACAGTGAGAAAACAATTCTGTTCTCCCTCCAAGGGAGCAAGAAGCTCATCTGTCTTTTCTCTCAAAATGCTCTTGTTTTTTCAAGAAGTCTCCTTCATTCTTCAGCATCTGCTCTGTTTCTGGCTGTGGAAGAGATTCCCTGGGATTTACATGGAGGCAGGGATCTCTGTATTGTAAGTCCAAACACATTGTAAGTCCATCCACATTTCCACACAAGCTGTATCTCTGGTTTTCATTCTTGGGTTATTAAATATTATTCCAGACCAAACAAAAAATATCAAAGATGTGAAGGACACTCTAGCTAATTAAAGAGCTAAAATAAGATTAGCTTGATTCTGTCTGGGTTGTCTTTGAGACCATAATCCAATATGATCTTTCTACATTCTTGTGAAGGTTTTACTGAAGGGAACTGTGCTGGTTGTGCATGAAAAGTCACCTGAGAGGGAGGCACAAAGCACAAAGACACAGAGAGGCTGCAGCCCATGCTGCTGGAAAGTCTTGGCACAGTTCTGAGATGGCATGGCCCAGCTCCCTTCACCTTTTGTGTACAATTTTAACCCTTCTAATGCTCAGATAAGACTGCAGATCTCCTGACCTCCCTTGAATGAGAGGAATAAAGCAGGAAGTATACTAAAGTCAGTGAAATAAGAGCCAAGTTTCCAGATGGGAAGAGATTGAAGAGATGCCACGAGCAGGTTGGCTGAAAAACCTTTGTTGTGGGCTATGGAGGACTGGACTACACTGAAAACTCTTTTAAATTGTGGAGAACTGCTTGGGGGGGGTTGAAGTGTTTGAGAAAAAGATCCTTTGCTCCGAGGGAATGGGGGTCTCTGTTCTGGAGACTGGAAAGATGGACAGACACATTTGATGGAAAAAGAGATTAAGATAATTTTTGTCTTTGAACAACTTGTCCTTAAAAGTAATACCCCAGAAGTTTTTTGACATAACTCATAACACATCCTTTGGAAAGACTCTGAAGATGGGAGGAGTTCTACGATTTGCAGATTTTCCTGGGCGGATGCAAATTGTGAAATTGAAAACACACCCTATGGCTAAACCAAAAAGGAACTTCTCTCTCTAAAATGAACTGAAATGATTATTTAAGTGGAAAACTGACTGAAGTGTTCTCTGTATGTTGTTAAGAAATATGGAAGGGGGGAGGGGGGGGAGGGGGGGAGGAGGGAGTGATTTGGAAATCTCATTCTGAATTTCTTATTTTTTCAGTGTTATTAATAAATTTCTTCTTTAAATCTTTAAAGTTTTAGGCCTGCCTTGTTTTTGCTCCTAAATCTTATCTCCAAGAGAAATTAAGGATACTAAAATTGGCAAACCTGAATCAAACCAAGACAGGAACAATTCTAGATATCTTAATGTGTTTCAATGTATACTTTTTTTTTTTTTTTTTTTTTTTTCTGTAAGAAATGCTTTATCAAACATGAGTATTTATGTTTAATGGAGAACAAAGTGGATAACTGTAATAGTTTGCAATGCAGAGGAGAAAAGTTCTTATGTCTCACATGCCTCAAGCAAACTGTGAGCAGCTTCTGTTCAGCTTACCTAGAAGGTACAATTCCACTTCTGACCAGACCTCACTCTTCTGACCTCAGACCTCCACAGGCAGGGAACCATTCAAGTGTATTCTCATGAAAGAAATGTGGTCCCATTTAAGGAGCAATAGGAATGTGTGTGACCTCCCTAAATGATGACTGGGGAAGGAGCACACAGAACTTACCTGTCTGATCACAGTCTAAGCCTGAATGATGCTTTTAAGGTACCAGAAGTATGGGGGGGCTGCCTGGGTCAGGGCAGGAGCCAGCTTCATAAAATAGAATCATACAGGTTGGAAAAGATCCTCAAGTCCAAACATTAAGCATGTCCCTGTGTGCCACAACTGCAGGTCTCCTAAATACCTCCAGGAATAATGATTCCACCATTTCCCTGGGCAGTCTGTTTCAAGGTTTGACAGCCCTTTCAGTGAAGAAATCTCTCCAATCACCCAATCTAACCCTCCCCTGGCACAACTTGAGGCTATGTCCTATTTTCTTTTCACTTCTTACCTGGAAGAAGAGACTTTGCCCCACCTTGCCTCTTTACAAGTAGCAATAGAAGAGCAGTAAGTTGCCCCTGAGCCTCCTTTTCTCCAGGCTGAACACCCCCAGCTCCCCCAGCTGCTTCTCATCACATTTGTGCTTCAGACCCTTCCCCAGCTCCATTGCCCTTCTCTGGACTCGCTCCAGCCCCTCAGTGTCCTTCTTGCAGTGAGAGGCCCAAAATCAAACACAGGATTTGAGGTTTTATCTCACCAATACCAGGGTGATGATCACTGCTCTGGTCCTGCTGGCCACACTGATGCTGATAAGGTCAGAGTGTCACTGGCCTTGGCCACCTGGGTCCTGTCAGCTCATGTTGAGCTGTCAGATGACCAACACCTCTCAAAGACCCAGATCACAGATATTAGCAGTTTTTGTTTTAATTTCATTTAGTTTACCCAGAGAAATAAGACCTATATTCCTCTCAACATTTGGTGAACATTTTAACTTGGGTATTACAGGATAAAGAGGAGGGCAATATTACTGATCAGTTTGGAAGTAGCACAGCTTGAAGCCTGCATGATATAAACAAAAAATATTTTTCAGCAAATGCAACATGACTCATAAACCTCAGTGAATGTCCTGTGTCACACAGTTCAATACCAGCCCACTATGTGGCAAACAGTGCACCACCAAGGGAAGGAGGAAGGAATTAATCCTTTTTTGTCTGGGTGTTATTTGGTTTTAAGCAGCTACACTGTGCATAGCTCTAGCTGTACTCTGTACCCCACAGCACTGGGTGATGAATATCACGGATATATGAGCAAAATGCTACTCTCTAATTTCTTTAACTGAAAAATAATGATACTAACTTGTTTTGGGAACAGTAATTTAGCTGAATTATATATATTTATAGAATTAGCTATTGTATTATTTAAACACAGACACCTGTAGATGCATTAGTGAGTGAAGATTAAATGTATAAAGGAATAATCTATTTTACAACACTGCACCTCTCTGCAGTATACTTTTGGATGCTGCTTTGGTAATTAAAAACTTTATGAGCAGTTCATTGTAGGATAGTAAAAATGTGTTAAAATCCATTAGCACAGATTGAATATATTCATGAAATGCTTCTTTGGTACAATAATGAAATTCAATTCACTTTTTTCCCCCTCCTTTTAGTAAGAAATTATTCCATTGGAAAGACAGAATAGATATAGTAAATTGTGAATAAAATGCAGTATAAATTAAAACAGTTATTTTAAACCAAGTCATGCAAGCTTTTTATTTATGCAGCAACTTTCATCTAATAAAAAATCTGTGCCATTCTTAATTCTTAGGGAAAAATCCCAGCAACAGAGCGGAAGAGAGCAAGATAAACTTGCAGTCCCACAGAAGTTACTGTGGGAGCTATTGTGAATCCTACTACTACTAAAAAATTGTCATATTGGAAAATAAGGAATCTACACAATAGAATTGGATGGCTTCTTTTTATGCCGTTCATTTCTTTCACTACTGATTTCATGTGCATTTTATAGGTCTACTTCTTTTTCTCTTGTCCATGAACAGGCCAGAACAGACAGATGAAAAAGTGCCCCTGGGAGGGCAATTCTAAAAATAAAATATGGTGGTTCCTAGCAGCAACACAGAACTGCACACCTAGAAAGGAGAGAAGGCCACTGTAATGGAGGCATTGCTATTTGCACTCTGGAAAATTTCCTCAGATTTTAATAGTAGCCGATCCTTTTAGAATCAATGTCAATTGCTGCATACATCAGAACCAAAAGATGGACAAAAATTAAGCCATGAAAGCCAGTTACAAAATTCTAAATGTCAACTTCTTTGTTTTCCTCAGAACTCAGGATCACATGTAGAATTTATGCTGAAAAATTCCTTTGCAAATCTTTCCCAGTAACCTGTAATGTCATATTTGTTTTTCATTATATGTTACATACCCATGAATATGAAAATTAGAAGCTCAAAGGTCAACTAATACATCATGGCAATTTGGTATGAGATATTTGAAACCAAATGAGGACATACCAACACTACTATAAATATGTTGTTATTATTAAGGTCAAGCATAGTTGATATAAAATTCAGGTGAGAAAAATAATAGTTGCCTTCCCCTCTACTGAGGGCATAACTAGCTTTTCCTTTTAAAATAGCATTAATAAACTATGTAATTTTATTTTTATTACTAGATTCTCTCTGTCTCCAAATTAGTTCTGAGGGATTCCACAGCTTTACACTGATTTGTGTAGTACTACATTAATGTGTAGCCTTACTTCCCAGTATTTCTGAAGGTTTTCTTCTCTCCCAGTCATTATGTCTTTCCTAATTGAAGCAGATCATCTCTGGATTCATTTTGTGCTGTCTGGCTGCTGGATCAGTCCCTCTGCAGACAATACCCAAAGTTACAGCTGTAAAGTGTGGCTAAACCTTTGTGGGATTTGCTACCTCAGGTGTAGTTGTCATGTGTCTTTCTTCTAATGATGCCAAATGTATAATTTATTGTCAGGCAGCATTCAGCATTCACAGTTCTTATTTACTCATAGATTGTACCTAATTCCTGGGGAAAGTATGCCATATACTTATTATAGAGGAAAAAACTTTAAAACAGGATTGTAAGTGGGGGATAAAATGGAGGATTTTATCTAGAAATTACCCATCTTGTGGATAAGTTTAAATTTTTGAGTGTGGGCACTGTGTTTCAGTACCAGTTGTTGGAAGGTGAGAGGCCCCAGTCATGGCAGCTCAGCTGGGGCTGTCCTGGAAAGAGATGATCCCAAAGGGGTTCAGCCCACAAACCCCACAGCACTGCCATGTGAGCAACCCCCTCTTTGCTTCAGAGGACAGAAACTATCCCCCACTCCCTTATTGCTGCCCCTTACCCTGGGCAGTAACAGCCAGGTCCTTGTTTGAACTCTAACAGATGGGTACTGACAACATCAACAGACCAGGTATTTGTCCACATACTACAGAAGAGAGTCTGCCACCTCCTTAGAGCAAAAGACAGACTGAAGCA
The DNA here is from genome assembly GCA_030060385.1 of Muscicapa striata striata. Taxonomy (NCBI): domain Eukaryota; kingdom Metazoa; phylum Chordata; class Aves; order Passeriformes; family Muscicapidae; genus Muscicapa; species Muscicapa striata. The sequence continues at coordinate 2,391,026 of JAREIS010000117.1, read as the reverse complement.
ATCTAAAATTCCTGTGCATTATAAGAGTCACTGAAAAAGGGCAGACATTAAACAGAAAGGAGATTTAAAGCCAGGAGTTCCCAGGTGCTCACTGCTGTTTGGTAGGTATCTGCAGATTAACATGGATAAGAATTGTTAACAAGATGAACACTTTGGAGAAATTCCCACAAGTGATACAGCTGCATTAATAATCATAAGGAAACACTTGTGCACAGGAACATAGAATTAATTTTTATTTTAGGCTCCAGAACAGAGTGTAGCTATGTACTACGTGGCTATTTCTGTACATTGCTGTTCTGTTTCTGGTAAGCAGCTTGGAGAATAACTCAGGAGACAGAACATACAGTTTTTCACATTTCATCACAACTCAGAAAACTTCCTCGTGTCAATTTGTACAATGTATTCTCCCCATAATAAAATTGCCATATATTAAGCAAATACTAATTTAAAATGTAGTTGGAAGGCAAAAAAAAAGCTCAAGTCTTCCCTCTATTACATCTTCATCGAAGTCAAGCAGTTGCATAGAAAAATAAATAGGGTTGAACATCACTTGAACTGCTTACAGCCACATATTCTGTGCCAAAACTAAGATGAAATTAAATTAATTCACTTTTCTAAAAGAAATAAACAGTAGATGACATATTTATTAATCTAATATATATGAAGCCAAAAGTAAGATGCCCCTGGGATTTGTTTCAAGAAACTCACAAAATTTTATTTGCTCCCCAAAACAGAAGAAATATATAAATCAGTTTTTACTTTGGATAAAATCATACCTACTGCCAATTTAAAGGCAAAATTAGCCCACTGAATTCTGAATTCTCAACAGGAATACTGAGATATCTCAGAACAGATAAAATTAAATTTGCTGCAAGAGAGTTGTCAAAAGTGAAAAGTGCTGTGCAGCACAGTGACTTAGATTTTCATTATTAAAAATATGCATTATAGAGCTCTCTTTTTTTGGGTAGCAGAGTAGAAGACTATCAAGTAGAAGACTATGAATCAGTATTTGTTATTCATGAGCATTTGCTGAATATGCATGCTAAACAATTCATTAGATCCTTAAATTAATTGTGTTCATTCTTTGCTATTAGCATTTTTTGGTTGTCCAAAAGCTTTTTTTTTTTTTTTTTTCTTGTAGATGATGTATTTGACAGAGATAACTCATGCAGTTCTAGTAGGAGCCTCTGGTGGCTAAACATCAGAGTAAAATTGAATTTAGAAAGATTATGTCTTGGTTTTTAGCCTGCTGACAGAGAACATTGGGTATGTGTGGAATAATTTTAAAGGTTTTGAATGGTAACCAAGGAGAAAAGCAAATCTGTTTTTTTGTAATTCTAAATTTGTCATTATAATTGAAATCTTACAAATTCAAACATTTTGTTTATTTTCTAAGGGAAGAAAAACTATGGTCAAACATATTGCCACCTAATATATAATCAACAAAATTTTAATATGTTACTTAATTCACAGAAATATGGAAAATATGGTTATATATTTGATTCATTTTGCTAGTTTAATTTTGCCTCACTAATAGCCACATAATATTTTAATTTATTTTAGCATTTGTTAGAAATTACTTCTTGCCTGCCTATTACGCTTTGAATACATTTTCAAGATATTCTAATTTCTTCAAATGAAAATTACTTCTTTTAGAAGGCCTTTCCCTTTGCATTGTGTGTGGCCCTGATGCCCACCACAATTTCCCAATGTAAATTGATAACTTTTATTTGTTCCTTTACAAAAGCAGTCAGTCATGTGGATAATGGCAATGAAAGGTACTGTAGTAAGTAACTGTCATTAAGCATTCCAAAAGATTTTCATTAAAAATACATTTAATGTATTTTTTGAACAAAAGAAAAACATGGAAGGATCAGTAAAAAACTAAATATAGTTCATTTACCAGTGGAAAAATATGATATGGAAGAGTGAATTTCGCAGTAGTAACCTAACTCTTATCCCACGCTTTCTTCCAAGGTTTCAACAACAATTAATTAAAGATGACTAAATAAATTAACATTGTTAAGAATCTGTGGAAGTTTTACAGATTACCAGTCACTGGATTTCTACACTCAGTCATTTTTCCTGGTAGGACCATTGTAAGCTGATTTAGAAGGTGTTAATTTAGTAACATTTTTCTACAGAAGAAAAACGATCACTTATTTTGAAAATGTCCATAAATTATAAAACTTTTTATATCTAATGAAAACATACAATGCCACAGATATAAACCACTGCTCAGTATGTTTTCCTGTTGCATAATCAACAAAGTTGTATCCTAACGAAGGAGAAAAGGAAAAAGTCAAGATGAGTAGAAGAGAAGGTGTGGAGCATTGTAGGAATGCATCCTGACTCTGTAAGACATCTTTTACAGACAGAACTCAATTAAATGGGACCTTCAAGAAATCTCTTAGTGGTCTTGATAACCAAACTGCATGGGGCTTATTAGTTGCAGATATTAGTACCTGCAACTGAAATTTAAATAAGAAAGTTAAATATGAAATTTAAATATGGAAATAAAGTGTTGTACAGTGTTGATAAAGCAGTTCAGCAGGGGACCAGAAGCTCTGATAATGCAAGGGAAAATTCCCACAACTCCCAGGTCGCTGTACATGGCTAATCTCCTGTAAAGGCTTGAAAAGTCATGAAACTTCAGCTGTTACAAACAGGTTTGCTTTTCTTTTTTGTTTCTTTTCTAAATTTTTTTTCAACCTTTATGTCTATTAACTCATAAAACGAAAATGCTGTTTGTGAGGACCTACATCTTTGGGGAGACAAAAGATTAATTTCTGCTGTTTTATTTGGGAAAGGACTTCACCGCCTTCCCATCCAGCCAAGCTGAGACCCAGTCAAATGCTAAAATGAAAAACATTTACAAAGCTCATATTTACCATCTTTTTTAAAAAAACTGATACTGCCATGTGTCTTTTTTTTTTTTTTTTTTTTTTCCTGAAATGGATTTTCATGAGTGTTAGACACCTAATCACAGTAATATTTTTGAAGCAATTGTAAAGCCCGGTGACCTTTCCCAGCATATCAAACAGAAATTTGGTGAGATGCATGGGAGAGCTCCTTTTTTCTCCCTCCTGCTTCTTTTTGTCTCTCTAAAGCAAATCATCCATGATGTTATTGTGAATATTTAAGTGTATGAAGTATCATAGTCACACCTTCTATGAAATGGGAACAAGTATCAACTGTAGTTATTATGTTGCATTTGACTATAGGACCAGCAGAAAGGATAATGCAACAAATTCCCTCTTGTAATGGAGAAGCAAAAAAGAGAGCTTTATTTAAAGAAACGCTACAGTTATAGAGGGTAGTTTGTGCAAAACTGAATAGAAAAAGCTCATTGGTCCAAGAAGACAACACCTCTTTGAAAACATGCTTTCTGCAAAACATCATGTAGGACACGTCTCCAGCTGGGGTTTAATCATTGTTATAATTTCTTGTCCTTGAGCAGCCTGAGAAAACCAAGGCTTCAAGGCTGCTTTTTCCCTGGTTCCCAGCAGTATCCAACTATATTATTGCACTGTCAAATCAGTTCTGCCATGCACAGCATAAGGGACAAGTGTGAGCTCCATGTTCTGCAGTAAGAAATGCTGGAGCAGACTAAGCTTACCAAAATAAAAATAACATTTAAGGATTTAGAACCAGCTATGTTTTAGGAATTATCAAAACAGCACAGACAGTGGTAAAAAAATGGTTTGCTAATGTCCAACTCCAATTTGAGCAGACACTTTTAAAATACATCTTTAGCACTTCTTGCCTCAGTGGACATGGTTGCTCTGCTGTGAAACTCCCAAATTCATGGCACTGCTTTCTACTGGCATAATTCATGTGCCACAGCAAAGGTAAGAAATGTTACCTATAAGCTAAAAGGATGCATTTTGCAAAAAGTGACAGAGGTTTCATTTTTAAATGCTATTATCAAATGCATCAGTGGGGCAGGACAAATTCAAGTTTAGTTGGTTCTGTGCAATGGGCCAAACTTTATCTGGTTGCCACAAATGAGTTTTCCTTTTTTTTTTTTTTTTTTTTTTTTTTAACAAAACAATTTTTTTTTTTTTTATTCCAGGCTGGCTTTCTTACAGCAGCTGTTTTCCCTAAAGGAAGTTCTGTATAACTGAACCTGGTGTGGTTAAATGTGCCTGCAGCCAGCACTCCAGGAAAAAGAGAAGTCACTGTAAGTAAGCTGAATATTTGAAAGTCTGCTTAAACTGTTAATAACTGTGCCAAATTGTTCATGAGCAATTTGGGAAAAAAAAAAAAACAAAACACAAACTTTTGATCTCACTGACCTTATCCTACTAGTGAAATTTTTTTTGAGCATGATTTGGACCCCTGAAAATACCCTTCAAACATCCCTGAACTATCAGGAAACAAAACTGTACAACAATGTTTAAATTTTTTAGCCTCTCTATAGAAAACCTTGAGTGAATAGAAATAAATAAAAACAACAAAGTCAAATCTCATTATTGCAGCAAGCAAATTTTACTGCATTTCTTCTGTACAGTGTGGTGAAACTTTATCCTTTCATCTTGCAGAAATTACTTACTAGAACACACTCTTTGATGAGAGCAGAGGATCATTTGGGAAATAAAAAAACTCTCTGCCTCTCATAAATTTTGCAAATTGCTTTCAAAAAGAAAAAAAATATCAGATTATTAAAACACAGACTTTAAAAACTAATGGCATACGAGTCACATTTGCAGGTTCCTTTTTAAAGCAAACATTGATTTACTCATTACAAGCAGTAAATGATGCAAAACTGCCTACATATCGCTGTAAGTTACCTAAGATACAAAAATACTTTTAATTTTTCTATACTATGACATAGTAGACACAAGATAATGCTAGCCAAGCCTATGCCACTCTGATAATAGAAACTGAACACTGGACAAGGGTATTCTTGCAGTGCAAAATATTCTTGAAATAAGGATGCATTATTCCCTCCTCCAAGAATCCAGTTAAGCAGCTGCGTGCAAACCTTGAATCAATTTTTATAACAAAGGCGAGGACGCAGAAAAAGGAATTTGAAGCAAGTAGTCAATAAGAGGTAAGAAGCAACCTTGAAGGGACATGAAAAGCCAAGAGGATGTTAGAACTTCAAAACAAAAACAGATGTCCTCTTCAATGTGTGAGTGAAAAGGATATTTGATCCTTTGCACATCCTTGAAGTGCTGTGGCTGAAAGTAATGCTTTCCACTGTAATGCTTCGTTAGTTCAAAGTGCTGTGTAAATATTAGGTAAAGAAATCTCACAGTATCTCTGCATTATCTACATGTTTTCTTGTCCAAGGACACACTCCAAGGCATTTACAGCTCTGGATCCTTTATTTTCTAGCCCATGGCCATTTTTTTCACCTTACAGTGGTTTTTAGCTTACCTCAAGTACGTATCAAGAATGCCTAAACTGTCAATAAACCACAGGTGGCAGAAATAAATGTTTTTATTGAAAGTATTATACAGTATTTAAAACAATTTCTGCAATAATATGGGACTGTTTGATCCATCAAAAAATAGAAGCATTATTTTCTTTCTTCAGAGCAGCATATGCAAAATCAGAAACGCAGAATGATAAATCAGAACATTGTTTTTGTGGTGTTATTGACATGCAACTATTCTGTACGACTACAGAGCAATGTGCCTCACTCTAGTTCACAGAGAAAACTTCACGCAGGTAAAGTCTAAATATATCAGCCTAAGTTGATTTGATCACACAGAGTATGAACTCAAGTGTGAAACTGGGTAGGTAAATGCTGAAAATCAAAGTTCCAAACTCTGCAAGGAAGCAGTTCAGAATACAGCCCAGTTCTGCAAAGTTCCTATGTACAGTTCAGTGAACTTGGTTTTTCTAACAAACTTAAAGCCAGGGAAGTGGGTCTGAATGATAAATTTGCTTTGCAGAACTTAGGTAGCTTGGTGTGCTAAGGCATGGCTAATCCTAAGACTACAAAATTTATTTCTCTCTTTCTTAATCCCTGTTATATAAATATTTCTGATGTTCAAATATTACCATATTGAAAAGAACTGCTGTGTTTGCTATATTTGTCATATATGATATCTTTTGACTTAGGTGCACATGGCCTCAGGCTTTATTAGGCAAATATATAAGTATTTGTGGGCTGTGAGAGTGTAGGTTAGTTCCTCTTGTTAAAGCATTGATGCAGCAGATTTGTCCCATCTCATCTGAGTTTCTTGCATGGAGAAGGTTTTCTGTAATGATAATCCTCATGATTTTCTGTGGTGAATCACCAGGTAGCCACCATTCTTGTGGCCAAAAGACCACTTCCTCACTCTAGGGAAACCCTGACACTGCCTGTAACCTCACAGTGTCATCCCAGGGCAGGAACAGAGTAAATCCCAGGTCTGTGTGGGAGGTTGTGCATACAAATACACAAAAGAAAAAGAGACACATATATTGATATACGAATGTATATACACACGTACACACTTGCTTAAAAACAATAATTCAATGTTAACAGATAGTCCACAATTGAGTGAAGTACTCTGCAGCATGCTAGATTCAAGAATTCAGCTTTTAAAAACTTGAAGTGAGAGACTCTTGTGGGATTTTATGAGAGAAACATCATTAAAGGCTAATAGGAAGTTAGACCTCAAGACCTCAAAGAGAAAAGAAATTGGAATTTCAGCATTGAGAATAGTCAAGATAGAAGAAACTAGATTGCAAAAGAAATAGAATATAAAACATTCAGTCTTTTCTCAGTACTCATCTAAGCTACTGCATATGAAGTACTTGGAATGTAGGTCAGAATTTATCAACACGTAGAAGTGTTATTTTCTTCTCAGTATATTTTTGTTGCTTTCTTTATTTTATTTTCCTTGCCTTTCATCTGATTTTTTTTCCAAATAGGACTCTTAGGAGATATCATTGTATATTGGGGTGGATTGACCAAAACTTCTCTCTTATTCCTCTCTGCAGCTGGACAGGGGAGACAAAATATGTTGAAAGACTTGTGGTTTGAGACAAGGACACAGAGAAATCACTCACCAGTTACCATCACAAAACAGGCTTGACTCAGGGAAGTTAATTTAATTTATTATCAATCAAATCAGAGCGGGCTGGTGAGAATAAAATAAAATCTTAAAAACATCTTTTCCACTCTATTTTCTTCTCCCTGGACTCAACTTCACTCCTGAATTCTCCATCTCTTCCCCTCAGCAGTACCAGCAAATGGGAAATGGGGGCTGTGGTCAGTTCATCTGTGGTCTCTGCTGCTCTTACACCTCAGAGGAAGGACTCCTCACACTCTTCCTCTGCTCCAGCATGGGGTTCACCCTCTCTTCCAACCTCTCCAACATGATTCCTTCCCAAGGGCTGCAGCTCCTCATAAACTGTTCAACATGGGTCCCTCCCATAGGGTGCAGTCCTCCAGGAATAAATTGCTCCAGAGTGGGTCCCCTGCAGGCTCACAAGTTGTAGCTGCTGGGGCTGGGGTTTTGCCCCAGGCTGCCACAAAAGCTGTGTGGAACAGCTTTTCCTGGCTGCTTCAGGCAAGCTTCAGCCACAAGGTCCTTAGATGCAAGCAATGCCTAAAGCTTAGGCTGTCAGCTCTTTCGTGAGATCCATTTTCGCTTGCAGCACCAGAGAAGAGGCCTGGGAAAGCTGCACAGAGGTTCTGCAGGCAACTTTATTTCTGTCCACAAAGGGGTCTGGCAGCAGTCCGAGTGTATAAAGTATTAAAAGGCCTTTTATAAGGTTAGGATGCCTTAGAAAATAAGCCAATGATATCAAGGATTGTAAAGGTTTTATGTATAAACTGACCAATTCCTTATAGGATTGAGAAAAGGAGCAATTAAAGAGCAAAGAGATAACAGAGGGGTATGCAGAAGGGGGTGAGATATTTCTAGCATTAGTCATTCTAAGGAAGCAATTTCTTATCTAAGGGATAATTTTCCAGGGAAGCCCTGTAAGGGTATCTGCTTCTTCCACAACTCCTGCCAGCAAACTTGCTCCAGTGTGGCCTTCCTGGGGTCACAGCATCCTTCAGGCTCCCACCTCTCCTGGAGGATCTCTGCTCCCCCATGGCTGCAGGGGCTCAGCTGCACCAGGGGCTGCAGGGGGATCCCAGCTCTGGTGCCTGAGCACCTCCTGGCCCTCCTTCTGCACTCACCTGGGGGCCTTCAGGGCTGTTGCTCTCACACATTCTCCTCCCTCCTGCTGCAGCTGAGCAGGGGTTTTTCACCCTTTTAAAATACATTACCCCAGAGCTGCTGCCACCATCACTGATGGGCTTGGGCTTGGCCAGAATCAGCTCTTGGAGATGGCTGCCAGTGGCTTAGCTGGACACAGGGGAAGCTTTTGGCAACTTCTTAGAGAATCCACTTCAGCAGCACTCCTGCTACGAAAATTTCATAGTGCAAACCCAACACACACATATTGATAAAAGTTATCAATGACATTTCCTATGAAAACTGGCATTTTCTAAAGAAATATATTCATAACTATATAATATCTATTGCATATACTGTCATATAATTATATTTTGATCAATATATCATTATTATGCCTTATATGTTTAAAGTATGTATCATATTTATAATAAACTATAATTATAGATCATATAGGTACATATATTTATTAATCCTGAAAATTCACAACAGAAAGATGTTTTTGGGAGGATGAAAACAGGCATACAATAGTGAAAGAAAACATTAACTAAACTTTTTAATGTGGTCAAATGAGGACCAAATGTAAAGTTGAAATAAATCTGCATCTCCACTTTCAGAAGATTGTTACTTACTGATGACATTTGAGGGCCTGCATCATGAACTGCATGTTAGACCACCAAAAACTTTCAGAGCTTTGTCCCTTACTAAAGGTTCAAACTCTCCTTAAAATAAAAATTTGGTTTTGACAAGGTTTATATTTTAATAGGACTTCTGTTAACTTCCTGAGAGTAGCCTTTTAGGGTTTTTGCAGAGCTGACCATATTTGCCACGTCCTCTGGACCATGCACCCCTCTGAACTGCTGCACACATGCATCTCCCTGATGCTTCTGCAGAATGCAAATGACTTCTGCTAGTTACCATGGGGACATAAGCAAGGACCATGAGATGCATAGCAACAATGCTCCTTTTTTTTTGCCATTTTTTCTTCATGATAAGGAAAGAGGAACTACAACATATCCTAGAGTTTTTCCTTTCTGTTTATCTTTTTTTTTCTTCACATGCATGCATACACAAAACACTTGCTCCATTTCTGCTAACACAGAATAGATACAGTTTGGACCTTTAAAGCTAAGCATGAAGGCAGATTAATTTATTTTCAGCTCCCTAAAGGACTAACAGGAAATTATTATAAGAACTATTATATTTTCAAAGTGCAAACTTCTTCAACAGTCTGGAAGCAGTAAAAGACATCTGAGTTATGATGTCTTTTTACAAAAGATACCCCCCAAAATTTGGATTAATCAAATATGCATACACACATGCATATCTTGAGAGAGAAATCTAGTCTTTAAAAGAACAGAACTGGTCTACTAGTCTAATGGAGTTGTATAAATTGGATTAACACCAATGAACAGATCAAGGGTTGTGGTTTTGATTTGGGGCTCTTTTCAGAAAAGATACAACTCTGGTAATTAAAAAAAAAAAAAAAAAAAAAAAAAGCTAAAGCTTAATATTTTAAGAAAGAACTTACTATCTGAGCTCTCCAGATTCTGTTTTTCCCTCTTGTCTTCTCCCCTTTATTAAACTTACTCTTGTCCCTGTGAGGTCCTTTCTATATCAGTAGAAATGCATTTAAACATTGTTAAAATGACAGTTTTCTGGGTGGATAAGTAATTGAGTAACAAGACAGAAATCAATGTTGCTTAGTCATATGCTATTTCTTCATTTTTTAATATAATTAGTATGAACACTTTGATTATATTAGATATGATTTTAATAGGTAGATCTAATTATGTTCTCAAAGGATAAAGATGATGAAGACTTAAGCTCTGCTGGTGTGACAATTCAAGCTGTCAGGCTGCCATAGCTTGCTCTGCTCGTGGTTCCTCCTCCGCTGAATCCTCAGATGAACAAATGCTCTGTCATTGCTCTGGTTTGGAGCCACTTTTCAGCTGGTAACACTTTATAAAAACATTTCATTCTCCAAGGACTGTATTGTTCTAGAAGTCTTGCAGATATAAAAGCAATAAATAACTAATTAGGTCAACAAGAAGACATGGCAACTTGTAACTGCCTACACGATGGCACTGATGTAGAAATACCCTGACTTGTGTTTTCTAGGGCAGCAAGAGATGGTTTAGCATAAAAGGCAATCCTCTCACTGTGCTTGGAGTATTGAACAGAAGATTTAGCAGGCACCTGAGGGACAGACTAACAATTTCCTGTGAAGGAATGCTTTGGTTCTGGATATTATGCCCAGGATGCAGCCCTTTGCCATCATCCTCTCTCGTGGATGATGGGCAGGGCTCCTGTCCCACAGGTACCTCAAGGCAAGAGACTCAGGCTTGCACAGGTGTGGTGTGTTTAGGGTGCTAAATCATGTAGATAAATCATGTCAGAATGAATCAGAATTTTTTCTTCTCATAATGTGTGATTAATACCCAGCATTAAGAAGCTACTGTAGTAGTCCTGCTGCAGAAGCTGTTTCTGATTATTTATTAGGGCCCATCTCAAGCTATGGACATTGAGTAGGCCCAGAAGTAATCACAGCTTTGTAGCTGTCTGTGCCAAATTTTAGGATTAAATCAATCTTCCACTACAATCTTACACCACTCATCCCTGTCCCTCCCTTCCCACCTTCAGCAGCCATTCAGGAGGTCCCTTGCCAGCAAGATGCTGGTGGAAATTTCCAAGGCCAACCAAAGAAAACATCAGCTGTGCAGCTCTCAGGAAAACAGTGGCTGAAATTCACTTTTCCAATTAGAATGCTTTCCTTCCCTGTGCTCTTGGTCTTTATCTCACTGTCCTTCTAAGTGGGAGATTAAACTCTGGAAATGGAATCCGGATGAAAATCTGCAATTATCAAGGAGGATAGGGTCAAACAGCAAATGGAACAATGGAAATTAATCTGATACTGTTGGACAATGCAGTTTGATTGCAATTATATGAATGCCAGTAAACTATGCACACATGGCAGATTTTCCACCTATTTATTTAAATAAGAGCTACATTTATGATATCCCATAGAGGATCATAAATATTCAAGGAGCTAAATTTTCATTAGTACACTAGCAAGTAAATTTTCAAAGTGATGCATAGGGATTTAACTGCATGAGTCCCATTAATGTCACTACTTTGAAAATTTACTTCCCATGAACTTCTAGAGGATAGGGAAAAAATTGAAAAAAGACTCTCATAATTTTAAGAAGTAGACAGGAAAAATCTTGTCATCACTTTGGCACTCTGGTACTTTAATTGGTAAAGAATAATTTAAATCATATCTTCAAAAGTAAGCTCCATTTTAGGCACAGACACAGATGGTGACATTCCATCAAGAGTTTCTGCTGCACATTATTAGACAATGTACTAACAGGCCTTTTACTTTGCTGTAAATATTAAGAGTCGACCAACTCTGCGTGACTTCTGGGAGAAGTTTAATGGCAATTCTTCGTCATGAAGTTAGCAATCAGACTCTTTGTTTGGGATCTGAAATTTATAACTCTGGAGTGGGATTTTTTTGTTTAATCTTTTGAGATCTCAGTTCCCTTTGGGACAGTTATTTAGTTACATCTGTGTAATGAAAATTCTATCTTTCTTACATGGAAAAAGAATTATTATTTTATGGGTGGCAGAATTTTAATTCAATAAAGAGCAATATTTTTTGTCATGCATAGAATTACCAATGTACTTCCTCTTTCTCAGAAATATATTTGAAAAAACTTTATATTTATGCTTCTTTTTTCTATTATGTCTGTAATAGAACATGAGTGCAATCAGAGTATAGCTAAATATGTCTAGTGTTCCTCAAAGAATCCATCAGAGATTGTGGAAATTTGTACATCACTGCTAATTTTGTATTTCAACTGGGAGGAACAAGGAAAACCATGGGAGAAGCCCTTGCTTTGAGGTTATAAACTTTCAGAGCCAAGAGGTTAAGAGGGGAATGTGCTCATCTACCTACACTTTGTGTGGGAATCACTTGAGAAAAGACCCGAGGTGAAGGGACATTCTAGGTCTTATTTCAGTGCATGGACATGAGTGAAACTCCAAATTCATAGCTGAGCATGAGTCCTTGTTGATAGAAAGAGCAAATGCAGAGGAGCAGAAATCTCCAAGAGGTTTCTCTGCACCAATCTCTGCTGCAGAGTGAGTGAGTGGATTGCTTTGCCTGTCAATGAGGATGAGCCATGATGATTGAGCTACCATAAGGAAAGATGCTGAAAGAAACTGATAATTCAAAAGCTTCAAGTCAACAGGCCTAAAGGAGAGGCAGAGAATTCTAAATCTTGACGGGGCAGAGCAGCTAACAAACTGCACATGCTTTAATTAAAAATGCCTACTATATCAGTAACTTAGAGGGTGGCAAATTTTATATCTCTAATTAAAAAGGTTTCATAAGTGATCCAAAAAGTTACAGATGAATAAGCATTACATCTATATCAGGAAAATGAAACAACAAACACCTGAAAGACCAGGGTGTGATAAAGCCTAGCCTGCTGAGTTTTCTGAAGTGTCTCACTGATATGCTAAAATTCAATGAGTGTCTCCAAAGCAATAGATAGCAGGAAGTTTATTCAGTCTTCTGACAAGGTCCTGCACAGGAAATTAGTAAGGAAAGTAAATATTTGTGAACTAAAGTATTGCTGTGGATCAGACCTCTCTAAGAGACAGAAAATAAAGACTAGAATTGAACTGTCAGTTTTTGCTGAGGGAAAACACAGACTGCCTCAAAATCACACCTGAGACCAAGGTTTTCTGACATAGTCATGCTTTGGAGCAGCAAAGTAAGCAGGTTGCAGAAGTTACTTAGGTTATGGAAGTGCAGAGTGGACTGTAAGGAACTTCAGGGAAACCAGACACTGAGCTCACAGAAGCTGTCATTAGGTACAATACATTTGAAGCACAGAAAATATTCACTTGGGAAAAAAACATTTATTTTCTTCCTATACTTCAAACAGTATTAAATAATTTTCCTACTGCTTCAGGGAGGAAAAATGCAAATGCAAGGAAAATGAGAGATGACATATTATAAATGGATAAGTGGAAGTATCTGTATTTTCAGTAGGCTGTGGAACTCATTGCTGCTGCAAATCATAAAGGCTGAGAATATAAAGACTCCGACTTGCATTTTACAAGAACAAGAAATTAGTGCTTGTACAGAAGTAAAATGACTAATTCCAGGAAAAGGGAAGCAAAGGGATGAAAGTGATTTAGCACTGTGTTGGTTTGCACCTGTCTTTAAACTAGCAAATCTGCCAGTAGTTGGGTTTTGCATTTTTAGCAGTGGTAACTAGTTCTGCAAACAGGCTGTTGTTTCTTGATCTAAAATACTTTCTGCAACTTAATTTTTTTCAGCTTCTCTTCTGGTTCCTCAGATTCATATGTTCAAATTGTAGAAGAGTGAGGGGCAAAAGTCAAAAGAGTTCAGAAAGTTAAGAGAATGGTCAATTATCTTTTACTTTTTTCAGTATATAACTGAAGGACATTCAGCTCTTGCCATCACCAATGTAACCACAAATGGGAAACAGCAAGTGGGGAGTAGAAGGAAGATTAATTTTAAATTTGATTGCTGAAGCAACAGAAATATCACCAAAGGATAATATTGTAAGGCATGAACCAGTGCCCAGTGAAAGCAGGGATGTTTAAATATGGGACTATGAAAGTGCAAATTATGACAGGGAAGGACTGAAGACTTGGCACGATGTGTAATTAAAATATCTCCAAGATAATGACAAGTAGTTATACAGTTTGGGAGAAGAAGGTGAGTCTGGGGATGGATAGGAATACAGCCATGAGAAACCAAGTCTTTAACAGTTTGTTCTCAGATGTGTCTTTGGAACTTTGATTTGTTTCATTTTCGTGTGTCTGCTTGACACACAAATTCTCCTTTTCCTCCCTGTTCTTTCTGTCTGGAGGTTGTGACAATTGTGGAAGGTGCATCAATTAGAGAAAAAATGAACTGCAAACCTGTTTTTCTTCTTCACAGAGTGACTAGCACATTTCAGGAACCCAAACCTCAGGAAGACAGGAAAAATAAATGTTAAATGTATGCAGAGAGAATCAGAAATGCCTGAGACAAGCAAAGGAAAATTTCCTAATGTTAATCTGCACAGCAAAGAAGATTTTTTTTCCAGTTTAAGTGCAAAATTTTTCTTACACCTCCAGAGAGGCTCTTTACTGGCAGAAGAGTAATATAAAGATTCTGATGTGTCAAATCAAAATGTCCCTCCCCTCTCCCTTATATAGATTAATCTCTCTCCCTCTTTCTGTCTGCCTCCCTCTGCATGCTCCAAGTTTAATCTGCAGTTTGACTTTAAATGCAATAATTCACTAGACTCTAGGACTATGTATAATTGTAATTCTGAAGAGATTAATACCTTATATTGATCCCCTATTTCTTCATCTATCTTGACAGCATGTAGTAATTTTTAAGAAAAGGAAAAGTGATTTGTTTTCAAAAGGGTCCTGGTTTACTGCCTTTTCATACACTTGTTAGAACTCCTGTATTCTCCTAAAATCAGTGTGGTAGAGCATGCAGAGTAAATATGTGTTTGGATTTATTGGTTACAGTTGAGAGCACGTGGGAAAAGCTATAGTCTAGAATGAAAGCCTGCAGAAGTGTCTGTTGGTTTGAAAGGACAGGTTTCCTCTTTTATAAATAGTCCTTACTGGCACATCCATTTTCTGTCCCAGTTCAGCTGCTATATTTTACAGGCAATGTGGATGTTCTTTACATCTTAAACTGAGATGGTGTTTCTTAATTGTTTTAAATATACTGAATGTCCTAACAGAAGTGAGCTACGTTTTTGACAGGTAAACAATTTTTATCTCTGAGGTAATTTATATAACCATTAGATTAGAACCTTTTTTTTTTTTTTTTAAATTTTTTTTTTTTTCTTTTTTTTTTTTTTAATAAACACTTTAATTGAAAATGCAATGCTAATATGACAAAAAGTCTTCATTATATACTTCAGAGTATAAAGAAAGAGATTAATGAAGAAATAAAGGACACCTGCAGATTCTTACATGTGTTTGGTTTAAATATGCCCAGAAAGCAGACTCCATAGAGTGAAACCAGGAATGCTACAAACTACCAGGGAAGTACTTTCCAATAGAATTGCCTCAATTCTGTGAAATGCCAGCTACTTCTAACCTCTGTTTATTTAAATGACAACTTATGTGGCTCCTTGCTGTGTATCTAAGTCTTTAGCACATTAAAAAAAGTCTCTTTTGTTACATATCATATATCTGCACTGTTTTTCAAAATTACATATCTCAAACTTCAATGAAGAAAGACACTTTTAAAAGCACAAACATACACAACACTAAAAGTTTGATATGGGTGATTCCAGAGCTAGAGAATTTAGGAATGTATTAGTAGATCTAGGCATACAAATAAAAGTGGTCACCACTTAAAATAGTCTGCTAAATCTTTATAGAGATGCAAGAGAATATCCATTATTTGAATTTAAAAAAATGTAAGCACAATAAGGAAAATATTTATTTTGCTATAATATCAACAAGCAAATAACTTCCATGAAAATGACAATATACAATCTTGCACTGCATTCAAAATTCTCTCAGCCACTCCATAAATAGCTTTCTCTATGTGCATTTAAAGTGAATTTCTGGAGCTCTATTGCACTGATTGTTAATACCAACCCCTTGACTACGTGTTTTGTACCAAATGTATCCACCCTTTAGTTATGATATGGAGGCAATATGATTTTGGTTTATGATTTATGCATAGAATATCTATGCATAATTCTGCTAGCTCAAGTTGTATTCAGAAAATAACATAATTTGAAATATCTTTGGTTTTGTAAATTTAAATTAGAAGCTTGTGAAGTTTTCCAGTCAACATGATATTTGCAGAAAGATAGGAAAAATGTACATATTGTTGGCTGACACAGGCTCTGTCTGCATTAGCATTTGGGACCGTTTTGCAGAGCAATTCAGACACAAGAGAACTCGATTTCTGTCCTATGAAATTGGGAAGGAAACCCTGATTCAGGTGCAGGTTTAATGCACTACAAACCCTAATGGGCCTTAAGCAGTGATGTGGGCTCAGGGCATTTCCAAACCACACACATGGCTGAGGGCACACAATTCTGCAGGCCAGGCTAAATATAACCTAGAGTAAAAGGTGCAAATTGCAAATGATAATGGGGCTCCAGCAGCAACTGCTTTGATCCAGTGCTCTTCTCCTGCTGAGCTCCCCTTTTGCTAATGTAGGCATAGCCTCATGTGTGCTTTCAGATCATCAGTGGTGTCCCTACCAAGGCCAGAAGCATAGATCAGATGAAAATAACACAATCAGAATTAATCAAAACCCTTCGTAGTTTTAGTCACCTTTTTCTTTTCATTAAAACTTCATGGTAGCAAGGCCAGGTATAATTAATGAAGAAGCCTTTTCTCAACCAAGATTATTCTGAGATATAAGCCTGATTAGTTTCCACTCATTCTTTGACTCATTTCATGTTCATTATATAAAGTTAATGTCAAAAAATTAACTGTTATTCCTTTCCATTGAAAAACTGAACTACTGAGATGAGAAAGCATAGATTATACAGACCAGAAAACTTACATTCAATGAAGTGTTTTATTACCAAAAGAAAGGACGGAATGTGATTTTAAGGAAGTATTAATATGAATTTTGCTATTGTTCCCATATTACAAGTTTAAATGAGAAGAACAAAATTGGGCACAGAAACTTTTCAATGCAACAGTGAACCAAAACCTTTTCCATACAAGCCAATGGGTACTACAAAAACAGGAGATAAATAAAGATGTCTTGAGGCAGTAAATTAGATTTTTCTGCATGTTCCTTTTATTTAAAGAACATTTCCAGTGTCTGTACATGAGTCCTTTAAATGTTAAAGTACTGCAAACCCCGTTACAAGCATTATTGTGTATATTTTCAAAAGACAAATGCCTGGATGATGATAGCCTGGCTTTTTGTTTCTAATCTCCCTTCATGTGTGACTTGGTGTGATGAGATGAACTGGGGAACTAAATTTCACAAATGCTAATAGTGACTATCTCAGGTGTAAGAATATATTACTTGCTTCTGTTCACAAATAATTTGTACAGGATGTAATCTGCCATGATACCTCTGCTTAGTTGATGACTGTGTTTTTAATCAAAAGCAAAACTTGACAATTTGTCAATCTTTACCAAATAGAAGTTTTGCATCCTGTTGAAACTAGTGATTCTGGAGTGAGATTTTAAAAGACATCTTCAATTACTGTATTCTGTAAATCTTGGTCACATTAACACAATCTCCATAGGTTTTTTTTGTTAACTTCTACTCTCCATCTACAGCTTCATCCACACCCTTTCTCAGGTCTGTGTGTAGAACACCACAAATACTTTGCAGCACAAATACAGGTTTTACTTCCTAGTCCTTTCCATCTTGTGCCCACTTTAGATGTGTCCACCTCAGCCTCTGGCATCCAGAATCAAAATTTCTCACCTGTCCCTGTATCTCTGTGGCTTACTCTGTCTTCCTGTAAATTT
The DNA here is from genome assembly GCA_030060385.1 of Muscicapa striata striata. Taxonomy (NCBI): domain Eukaryota; kingdom Metazoa; phylum Chordata; class Aves; order Passeriformes; family Muscicapidae; genus Muscicapa; species Muscicapa striata. Next base: position 2,373,375 of record JAREIS010000117.1, on the reverse strand, counting down.
ATAGCTGCACATTGCATTCTTCCATTGATTTATATCCATCTTCTGGATTTCTACAGGAGCCAACATTTCAACTCTCCTTCCTTTCCCAAGCATTGTACCACATCTGTCTTTCATTTCAGAAGTTTCACACTGCTGAGAAAGCATTTATGGCAATTTCTGGCCAGCTGCCAGAAATGCTTTTAGGGTACTTGTGTGTTTTGTAAAAGAAAAAGTTATCCTACGTACTAAAATCATACAAAAGTGACAGAAGTTTCAGAAAGAGCAAATACTGTTTCACTTTTTGTTGCACAGAAAACAAATTGCAAAACCTGAGGCCTGTGTTTTATATCTCAGAGTTCCAAGAATTTTAAAGCAACCTTGGAACGTTTTGCAAACTGCTGAAACCCACAAGGTAGCTGAGGGAGGAGATCACACAGTTATGTTGAGAGCTTTAGAGAGGAATTAAGGTGCATTGCAAAAAAAAGGTGGAGAAAAAAAATTCCCTTCCTTGGGCATAATCAGATCTGGGTTAGTCAGATTAATGTCTGTGCTTCTTTTCAAGACTGCCTAAAAAAAAAAAAAAAGTAGATGAAAGCTTTATGAGTTTTCTCTAAATGTAATATGAGGTGTTAGTTACTTCATCAGCTCTCAAATTTGTACAATGAATGCTAAGGTGACAGGCTATCCAGAAGCAGTGGGATTTGGTGCAAGCAGTATGAAATTGAGTCAGAAAACTTTAATTCTCCTAGCCTTGCTCAGGAGTTTTGGCAAACTTATTTCTTCACTTCTGCTTGTTTTGAGCATTATGTAAGTGCTGGTTAATACTAGTAATAAGCAGGAACGTTAGCAAGATTCCTGAAATACAGTGTGAGGAAAAAATATTTTACTTTCCTCAATATAGGTGGAGAAAATAATCTGGTTGAACTTTAAGGTTCCAAAGAGAAAGAGCTGGAAAAATATTCTGACAAACCTTTAAAACAAATACTATAAAAATGCACAGTACATGTTTAAGCCATATTTAAGGGTATTCTAGATATATTTTTAGATGATCTATTGCATAAAAAATATGTTACCCATTTTTTTAAATTATAGTAACCTAATTACATAATTATGTGCAAGGAAATGTGCCATAGGTTTTGTCTAGGAAGCCATAGCTGCATAAGAGCCACTCCAGATTAAACCTTTTTACCAGACTTTTTCTTCTCAAAACTCTGCTTTTCTTTTGCATCTTTGCCTATGCAGGCCACAGGCTGCAGGGGTGATTATTCAAAGTGTAATGTGCCTCCCTTATTTAGAAGTCATTCGTGTTCTAGACCTTTAGGGAGATGCACTGAAGCTTAATATTTGTCACAGCAGCCAAACAAACATATAGTCAAATCTGCTGTCAGGACCACCTGCAAGCAAATTGATAGCTCATTTTCTAGACCAGGCTTCTAAGGTGAGCCTGAGGTTTTCTATGGTCTTTTTTTTTCATGCTTTTAAGATAATTTTCTCTGCTTTTCTTAAATGACATGGTCAGACACACAATATATGGGTTAAAATGTAAGTGCCTGATTCTAATTCATACTTTATAGTAAATGCTGATGTTTTGACAGCTAACATATGTGATATCCATTATGATATCAGAGTGACTGACAAACTCTGTAGGAGCACACACACTTTAGAAAAGACCAATTGAACAAAAGACTTATATCTGTAGCTGGGGATACTCAGTGCCTCTTTAAGTAGTTGCAGGGATCTCTGGAATTCCCTGAGTCCTGCATTTGAGGGAAAGTCACAACCAAAGCAGATGGCTTGTGCAGGAAAGTGAAAGACATAGAATATTTTATCTATCACTCAATCAAATGATGAAAAAAGGAAAAAAAAGGAAAAAGAGTGGTTCTCACCTGCTGGAAAATAATGGATTTGCAAGTTCTCAATCAAGCAGCAAACACAAAAAATGGAAAGGCTTTCTGCATCTTCTACCAATTCTCACTGTAATTAAGATACTCTTAAGGTCACTTTTCTTTTAGGGCAGCCATTTTAAATTATTCTTATATGTGAAGAAAAAACATATGGCACTGGAGGTGGTAAGCTGAACTTTTTCATCTTTAGACCAAGTGAAGCTGCACATCAATTGAAAAGGAAAGGGACTAACCAAAAACAGATAGCTGAGAAAGTATCTCTAAAGCAGGAGCTGCTAGGCCATGACCTCAGCAGGCAAGAACAAATCCATAGGAGGGTGAACACGAAGTGCTGTGACCTGCAGGTCCAGAACATAAATCACAGCCATATTAGACCTTGCTTGAGGCCAGTGAGGTATGGTCAGGGGAGTAAAATTGTTTTCTCTGCTCTATAAGTGTTAGCAATGGAGCAAAACTAAAGGAGGATGAAGATATGAGAGTTGGACTTTTTAAACTTAAATATCCGAAGCTGTTTATTTACAGGAATTAATCAGAGTGGCTGATTGCTTTTCTCCCACTTTAAAGTGAACAGTATTCATCTCCTGTGTCAAGATAAAAAAATGACCTTGCCATCTTACAGGGATTGACACTGTTAGAACAGCTCTAATTGTTAGGAAGAATTTTTTTTGCTCCTGCCAATCAGTGAAGCAAAAGTTACAGACAAAAAGTCCCTCTGAAATTTTGGAAGCTGCAAAGTTTTCACAATTGCTTGGAAAGAAGTGAGAACAGACTAAAGCAGAATAAAGAAGCTTCCTTATGTATTACTCAGCAAAGAATACCTTGTCTCTAGGGCTCCCAGTTTTCTGGTACTGTGACAATTTTATAATTCCAGTGAGACAGCAAATATGACAACATGGTGAACATGGTTTTGTAGAAGCAGTCTGTGCATGAGAGAGATTCCCTGCCTGCACTCAGGAGACCTGAGAGAAGCTCTCAGCTTCATGCAGCACACACCCCCAGAGCTTTCCTCTCAACTTTCATCTCTAAATCATGGGGACTCCTGCTGCAGTTTTGTCAATCCTGGTGTCCCTGCAGGGCTTGCCTGCTGCCTTCAGGCAGTCTGGCTCCCAGCTAGGGTTTGCTGATGACATCTGAGGGAGACACTGGAAGTGCTGGCTGAGTGATGTGTGTGGCTGGGTTTCTCTGTGGGGACAGGGCTGAGCACACAGGGAGGGTTTCCATAGCATCACACAGGAACAAAAGAGACAGTCTTCATTTCCACAATGTGAGGAAACAAAATGCAAGATGAGATTCTTTCTTTATGAGTTTTCTGTTGGGAGGGCAGAGGAAAGGAAGGTCTTGAAGAACATCATGGGGCACAGGACCACACACCAGGACCAACCACTGGTTCTGTGCAGGGACTCCATGCAAGGCTCAGCCCTGAGCACCTGCAGCCCATGAGACTGGCCAAGCCACAGCCACACAGTCTGAATGTCAGGCCAGGATCTGTTCTTCCTCCTGCCTGTCAGCTGAGGGATCCTCCAACCATCTGGCTTGACTGTCTCAGTCTGTGGTGACTGCCTGTCCTAAAGGCATTATGGAGATGACAACTAATTTATGCATATATGACTTTGCTTTAAACAGTCTAATGCTGACACTGGTAGCAGAGGAGAAGTGACTGCAGTGGAGGCATTTGCTAGATTAGATTTATTTTAACAGACACAATTTGCTGCCATATGTCTGTCAGACCCCCCAGCTGAAGGCTCATTGGACAGAGAATTTTTACTGCCCACGCCTTCAAAAAAAAAAGCCTTTGGAATTTTTATAAGCATTTTATCTTTTTGAAAAGCACCACAATAAAATAAGAATAATAAATTAAAATATATGTAGGAAATGTAAAAAGGAAACATAAGCATTACTTTAATCTAGTTGTTTAATCATTCTGCCATAATTACTACTGAGAAATAAGACTATAATCCCATCAGGTGAGTCATTAAAAGCTCAATTCCATGGTGAATCACTTTGGAAGATGATGTCTGAAGAAAGCTTAGCATTCCCTGAATTCTGAAATGTATATGCCAGCCATCACTTAAATAGCATCTGGGATTTATTTTTTAATAGAAGCAGCCAGAGATTTATATTGGCAAGAACAGCTGAAGAAACATTTTAGACCTTGACCTTCAACACTGATAAGGAGACAAAGCTGTTTTCTATAGTATTTACTCTGAATGCTGTTTGTCTTTCTGCTTAGCTGCTACCTCCAGCTATTCCTTGTTTTCGCATGTCAACCCTAACACATTTTCCCCATTAATCTCTTAATATTCTTTTGTCCTGTATCACCTGTTTTTCCTTCCTTTTTTTTTTTTTTTTTTTTTGCCTCTTTGTTTTTACAGCTAAACCACTGTTTTTTCTTTCTTCCCATCTGAGTTTAAAAATACAGTATTCAATGTGGCACTTGCACAGTACCCCCCTGCATGCATATTACAATTCATATTATCCTTAGAGCATAAGATCTTGGGAACTTGAACTATTTTCCTATATTTCTCTGTATTATATAGGGCTGAGATCAGAGCTTACTGTATCAGGGATAATAATAGCATAATAGCATTTTCAGACACCAATAAGATAAAACTAATTTTCAGAAGCTCTAATTCATTTAACTAGATATTACCTTTGCCTACTCACAATTAAGAAGTAGAATAAGAGAGACTAAATGTCAGCCTTAAGTAAGGTCTTTATACATTTATCTATGGCAAAGGGACATTTTATCCTGTGTATTGATATATGAAATCATTATGTACTTTAAATAATTTGCCATTCCAGTAACATTTTTCTTCACCTTAACTCATCTGGCTAGCTGACCTACTGGCTAATGAACCTCTCTTCAGAGTAGATATGGGAACTTTCATAGCTCCCATTGCTTTGCCATAGTTTCTTATAAGCCTCTAGGTATTTAGTACTCTAATTTTTTTTTCTTTTCTATGGGTCAAATTGTTGCTCTCCTGAAGACAACAACAAAACACACTGATTTGTCACAGTGATCACTGTGGCACAGATACTTTTCAGACTCTTCAAAAATGGTGTCTAGGCCGCTGTTCTATTACCTAACTTCTCTCCTGGGGTTGAGATTAACCCAAGCATCAACTGGAGCCTCAGCTAACACAGGTGTTTGTTTGCACCCCATGATCTCCATGTCCATCAGCTTGGGGCTCCCTGCATGGATCAGCTGAAGGGGCAAAGGGCAAGGCTTAAAGTAACAACAGGAGCTCTGCTCAGGTTCTATACAGGTAAAGCTTTGTTAAACCAGGCCTTACTTCCTAACAGAGTTTAGAAATGTGCTACAGCTGTCCATCCTGCCCACTGGTGCTGAGACCACTCGCTCTGCCAGGGCCAGGCTGAAGGAGCCAGGGCTTGGCTCTGTGGCCACTGTGGAGCAGTGGGGCTCTTGGTCTTGATCCCACAGGGACTGTAGCTGTGGACAGTTCCAAAGCCATTTGAGATTTGCCAGCACACGTTGGAGGTGGCAGCAGTCCAGGCTGGCCCAGGGGCTGGCAGGAGCAGCTGGGGCAGAGCCCAGTGTGGAAGGAGGTGTCCCCGTGCTGGACCCAGCACCCCGAGGCACAGGCTGTGCTCAGCCACGCCAGCCTGGCACCCAGGCTGGGATCTGCAGCTCACCTGCACCCATGTGCCAGGGACAGCTGCCAAGTCTGACCTCCTAGGTGCCATTAGGAGACTGAGCAGTGGCAAACAGTGACAAAAACCCTTTGTCCTGGAAAAAAAGTAGAGAATCGCCTGGGAATGTGGTTTGAAACCATTGCATCCACTAAAAAAAGGGAATAGCACTGGAGCACGAAATATTTCAATGTACATTTTTACAGTGTCTGAATAATTTAGGAATGCAAACTCGATAGAACTTACCTTATTATTCCAATACTTTGTCAAGGTTATCTTCATTACACAGTGGTTTACCACATATAGAAAAGCTGTAGATTTGATTGAAAAAAGCTATTATAGCAGCCAGAAGCCCCTTGAAATATATGTGCCTATAAAAACCATTTGCAGTAGCTTTTACTGCATTTTTCTAGCATTTAAACTCTCTGTTGGTTTTGGATATCTCAGAAGTCAAATACTGTTTTAAGATGCACTGAGTATGGAAAGGAAAAAGTCAGCATTGTGCTATTAAAAAAAGGTTTAAATTTGAAGAAATGGTGATTTAGAAAACTAGTCTTAGCACCAAACAATTGACAAGGATACTCTTAATACTGGTGTGTGGACATACAGGCCAGCTGCACAGAGCTGAAAGGCCTGGCACACTACATAATTTAAAAAATTAACCCTTCAGTGTGAAGAAAATGCCCTTCAGTACAGTCCCCTGAAAACTGCTAGGAGACTGTGCCTTCTTTAATACTTGAGAGGCTATTGACTAATATGTGATTCATAAATCCATTTCTGGTGCTGACTTGTAGAGGGATATGTGGACTGATCGTGGCCTTGCATATATTTTCCAGTTGCAGAACTATCAGCTCACCCACGTCACCATCCACCTCAACAAACACCATTACCAGCAGAACACGTTGTCCTCTGAGGCTTCTCCTTCTGGAAAGATAGCCTGGAAGAGAAAACAGCTCCCACTGCACACAAAAGGGATAAAAGAAAGTGATCTAGGGAAAGAGGAGGAAAAGGAGAAACGAAGGAGGCACGAGGTGTGTGTTCAAGGTGTGTATGGAGTGTAGGTGCATGAGTGAGAGGTTTACAAACTGCTGAGATTGTTATTGCCAGTAGTTCCTATTCACCAGACACTTGAAAAAAAAAAAATCCATCATTTCTTTGATTCAATTTTCTCGATTCACAGCAACAAGGGAGAAGCACAAATTTTTCCCGAGTTCTGACAATCCCATTTTATAAACAGAGGAGCCTTGTGCTGTGACAGTACAAGCTGCATGTATTTCAAGTCTCATGTTCAATTTTCTCAAAACACAAAAGGTTTCTTAGGCTTTTCCAAATAACAGCAAATAAACCTGTGCATGTATGTGTAGCTGCGTGCATAGACACAAAGAATTTTTCAAAGTTTTTTGCACATGAAACAGGAATGTTACAGGCAAGAAAAGCAGGCTTGAAGGAATAGGCATTGCTCACTGAGGAAAAAATATAAGAAAAAAAAAGAAGAAAAGACTGTGATTTACATGCCTATAGAGCAATTACAGGAAAAATGCTTGTATTTTAGCTTCTAGCCTCCCCAAGCCTTACTCCCTAACAGCAATTTAGAAATTTATGACATTATTATTATAACAGTTGTTTATCCTGCATACTTCAGTAACCTGCAGTGCATTAATATGGGTCTCCATAAATAAAACTCTGTCTTTTATGTATTCAATATCCACCCCCTCCGTTGCATTGCAAATTCCATTCCAAATTGTACAAATTCAGAGTTGCTTAAACTTCTGCAAAACATAGGAGTTTAACAGATTTACAGAGCAGTAAAAAAATAAAAGTCAACAGCATACCACCAATCTGTTCAAAACCAGACAGCCAAGAAAACATGTACACTTCCCAGGCTATTGCATATTCAAGCACTTTTGCCTAGCATTGCCTTCCTAGCTCCAGATCTATCTTTCCTCTTCATGCCACCCAAAATTGTATTTGAAAATGATCATACAAATAATGTTGAAAATACATCACCTTGAAAATTGTTCTGGTTTGGGAACCTACATACTTTTCTTCCCAAACATCAACAGGTTGCAGTCCCACTTTGCCAGGTGGGGGAACCCAAGCAATCAGACCAGTGAAGAGCAGAAATTACCAAATATTTGCAGAGCAAGAAATTATTACACCATTGTCCCTGGTGTGAAAACCTCCAAAGAAACTGTGCCTGACACACTAAGCCAGTTCCTTTTAAAGTCTGTTCATTGGTAAGATGCAGGGCAAAATTGTGAGCTGGAGCAGATGAGACATTTAGGATCGTGCAATATCTATTGGATGCTTAGGGGAGAGAAGGTAGGATGATAAAGGAAGAGGTCAGATCAGGAAGGAACAAGCACAGGAAATGTATGAGGAGGGAAGATCAAAGGGTGCACTCTCATGTGAGCAGGCAGCTGAGCAGTTTATTTGACAGAATATTATGCTTGATGTCTATAGTTTGTTCTGTTTTCTTAATAAATCCTACTTCTAACTCAGAAGTGGATGAGCATGGCCCCATTCAGGGCAGGGGCAGGTGCAGACTGTCAGGGACCTTGATGTGGGGCAGGACAGGAGCACCTTGGGGTGGGGGCACAGGTGAGGGCTGCTGCAGCCACCCACAGTGTATGTGTGCATGTGTGCCTGAGCTGAAGAGCTGCAGGTCAGGGCAGCAGGCAAGGGGGAAACAGAAGAGCTGTGAAAGAGGTTTTTCCTTCCCTGAGGATGGGGTCAGGTTCAGGAGTGTCTGGAGCTGGGATCTGGGATGAAATGAGCAACTGCAGGGAGGGAACATCTCCTGGGTCCCACAGTCCACCAGGTTCAGCTGCCTCAGGCAGAGTTAAGCTGTTTGATCTGTCATCACAGTCCCAGTAGGGACACAGGGCTGTATCAGGTGTGACTGCTCAGCTGTGCTGGCTGCAGTGGCTGGACTGAGTCACTTTACTCCTACTTTCTCCTAAAGCATCAATAGGCTTAGGAAGATTGTCCAGACTGCCATGACAGCAATGCTAGATCTCTTGCCTTCAGTCCTCTGACAAATCTTTCAACCCCATAACACAGATGTTGAAGAGAGAGACTGAAGCACAGAACAGCCAAGGAACTGTGTGATGACTGTGATGGAATTAGCTGCAAGTTGTTACTGCAATGCTAAGGAAGAGCAGACCTGCTGGCAAGAGGAAGCAACCAAAACAGGAATGCAAATATTTTCTGTCTGTTCTTAACTGACTTCAAGGTCTAATAAACCTCTTCAGCTTTTCTTCTATGAAAAAGAACAGTTTTCAAATATCCATATGATTTCAGTTCAGAAGTACAGTTTATCCAGAGATTTATTTTTCTTCATTCAAAGAGAGTTAAAGATACCTCTAACAGAAGACTTCCAAAATGTAAAATCAAGGGATACATTTTTATAAAATCTACAGAGCAGAAGACAAAATACAGACAAACATGTATCAGATAGATAGATAGACAGACAGACAGATAGCTATGGATATACATATTTGAAATGTTAAATCTTCTTAGTACACTAATCATAAGACTTTCACACCAATCAATTCATCACATCAGTTCCCAATAAAGCAGCTGGGGACAACAAATGAAATTTGCTGAGCAACCAGAAGGCCAACAATTTTTGACAGTGATAGTCCAAAGGGAAGGAAGCAAGTTTCAGAGAAGATCTTACATCCTTGAAAAAGTATTTTCAAATTTGATTAGGTAGCAATTAGGGTGAGTGCCTCTGTCGATTTTATTCATTATGGTGAACTCCAGAAATACTGCTGAACTTGGAAGAATCCAGGATTCAAAGCAATTTATGGTGCTCTGGAGAACCATTGCACATCTGGATAAACTATACAACAATGCTATTTCCATTAAGTATTAATGGGTCTGATCAGTCACATCTAATAAAGGAAAAGCTGACTATTGTCTTACATCACATGATACTCCTAGAGCACAGTGAAAGAGAAGACTTGGCATCCTAGCAACTTCTCTGCCTTATTTAAATTCATGTAAAATGGACGCCAAGCTGAGGAAAGGATTTTCTGACAGCAAAACTGACAGCCTGGTAGATGTGACTGACAGGAAGCACTGTTCCTGGCCCTGTCTGCAAGAGCAATTGGCTCCTTTGGAGGGACATCCAAAGCTAAGCATGAGTGCAAGATTGAAGGTGAGACTGGAAACTGCTATTCCAAAACAGGGAGGGAAGGCAGATTGTTGTGCCAGGAGGAAACAAAGGATTGATCAGATACTCCTGGAGGCTTATAGGATAAAGTGCTTCTCATGCATGGTCCCTCATGCAACCCCTCCCTGCCCATATTACATCATTAATAAGCTGAAAACCCTACTCTGCCCACTGCTGCTGCTCTGTGTGAAGGCAGGAGGGAAACTGAGGTCTTTGTGCAGGGTGAGAGGCCATCCACAGCAGGTACCATGTGGACACTCAGATCCCTTTTCTGCCCAAGAAGACAAAAGAAATCAGCTAGATGCATAAATCTACTCTCTGCATTCAGGGGTGAGCAGGTGCTAACAGTGGTTTTACTCAGCTGTGTTTCTAAGCACCCAACAGAGCTTGCCATAGATCAGGACCTCATTGCACTAAACCATTGCACAGTCACTGAACAAAGATAAAGTCTCCTTCCCCAAGAGATTGCAGGAGATAATAGATAAGATAAGGCAGAGGGGGTCTACAAGTCCCACTGGCAAAACGAGCTGGATAATATTAGTTAAAATAAGAAACTGTGGTCTCAGAAATATCTCTCAGACTTCTGATGACCCTGGACTGGAAATCTCCCTCCACACTGTAACCATTAACCTCCAAGCTGGCCTATCAACACTTTGAATGCCTCAGTGATCATCAAGGACTGATGCCAACATTAAAATAATTCACTAGAATGATTTTCCTTCTGTTATTAAGAAAGATCATGCAAGCAAAATTGGACCAGTATTAAATTAATATATTCATACAATTTATTAACCAATGTAATAAGTTTACAATCTAATCTATTCCAAAAATAATCATACCAAAATAAACATTGTTGAAACCACCCAAGCTGACACATGTCAGGACAATGTATTAGCAGATAACTACTGCTGATTGTGCATCATATAACAAGAACGGAAATGAAACTTTTTGTTAATTTCAAGAGGTGTCACGCCTACTTCTGATTCTAATCTAGATTATATTAATCTTGAATTTTAATGAACTGAGTCAAAAAACAGCTGTTCACAGAAGCAGTGCAGTTTAATTTTGTTGTTTGTTTTCCATACACTGCTGTAAATTTGTGAATGAAAAAAAAAAAAAGGCAGAAGAAAAAAAGTCAATTCTATATACCACATGGCTACTTAAGCACTTCTTAATATGTCTTCCAGGAAGACCTGTCTTTCTTTTCCACTCAAACCCTGATCTTGCTGGTTGTATTTCTGAAAGAAGCCAGGAGGAATAACCCAGCACTAGACTGAGAGGTAAGGATCCAATATGTAAATTCTTGCTCTCTCTCCCTGCTAAAGGGAAATCCACATTTCATTTGTTAAGAAAACAGTCTCCTTGAAAGCAAATTAGATGTCAAATTTTGAATTAATATAAAGCAAGAAAGCATGCTTGCAATTTTTCGTTTTCCACAGCAGTGGTCCCCATCCAGCTGACAGCTCATCACTGGAATGTCCCTTGGAAGCTGCTTGGTGAACCAGCAGCACAAGTTTAGAGCTTCTGAAAGCCAGCACAAGACTGGAAGGAGACACATGGCTGTGCCCAAAGCATATCTGACCCCTACATCCACATGACCCCTCAGCAGTTTCTCTCTTTCTCAGACATTCTGAGAATGCCCAAACAAGCTAAGCCTGGGAGGTGCTGAGCTGACGTGGTGCCCTCTGTAGAACAGGGTTACCAGGTTATATACACACATATACATATATATACATATATATATATATATATATATATATATATATAACCTGTTACAGCAAAGGTCAAACTGGCACCGCCTCTGGGGCACCCTGAGCCTTGCTGGTCACTGCAGACAGCACAGTGAAGCTGCAGTGCTTCTGGGAGAAAGCTGTGACCCAAAGTTCTGCTGCTCAAGCAGAAAACAGTGTCAGAACATCTCCTTCACTTCCAGCAGGTGCTGCTGAACCTGCACTCTGCCATCCTCAGGAAGAAACACAGAGCTGCCCGGTGGTGCAAATAATTCAGCACTGCTCTCCCTCTGACAGCTTCTCCAAATTCTTGTATCAAACAGACCACTAAGCCTCACTTCACACCCAGAGGCTCATTTTTTGGCTCATTTTTCAGCTCATTCCCCAAGACTCTAAAAAGCTGTACAGTGAACTCATAATGAAACCATATCTTTTATATTGATATGGCTAAACCACGATTAGGACACTACTGAGAATGTTGCATATGGAAACCCCCATATTTGTTTTTCTGCAGAGACTAGACATCAGAAGCCTAGTATTAGTTAATACTAGGCAGCAGGAAAGGATTGAATATTGAGCTCAAAATAATTTTTGGTACACAAATACAATGCTTGATAATACTGCTGATATTTAGCAATTATGTGAGAATACATTTGAATATGGAGATTTAGTAATGGAAGATGCACCTTACAGACATTCGTAAAATAACAATTCACTATTTATATTACTTGTTTCATATACTATGTCTGCCTTTAGAAAGTTTAAAAAAATTAATTTTAATATTTTTTCATTCCTGACCCAACTGTGACTCTGAGTTGTCACTTTGCACAGATTCTGGACAGTCATACAGTCTTTTGTTTTGCATCATTCCCACTTCCAAAGCTTGTGATATAGAAGATAGACAATTCTTGTGTTTTATTCTCACGGGTATAAAGAGGAGTGGACATAAATATTTAATAACTTGGATAGATCACTGAGACTTCATAAAAAAACTCTGAATCCTATTTTTTCTTTCTATGTATTTTTCTTCCTACGTGTTTATCATTTTCTGTTCACCCCTAGCAAAGTTAGGAAGCTTTTGCTTAGGTCCTAGTAGTGTCCACATCAATCACTTCCAAACATCTAAAATTGCTGGTTTTGACAACCTCAATTTTATTATGTCTGCCTTGCCAACAAAACATTGCTAACCGAGAGAAGCTTTGCTTCCCATCTTCTACTTTAAGCCAGTCAAAAAAAGAAACTATTTTCAAGTTGTGAAAGCACATTGCCATGCTCTTCTCTGCTTCCCAATTTATCATAAAGATACACTAAATGTTATGACTCATATGGTGAAATGCAACGTATTTAAGTTTAAATGAAAACTACAGCAATGACTAGCTATCAGCAGAATAGAAATAAGAGAGAATTTGAGTTTCCTTTTCTGTAGTTCTTTCCTTGATCAAGTCTAACCACATTTTTCTTGCACCTACAAGTCTCTCAGATAGATAGATGATACTTAATGGCCTGCCTTGAGACATGATTTTTAATCTTCAGAGGGAGAGACCAGAAAATCCTCAATCCTCAAATAAAAAAAACCTCAAAGTTGATTTATAGATTATACCTCTCTTCATAACCCTGATAGAGGAGGAAATACATTTTTTGGGATTGTAAAGAATTTAAATGAGCATAACTTTATGATGGATTCTAAACTACACATGAATGAGTGAGATGAAAACGCATTTAGAAAACCAGTGCATTCTTATTCTCACCTGGACTGGCAGATAAAGGAGGCAGCTTTAGTTACTCTAATTCAAGGCTATTACATCTGTAAAAAGCAGCAGTGTAACCACAGACAGTAAATTTAAAAAAATTGAAAGAATAATTAAATTGTAATTCCTGCCTAGAAGGTCAAGTGAGTAGTTTCTGTTTTAAGTCAAATGGGTTAAAAATTATTCATCTAACTTGAGTTATTAAATAATAAGTTAAGCAAATAAGAAAGTGAAACTACCTTGTAAATAGTTTAAAAGATAATTCAATGCCAATAGTAACACACTCTTTTTTCTTTTAATTAATAAAGAAGACTGCTTAAAATCTTTGGAAAAGATCTCCTCATTGAAGCTGTTCAGTGATCTATAAACTAAAGGAAATATTTTTGGGGCATTTTATAATATTACAGTTAACTGTTAAAAGGTGAATAGAATATGATAAAAACTGTTTTTGCAAAAGGCTGGAATAAAACATTTCAGCATTTCTAAAATGAGCCATTTGATGGATGTTCACTTTTAAACAGCCCAACCAACAATCCTACCAGTACCTGCTCCTCCTCATTACCCACAACTCTTCTTGGCTTTTGATATCATATGGGAAAAATATAGGGAAGAGAATAAAAGTGAGCTAGAAGAAGGTTGAAATGCACCTCTACACACCCATGGCATGGTCCCCACCAAACAGCAGGCATGTGCCTAATCCAGAGCCACCCAAAAATAGCTCATCTGCCCTCCTGGAGCTCGGGTAACAAAACCTTCTGTCCATTTCAAAAGGAAGAGATGAAATCACACATCTCTCTCTTCTGGATTGACGAAGTGACCCATGAGCACTGCAGATTCACAGAGAGAAATTTATACCCACAGTTGCTCAGCTGTGGAGCAATACTCATTCTACTTACCCAAGTTCTGCCAGTTCTAGCCAACAACTTCATCCAGCTAAAATTTTTAGGTAAAATAGCACCAATGAACATATTCATAAAGTCAATTAAAGATCATCATATTCTTCTAGATTGAGAACAATTTGCATTCAGTCTTAGCTTTGGAAAGAAAAAATAATGTAGATAATTTCTTCCTATTCATTAAGGACAGAGGATATTTTTATCCTGTTGGACATTTCTGCAGCATTTAGAGACACTATTTCAGGATGACCCAGTGTTATCTGACACAGAGAAAAAAATCCATGCATAATGTATCAGAATGTTTTTTCAGGAACATACAAAAGAAGCAGTGACAGCCATCTGTACCTCCAGTGCTACAGCCTTACTGCATGGGGTACAAAATGAGATCCTGTGGAGAGGGGAAGAACAGGTGACATTGTGTGAGCCTAGTCAGATAAAAGCATTAAAGTAAACATCTGCTGGATATTTTATAGCTCTGCCAATGCACCTCCGTGTAAAATCATCCCACTGTTACCAGGACCTGTTTCTTTATATGATGAGTTCATAAATGAAAACCAGGTTGCTGAGGTTGGACACAAGGATAAAGGCTATAGCTCAAGGGAAACTTTACAGAAGCCATAGACTTTCTTGTTTGAAAATACATGCCACTTGTAGTCAGGGTTTTTGCACTTCTAAAAACTCTGTGAGGGTCACGCCAATACCAAATGTTGGTACAGTTACAAAGCACCACACTATCCTAACAAATATATCTGGCTTTATTCATCATTTCAGTATCACTTTTCAATGATAAACTTGCTTATGAGTTCATTAGGAAATTGCATTAACAAGAATATACAAACCTGACCTAATTATCTTCTCATTAACTAACATTTGCCAGTCTATAATTATCAAGGAGTCTAGCACATACCTGAAGGTCCAAGTTGAATAATGCCTTTAATAACATTACACAGGCACTGCTGAATTTCTTATTACTAAATAACATGCCAGAGTTTATCTTAAGGTAGAGAGTGGAGTCTGAGACTGCCAATCAATTCCTGCAGGAGGAAAATAAATTAAAAAAAATAAAATCCTGTAAAATAAAGGAAATAGTGAGTAAAGACTCGTGATATTGCTCAACACATATAGCAAGAGCATCTAGTACACAGGAAACCACCTCCTTACCAGAAAAACACATTCTTTGCATACTCTGAGGGGACAATAGAAACAGAATTATGAAAATACAAGCAGTGTGTGGGAAAGCTGTAAACACATTACTTAATGCACCACTGGCAAGCACAGTGTAAGAGAGACCATTGTGCATATGAGCAGAATAAGAATTTAGGTAAGTATTTCCAGCAGGAAAGTGAAAAGTTTTGGTTTAATACAGATTTATTGCTAATACAGCCAGGATTGTCATGCAGGGTTATTGCTAACAGAATCACAAAATGACAGGATCAATTAAGCTGGAAGAGAACTCTGAGATCACTGAGTCCAAACTTTGATTGAGCACCATGTTGTCAATCAGACCATAGAGTGCCACGTCCAGCCTTTCCTGAAACACCTCCAGGGACAGCGTTTCCACCACCTCCCTGGGGAGCCCATTCCAATATCTAATCACTCCTTCTTGGGAATAAATTTTTCATTATATAATGTTATGGGCCATAAAGGGAAGGTAATGATTCAACATTCCTCCAATATGACTCTAATTTATTTTCCATAAAATTATGCGGATTATATATATATAGATAGATAGATAGATAGATAGATAGATAGATAGATAGATAGATAGATAGATAGATAATTTTTAGTAATTAGACACACACACACACACACATATGTATATATATGCACATATTGATAGCATCAAATTCCCCAATAAATTTGCAATTACATTAATTGATTTCTGATATCTGTGCAGGTATATTTCATACTCAATTCTTTAGTGTGGTACCTTAAAAACTTTTTTAAATGAAGTCTGATTAAAAGTCTAAATGAAAATTTTAAGATAGCTTCTTAGGCAAAATAAAATATCATTCTAGTGTATATTGTAAGGATTTTGCATCATGTGGTATGGGTTACAGTTTTATCCACAAGATTCTGGGCATGAAAATTGGAAAGATATTTGTTTTCTCCACAAACTGCTGTTCAACAAAATGATTTTTTTATCTGTAGTAGGAAGAAAGCAATATATAATAAGAGAAGTATCACTTCTAGATTAAAGCACTATGACTATGACGAGTTAGGGGAATTTTGTATTCTGACAGCTAACTGATAATATTGACTCAGATTATAGCTTGTCTTTATAGTGATGGTAGATTGGTCTTTTCAAACTAAGTAGATTGATCCCTTGAAATGTGCACCTTGTGACAGTTAAGGTGATTTTTCCAACTCTGTCCCCCAGTCCATATTGTGTGCTCAGACTCTCCCTTAGACTTATTTCAGGGCCACACACCAGTTTTCTTCAAGCTTTTCTCAGCCTCAGGAATCTCATACAGCCCAGCCCATAGCAATATTATATAAAGACCCTCTGCAAAGATCTTAGAATTTCCTGGGAAACCTTGCATTAGCATATGTTTTGAAAGAAAACATTTGCTTTAATTGCTCTTATTTTACTCCCTGGCTTCAGATACATCTGGAGATGGGGAGTAGAAGCAGCTTTTAATGTTCCTCTCTAGGCAGGTCTAGGATAGGCTTGCAATCTGGAAAGAAACATGGCCTCAGAGGTAATCTTTGGGCTTCCCCAGAAGTTCCTGCAGGAAGATTTTCAGTGTTTAATCCTATTAATATCATTATACTCTGCAGGTATATTTTACACTTTCTGCTAAATAATTATTTCAGAATGCAACAGCATGGCATGGAACATATGTGCAGCAAAAAATCATCTCCATGGACAACATAAGAGATCTGGATTCATGGGTACAGCAAAAGTATCGCAGCTTGGCCCAGCTGCTTTTTCCCAAAAAAAAGCCCCCAAAAGTACTCATTCAAAAATAGCATTAGTAAAATTGAGTTTGCACACACTAGAAGAAAAATAGCAAGTGCTTGTGTTTCACTGTATTTCTGTACCTCACTGTCCTGGGCTCCTCAGGGGGAGCGAGGAGCAGCCAGCACCACCCACCCTGCATAACCCAGGCCTTGCACCACCAGAAAAGGCAGCTTTGCTGTGGTCCTGCTCACTGCTGGCATCTGCATGGCCTCTTTTGGGTCAGGAGAGGACTAAAGTGTTTAGCTAAAATGGTTTATTCCCAATGGCTGCAGGAGGGCTCTCAGTGAGATGGGATATCTGCTCTTTTTGAATGAGCCTAAACAGAAACTGTGTTCTGAAAGTTTACCTAGTCTAGTCCAACTGATAGTAGTTTTCAGCCCACAGGAGGATACCAGAGTGGCTCTGAAGTAAACCTCTCCCTTTGGGGGTAAACCCACCACAGCCTCAGTGCTGTTTGACTTGATAAATCCAGTTTTACTGGATTGCACAGTTTGGTGACAGAGTAAAAGAAATGTGGAAATACCATGGCAAGATGGACCCTGGTCTCCCAAGAAGGGATTGACAATTAGTGTTTGTTTTCATGCTTTAAAATGAACAAACAAACAAACAAACAAAAACAAAAACCAAACAAAAAACCAAACAAAACAAACAAACAACAACAACAAAACCAAACCCAACCAAACACAAAACAAAAAAAAAAAAAAAAAAAAAAAAAAAAAAAACAAGCAGTAAAGGAAGTGATACATTCTTCCCTGGAAGTATTCAATACCAGGCTGTGTGGGGTCCTGGGCACCCTAATACCCTAATCTAGCTAGTTCCATCCCTGCCCATGGCAGGGGGCTTGGAATTACATGAGGTTTAAGGTCCCTTTCAACCCAAGCTATTCTATGATTCTATGAAGCACAATATGTGTTTTATTTTACTGGAGATGGCAGTAGATGAGACCTTTCAAAGATCTATAAAATACCAGATTCTTACATTCCCTTGGGATCCTGACTGTGTTTAATCTCTACAGCCTCTAAAAGATTTGACCTACAACTAACAATATTATTTCTTATCTGTGTCTATCTGCAGACAAGCTCCATATAAACCTCATTTTATACCTCCTGGGTAGCTCAGGAGCATTGATCTTCAAAGCACAGTTATGGAGTGGTCTGGTAACAACAGGAATGTACTAAATTGTGCCACTCTGGGAATGTTCAAGGTGTTTGCTAGAAGTTTCTTTTCAAGTAATACAAATACTAGCCTCACTCACCTTATGAGGTCAGAAGGAATCACAACAAGAATGACTCAGCTGGTGCTGTGGTGAATATCTGTCAGTTATTTGTCTGGCACTATTATGCTGCCTCTCCAAGCTCCTGGGAGTAAGGAAATGTCAAAGACACCTTTAACCCAGGAGCTGAGCTTTTCCAAGAGCTGGTGTTTAATATATTCATGCCAGGCTAAATAGGAAGGGTGACACAGGTAATCTGACTTCACCTGCTGTGCCAAAGCACCATCTGTCAGTGTAATGAAGAAGGGCACGTTGAAACTAGATTACATTCACCTGAAAAAAAAAAAAGGGCTGAAGTTTAGACTGAGCATTCAAAGGCCAATCCTTTCTCTGCTGACTTCAAGCCAGAATGAGATTATGAGCTGTCTTAATTTATCTCACTTCCAATTCTTGTGAGCAGGGAAATAGAAAACTAAATAAAGTGAGCAGTAAATACTTTCTGTGGTGTGCAGGGAAACAGAACTCCTCTCAGCCCTCTCAAATATCTTTTGAAGCAGAGTTAACTTGGCTGCTCTGTTTCTGTGCATCTGCAGAATAAGATACTACATGCTGGTGGGGTCATCCTGCTGAAGAGAAAAGGGACTGCATGGGAGCTGCAGGTTAGGGAGAGAAAGTGGAGAAGCTCTATGGATGTGAGAAGGATTGAAAACCTGCACACCACTGCAGTGGCCCTCACTGCAGGAGTCACCCTCCTGAGAGGCAAGAAGAGAGGGAGGAAATGTCCTGTTTCCCTGGAAGGTAGGTCCTCAGTGTCCCTTTTGTTTAACTACCTGCAGGGGAACAGTTTAGCTCCTTTCTGCTGTGTCCCCTGCAATCTCTCATATTTGGTTGAAGGTTGGACTTGATAAACTTGGGGGTCTTTTTCAACATTTTTGATTTTATGATTCTATGATCTATTAAATGCACAACTTGTGGGTGTTTCCCATGTAGCAAATTAGGGGTGAGCTATTCAAGCTGCTGCGAGTCTTGAATAAAAAAATTATCAGGGTCAAGTAGCACTGGTAAGAGAATCACCATTTGGAAAGTCCACAACACTGCTCTTTTCTTGTTTTTGAAAGCTGTACTTTAAGTGTGTCATTTTTAAATGCTATAACCTGATCTATAGTGTTCAAAACATATTTTGTACAATACATTCCCAGAGGCTCTTTGAGAGGAGCAGGGAGGTAGAAATGGGCAACAGAAGGTGAAAATAATGAGGAAGGTTTGGAGGACACCTTTTCTTTTGCAGAGTTCATAGATGTTCACTGTTTGGGGTTTTTTGCCATGGACTCTTGGAAGGAGAATTTTTGCCTCCTAATTTTTAGGATTTTCACAAGACTAGATGTCCCACAAAAGGAAAATCTTCATTCTCAAGCCTAAGGAAAGCTGACAAAAACTCTGTTTCTCCCAACATGTTTCAGGATTAAAAAAAAAAACATGTTTAAGTGTGGAGACCAACTGGGATAAAACTTTCAGAAACCAGAAATAGAACTGATTCAGCACCATTATCTCTTCCATACTCCTTTGCCTGAAGACATTTCTAAAAGCTGAATTCTTCTCCAGCTGGTTTTGGGGCAATCAAAATATACAAAAACAGAATGTTTTTGCTTTGGCTTTCCCCCTTCATGCAAGTATAATAATACATGATTATATCATATAATCATAAACAATCTATGAATTATATTATAAAGTGTGTTATTATATTGTTACAATATGCGACAAATATTATAAAATAGATAACTATTAAATTGTGAAATATATATTCTATACCTGCTACAGAATATATAATAATACTTTTTCTTCACATATGGAAATAAATTTGCTGTAACTATTAGATGTGTCCACACTGGATTTTACTTTCAGTCAAGTATGTATAGATTTTGAGTACTCTCCCACCCACAGCATATGGTGACTTTTGTCCTGAGTATCTCTTGGTTCTCAGCTCTCATATTGAAGACTGAGGTCATACATTTCCCTTTAAAGTGTTTTTTGTCCTTACCTTTCTTCCAAACCTGTTCAAGATGTTGCCAAATGACCACAGTCACAACTGACTACAATTCCCAGAATTGGGACCATGGACAGAGGCTGGAACAGCTTCCAGCCCCATGTTGGGTGCTGTTATCATTGTTCCTTCAGTCTGGAACCTCTTGAGTTGGGACCATGGTACAGCTCTGTCACTGACAGGCCTTGGCTACTCAGCTCTCAACTCCCACTGCTTTTCAAGCACGTCTGGAAATAATAGATTTCATTTAACAATGAAGGTTTTGTCATGAAAGTAAGGGATTAAGAAACACTCTGCAATTTCTTCTGAAGACAGACTATCTGCAGTCTTTGTTAGGTGTACACTGAGTACAGCTGAGACTTCAGTGCTCCTGAAGAACTCTGGATGTAAAAATAAACTTTACCAAGGAAATAAATAGCAAAGGAATTCAGTGTTCCAGGATGCATTTCACAAATAAGGTATTAACTTCTAATCAAGAAGAGAGACACCACAATCTTAAACCTATCCAAGTATAGAAAATGCTCTATTTGGGGAAAGGAATGTCAGAATTTTATTACATAAATAGTCATTAAAGTAAAACAGAGAGCTTGTAATGCAACATAAAATACAGGTTGTAAACATATACTCCACAATGCATTTCATTTCTATTTCATTTTCCAGATTCACATCCAAAACCTAAATGTAGTTACTGTTGTGTGAACTTAGCAGAGAGTAGCATTAAAATATTTTGTTGTTCTTTCAAAAAACAAATTGAAAGACAAAGTAGACAAGTTAAAATCTATAAAGATCTTGTACTTTTGGATACACTGTCACTTGTGGATGCACACATAAATGCTCTCTTTCAAAATACACATTACAGCCTGTGCACATGTGGGAAGGAAATTTTATATACTTACACAGAAATATATTTTCCTAATTATTAATTTTCAAAATTAAAATTATTTATTATCTCTTAATTGTCACTTGAAACACATAAAATAAAATTGCAGAAAAGTGTAATTCTAAATTATTTATAAGCTACAAAACATTGTGCCTACTGGTATGTGGCTACTGCATAGGAGAAATAAGAAATACATCTTAGTGAAATCACCTCACTGTTCTACACTGATGAAGAAAATGGATAAAAATGCATAATGAAAGGCTACATAACAAATTTTATAGTCTAATTCATTGGAGTGGACTATAACTCCCCTTTACCAAACTCTCCTTGTTTTTCACGCATAGAGATGATAATTTATTTTTCTGTAAAAGTGCACTGGGTGCTGTATTTTTGTCTCTAATCTGAGAATTTTAGTGTGTCACCAAAAACTCTGAAATGTCTTGTGTCTGATCTTTATTTTAATTGAAACAGGCTGGTAAAGTAATGCTCATACAAGCTGCTAATGTGTGTGTAGTTTATCTTCATTTAATGAAATGTCAGGCTTAGGACAGGAGAATCGTGGAGTTTCCTAAGATGTGAGGAGTTTCAGAGTAATGAGATTGTGTTTCCAACATTGCCAGAACTGCTTGAACTTTCTGAAGTAGTCAGAAGGGCTGTACATGAGATGAAACACTTTGCCTCCTTATAATTTTTTCCCCTTTAATTCTAAAAGGCAATTCTGAAAGGTGTGCTGTCGCTGGTCAGCATGTACAATTCACACTAAGGCCACTGGGGGCTGGTACATAAATCAGCATCAGTGGATGTTCCCAAATACACCTTGCTCTCAAAATAATTGAAAAATGTTGTTTTACTGTATAGCTCTTCACCACAAAAAAAAAAAAAAAAAAAAAAAAAAACAAACCACCCTATCCACAATGATTCTATTTCTTTTTTTCTCCTTAGAAAATGTTAGAAATGTCTGTGCATGACCTTGCATGGGGAAGAGCACACTGTTAAATGACAGGCTTAAAAACAAGCTGGCTGTGCTGCTACCTAATTCCTACAAAGGAGGGAGAGAAATTAAAAGGCAATTATAATTTCTGATTACATAGGGAGGAAACTTCTCTTTTTGATGTTCTTTTCTATCACAAAACCATGGAATATCCTGAGTTGGAAGGGACCCACAAGGATCACTGAAGTCCAGCTCCTGGCCCTTCTCAGGACAGCCCAAGAATCCCACAATGAGCCTGAGAGCATTGTCCAAATTCTCCTTGAGCTCTGCCAGGCTGGTGCTGTGAGCACTGCCCTGGGGAGCCTGTTCAGTGCCCAACCACTCCCTGGCTGAAGAACCTTTTCCTGATATCCAACCTAAAATATCCAATAGCCCAGTTCTCCTGTTGAATTATAGGTAAAATTATTTTAGCTTTTTCTGAAAAAGGGGTACATGGAGATGGTTGAATTATGGCATGAACTGAACAGTAGGCTAACATATAAAACAAAGACCTGCTGCGTTGCAGCAATACCACTGTATTCAACTACAGCAGTTCAATTGACTGCCTTATAGACTGATTCCAGAAAATGACATTTTTCCTCCAACCCCCATGTAGATTATTTTGCTGAAACTGCTGAAAAGCTGAGCATTCTTCATAACAGGTAAAAGTCTCCTGGGAGGCAAAGAGACTTTTCTTGTTATCTTCATGGTTGTTTGCATTCTATTTTCTTACCTTCATTACTCAGAGGCATCTGTATATTTACCAATTTCCAACAAAAACATGAAAACGTACATGGTAAACTGAAGTTTTCAATATAGCTCCAGAAAAAAATTTTCACTTCTTAAGGCAGAATGGATTTTCAGGACTTTTGACCTCAGTATTGTGAAGTACAGTAAATGTATCCACTTACAGCATTTTTTTGTCTATGAAGGGAGAAAAAAAAAAGAAGCAAAACTGAATTTGAAATAAGCTAGAGGCAGGAAATAAAATGCTATAAATACAATATATCTTTTATGTATCACAAAGTTCGTATCATTCAAAAGAAAAGCTGTGAGGAAAAGGCTATTGAACTTTACTTGGAAGGTGACAGAAATAAATCTCCTGCTCTAATTTATCAGCCAGTATGAGACTAGAGTCTCTCCAATCAGAAGACATTGAGATCTATATATGAAGTGCAGGAAAAAGAAAGGAAAAATGAAACACCCCAGAAGTTCTAACCTTAAAAAAGTCAGAATCACAGACTTCAAACAGGAAAAATAAAAAAGTTAATAGTCACTGTAGTAGAAGAACAGTATTCTTTAGACAGAAAAATCTCTGATACATGCTGATGGGTGTATATTCATCCTTTAAACCAACGAGATACTGTGCATTTATTCTAACTCCATATTTTGAAAGCAGGAGAAGTTATAAACTGTAGTATGATGATGTGGATGTTAAGGACTCACCACACTGGGTTCTTAGACTCTTCTCACCATTTGGGATTTTTCCTTGTGTGTCTCATTGACACAGCTGGGAAGAGTACTTCAGCTAAAAGGAATTCTAATATTTGCAAAACAGAATTTCTCTGTCTGAGTCTTAATCATGAAACCTTGCAGGAATCAGAAGTGCACCCCTCTTGCTGACATTTTGGGGCTGGGTGGGTGTGTAAAACTCTGTGGTGATGAGGGCAAGTGTCCCCACTGGGACACTGCCAGCTCTGGTGCTGCCACTCCAAAGAGCAGCAGCCCGAGCACCTGGGATGTGTCACCCACACTTCTCCCCTGCAGGAAGGATCCATCAGCTCATGCTGGGCCTTGGCCAATGCTTAGCACCCAAAATGTGGCAGAACAGGGTAACTGCTAAGATTAACTGCTGATTAACAGCCTACAATAACTAAATAATGTTAACAATGCCATTGCCCTGTAATTAGTGTCATGAGCCTCATGTAATCTCTCTTACTCTTCTAATATTCATGTAATTGAGCTCCATGAAGCATTTTTAGACAACTTGTTAATTTCCTAATCAAAACATTGAAAACAGACTGTCAGATTTTTAACTTTGATTCTACTTGGTTAGTTTCATGCATTAAACATCTTGCAGTGATGTTTGTTTTGGCTTGAGCCACTCTGCAGTGCCACAAGTTGAGTGTCCCCTGAGCTCCTCGTGCATTTTTTAAAGATCTCAGTGTTTCAGGTAATTGGACTGGGAACTGGCTTTCTGTGCACTGGCTGCAGATTAAGGAAATTAAGGGTGCAACAGTTAGAAAGGTGCATTTCTGATTTAATTTGCTCTCTGGAATGACAGAGCTATTAAATCAATTTCAGAGCATTGGTATTATTCTGGAAGACTGCCAGCCAGGGAAGTAGAACTAAAATTTTAGCTGGATTTGAAACAAACAAAATAGAGCAGGGAAGCAATTGGCACTGTTGAAATATGAAAGAACTGAAGGCTTGCAGAACAAGCTGACTTCAATAAGTGCTGACTTTTAATTAAAAGAGAAAGTATTTTTAAAATCTTTTCTTAGAAAGGCATCTAAAGATGTGGGAAAAGATAGAAGATGATATGCCTTTTTTTTCAGAAAACAGGGATATGAATATTATAAAGAAAGCAAAATAAGAATTTTTACAAGTGGAGGGTAGATAAATAGGCATAAGGAAGTAAAAACTAAAATTATTGTTATTGCACACTTGGCAGATTAAATACTAGAAGAGATTGCTCTTAATGAGGATGAAGCTACTTTCTTTGTTCCTTAACATCCATAAATGTGGTTTGTGCCTCCTCTGGAAAGAAGTTTGAATGAATATGCATTAGACATTTGGTTGCTGTTGTTTGATTATTTTCCTCTCTCCTTTGTACTGAAGAATAATGAAACTGAAGAACTGTATTAGTGGGTCACTGATTATCTCAAAAGCAAGAAAGGAAAGAAGGAAAAAAAAAAAAAAAAAAAGATTAAAAGTGGAGTTCCTAAGTATAGAACCAGCAGGGATAATCTAAGCAAGTCTCCAAAGTCACACAATCACAGAATCACTGGGTTGGAAGAGACCTTCAAGATCATCAAGTCCAACCCATGCCCTAACACCTCAATTGGACCATGGCATCAAGTGCCACATCCAGTCTTTTTAAACACATCCAGGGAGGGTGACTCCACCACCTCCCTGGGCAGACCATTCCAGTACTT
Source organism: Muscicapa striata striata (assembly GCA_030060385.1). Taxonomy (NCBI): domain Eukaryota; kingdom Metazoa; phylum Chordata; class Aves; order Passeriformes; family Muscicapidae; genus Muscicapa; species Muscicapa striata. Next base: position 2,348,060 of record JAREIS010000117.1, on the reverse strand, counting down.
TATCACTCTTTCCATAAAAAACCTTTCCTAATATCCAACCTACATTTCCTTTGGCACAGCTTGAGACTGTGTCCTCTCATTCTGTCAGTGCTGCCTGGAGAAAGTGACCAACCCCACCTGACCACAGCCAACTTTCAGGGAGCTGTACAGAGTGAAAAGGTCAGTTAATACTCTCAGTTTTCATCATAAAAGCTTCAAAGATATAAAGGTGAGATGCAAAATGAAAACAGAGGTGTTGAAATGACCGTGCTAGAACTGAAAGGAAAACTCCAGGAACTCAACAGAAACCTGAAAGGTGCAGTAAGACAAATGTTAATTCTGGTTACAAAAAGTGTCAATGAACTCAAATTTGGGATTAGTGGGTATAAAAAGAAAAAGTATTTAAAGCAATAAAAAAAAGATGAAGATTGAGAAATCATTACATCTGGGAATCTGATGTCCAAAGTATACATAATTTTGGAATAAATTTTGAAGGAAATATTTCAAACTGAGATGTAAAGGGGAAATGAGGATGAAATGTAACACAGTTCACCTAAATGTAACAGTTTACCTAAAGGAAATGTGATTCTATCTATGAAATTCTTCCATCTCTGGATTTTCTACACGTTTGATCTAGTGGAAATTTGTCAAATATTGATCCAATTGAAGAAGATACGAGCAATTAATTAAAAACAGACAAGGAAGTGTTAAAGCAAAAGCTTGTAACATGTAACTGCTGGGACTGAAGGGGAGATATAAGACTTGAGCTATTAACAATGATTAGATACTATTTAATATTTTTGCATTTAGTCTACCAAAAAAAAAAAAAAAGATATAGCAGAAAAAAATATTAACAAGACAGAAGATGTAATTAAAAGGTAATTTTTAATATTCAAAAGATATATAAAATGTTTTTAAGAGCAATTTACTAACATTAAAAGGCTTTTAATTCTTAGAGTTTTGGATATTTAAGAAGTAGAAAGAACAGATTTCCAGTAGCCAACACTGAAGATTTTTAAAGAGCCAAAGCAAGTCCTTAATTATTTATAATACTGTCCTCTGTAAGTCACTGTGTTATGCATTATTGGTGGTTGGTTTTGCCCACTTCAGAGGTCCTGTACAGTCCAAATCACCTTAATGCAACAACCTAACAATTTTACAATTTTCTTCTGAAAGAAAAATTGAGCCGTAGATTTATACCAACTCTGACTTTGACTCTGGCTTTCCAGCACAGGACTGCAAAGTCTAAAGGCATTTTTCTTGCATGTGCCATAGGAGAACACAACTTTCATTTCTACCTGAGCTGCCTTTCACCTCAGAGGGCTGGAACCAGCAGTTCATGACACAGCACAAGCTCTCCTATGGCTCACACACTTCAGATAGAGAAACAAAAGTTGGGGTGTTTTTTTTTAATTTTCCAGCAGATATACTTTTTGTGAATATGAATGATGTGCAGCATTGACGAGTAAGTGCAACATTTGATTGGACAACAGCATGTGTAAATGAGAACACAAAGGTCTGAAAGGCAAATCAAAGCCACAGGACTGATGGGAAAAAAAAACAAACAAACAAACAAACAAAAAAAAAAAAAAAAAACCAGAAATAAGTATAAAAATCTGCCAGAAAACAATCAAGTTTTCAGTTAAAATTCCCTAAGCACAAGCCATGACCAGAAGTGATTAAAGCCATATGTTCTTGAAATTGTATTTTCCAAACTATTAGCATCCTAAATTTCATCTCCCAGGTAGAGTGAAAAATGAGCTAAGTCTTTTAAAACATACTCCTTTAAAGTATTTAGATATAGCAAAAAAGAAATTCATTTCTTTCTTCATGTGATTGGCAGCACCAATAAAAAAATGTACTCTGATTTTTGAGAGAAATACTTCTTACAGTTGTAAAATTGCATTTCTCAGTGTCAGCATGCATATTTTTAAAGAGGCCTCTAATCTTAACAACAGTTACATCAAGTAGAAATGTCACCTGATTAAACAAGTTGTTTTCAGGCCTTGAGAACTGGTTGTTGACAATGTTTTGCCCCAGCTCTACAGCATCTCTGTTCAAGTAGAATTTTTTCTATCTGTCCCCCAGGGTGGTTTTGATGCTGAAGCCAAGTGATGATGTTGGTTTCCAGTGTTGACTCACTGATGTCAAATAAAGCATATACTGGCATTTCTGTCTTTCCCTCTTTGAGCACACATATAGTGATCTCTTCATTGTCTTTGGCCAACAGTTTCATTTATTTTGTCAGAACATAACAGCTTTGAGATCTCATGTGTCAGTAAGATCAGGAATGTCATTTACAGGAAGGTAAAGACAGAAAAAGAGAAAGGTAAAAAAGAGAAATGTAAAAAAGAGAAATGTAAACAAGAGAAATTTCACATCTTTAAGACACAAGATGTGGTGGTGGTGCATCTCTCCACAACAATACCTCCACAATCCCTGGGCCTGTTCTAGGATCTCAGGAGTTCCTGAGGAGCCTTGACCAGACCAGCTGGGGGATGAAGCATCTCTGAGTGCAGCAGAGTCTCTTCCATGGCACAGGTGGGAACAACACTGATGGAACAGGAACAGCAGCTGCCTGGCCAAGGTGGGGAACAGAGGATAACCAGTCATCCCTGGTGGCCTGTTGTTATCATGAATCATAATTAATCATTGTTATAATTGTAGTAAATCCTATTTAATCACTTTACAATTATTAAATTAGTGAATGATTAAATGCTGCTAAATCCTTTTGTACCCTTGTCTTTTGTATTTGCAATCTTACTCTTTTTTTACCAGGTAAATAATTCTAAATTGACTCTCATATGATTTTCCTTTGTATGCTTCATCCATGTAATAAAGTGAGCTTCACCATTAAACTCTGTTAAAGTTGCACTTTCACAAATTCATAGCAAAACCTGCTCTTTGCCAATGTCTTTGATGGTGATTTTTTAAGTGGCTGAAACCACTCACTAATGACACAAGAACATATTTAAATTAGTTCAAATGTGCAGTGAGCCTTAAAATCTGAATTTCACAACAATAGGGTGTTTTCTCCATCTAAATTAAGATCAAAGGGACCTGCTTATTATTGTTCTCTTTGTGGTGTAGTTTTTAGTGTGTTGTACAGATATTTTCAAAATTGCTAGATGTTATTTTTTGTCTGCTTGTGCTACAAGTATGGATTCTTGTGAAATACGAGTGGGAGATATTAAGGAAATGTCACTCGAGGAAAAAAAATGGAGAAAAAGCATTTCTGACAAGTATTAAAAAATTGTGTAGGAGCTCAAGACCATCTCTCCTTGAAATTTGACATACCTCTGCTAGACACCACAATGGTTAAGAATAGAAATCAACAGTTATCTAAGCACTAAAAGTTGTCTTCAAGGCCACAATTTGAAAAACAGAAGAGACACAGTGTTATTTTCTTCCTTCTTTCAGAGCTTTGAGAAGATTTTCAATGATGCTATTCAGGTCATGAAAGCAAGGTGCTGCAGGGAAACAGGCAGGAGCAAGTCCTCCTCCAGCCTCTGCTTCTTCTACTCTGTGAAGTTCTAAGCACCCTGTTCCTTTCATAATGAAAAGATTTTTTTTCTTGGAATCTGATGCAATATATAGCAAAGGAAAAACTAGGAAAGATGGAAGAAAAGGAAAAACCACCACCAGCAAAACGGAAATGAAAACAATTCACATTTAGTGTAACGTGTGTGGTAAGAAAATATTTTTATGTTTGTAGGTATGAACTGAAGATTGATGTAACTGCCCTTTCTAATCAGGAATATATTGAACAGTTCAGGAACCAAAAGGCCTAATTGTGAATCACCCTTTCAAACAGAGATTTTCCCTCAGTAGCTCAGTTTGTGTGGCAACACATGTGTAGTACGAGGGGATTTCATGTATGTTCTCCTGCCCAAGCAAGAAAAATTTTATTAAAATGTCTTCATCTTATTGAATTCTTTTTTTCTTATTTTTAAAGACAAACAAGAATAAATTTCAAAATGTCATTTTTTCAGTGTTGCAATTGAAACAATAAAGCTGCAAAAACTCCACTTTCAGGATCTCTGAATATCAGGGCTGCTTCAGAAATGGAAACAAAGGATATTTTCCTGGATTTCAAGTTTCTGTCATACAAATTCCTCATTCCTGTGCTTGCTTTGAAAAGTCTCCTAATGAATATGAAAATCAGAGGGGAGAGTTAAGCCACAGGGCTGTTCCCATGCAAACAGCAATTGTGGGATTCTTCTCTAACTGAGCACCAGCTAACTCATTATCTGTGTCTTCAAAATTCCTGTCAGGAGTACGCACAAGAGAATTTGCTTAAGGAAACGAAATTAGAAATGAGGTCTATACCATTATAATTTTTCATACCTTTAAAAAGATGATACAAACACTACAATGCAGAGTAATTTGGATGCATTTTTTACTACGCCTGTCATTCTCATAGGCTGTAAAATCTCTTTTTCATGAGCAACTACAGACATGGGTTTCACAGAAAACAAATTTAAAAGAAAAATATAGAAATCTCTGCTGTTTCAGGTCACAAAAGTATTTTGGAGATATTTGGAAGCAGTGAAGGTAACAGAACAGTCTTGGAAAGCCTGATACTTAGCCATCATTCTTAATAAAAAAACAAATACTACCCAATCTAGTAAATTCATATTGCAGCAATTATGCAAATAGGGCAGGCTTATCTTCCTTCAATATTTTAAAATGTTTACTCACTCATATTTATTCAAAATCTTTATGCTTCTCTGTCCCTAGCTGTGAAAAACAGAGGACAGAGAGGTGTTAAAGAAAAAAACACTTGTCTCTGTCTTGTCACAAAGACAAAATTTTGACCATTTTTTCTTTACTTCAAATATTTAAGCCTGAAATTCTTTCCTGTCCATTCTTTGTTCTATTCAAACTTTTATCATACAGAGACGCTTGAACTTTGCTGAAAGGCTTGATTGGCAGTGGGCCAGGTCCCCAGATCTGCAGCTAAATTAAATAAAATAAAGCAGATTGTCTCTGGTCTAATACAGAAAGACTGTGTGACTCAAATTTATAATACATCAAGTTGCCTAATGAAATTCTTCTAGGAGATACATAAACACATGCATAAATTTCTGTCTGGATCTCTGCAGAGACCTGGAACTGTTGGATGGATGGGCAGAGTCCAATAAGATGAAGTTTAGTAAGTCCAAGTGCAGAGTCCTGCATTTTGGCCACAATAACCCCTGCAGTGTTAGAGGCTGGGGATGGTGTGGCTGGACAGTGCCCAGGCAGAAAGGGACCTGGGGGTGCTGGTCACAGCTGACGGGACATGAGCCAGCAGTGTGCCCTGGTGGCCAAGAAGGCCAATGGCCCCTGGCCTGTGTCAGGAATGGTGTGGCCAGCAGGAGCAGGGAGGTCATTCTTCCCCTTGGCACTGGTGAGGCCACACCTTGAGTGCTGTGTCCAGTTCTGGGCCCCTCAGTTTAAGAAGGACCTTGAGATGGTTGAGTGTGTCCAGAGGAGGGAACAAGGCTGGTGAGGGGCTTGGAACACAAACCCTGTGAGGAATGGCTGAGGGAGCTGGGGTTGTTCAGCCTGGAGAAAAGGAGACTCAGGGGTGACCTTACCACTCTCTACAATGCCCTGAAAGGTGGCTGTGGTCAGGTGGGGTTGGTCTCTTGCTCCAGGCAGCACCTGACAGAATGAGAGGACACAGTCTTAAGCTACACCAAGGGAAATATAGTTTGGATATTAGGAAAAGGTTTTTTAAGGAAAAAGGTACTGGAATGGTCTGCCCATGGAGGTGGTGGAGTCACCACCCCTGGTGTGTTTAAATAAAGACTGCATGTGGCACTTGGTGCCATGGTCTAGTTGAGGTGTTAGGGCTGGATTGGACTCGATCACCTTGGAGGTCTCTTCCAACCCAGTGATTCTGTAATTCTGTGTGAAATCAGAGAGCCCTATTAGTGTGTACCACAACTCCTTCTCTGCCCTATTTTTTTCTTAAATAGAACCTAAGTATGCAGAGAGATTCCAAAATCATCCCAAAGCACAGAAACAAGGTGCACAAGTGCCAGTAAGGTTTATCTGGCAGCCCCTGAGCTGTACAAGTAGTGTGCTTGTATTTGCATTCTTCTTAGGTTTTCAGGTTTTTTCCTGTTCAGTTTTCTGACCTCTACTTCATTTTCATTTTCCACCAATATTATCCTGTATCCACATGGCTGCAGCATTTTTGCACACTGCACCCACATTTCTAATCAACAGACAAAAATCCCAGAAATGCTTCAAAACAGAAAATTTTTGAAAATAATATGTTGAATTCAATTAACTGAAAAACAGAGTCCTTGAATAGTTATTCCAAAGAGATTTAGTTTTGAAAACCAACACAAAGCTTACAAAAATTGATTCTCCAAAGGTCACTTTCATCTTATTTTCCCAGTAGTTGCAGAAAACAGAACACTTTACATCTCTAAAATAATTACAGAGAAAAATAAAAGTATTCCTAAGTTTTTGATACTGCACATCCTGAGACTAAACTGTCTTTAGAGACACACATAATTGCAATTCATGAAAAAACACTTAAATGAGCACTATGTAATTCTTTGAAAGAGTACTCAACCTTCCTGTGCTACTTCAAAACTTGGTTTGGGTGTTTTAGAGACCTGCACTCACTCTATTGGTTTTCTGTCTAATTTATAACTAAATTTTGAAAGCTATTTCTGCAATTTCCAGACGCATAAATCCTTGTAGGTTTTTTTTTTTTTTTTTTTTTTTTTTTTTTTTTGTTTTTTTATTCTTTGCCTTTTGGTTTGCTTGTATCAAAGACCAGCTTTAAAAAAAGTTATTTGTTTGTGTTTCTAACAAGGGTTTCCAGAGTGTTCTATGTACTTTCACTAAATTTATGATCTATAATCACAAACTGAATCACTGTCCTCATCCTCGCCAGCCCTGGCATTCTGCAGGGAGCTGTGTCCCTGCCTGGGCTCTTCTGCTTCCTGCAGAGTCTTCATATTCCCACAAGGAAAGTTAAAGAAAGCTTTCTAGAGATTCAGGGCAGAGTCTGGGATTGAGGGTTGTGGCCTCCCCTGAATTTCTGACAGTGGAAACTGGGTGCTTCCAACAACCACTCTCACACCAGTTCCAGGTAGTCCACTGGACAAAGAAGCAAGTTGGTGAGGGGGTGACATTGAGTCCCCATGTCTTCCAGAATCCTTGCACGACCTTGAGTAAGTAACTTAAATATTTATCCAAAACTTTATCTTCCTATTGGTGCAATCGAGTAGTTCCTTGCTTCTCATATGGGCAAATATTAAGAATATTTCAGTGCTCTCAGTAATAATGGGAGCCATTAAGTACCTAAATCAGCAACTCTGCATTGATCTATGATCCATCTATCTAAAAGAATAGCTTACAAACATAATCAGCAAAATATCTTTTGCCCTATTTTGGGAATACTTTTGCAATTATTAGGCTGAAATTAATAGAAGTTACTTATATTTCCAAGGTAGATTTGTACTGAATTCTTGTCAGATAGAGACTGGCTATTCCCAGGAATGTAACTGGCTTTATTCCTTTCAAAATAAAGTGGTATTAATACTAGTATAATTGTTTATATTATCCACAGAGCAATCCAACCCATGTCATGACATGGAACTTATTCAGAGCATTCATATATGCTCATATATCACATGTTTTCCTATTGTCCCTTCTTATTCACTCTATTATCTAAATTATGCATGTTTTTAAAGTGCTGTTATTTTTTTCCCTCTGCCTTGAATAATTGGTTGCTCCTTTCTGATGGTTTGCTTGCTGAGCTGAAGTGGCCAGAGCTGGACACAATCAATGAATATATTATTATTTTTCCTTTCTGCAGAAACAAAAACATCTTACTATGTAACTTGTTTTCTGATGGCTTCAGACCTACATAAGCACAAAACCTAAATTCAGCTTTTGAGGTTGTTACACAAGCAAAATTCACATTAAAGTCACATTAAAAATTGCATTCCCGATAAACATTTTTAATCATATCCTAATTTAAGGAAACACAAATTGTTCCTTGTAACACTTGTCCTTAGAAAGTGCTTCTCAAACAGATGAAAGAATGAAATGTAAATAAATTGTGTCTGAATACTTAATATGTCATTAACACATTTCACTGTGTTTTAACATTCTCCTAGCTATTCACAGGGTCTTCGAGATAGTTCCCTCCTATGTCTTTGTCACCACAAAATAGTTCTTGCACACGGTGCACATTAAGCTTCTGAAAGCCCAAAGGACAAAGGAACAAAACAGTTTCTGTTTCCCCTTATTCTGCTTTTCTCCAAGGGCAATGGCATAAATTAGCACAGCTACACAGGAGTCCACAATCACCAAAGCAATACAAATTGCTCAATTGCCCTTCTCAGACCAGCTCACCAGAGCTGCGACCCAGCAGGTGTGCTGTGACAGGATTTATAACAGGATAGCTTCAGCAAGGGTAGTGAGACAGGTTTAGTTAATTAACTAAGTATAGCACCAATTGCAGAGAGCACTGCCTCAGATTTCCCTGTCAGGGAATTCTTTAGATCTTGGAGTATCAGCTTTCTCTACTTCCTACTAGGTTTTCTTTTCTTGGTACATCAGAGCTCTGCACACCATCTGCAGCCCCACTGGAAAGCAATTTCTCAGCCCTGGTTTGCAGTGCAGATCAGCACTGCACAGGTCATCCCTTCTCAGCTTAGTCTTGTGCTGCTTCCACACACTCATCCTCTAATTGTGGTCATTCCCAGAGTCTTCTCTCTATCTGATTGTAAGTTTTAGCAGTGTTGAGTGTAAGTCTTGCTTATGATCCTCAGAGACATCAGAATCTTATAGAGCTACTTTACTTTTTTCCCTTTTTGGCTTTCAACCTGAAATTTAGGTTTTCCCAGGATTTTACAGGAATTACTTTGTTGACAATTGAGACCATATTTCATGTTTCTGTCAGGAGATAAACTTCTGTCTCATGGTTAGGGCCATTTTCACCTGTGCAAGAAGACATGACATTTTCTGAAAACATACATTCAATTCCTTCGTTGCAAGGGCAGTTGCCCTCTTGCCAGACAGAGTGAAGCTCAGTTACAAAAGCACATTTCCACCTAAATTATTTATATCTCTTATAAGAGAATTTTATTGAATAGAATTTTATAGAAGTTTAAAGATTGCTTTCAGAAACCACTTAAGTTAAAGTCATTACATATTTAAACAGTCTGGCTTTGCTGCAGTGTACTTGGAAGCAGAGGGGCAGATGCTGACTGACTTTTATTGGTTTTCAATCAAGCCTTTGCTATATTATCATGACATTTGCTATATTATCACGTGAAATTAATTTGCTTAAAATACAGAAGTCAACTAAAGTATCCATAATTTTGATTTTTTAAAAACAAGCCTAGTCATCAGAGTTAGAATCTTAGAGTGTATATGCCAAGTCAGTATTGTACACTGAGAGCAGCTACCAGAATGAAGCAAGTTCTGAAACCATCTAAGAACTCTTCTAGACTTGTGGTCAAACCCTACAGAGTTTTTCCAGAGGAAGAAAAACTCAGATGATTCAGAACATTGTCACAAGCTCTCTTGGGAAACAAAGATGGTTTGACTTCATAGTGTGTTTTTGCAGTGAGACAGGTAAGGAACAATTACATAAACTGATGTGTTATTATTACAGTAAAGATCATAATTTTTTTAAGCTGCTAGAATGTTTCTGGGGTATTTTTGTGACCTGGCTTCTTTTCTTAAAGGAAAATATGATTCCCTTCAACATCAGTCAGAAGTTTCCAGGAGTAAGTACATATACCTGTATGTGTACATACAAAGATTAAAATCAAGATGCTTTGTAAAATCCATATGAATTTCAAATACTTTGGTGCAATAAAAACGTGGAAGAAATTGTCTCAGAAGTTCTGAAAAATCAACCCTTTATTGTCTGTTTCTAAAACTAAAATATTCTCAGCATTATCATGACATATGAGAATGGAGCACAATTTAGTATGAATCCATATTATTTCCATTCACTCAACTAACAAGACCAGTCTGCAACAATATAATTTTCCAGTTGAGTAATTTTCTTTTTTAACAACTCTTAACATTAATAAAGCTGTACCCACAAAAGCATTAGATGCATTGGACATAAAATAAACTACATTTTAACAACCTCAGCAGACATTGCCAAGTCCTGAAATCAGCCAGGACCATGTGCTGCACAGTCTCAGTGCAGAATATAGCATTGGAGGGAGCAAGAAAGATTTTTGTCATTAATGCTGAGATTGTTTACTTGAGGTGCTTTTGTGGAACTGCACTTCAGCTTTCTACATGTCCCTAATCTCCTTGGGTGACACTCAGGCTCAGTCACACTTTCACTGCTATCAGAAGAGCTCCTCCAGTGAGTCTGAAGCTGCTTCTTACTGTCATATATGCATTTAATTGTGTGTCATTTGGGGTCAATAAATGTACACACTATGGATAACTGCAGCAATTTCTATCCCAAAAGTCTTAAGCAATGTTCTTCTTTCTAGGCTGTGAAAGCCAGGCAAGCTTTCCCAAACATACCCCAGGCCAGCTCCCAGAAAGGCTGTTCCCTCTGGCAAAAGGAAATCCCTGTGTATTTTCAACTGGCTGTGTTACCTCACTGGGGCTCCAGCAGGCACACAAAGAGGAATTTCCCAAATATCATGATAAAAAACACAAGCAAACAGATAGTCAGGCAAAGAGAAGAGGTACAATGAGCCGCAGACACTTTTTCAGACTCATCTGCTGCTCCCTACATCCCAGGGACAGGGCTGGCCCTGATGGAGATTCCCACTGCTATGTTCTTTTACTCACACTGTGTTCACAGTTTGGTTTTTGTTCTGTCCCATGAGATGTTCTGTGTCAAACAGAAATTTGCTTTATGCTGTGACAGAACTCCAGCTATGCCTTGACACTGAGCAGCCACTGCCTCCTGGGAGATACTTCTTCCCCACACAAAAAATATAAGAGATAACTATTTAAGCCCTTTGTGCTACTGATTTCTCATCCTTTGAAATGAAATCATAGCAAAACAAACAAACAAACAAATAAACAAATATTGTAGAAAGGACTTCTTGCAAAAATGTGGGAATTGCAGTTTATCTCGTATACAATGGGATAAATAGGACGAAAAAGTTGAGGCTTTTTTGATTAGATTTCTGAACAAATTAGGGCAGGCTTTGGAATTTACAGAGATTATATTTCTATCTAGATTGGCTAATATGTGCACATATATTTATAATTAGAGATGCAAGAAAAATTTTCAAAGAGAAAGGACAGTTCTGACCCGCAGCATCAAACTGGACAAAGGAAGAAAGAGAATGCATTTTCCCTAAAATATGTTTAGCTTGAATCTTTCTGTATATCTAAGTAAAAGGGAATAATTTCAGCTTCCTGACAGTAAAATGCAATCTTTTATAAGAAGCAGAATGCTTAAGTGCAAATTACAGTAAATGAAAACTCTTCACAAAATAATAGCTTTTTTTTTTTTTTAAGTCTAAGACAGGAGGTAAGATGTCAGCATCTTACATTGAAAGAAGAGAAACCTGGAAAAAATATGGAAACCTACCTTTTAAGAAGTAAATTCTTGAATAAAAACCATTTGCTAACAACTGATTCCCCCTGCCCAATTTCAGCCTTACTTTTATTGGAGAGTAAATGAGGAAAAGGACAAAACCAGAGAAGCTGTATTTAGGAATCTTGGGAGTTCATTAATTTTCATTGCATGGCTGACAGGCCCCCAGTAAGAGAGGAAAGCAGGTAACTCCTCTGTGCAGATGAACTGAAACTCTAATTCCTAAGCTATGTGAGTTAGCAGTGCTTGATAATATCCAGTGAAATGACTTTGTCTCAGTCTACCTGATTTAGCTGTGAGATTTTAGCTGGCTTTGTACTTCTGTGACATGTTTGTATTTCAATACAGCTTTATGAATGGAGACTCAGCCAAGATTCTCTAGTCTCTTTTATGCATTCTTGTGCTCATCAGCATTTTCTCTGCTGAACAATAAAGCAGCAGAACAGTAGTCACAATTTTCTGGTTTATTGCTGTGTCATTGTTTGTCACACTAAAGACCATTTTAAAGGGTGGGCATTTTAATTCTTTTGAAGTACATTTAAAGTACTTGATCAAAATATTACATGAATTTCAGGTTGCCTTAAAACACAACACAGGATGTTTTCTTCCTTAGTCCCAGAGACTTTATTTATTCTCCCACATCACTTCAGCAGCCCCTCAGCACACGTATGCATGGAATGAGGCAGACAACCATAAAACAGCTGTTAATCACCTTCAATAGCCCAGTTGCCAGAGAGTTTGTTAATTCAGGGCACACTATTCCAAATGTGGTTGTGGCTTCTGGACCTGGCCAGAACCATGACACTGCCATATTTCTAAATTACTTTCCCTTTTGCTTTATAGAAGTCCATTCCTGATATAACTCCTCAGAGCCTGAGAAACTGCTGCCAAGGGCTAAAGGTTCGTTTTAAATAAACTGACAACACACCTACTACCTTGGTCCAGATGCAGTTTATTTTACTTCTTACTACACAGAAATAAGATTATGTCCTGTGAGGAGTTTGTCAGTGCAAATGGGAGCTGCAGTAAGGTCAGACCTGGTATTTCCTGAAAACTACTGGGACATAAAACAATCCTGACCAGTCAAGCCCAAGATGTGTGACATTAAAGACTGCTGGGACTGAATGCACTCTTTCTTACAACTTGAAAAATTCCTTTCTTTCAAATGTTCAGTCCTGTCACATTCTGCTTAGTGACAGAAGCAGAAAAATCTATGCACAAAGAGAGAAGTCACAGTCTGTGTTGAACCTCATTTATTGGAAGTAAAAGAATTTGATCTTTTTGTCTGGCTCAGGAGAGGGAGAAGAGTCACGTTCATGTCCTACACTTTGGGCTTGATCTTTTTCTTTTGCCTGGACAATAAACTTTTAGCTAAGCTCTGCACAGGGAAGCAGTCAGGACAATGCTTTTAGCATGTTTCTATGTCTATCTTATAGTTATGGAGCTTTAAAAGTCAGCAGTGTGATGGTTTGACCTGCTGGCAAAATGTGTTTTTTAATAGACTTATTCTGCATTTGTTTAGAGTATTTTCTATGGAATGCAACCAGTTTTACCATGTGGCTCAGACAGTTTGTTGGAGTTAGCAAATGACCTCTGTTCTAAGACACTGTAATGTTTCTTTTTTGTGTTTGTGTGTGTGTGTGTGTGCACATATAACCATAATCATACATATTTTTCTCAATTAATGTTCAGCCAAGGAAAGTTGTAGTAGAGAACAGGAATTCCTTTACTTGTAGCAATACATGGCTATTACTATAGTGTTTTGGAAACTAGGTTGTATGTGAATTGATTGAAGAGTAATTTTTACATTTACAGGAATGATTCCTTCTCAGTTGCAAAATAGATTTTCAGCACTGTGCTTTGACACCTTCCTCAGAATTTCTATTCACTACAGTGACAGCTCAAATACTATGTTCATTGGGAGGTGGAGATAAACCATTCTCAGAGACTGACATATAGAAAGAAGTAGCAGTAATTATGTATGCTTATATGATTTTTTTTCTAACTCACTCCACATGTTTTTCACATACCTATTGTATTCTTTAATGATTGACAAGCTATTGAGTATTTTCTTTTTTTTTTTTTTTTTTTTCCCTTCACACCCACTTTTAGCAATCCTAAATGCCTAGAATTGAACAACTGCAAAGAAAACTGGTCTTGAAGGTTCTGGGTCTCTTAGGACTTCCTTTTCTTACATGAATTTGTTTCAAACAAATAGAATTGTTTTTTTTAATTTTTTTTTTCTAGTGAAGGATGTGGAAGTATTCATTGCCCAGAGAAGCAGAGAAGTTTTTCTTTCAAACAGCCATCTACATGTGGGAGCAAAGAACTCTGTAGGCTTTGCAGGCAGGTGCCTCTTAGGGAAAACACAGTAGCATTAATCTGTCCTTTCCCCTTCAGAAAAATTCATCTCTTCTTGAAATCAGACTTAATTTGGCAATTCTGTGTAAAGTTGGGGTCCACTGCTGAAGAAAAGGCAGAAAGACTAAGACAGGGAAATGTGCATAGTCTGCTACATCTCCTAAACCTGCAAGAGGTCTGCCTAGTGGTTGAGAAACTTTGTAATAACTTTGGAAAGCAAATAACATGGACAAGTCATTAGGCAGTAAAGGAATTTAAGACTAAACAGAAGCTCTGCTCTGTAACTTCCTGCCTCCTTTCCCACTGCAAGATAATCACATTATGTATTGTTTTTACAAAAGAACTGTGAAACACTCTAAATAAAGTCTATTCACTATTAGCATAAAGCAAAAGGTTCTTTACCCTCAGATGACAGAACACATTCCCAGCCTGAGTTCATTGCCAGTTATGGGCCCATTGCTCTTTGTACAGCACTTCCCCCCAGCTGAACTACATCTTCTTACTTCTGGTGATCCTCAAAACTTCCCTTTGAATTATTCTGACTTGCAAAATAAACTCAAATTATTTTGCTTTAATCCCATGAGACAAGAAGCCAGTTATTGTGGTGATAGTTATAGTCCTTCTCTGCACTCCTGATGAGATTTATATAACAATTAAAAATATCAAAAAGAATTTTCAGGTTATAGACCAAGACTTGCCATACTTCCCTCTGCTTCCCTACCTGAAATAAAAACATCCCCCTTTGGTTGCCCTAGTCATTTTTATTTCATAGAAAATCCTCATGCCCCTCCCAGGATGAGCTACTTTTAGTTCTGGAAGATGAGTTCTCAGAAAAAAAATTTTGCTCCCAAGAAGAAATTTGTCTTTTTTTATCCATGTATTTATGCTTGCATTTTGTACTTCTCACTGTGAAACCCTTCCATGAGATGGTCAGGGATGGGATGAGTGCTGCTCGTAGAGGAGCCCACAGAGATTCACTGGAAGAGGGAAGAAGACAAGGTGCTTGTGTTTCATGGTGGCAGCGACATAGACAGAGTCTGGGGGTTAAATACACTATTGCCTCTGGAAACAGAAAATTGTTCTGACTAATGGTAAACAATTTCCTCAAGGTTTTGCTCCCCTATGAAGCTCATGTAAACCTGTATTTTCATGAGAGGACTGGTGCTCTTCCCACCAGTGTCAACTACCCCAGTGCCTGGCAAAAGTTACAATGGCAGAAATAAATAAACACTGACTCTCATTTCTGGCTTGATACTTGACTTTTTGTTGGTCTAACTGCACTGAAAGGTGAACTGAAATTGTCTGAGGGGTAGAACAGAATGGGAAGAGGTGTTTTATCTTGTTGCAGATATGCTATCAAGAGAGATGCCACTGGCAAGACATGCTGCTTGAATTTAAGGGAAAACAGCCATCTGCCTTTTAGAATAATTCAGTACCAAGCAGAATAATTGGTTCTTTGAAACAGAAATTAGTTCTTCATTCACAGTTCCTGGAAGGAAGCTCAAATTGGAAAAGTTGTTTAAAATAGATGAGTTTGGAGATAGCATTTTGCACAATGGAATTGACCCATTTAATTAAAAACTTGGTTGTCAGTTGCTGTTTTCTTTCAAACTAAGGTAACTCTGAGATTGAAGTGACACCCATCACTAACGATAGAGCAGTGTAAATAATGGGTTCTGTTCCAGCTGCAAAATGAAGAAAAGTCTCTTGAAATGGATAGAAAGTTGTTGGGGTTTTTTTGTGTCTGTTTTTTTGTTGTTGTTGTTGTTGTTTCAGTTTTTTTGGTGGTGGTGGCAGCATTTTGGGGGTTTACACATAACACATCAAAATAAATTATTTCGTCTTGTCTAGGTAGAATGGGATTCAGATCCTTGAGTTATAGGGCACAACACAAGCTGAAAAGTCTCCCAGAACGGCCTATTAGTAATTCAGCTCAAAGCCATTCCTCAGAAGGGGTTAGAGAAGCACCAGAAATATTAAATAGGTGAAGATCCTTGTTTGTGTGGTGCTGTCCCTCTGCTTGTGGCTTCTCTGAGGGACCTCTGTTAGAAAGATTTCTCTTTGCAGGCTCAGTGGTCACACAAAGCACGGACACAGGTGACCTTGGGGGTCACAGCAGAGCTGACACATCCTGTATCCCCCACACATTCTGCTTTTCACCTTCTACTATTCCTCTGCAGCCTGCATCAGACCCCAGAGCTACAGTCTTATCTGGCTTTCATTTGAGTTTGACACAGCTTTATCCAGAAAAACTAGTGTCTAACTTGTAGATTTATGTCTCCCTAGGCTTCTTTCTGTGGACAAGTAATACCCTTAAATTCTTTTAAATATAGATTATTTTCTTTTTAGGTTCTGCAGATTATAAATCTGAACTCTGAAAACTGCACTTAATTCCAAACTCTTTGCTTTAAAGGTTTCAACCCTCATTCTTAACTCTTTATCCTCTTTTGCTGATTTATATAAGCAGACTTGGAAAAAAAATCCCTGATATTAATCTGGAAAACCAAAAAAATTAAAGTAAAATATATTTGAAAAAAAAATCAAAATACTTATTTGAAAAAAAATAAAAAGGTAATCAGATTATTAAAGCTTGTATTTTACAGCCAGAGAAGGAGTATGGAATTCATTAAGGACTTATTTGGGCAATTAAATCTATAGTTCTTCCTATACATCACATAAAAACACACACAACAGAAAACATTGTAATTCAATTTGCTCTCTTTAACTTAATTATCCACTTCATTTCTTAGAGCCATATAAAAACACTAATTTTTTTTCTTGTTAAAGCTCATTGTGAGTTTTTAAACAGAATTTATATGACTGTGTTACCCATAACTGAAATACACTCAGTTATGTCATGCCTGAATTCTGGAAACTAGACTATCCTCACAGAGGATTGAAAGCAAGGATTTGTTTTACTTAATTTTAAAATGCTTTGTTAACTGCTTGGGTGCTGCCAAATGAAGCTGCTAAATCCTCACAAGAAGCATTCAATCCTGTAATACCATCAACATTCAAAGCTGACAAATATGACTTTCTCCACACAACAGTATTAGAGCAGGCAAGGCAGGATTGAGCAAGAAAGATGGAGCAGTTTTTGGGTTGGCTCTTCTCCATGTTTCCACTAAGGTGATTCCTCCACTGGAATAGCTCAAATGACTCACCCTCAGTGTGGAACTTCCACCTTTTATCACTTGCTGGAAAAGGCTGGCACAAAGAGCCTTGGCTGGGTGAGTTTCAGTATCCTGGAGCTTTGGGCAGCAGCAGCCAGGGAGGAGCCTGGCTGATGTGCCAGCACTGTGGGACACCTGTGCAGCTCCAGCTGCCTGGACTTTGGCTTACTGAAATAATGCTGTGTGCTCATGTCCAGTTCACTTGAGGCAGTATTGCTTCATAAGGTTTCTGTCCTTCCTGTGCTTGTTTAGAAAGAGAATTTGCTGTATGATGCCATGCAGTAAAGGTAGGAGAGACAGTATCCTGGAAGGAAAAGGTTCTTCACTGTCAGCAAAGCTTTCACCCAGGGAAACTGTTATGCAAAGGAAAATGCACTAGAATGATAAATATATTGACTGCCTTAAGCTAAAATTGGGGGGAGATATTTTCTGTTAAAAATTACATCTAGATTTTATGTAAAACCATAAAGACCAAAATCCTGTTTCAAGTTACAATCCATTAAAACCAAAGCATGTGGCAATGGAAACCATTATTTGAATGCTTGGAAAATAATACTTCAGTGAAGTATTTTCTCCTTCTGTTCAGACTGCATTTGAGAAACTGTTCTCTGTGCTGAAGCAGCCCCTTCTGACACAATCTAACCATGGTATTATAGTTGTTGTTGTTGCTATTGCTGTTATAGAAGGAACTAAAACTAAGACAAAAAGCTCCATGCATTCTTCTCACTCTCAGAGCCAAAAATATACTTTGAACATTTGGAAAGAGAAGGTAGTAAACTGCACGGAGATATATAACCCAGATTCTTGGGCTGCTTATTTTTTGACATATTTTACATTTTGTTCTTCTGGTACTTGATGTTCTACTGTGACCAGCACCGAGGTGAAAAGGGGTTAGCTGATTCAAAGATTACATTTATACTCTTTGTTCCAGGTGGCCTTCTGGTTACCCTCGGGATCAGGTTTGACTGTCATCTTTATCCCCAGGCTGAAGTATATATTTCAAAATCACTAACAACATGCACTCCACAAACTCCACACGGTATACTATTTGCTAGGCAACCATGTACATGACTGACATGGTTTCAATTGTTTCATTTCAAATTAGCTGGGTGTCCTACATCTTCAGAACAAAGATACATTAGTAATTAACCTCAAAAAATAAAATAAAAAAAAATTAAAAAAAAAAAAAAGGTTGATTCCTTGTCACAGAAATGGAGAGCTCAGGCACAATATTGAGTGGCAAATAATAAAATAATATCTATAGGCAGAAAAGTAGATTTCTATATAAGTTGCTTAGACACTAGATAGTAAATAATAAAAGATGGACCAGTGTGGTATCCAAGGGGTTGGATTGTGCAGAACTTATGTTTATAAGTAGATTTCTGTTAGTATTCAGAGGTCTCAAAAGAATCCTGCAAATTGACAAGGACACACTTTCAGGAAGAAAAACATCAGTAAAAGAACAGGAGTTCAGAATTCCCTAATCCCAAGATGCTTCTGATACTGCTTGCATTCCTAATTGTTTGTTCTCATTCATGTACTGTATTTGCATAGCAAGAGCAAAAATATTTAGTGTTTGAAACACAAATGTCAGGCATATGTCAACACGTCACACTAGAGCTGCCTTGGCAATGGTGTCCTGATGAGATTTTGGTTTGACTTTAATGTCAAGAGAGTAATTCAATTTGCAGTCAGAAAGACCTGGAACTCTATTCTGCTCACTGGCCTGCAGCCAGGTCACATTGGGTCGTGATCTCATAAACTTAAAAGAGTCAGCATGGATCAGAACTCGAGGAAATGAGCGTTCAGTGATTTAGAAGGGATGCTTCTCATCTCAAATCAGCAATGCCCCAAGAAGGGATTGAGGGCTCAGTTCCTCAATAAAGCCATCATTCAACCCAAATCTAAACCTGATGCTTTGACAATTTGTTTTTATTAAAGATCCAGGCTACTTTTCAGCATCCTGAGCTTACACTCCTACTCAGCTCTTCAAGCTGACCTCTATATGTTCCTGGTGCACTGACCAGTGGTCTCTGAAATTGTGCTATCCCATCCCATCCCTGATGTGCTTTCTGCACAACTTTTACTGATGTACAAAATGTATCACACAGGGGAAGGTGCAGCCATCTCTGCCTCTTTACATCTCGACAAATGTTAAAGCATCCAAAAGCTTTGAGTGTTTGTACAGTCAGGAAAAATCCTTAGCAATTATCAGAAAACAACTTAAACATAGACAATGTGAGATTTAGTCTAGTCAGAGGTAGTGATCATCACTACCTCATGTTTGCAATATGTAAAATTTACATTTCTCAGTACCTTTCAGAATGAATGGTCTAACCGTGGCACTAAAATGGTTGTCTGGGAACCATATTGGCTATGTCCACCAAGAAATTGAGAATCATGAAAAAGAAGGATAAAGAAGATAAGCAACTGGCTGCTTTCTGACATCAACAAGTTTTTGAGAACTAACAGAAACAAACAACAAATAAGAGAAAAAAGAAGTGGAAGGTAACATGATAAAGGAACACAGTTGTTGAAATGTCAAAAGAAGATTGAGGTAAAAGTATCTGTAACCACTTATGGACTATTTTTTTAATATCAGATTTTAAGTGAACAATGTCACTTGAATGAAGAGTTGAATTTTTTTTTAGCAAATTGCTTGGCACAGCATTGCAGGCCAGAATTCCAAGAAATACTGGTTGGCAGAAACACTATCTAAAGAGGCCTTTGTGCACTACCACTAGAGAACCAAAGGACTGCTCTTACAAAGCTACAGACTGGCAATTACTGAGATTTGAGAACCTGAGATTGGGTGTTGTACCAGCTTCAGCAGGGATGCTGTGACAATTTAAGCTGGGTCTTCAAGAAAAGGGAAAGAATATACCTCATAAATCTGCATCTATGCCATGTACAATGAATACTAAGCCTTTAAAAGATGCAATTGAGACATTGCTTTACTTAGGGTAATTCTTTACCTGTACAATCAGTTTTTTCATCAATTACTAAATTTTAATATCACTATTAACTTTTGATGTGAAGTTGTAAATATCAGAACATGGGTAGCCAGTTTATGCTGCATCTGGCCTGAGATGTCAAGGGAGAAAGAGGAAGAGCAACAAATGCTTCATATCAGTTTCCCTGATGCCAGGTTCTCCAAGGGTAGCAGAACAATTTGCAAGTAATCTGGCCCAGAAGGGTCAGCACCATCCAGAGGCAGCACCAAAGTATTGATTTCTCTTCTCTTTGTCCTTTCTTACAGCTGAGATGGATGTGTTTCTCCTGGAAAGATAAACTTCCTGAACAAGGATGGTTGCTGTACCATCTCACTGCCTGAGTAGTTCTGTATGATAATTGAAACAGAGCTTGAACTAAGCAAAGAAATAGAATAAGGGCATCCTAATCTGTATATCTCTTGATATTTTGGATTTCATTAGTTTAGACAATCAATATTACAGGGATACATCTCAGAGTTCATACTGCATGTGCTTTAGACCCACATGAATAAGAAGGGATATTTTAAAATCCTAAATCCAGCATTGTAATTCAAGCCACATATTCTATCTTATGATTTTATGAAATAGAATTATTGCCTGCGGATGTTAATTTCCAGAGAGAATAGTTCTCTGTTAAGAACAGGTTATTATAGATAGTTGTGTAGCTAAACTATACTCACTGTCACTCAAGAAGAGAAAAAGCCTCAAACCAATGGGAAATATGACAAGGGAAAATGCTAGGAAAGCAGTTTAATTTTGAATATATAGTAATATTCAGCTCTTGGGAAAAAGGTTAAAATATGAAGAGCTAAATTGTGAAAAAAAGCAAGACTAAAATAATAATAAACTATCACTAAAAATAATTTTTTTCAGGACTTGGATCCACTGAGGATGCACTAGAAGCCTGATAATTTCAGGAGCATTTAAAATGAAGAGGAGGAAAAATAGATTGGCATTGTCTTTAAGTGTCAGATGTATCCTAGGAAAAAGAAGCATAAAATGAAAACATCAGTCTTTTTCATTTGAAGTTGTTGTTCATAAATACAGCTCAGACATTGATAAAAAAATATTAATAGATGCATATCATATGCACTTAAAGTACCAGTGAAGTGAATAGAAATTTCAAAGAAGTTGTATAGGTATACTCTATGCAAAGTAAAAAGAACTGTGTTTCTCTGTGAAAACACCCTGGGAGATCACTAAATTTTCTAGTTCATCTTTTCTTAAATGATCTATTTACCTCATTTTTCCTTCAGCCAGAAATTCTCACTCATAGACTCAAAAAGTGTGAGAGAAAAATTGCTCACCCGAGAATTTCTTCCCATGTCAGCTCTTGAATTGTTTTCTTTAGAATATAAACTGCAGAGAATCAGATGTATTTTCCACCTATTTTTTATTATTCCCATCATATATAGAATGGGTTTCCTTAAAAAATTGTGCAAACATCCAAGCAAGCCTTATGTTTGTTGCCATTTTTCCCCCATTTTCACACCTTGCTCTATAAGTCCCTTCAGCCCATGACTCCTAGAATGCAGTTACATCCCTTCCCATTCAAACACTCCTTTTTTTTTTTTTTAAAAGAATTGATCAAAAGCTGCTCTCAGCCAGCAGGCACCTTCCATACCCAAAGGATGTTCATCTGCTCAGGAATATTAAGATGCACCATGAAGGAGGATTAAAGAATCAACTAGCTGTAACACGAGTAGCAGGAGTCATCATGGCTGAAAACTGATCAGTGCAATGACTTCAGAGCTGAGAACAGTGCCTGAAGAGTGATCTCAGCACAGCAGAGAGCAGGAGCACAGCCAGCCAGGGAAGATCAATCCCACCTGGTGCTAAGATGCACCTTGGTGCTGCAGTGATGCTTGCACACCACCCAGGAGCTGTTGAGCAGGCAGAATTGCACCACAGGGGCACAGCTTGCAGTGAATGACTGGCAGACAAAATCCTGAGAGAAAAGCAAGTCAGGCAAATCTTACCAGGCAATCCCTGAGAAAGAGAAAGGTGTTTTGGTTTTTTTTTTTTCAAGAAGGTTATGTAAATATGTTGAGCTAGTACTCCCTGTTGAGCTATCACTCACTGTACAATTGGCTCAAGGCAATTACAATCCAACAAAAAAGCTAATCTGCATGTAAACTCAATTCAACAATCCAAAATCACTGGGAAATTACTGTACAACTTCCAAACAAATTACTTACTGTACTTTTGTGTCATAAAAATCTGCAAGAAAGCACTCTAAGCACAAAATAACTTACAATAAGCAATTTGAAGTATTTAGAATTTATTTTCTTTAGCAGAGAATTATGAGAAAAAACATAATTTGAAAAAAGATTCCCTCAGTGGCTTTGTGTCTCACTATTACAGAAAGAACTCCACAACATAGTGGAAAAAACTATTGGACTGTTCACCATGGAAGACTATAAACTTTTATTTTCTTTCAGCTTCAGTGGTATTTACAATGTCACAAACTTTGTTGGTTTCTGTACTAAAAGGTCAAGGAATAAGATTAATGCACTTGGAAAGATGCTTAAATACTGTTGTAGACTCATGAAATGTCATCTTTTTATAGCTAGCATTTATTTTCAAATCTTGGATTTAATGTGATTTTTTATAATTGAGCTTTAAGAAAAAAAAATATTGTTTTAATTTTCATCATTAGTAAATGACATTAAGGCACTATAAATAACCTGGAGGAAAAAAATGGTGTCATGAAAGCTTGACTTGTTCATATCATAATGAAGTGCAACACATGATTTCAGTTTCAGCAGTCCCTCTGTAGCAATCCAAATTCAGAAATCCTGGTTATCATTGGAATAGCTGTTCAGCTTCTGCTGTCTGAGACAACACAAACTAAAGGGCCTGGACCATTTAAGAAAAAAATGATTGCTTTAAACTTCCAAATGGAATAAATTAGTTGAACAATTTATTTCTTGCATTCTTACACAGCTTAGGCACATTGCAAAGGAACTTCCATCAAATAGCTGTTTAAGATTTAAACCAAGTAATTGTGCAAAAGCCTCAAAGATCAGAGTGGGAGGAAAAAGGAGACAATATGACTGATCACTCAAAGTCAGCAGAGCAAGGCATTTGCCTATTGCTCAGTGGAAGGGAAAGAAAGCCAATGGGACAAAGGAAGCAGGGAGTTATTTTTGCTTTCTTTTTATATCACTAACAATTTTGAAAACATATCTCATGCTTCTCTCATCCATCTCTTTTGTAAACTACATGCCTTCAGTGTGCCTCACTGTGAAAGTTCAACCAAATCTGAAATTATTTGCCTTCCATCCTATTTTTTTTTTACTCTTTTCTGGTAAGTTAACAGGAACAATTAGAAAGAACTATGTTAGAACATCAACATTCTGTTAGAGAAGCAATCATTATCAATATTGATAAATTATTTAGTATGCATGTGCACTACACATGTGGGAATATACCCCCAATACAATATGTTCTAGTTTAATTTACATTAAAATCTTGATTACATCTTGTTATGAGAGAAGAGGCAGCTGGACCCAGGAGATGTTGCAGACCAATGTGGAAAACAGGAGACAAAGGCAACAACTCGAATCTGTGCTTTGTATTTATGTTCCAGCAGAAACTGTGCAGGAGCCATTTGGACATTGAAATAAATGGCTATGAAATATCCATTATATCACTGATTGTCTTCAACTGTGCTACTACAGAATGAGAGCTGTGTGATTGAGCTTCACTTGCCTCCTCCAGCCCAGACTGGCTGGAAACTCCTGTCAGGGTCTCTTGTGCGTCTTACATTAAATAAAATCATAAAATCTCATGACCTCTCACAGGATCTGTACCTGTTCCAACAGCATATGCCTGAAATCTTGTGATTTCATTTGTCCCTATTCAGTTTTTTAGGCAGACTGCAATCTGGGAATTTTTGGTGATGCTTGTAAAAAGCTTCAACACTGATCCTTTGTCCAAGCAATACCTCAGTGCCTGTCAGCAGTTTCTAACATGCAGAGAAATAAAACAAATGGATTCCCTGTCTCAATTATTTCCTTAGGTGATCCAACTACTGAAACTGCAGAAATTCCCCACATCTGCTTCAAATTTCAAAACAGCAAAAAATAGGCTAAGAAAACTAATTTTTAAAATCAGATGTTAGGAATCTATATTGGCCAGTCCTACAATCAGTTTCCAAGATTTTGCTCCCTAGTGCAGGTGAGTTTATTTCCCTGTCTGTGATTACTCCCAGGTATGAACAAAGTGTGCACATGAGTGAGTTAAAGAAATTGTAATGTTTACAAGAAGAACATTCACATTTCATGTCATCCTATAGCAATAAAGTTCACAAAATATCATAGTGGGACATACAGCTGTAGAAATCAGTAAGGCCAGACTGCAAAGCTATGGTAAACCCAGCAAACAGATCACTCTGGGACAGAGAATATGCCAGATGTCATTACAGGAACTGTCAGAATGTCCATCTCTAAATACAAGTAAACTACTACTAATAATAATTCATAAATTAATTACAAGAATAATTATAAGCAGTTAGATCAAATAAGAGATGAGCCAGCAGGAAGACTGGCAAATCAGTTTCCTTTGGAAGCAGCAAATGAACTGAGACAGATATTCATTTTACTGTCAAAGCACACTGTGATAAAGACAATACACATCAGCCTTTCACAGGATTCCTCATGAGAATCCCAAAGAATATATTCTTTAAAAGAATTTATACCGCCTCCCAGCACAGACACCATGTTCCACCTGTGAAGAACAAAACCTCATTTTCTCTTGGACTAATATTGATAAAAGTTACTGCTATTTGAAAGAATCCTGCTGCTGAAAAGAATTTGAACAAGGCAATTTTTGCTATTATGGGCAAAGCACGATTCTTTTCTGTTTAGCTTTTGATTCACTTAGCAAAGCTCAAAAATGATGTGTTTGTTGGATATATATCTAAATGTTAATCCTGTGAAAGAGATCAAGAAAGAAACTTCTATTTCTGTCTTCTCCTTCAGAAGTAAATTGCCTTCTGACCCAGTATTTCTCATAATCCAAAGCTTTAAAGGGAGATTAAAGTCTCTCCTGCCTGTTTGTGCCCATGCATATCTATCAATAATTGCACCCTTGCCCCTTTTCATCCATCTAAATTTGCTTTTACCTATCTGAATATACTTAAGTTTTTTTTAAAACTGCTGTGGTCCACCCCTGCATCATACATCCTTTAGGACATTCACACACATATCTACTTCTGTGCGAGTCTAACAATAAAAATACAATAAGTTGCCTTAGATTTCAGTCATAAGTATTGCAGAAAATACTCATAAGTGTCCCAGGCACTTTTATAAGCTTGGTCTTACAACAGAGTTGCTGAGAGACATTTGCTAAGTGTCTGGCTGGGTTTCGAACACCTCCAGTGGTGGATATCCCACAATATCTCAGGACACCCAGTGCTTGAGTGTTCTTTTTTATGTTCAGACAGAACTTTCATTTTGTGCCCATTGCCTCTGAGATGAACTGAGCAGAGTCTGACTCTGTTACATTTACTCTCCTCATCAGCCTGTGTGTTGGCAAGATCCCAAAGCCTTCCCTTTTCCATGTTGAGCAGTCCCAGCTCTCTCAAACTTCCCTCACATGAAAGATACTCCAACCAAGTCCTCAGCACCTTGCTGACTCACTGCAGTGTGTCCATGACCCTCTCCTGCTGGTTGAGTAGAGAGCAAGGATCATTTCTCTTGACCTGCAGGTGCTGCTCTGCCCAGTGAAGCCCAGGGTGCTGCTTTGCTTTGCTGCAGGATCTCATTGCTGCCTTGTGTCCAGCTGTGTATCCCTGGGATATTTTCTGCAGAGTTGCTTCCCAGCTAGCCAGTCCTCCACCTGCACTGTGCCTGGTGTTGTACTGGTGTTGGTGTTGTGTTATTCCACCCCAGGTGCAGGATTTGGCACTTCCCTTTGCCTCCAAGAGGATCCTGCAGGCTCACTCCAGCCTGCCAGGGTCCCCCTGAGCATCAGCACACCCACGTTCTGCATCAACCACTCCTCCCATTTTGCATCACCTGCAAACCTGCTGAGGTTTCGCTCAGCCTCTTTTTAAACCCACTGCTGGAGAGGTTGTTTTGCCTCGATTTTGGCCCACTAAGTTTGGTGATCTGGTCAGTGTTACTTTTGATGAACCACATCCACAGGATACAAACCCTCGGTGTAAATAGAATCATGCATTATCTCTGTACCCTTGAGAAAAATCTCTCTTGTGTGAAGCACAAAAATTCCCCAACCACTCTGTGTTTGATGAGAATATGAAACCAGGATTTGGCAACTGTGTTCGTGTGGCATGGTTCCAAATAGTTCACTAATTTCCCACAAATTTACAGTATGGACTGGGGAAAAAGTCAACATTTTTAAACCTGAGGTCCTGATAATGAATATTTAGCATGATACTAAAGCTTTTGATGAAGCTAATGGAGTCTTAGATGTGTTGAACATTTCCCGTCCCCTGTGAAGTCTGAGAAGATTAAGACCAGGCTACTTATTAAGATACAGAAATATGAAGATAACTGTCAGTCTTAGTAATTTTTTGTATATTTAAATAGAGCCATGATTAATATTAAAAGGATGTGATGTTCCCATGTTTAGCCCATTTTAGCTGAAGGCTGCCAAAAACAGCAGTGAAAAGGGGATGAACTTTCTACATTGCACATCTCAATGGGACATGAGCTTCAAAGACTGTGCAGGCATCTGAAAACCTAATGCAATTAGTTAATCAGTTTATTGTCCCTTTGATTGTAGGCAGGAATATATTGATTTTTTTTCATCCTTTATTAATTCTAAATTTAGAGTTCTATATTTGAAGCACACAAAAAGGGGAAAATGAGTATCTGCAGTTCACCTACGTCACAAATATTGCATATTTTGCAAAGCATTTTTAATATGACATTCCTTTCAGTGCAGTGAAAGGTGCTTCTGTGACATACTTAATTTCTTATTTCCTGCCTGTCAGATTTCTATCATTAATATAGCTTGCTGAGTATTTAACTAAATGGTAATGAAAAGTAAAATGCCTGATTTCCTTCATGGTGTGTTTCTGGGAAAATGGCACTGTGCTTTGCCCTACCTGAACATTTTCCAATAGTTCTAAGTGAAGAACCCATTTCAGAGAGGATTTTGCATAGTTCTTGTATTCCCGACATAGTTACTTAGAACTATTAGACCATCTGAAATCATTATTCACTATTACTGGTTATTACCATTATTACTATTATTTACTTGTAAGGGAAATATTGAATCTCTACTTTTGCAGATAGTGGCTACAAAAAAATAGTAAGAGAAAAGCCTTCAAAGAGAAGCAATTACCTTTTGGTAATTATTGTTACTCTTCTCTCACATACCACACATTCTCATAGGGATTTATTTTTTGTTAGAGCTTTCAAATTTAAACAAAAATGTGCTTCTGAACCAAACCCTGCTCCATGTTCTGCAGGTGAATATGTGAAGTTTTCTGTACTAACAAAGGGAAAATCTGTCATTTGCTTCACATCATTAGAATCATGCATCATAAAATATTTAAGGCTCATACTTCTGTTCAATTCTGTTGGAAAAACAAAATACATCTACAAAAATGGGTGGAACACCATGTTAAACACCAGAGAGGGTGGAAAAAAGTAGATAAATGCTTTCAAAGCCATCATGTTGACTGGCAACTTCCAGTATTTCTGTGAAGAATTTGTAGTCAGTGTGGTGTCAACTCTAAAGATATGTTAGAAATATGTAATATATAATATGTTAGAAAAAGTGCATTTAAAAATTCATATTTCCTGCAATTTATATGGCTATCAAATCTAGAATCTTTTGGTCTTGAAAATTAATTTCGGCATGAATAAGTCATTATAAAGATGAATAAGCTTGTAACCAATCAGAGAAATGTCTTGCTAGTGAAATTCAGTTTTGAGGACCTCTTCACACATTGTCAGTGTTTTCATTTATGCAAGCATGATCACAGGAAACGATGAAAGAGCAGTTTTTATAATTTCTAGGTGACTGCCAAAACTTCAAATCTAAATCCAAGTCTGTCAGAGTGAGCAAAACTCTTCAGAAGCTAATGGAAGTGAACCCAATTATGTCAGGCTGAATTTAGTCCAGAGACCAAATTGTTAACTCTGTGTAGAAGCAACTTTCCCTTCAGGTTAGGGAGAACTGTACAAAACATTTATCACCTCTGGGGAAAGCAACAATCATCTCTAGAAGATTTAATCCTATTTTGTCTCCTTTTAGCAATTTTCTTCAAGTACTATAATAATGCACATGTGAATTCTTACTCTGTCTTCCCATCTTCCCACACATACCCTCAAGCCAAGGTCTTGAAATATTTTCTAAGTCATTGCAGTAATAATATTGCTAGATAATTTACGGAATATTTCTTTCAAGAACAGCAATTTTTATTTAAGTATGTGACATGTTCTGTTGGCTATGCTATTGATTAGGAAAATACTACCATTCTCTTTCAGCGCTGATTAAATCTCATGGGATTATTTTTGTGGAATTTTTCCTACTGATAATTTACTAAGAAAACAGAACCACAGAAATTAATAAAATCCAGAAACACAAAGTGAACTTTAATTTGCAGTATTGACATAATTGTAGATAACTTAGTTTTTGGTAGATGAGTGATGCTCCTTAAGAATACTGTAACAAAGATTAGCTGGAACTGGTTTTGTCCTCTGCTGCAAGACCTTCAAAGTTCAGATATTTCAGACTGAAGAAACAGAAAAAAAAACTCTGAAGGATATGAAACCTTGCTATCAGCAGAAGGCATAAACTTTGTAGAAACTCCTTTCATATTATTTTATGGCATTTCTAAGGAATCTTGATTTTGCTTCGTTCTGTTTCTATTTGCATCTCATCTATTTGCAAGCATTCAATCCAGCTAAGGCCATAAAATCATGGATTAATATTCCTCAAATTACTAGCCAAGACATATTAATATCTTAGTCACTTTCTTAGAGCAGAAACATCCAGTTCATGCCTCCATTAATATATGGACTAAAAAAGCATCCTCCTTTGATGTGAGAATAGTTTGGTTCAGGTACTTGCCATAAATAGTATCTGGGTTTTTTTTAATGAAAAAGGTGCTCACTTTGTCTCTCATATGTCCTCCTATCAAATCAACATATATTTTAGACTATTTGAATAAATAGTGAAGATAATTTATTCTTAACAGCAGTGCTGGTGACCTTTCTCTTCTACCATGCAAAACCAAACAATCAAACGAGCAAATCCAAAGGGAAGTCAACAGAAAAAGTATGCCTAGCTCTTTTTCCATTAACAATCTGTCCTGGGCTTCAGCTTTCCTGTCCACAGAACAATTGTGACTAACAGGCTCTCCTCCCACAATGGTGTTACATGGTGGCAGCATGACAACAGCAGCAATTAATGCTAATTGGAATCCTTGCATTTATATTAAATCAGTTGTGTGTCAAAGCAAGGACACACTTTGGCACAGGGAATGGTAGAACCTAAAAGTACATACACACACAGTTATGCTGGCAGTGCACTGCCCAGCTACATTTGCATCAGGATATTTCCCTGGCAACAACTCAGATCTGATTATCTGAACTAATTTTTGCATTGTTTTTATTAGAGATGTCACGTTTGCCATGTTTTGTTTCCATATCAAGAAACTGTAAATATTTTATAGAAAGCCCTTTTCCCACCTGTCCCAGCCTGCTTTTGGCCTTCATACCTAAAATCAGCTCATCTAAGGCTTTCCTGAGCATGAACACAGACAAACTATGCAACTGGCTGAGGTTTTAAAATTATATATCCTCTCTTGAAGGATATCTCACTTAATTATTGAGTGAAGCTGTTGGAGAAAGGCCAGTGTTTCACTTCAGACAAGCTGGGGCAAACAGAACCACTGAGTACCTCAGACCTGCCTTGAGGCTTTCCAGCAGCTTGGGCTGCGCCTTTGCAGGGCAGACACGAAGGCTCTTCATCTCCTTGCAGAATAAAAGGAAGACAAACTTGAGAAAGGTGATGCTCTTTCCTCTGGTTGATAGTGGGAGAGGTGGGATATGCAACCACTCATTTGGGGGGATTCATATCCACCTATCCCTGTGCAATGCTACCCTGGTGGCTTTGCCTGTGGCACTGAGACCTCTGAACTGGACCTCTCAGGACTCTCCCGAAAACCTAATGCAGAGAAGGGCCATTAATCACTTTGCTCCTCAAGATACTTTGCCTCTGTCAAGCAAAGCAGCTTGACAGCAGCCTCTGTCTCTGAGCAGCTCCTCATTACTTGAAGGATGCTCATGGAATTAAGTGAATTTACCAAGTCAAAATGAACAATCTTATTATATAATAATGAATAATATCATCATATAGGACAAGAGGTAATGGTTTAAACTGAAGGAGAGCATGTTTAGATTAAATATTAGGAAGAAATTCTCCACTGTGAGGATGGTGAGGCACAGGAACAGAGAAGCTGTGGCTGCCCCTTCCCTGGAAGTGTTCAAGGCCAGGTTGGATAGGGTTTTGAGTATCCTGGTTTACCAAAGGTGTCCCTGCCGATGGCAGTGGGGTTGGAATGAGGTGGTCTTTAAGGCAGCTTCCAACCCAAGTGATTCTATGATTCTATAACAAACTAGTTTGAAGCATTAGTTTCCTCTGTGCCTTCCTATTAATCTCTGTATTTGAAAACAGTTTGTATTTTCAAAAAACATTGAAGTCTGACAATATAAAGGAATGGGGAGGCTTTCAGTCCCCCTCTACAAAAACCACACAATGAAGTGATGTATTCAACACACATATTCACATTAACAGGCCCACTTGAAAACACAGGAAACCATTTGCCCAATAAACTGCCTATGAACAGCTATATCCACAGATGACCAGTGTGTCTGAGGAAAGCTGAGTTTGAGCCTGAAAGTAAGTACCTGTAAGTAATTTGCATTATTTTTCAAATTAATAAAATATAAATTCCATGAATTAATGGCATTTTCATGCGTCTTAACTATAAATTAAGTGTTAATATAAGAAATTATATTAATATATTTTAATGAAAATGGAAAAAAAACCTATTAATTATTGAGTGGTTTTAAGTGCTGTTGAGTCATATGTGATTCAGTTATTTGCCCCACTGCTAAAGCAATGGCATTTTCAGCATGACACTAAGGATTTCTTACTGACAGCCCACAGCACTTTGCACCCACTCACCCTACCTCCTTCTATCTTTGTCAGCCAGGATTAAAAATTTCACATGCATCAAATCTGAAGGTAGCTGATTAGGTTTAATTCATTGATCACTACAAAATTTAATTTGTTGGTTTTTTAATGCGAAAAAAGACTCAAAGCCTATACAAGTCTAATAGCTATCTTCAACATTTTGTAATACTTCCTGATTTATCTACATATTTTAGACTTGGTTTGTCAAACTATGAGATTATCAGCTGTAATTTAAAAGAGTACTTTTAAAGGAACTTTATAGCTTTTCAAGTCAAGTAAGAATTATTATTTGTAATGCTCAGAAACTATGAGTTGAGTAGAAAAGAAAAATGTTAAATCATTGTCATCATTTTTTTTTAAAAAATCATTAAAAGAAAAAAAATCTCTGGAGGTTGGCAAGGCTGCATTTGTGTGTTTATAACTGTGTTATCAGACCTCTCAAGATAAATTCTCTCAATGAATGGGCTAAGAAAGATCACCTCTCCTTTCTACACTGCCCTGGATAATAATGGTATTTATCTCTCCCAGAGAAGTATTTGAGGATCTGGTTGAATATCCATTATCTGGCATCCAAAGGCAGTGTAGAAGTGTAAAACATTAATAGAAGCAAGAAATACTTGCTACTTAAGTATTTAAGGCAAGGGTTTACCTCTCGAGGTGTGAAATTTAGACACTCTATGTTATTTGAAAATCCTGTACCTTTGCCAGCACAACCAGAAACTGAACATAATTACAAGAGGCTTGGATGACCCACTAATAATGCTTCACATTAAATAAAGACAGCAGCCAACATTATCAGAGCTGCATTTCCATGCTCATTGTGTTTTGATAGAAAATGGTCACAGCCATGGAGAGCATACCATCGTCACCCTAGCTAAGCAATTAATTTCTCATTTAATATTACCACTGTTGTGAAAGCTCAGCATGTGCTTGGATGGCCACAGTAGAGAGCAACAGCAGCACTTAAAATGTTGTGGGGTTGTTGTTTTTGATTTGTTTTTTGTTTTTGGTTTTTTTTTTTTTTTGTTTGGTTGGGTTTTTTTCATTTGTTTGTTTTTGTTTTTCTTGCAAATTATTCAGTTTGTAGATTAAAAGACTGGGCATGCAATTAAATGACCAGTTTTCTGATTTATCTACCAGCAACAGAAACCTTCTATTCTGTTAAGAAAATGAATTCAGATACTGTAGCACTTTCATTCATTTTTTCTTCTTAATGTAGCACTCTGTCGGGGGAACTAAAAATCTAGAGAAAAGCTTGACATGTCTAAACAATTCATCCTGGAATTTTAAAAGTAAAGCTAAGCACCTCACAGCCTAATGGAAAATAAAACCATACAATAACAGGTTTCAAAACACAGTATAAAATTCAGCTAGCTCTAACCAATGCCCACATTCACAAAAGGATTTCAGCTTCCACACGGACACTCAACACCTAAACCCTCAAGTGTTCTCCACAGAAAGCTCCACTTAAACTTTATGCCTTCTTGGATAAAAAATAAAAGCAGAAGCATGTCTGCTTATCCCCTATGGATGTTGCAGCTTCCAGCTCTGCTTCCCTTCAGCCAGGGCCTGGCAGGGCTGGGGATGCAGGCAGTGGTCTCAGAGGGATTTGGGGCTGGTCTAGCAGGTGGGAGGTCACAGTGCTTCAGTAGCTGCAGAGAGAAAACTGCATGGAAGCTGTGGTTTAAAGAGGTGCCTGACTCTTCAGATGCTTCCTGTTCTGTCTTCCAGGGCTGACACATTTCTGGGGCTACAATGCCAACATCAATTGTTTATCCAAAAGCAAAGAAATACTGCTTCTGATAGTTTCTTCATTTTGTTTGTTGACTCTTAGGAAGGGAGGAAAGAAGTAAAGGGAAGAAACATTTGCAAAACACTTTGGTCTTGCTATAATTGATGGCACATCCCCTTTGACTGAAGGAGTGAAATGAAATTAACTCCAAGAAAGCTGAGGTGATGTGCAATCAGAAAAGAAAGACAGGTGAAAATATGATCCCAGACACAGATGCCAGTTCAAGCTTTTTCCCTGGCATCACTTTTCTGTAAGAATATATGGGGACATTGTACAAGATTAATAGTTTCTGGCAGTTATTCCAAAGTACTCACCAAGGGCCAGATTTCTGTTCTCTGTTAGCATGAAATGATGCTCAAGCAGTGCATTGTTTTTCAATGTGCACTGAACAGTATATTAATATGTGTTTCAATATAAAGCTCCTTGTTACAAGACCCTTTCATTCTGTATGAAGGTAAAAAATCAAAGTTAGAGAGGGTGAAGATAGTAAGTCTATATATATTTTGAAAACCAAAAGGAGGAAAATCAAAATGGATGTTAAAGTGAGACAGGAGAATAAAAGTAAAAAATTAAATCAGTGCAGCTACAACTCTTTTTGGGAATTCCTTTCTCATTTGCCACCTAACTTTAATGTTAACATTAGGATTTGCCATAACTGTTGCTTGTAGTAACTAGACATATTTTTAAAATTTTGGGCAATACCTACAGCTTCCTTCCTCTTTGTGTGGAATTTGGTTGTTGGCAATATTTTAAAAGTTGCAACTCCTACAAGAACATCACTTCCCTATCTTAGATCCAGGGTTTCCTAGCACTCAAAAACTCAGAGATTGTTCAAATGGAAATATTTCGTTTAGGTTCTAAGAGACATGAGGAACAAGAAGATTGTTTGCCAGAGATATGGAGATACCTGAAGATGTAGTTCTCCCCACACTGTTTGGTCCAAGAAACAGAAAGGTGAAGTTTAGCAGAGAAACAAGCAAAGGAGATAACAAAGAGAAAAACATCTCAGTCGAAGCAGAGCTAGGAAAATCTTTCAAATTTTCAATAGCATTCTACCCATCCAATCTGACATGTCAGTTTCAATTTTTAAATACTTGGGACAAAAAGTTTTTAGATATTTGTCGTTTCTTCTTTTTTTTTTTTTTTTTTTTTCTGAAACATGTACAGGAAATTTTCAGCCCATGTCTGTTCATCAACCAAGTAGCATAGTCCCAGCTAAGGCCATCTGAACAAGAAACCTAATCAGAGCTGGAGCCTCTGCTCCAGACTCTCTGCTAGAAGCAGCATTTTAAAAGAGTAAGTGAAGTTCAAAGAATTTGAAGCTGCCCAAGGCAGATAATTTATTTTTTTAAATGTACTACTTTTCAACTCCACACATGTAAACAGTTCTCTAAATGCACTATGCACAACAAACTGTTTTGGTTCTGATCATATAAAGTCTGCTTTAGTACTTTTTTGTTCCTTTTAATTATTTTAGCTCATATTAAGGCACCAGACCTGTGCAAAACATTATCATAACCAGCATATGGTTTTCCT
Organism: Muscicapa striata striata; assembly: GCA_030060385.1. Classification (NCBI taxonomy): domain Eukaryota; kingdom Metazoa; phylum Chordata; class Aves; order Passeriformes; family Muscicapidae; genus Muscicapa; species Muscicapa striata. Next base: position 2,313,491 of record JAREIS010000117.1, on the reverse strand, counting down.
GAACTAGATTTCAGTGGTTTTTATCTCTCCCCCTTTTAAAATGGTATTTACAAAGCATTTAAATTAACGTCTGAACACTTCAGGTTTACCTCTGCTATTATGGATAATTTTTTATGATCAAAAAAGAAACTTCCATTTCAATTTTCAATTTTGGTGAAATAGTGGTGTCATTTGCATTCGTCCCTCAGCCATGCTGATGTTTGTCTACCCGGAAGCTTTCACCATAAAGGTGGTGATTACATTTGATCAGCTGTAAAAGGGGTTTCCCAGAAAAAGGAATAGAATTGCTTTTATAGACTTTTAAGTTATGTCAGAATTTTTTTGTTTAGTTAATATGAGCTTTTGCCAATCTCTAACAGCATGATCCAAATCCCATTTGAAGGCAATGGAAAGTCTCCCATAGAGTTTGATGGTCTTTGGATCAGTCTCTAAGTGCATCTAGACTTAATGAGATGTTAATGTGAATTTTATGCTGCTGTGTATAGGAATAGATTTTCCAACATTTCTTTTCCCCACTAATACAAAAAGAGTGATCTGCCTTTTTAAATTTTTAAATTTTATTCTCCTGCTGTAATCGGTATGCCCGCAGAAGGAGGATTTATGCAGCTCACTGTGTTCCCTACCTTCTCCCCCTCCCTTTAACGCTGCGAGCTGCAGAGAGCATCACCCGCTTCTCTAAAGGAGAAATAAATGCCGACCTTCCCTTTGCCTCACCACTGCCTTGAAACCCTGGGTCGAGAAAAAGGCAAAATTAAGGGCGGCGGAGGAAGGGAGGGGGCAACACCAATAATAAAATAAAAGAAAATCAAAAAGGACCGACCAAAAAGCACCAACCCCGGGGAAATCGGGGAAGCCCAAGCCTGGTTTCTTGCTCCACCTGGCGGGGGATGCTCGCGGAGCCAGGGAGGTGATGGATGGATGAGACCCGCTCCCTTCCCCGATGGGTTTTGGGGGCGTTTTACAGAACCAGAGGGAGGCAGCTGGGGGTGTCGGGGAGTGGGTCTCGGCTCACGGACAGGGTTAGGGTGAAGTTTTTTTTTTTTTTTTTTTGTTTTGGGGCCCAGAAGGGAATGATGCTTGTTGTGCAGCTCCGTAGCGTTGTCATGCGGTTTGATTTCCCTGGGGACGCGGGGACATTGTGTGACTCATGGCGCTGTAAAGATTAACCCCGTGCACCAGCTTGCAGGGCTGTTGTCTATTGGACAAGTGTTCCACATATAAATACACAATTCTTAGAAGAGAGAAAAAGTATCTTGTGGTTTGTCTCAGTCACTCTAAGAAGAATAAGAAATCATCTGCTTCAGGTCAGTGCCATTGCTGACCTAGTCAGGAACACTCACTGAGTGTGGGAAGCTGGAAACGCAGCACAACATGTACCGTAGGAAGTGGTTTTGATCAGTGTGAGCAATTCCAGTACTTCTCAGAAGCTGTTAGCACATCTTAAATCTACTCATTTATAAATATTTGGAACACAGACAGGCATTAATGGCATTTTCATGCCCTTAGGTACAAAGTGACCTTTCTCTGGAACACTCTGCTCTGCATCTTTGAAAGCCTCAGCAGAGGATTCACCCCAAGCTGAATTACCAAGGAAGCCAGAGCTCCACAAAAAGGCAGGAGAAGTGCCTGAAATCACATCCTCCTGAGGACAGCTGACCCAGCAGCAGGGAGGAAGTAGACTCCAGACTACTCCTGGGTTTTTCTGGCTGCTCACACTCTAATGGCCTGGTGGCTTCTTTGGGCTGACTTGAATGTGGCCCTGTGAGGATGTCCAGGCTCTCACTCCTTGCCAGAGAGGAGGCAGCTTGTCTGTCAGTGCTAACAGGTGATGGTGACGTGCCAGGAAAGCCAAGGACTGCACTGTGAGCTGAAGAACAAAGAGAGAGGGAGAGATCTGCATCTGGCCATGTGGGGGAGGACTCTGGACATAGTTAGACACAGGAAAGAGGGTTTTCCATGGATTCATAACCAAACTTTGGCAGGAGAAGTGGCAAGCCCCGATCATTGTATTTGACACCACCAGGATGGAAGTAGTTGCAGAGTTTCACTGTTTATTAATTTTCCCAAGGGCCCATGAAGTGTAAAAAAAAAAAAAAAAAAAAAAAAAAAAAAAAGTTACCAGTAGAGAATATTTATGACAATCATTAGTTATTTTGTCTCCATTCCTTTAATAACTGCTTCTATAGTAAAGGCCAGCTATTTGACAGGCTGCAGAATATAGATTCTCATTGTGTTGAGTGATAATTGAGGTATTTGTAAGTCAGTCTCAATTATGTAAAATTCTTGCCATGTCTGACTTTTAAATAGAAACTTTCCTCAAACAAGCATCTTGGGAGATCATTACATACCCTCTTTTCCCAAAAAGCCTGAAAAGAGATATACTATCTCTATCTTCCTTTAAATGTCATCAAACCAAGCCTATTTATTACACATTTCAGATTCAACTCAACAATTTCAGCATGATGTATTTTAGGAGAGTGGTAATCTCTTAGGTTGCCTAAAACCATGCTGTTCTTCAGTGAAAAGAAAGAAAGATACACACTGCATTAAAAATTAAGCCAGAAAAACTTGCATTTACCAGAGAATTATTATAGTATGCTCTCTGGCCAAGAATTTTCTGATCTAGCTGAAAACAGAGTAGCTTTCAACATCAACCATTTGCAAAGCATACTAGAATATGGCCATGGGTAGCCACAGCAAATTTTGCATCTGAAATCACACCATCATATAGATAATTTCTGCAATTGGCTGGTTGCAATTGCTCTATCAATTCAAACATTTATCCCACTTGGACTGTATGGGTACGTCCAACACTTGGTTCATGAATCCTGCCAGCAGAGCAGGAACAGTAGTTGTGCATCAGGTGAACTGTAGCAGGTGACATTTTTTACCTGGATTCACAAGCTGATCACCCCAGCTGTTTGGTAGTTTGTTTACTCCCTGAATTCCCCCTTATGACTCCCATCTTTGCCCTCACCTGCATGAAGCAAAAAACAAGTATATAAATGAAAAGCAACTCAGGCTGACAAACCACAAATTCACTGCCAAAGGAAGATTAGACATGTATAACAAGGAGACATCACATATTTTGTCATAGCTTCAATCAATATGCAGAGATTATTTACCAGGTCCAGGGTTTAAGTGTGGCAGATGCATGCAGGCTAGCAGTTCCCATGAACAAAGATGCTGTTTCAGAAAAAAAGGTGTGTTCAGCTCCTGGAAAAGAAATTTACCTCTCAGCAGGCACTGGCAACTCCAATCTTATTTGCATTTCTCAAAGCAGCAGCACACATCTCCCTTTCTCAGCCCTAACTCTCCCTGCCAGCCGAAGCTGTGCTATACAGATAGGTAGTAAATAATGCAGGATTGTGCAGGTTGTCATGAGGCCTTTTCCTTCTCCTGTGCTGCAAATGCCTTTTCAGAAGCAATAGTTAAGTTGTCAGCAGAGTGGGATTACAAATCTGATACTCAGCACAGTTTTGGACAATTTGAGCTTTCAGGTATTTTCCATGAACAGACACCAATCCTTTCACTGCCATGCTGGGGGGGTGCTCTGTTGGGTCAGGTTTAAAAAACATGGGGATCAGAGAAACAACCACAGAAGCGTGAAAACAGGTATAATTTTGTAGATTCATGCAAGGTACCAAAAAATCTAAGGCTATAAGATAATGGCATTTTACTCCTAGGCTTTGAATTAAAGTGTCTTTCAACTTTGTTTAAGGGATTTGCATTGCTGAAGCAAAATTCCCAAACATAAACACTTGTTGCTATAAATATTTAAAATTCTCTTCTGTGAAAACACAGATGAGACATATTAGCAAACACAGCATTGTGTCTCATTATGACTTTTATGCATAATGAAAATGTTAAAAGCAATATGGTTTCTTTTAAAATAATACTAGCACTTAGAGTATAATGGTACACCCTTGAAGATGATGTTATTTCACAAATGTTCAGCATGCAGGCTCTCATACTAATGCTTGTTGTAATACAGCAGAAACCTGTACTGCTATAAATTCTCACTAATGCAAATTGCTTAGAGGGATAGAAAAACCTGCCTTTATGTTATGTTGTTCATTTTAATGTCAGTGCCATTCTTCATTTCTCTATTCATATAGCTCCATTATTAAAAATATTTGTCTGTTAGGTGGAGATGAGCAAACAGCCCAAATTAAAAACAATTAAGGCTCAGGTGACTCCACCAACAATCTGTGCTTCTGGGCAGCCACCTCTGCTTGAGAGATTTCAGCTCATGCCCTGCAGGCACTAATAAGGTTGGGAATTTCAGGCACAGTAATAAGGGAGGAGTTTCCAGGTTTTGAAGAGCCTTAGGCTCTGTTCCACCTCTCCACAGCTGCTCCTGGAGCAGTTCCAGCATTGCCCTGTGGTGGAAAATGGCTAACCCTTTTCCATAGGTCAGAAGCTGAAATTTCTGGGGCTGAGGTACATCACAGGGCAACACTTTTCCTGCCACCAGCCTGTCACAGAGCCACCACCCACCCCTGACACATTGATAGGATCCTGGCTCACAGAGCTCCCGCTCCACACTGTGCTGCTTTGAAGTAGAAACGAGAGACGTCACAGGGCTCATGACAAAAACCTGAACTTTGACAACAAAGTTCCTTCTGGTTTTGATCAACAGCACTAACAGCAGTTACTAGCATGGAGGTTGGAACTCTGGCTTGTGCTAAGATGTCACATAGTTTCTCCTTAGCTCCAAATAAAAAAAAGGTTACAAGGATGGAGATGAAAAAGAGAAAAATAAAGCAAATCATGCACATGCATTAAATCAGTAAACAAACAAAATCCAACAAAAAGAGGAACCATGAAAGTTTAAAGCCAGGTATAATTAGAATTTATGGGGTTTTCCCCAATCACAATGCAATCAGATTCACTCACCATTTACCCTGTTACCTCATATCCTGAATAGTTCAGCATGATATTTACAGAGAAAAGAGTTGGGAGACGTGTTATGTCATATTCCAACAATCTAATCCATTTTGTTCTGGTTTTGCTGAACTAGAAAGTGTGCATTTGATTTTGTTAAATACTGCCATTAAATGAGTTTTCTAAAATAATGCAGATAATTTCATGAGAAAGACATCAAAAATTCCATAGTTTATATAGTGCAAATGCCCCAAAGACAGCAGCCTGTCTCTCCGCTACGTTTTTAAAAAAAAAATCTTTCCTGAGGTTCTGTGCGGAAGATGATAGTGAAGAGAATGTCTTCTAATGTTTGATTGGTTAGCACAGAGCAAATGTGAATTCTAGTGAAGGTTAATCAAAGATACAGTAAAAGGGCAACATGATTCTGTTTCTTTGTTTTTAGGATCATATATGAGATCGTAACATCCAAATGGAAATGTGGAAAGTTGCAATAGTTTTAACCAAATATTTGTCCTCCACAGCAATCACATTCTCTTTTACTAGTGAACTACTAATTTTTCTTCATCTTTTCTTCACACCCATGCATTATGGGTGAGTTCTCAAAACATTGCCTCTTGTCTTTATCTAGAAAGAGAGTTTGATTTCAAGAAATATTTTGAGTTGGAAGGGAACCACAGGCATCAATTATAGAATGATTAAATTAAGTTTTTTAAATTACATGGGACACATTTTTTCCTCAGCATGTCTGTGCATGCGTTTCTACAAATAGTGAATTACATCTGTAGTCAGTTTTCATTTAGGCAACTCCTGATACTAATGACATTTCCATTATGATGGGATTCCATCCACTCCATAATTGCTTAAAGCTACCAGCCACATCACACAATCAAAGCCACACAAAACCAAAGCTTTTTACTTATTTATGTTTTGTTTTGTTTGTTTTTTTAATATGTGACAGTCATTCTAACTGCAGGTATTCCCTTGGAATCGCTGGCAGAAATAAAAATGCAACTCTGGAGCTTGTTTAGAAAGTACTTTAGTCATTGAGAAGTTTGAGCCCTGTCCATATTCAAAATCTTCCAAAAAAACCAAAACATTAAAACTAGACTCTTCCCTTTTCATATTGTGGACTTTTTACTGCTACAAAATCAGTGCTGAGACTGATGAAAATGCTCCAGCATGGAGAACTTTTTGCATATGCACAGCAGGGGAAAAAAGGAAACCTTTGAGCAAAGGAGCTACTGACTGACAGCACAGGGCAGAAGTAGGAGAGAAATAGGTGAATACCAAATAGCACAAGCATGAGTTTTTATTACCTCAGAGTCCTAGATTTTTTTTCTTTTTATTTTTTACCAGGTACTTCTCATTTTTCGATCATCCATGATCTCCTGACTGACAGAAGAAATCAATCTTTATGCCATATTTTGGGTTATTTGTTTATGGAGAGTTATTTAATAACAGGATATCTTGTATCTCTAACTATGTCTAGGTGATCTCAGTGAGAAGCTAGGAAAGCTCAAAGTAACTTGAATAAAATGCATACGTAAGTGTCATGGGAGAATGAATTTAAACTACAAATGCTCCTTGGAGGAATGTGAGTGTATTAATACCTTCCTTCTAAACACGAAAATGAGACATGACCATGAGGTCAGAATTAGTGGATGTACACAATGTTTCAGGAGTGAGTGGTAGAAACAAGACTGCATTTTGTCTTTCAATAATAGAAAGAAAAATATAAAAGGTAAGAATGGTGCTCTAAAATCTGTTCTCTATAGACTGATGAAAACTGCAAAAGAAAAAACCCTCATTATTGAGCTGAGTTACATTTCCATGACATGTTTGGTGAGGGAATGAAGAATTTTGCAGTTAAGTTCCTAAATACCCTCTCACTGCAAGCATATGTTTGCCAACATGTCAGTGCTGCCTCAGCTCTCTGTGTCAGCTTCTTTTCTTCCAGGGCTGTCTCTGATATTCTTCCTTTCAATTACCATTTGTCACCTGGCAGAACAAGCTCCTGATTTCTGAGCTTGATAGGCTAAATTCAATGCCAAATATCCTGCTGGTCAGAGTAGTGAACTATGGCAGGCTGAATAGCAGTATTAGTTAAGGAGTCTGGGTTTTTCCCTAACTCATAGATAATTACTATAAATCAAAATTCAAATATTTATGGCCTGTAAATATGGTAACATGGAGTTTTTTTTGTTTGGCTCTTTTTTTTCTAGAATATTAATAAAAACTTGTATTCTATCTCCACCATATTTTTCATCTTGAAAAGTTCAGTAACTTAAAGCTTATATTTCTGTAACTTGAAAATAACTTATTGTAAGTTTTCAAATGTAGAAAACACATTGATTTGGCCTATACATGCTAAGTATGCCAGAGTTTTGCAACCCAAATTATCAATTTCTCTGTTCTCTGCTGCACTTCTCCCCTCTGTCTAACCACTATGCTGTCAGCAGGACTGACTGGGTTCTTATAATGGGTTTGGGTTTCTTTAGTCTCCTGTCAGAAGAAACAAAACACAAAAGGAAAAACTGGCTGCTGGAATGACTTTGATAGGACTGCCTAGTAATTACTTCTATGGATTTGTTTGTTTTTATGTCAAGAATTTTTGAAAATATCATTTGTGAAAATGAGAAGTTTCCTCATGACTCTGTGAAGGGCCTTCATTCAGCTTCTCTGAGATTCGTGCCTTGTTTCCTGAGATTCAGCTGTATGTATCCATATGCAGCTCTCCAAGGATCACACACTGCAAAACAATCACACAGGTAACAGAATATCACTCTTAGATACAAACAACCACACATAATCTTACCCATTAATTTCATGAGACATTTCAGTCTGCTTCTGATGTTTCAAAAGATCTAACTAGAAACAATTAGAAATGTTTGGCGGAAAACATAGTGGGTTTAGTCCCATTTTTTTGAAGTCAAAAAACGCAAGGTTAAATTACAAGGATGGAGCTTCAGCACAAAAGAACTGTGCTTAGTGGAGAAATATGAGAAATTTCCCCTAGGTCAAGTGTTCTGACTGTACAGCTGCCATATGCCTGTGCACACACTTCCTAAAAGTGTTGAGGCCTTGAATTTCTTTCTCTGAAGCAGCAAAACTATTGGGAAACTGCAGCTAATAGAGAATGCAACCACACGTCTCCTCGGCAGCACCGCTACTGGGAGCACATTAAGCTCATCCTTTGCTCTTTACAACTGCTTCCCATAGAATATCAAATAAAATTCAAGGTCTCAGCACTTATCTGCAGTGCTTAGATACCCAAGGCTGTAACCAGAGTGGTGAGCACAAAGCACATGGGAGCTTTCATGTCCTGAAAAACCCTGTCTCCACACTTGTGTAAGATGAGGGCATGCAGAAAATCCCACTCATCATTTTGTCTAGGTTTCTACAGGAAATAAACCTGAGCATAAGGAGGAGTAGAAAGCAACTTCTTTGGATGAGAAACAAATCAAGACAAGGGATGTAACTATGTACAGACACAGAACCAAAATTCTGGATATCTCATTCTGGAGCTAAATAAGGTATCTGACAGATATCTTACTCTGGGCTGGCCTGGAGCAGCAATAGTGTGGCAGAAGGGCCAGGGCAGGGATTGTCCCCCTGTACTTGGATTGGTGAGACAAAATCCTCAAATCCTGTGCCCAGTTTTGGGCACCTCACTACAAGAAAGGCATTATATATTTCACATAATTTCAAACTACTTTTTCATTACACACAACATAACAAATATGTGTTATAACTGCAGACTAATTATTCCTGATGTACTAGATACTATTTGGTTTTAATTAAAAATATTTAAATTTGCTTCATAATAAAATGTGACAGAGACATGTACTTTTCCACTCTTAATTATTAATGTTTTTAACTCCAAGAAATACCATTATAACACAGTTTAAAATGCATCTTAGAAAATACTGCTTCCTAAAACACAGTTTGGAAAACTTTTTAGATTCCTAACTCACCATTTAAATGAGCTTTCATCATTGTCACCTGTAATATCCAAGTAATGAGATTCTTCATTCTCTGAGGAACTCCACTAAACTTAGTCAAAGCTACTTGTGTGAATGGAAAAAATAGAGAGTTGGTCTCTTAAACCTGTTTGCAATTTGAATGAGCTCTGGTTTAAAGGATAAGCATTTTTTCTGCTGAACTAATAAAATAGTTTCATTTAGGAAATTAAACCCAAACATAAAGAAATGAAAATGAAAATGTGAATTTTGAACAAAAAGTTACAATCAGAACAAAGATTTGGGTTTTGAAAATTGTGTGTAACTTTGTAATACTAATTCATGCAGATAAAAATTCCTGAAACCAGAATTGGAAGTTCTTCAGTTGATTGCAAAATTAGGATTGAAATGTCTTGGGTGGACTTCAGCAACTGGGAGTAGAATAAGTACCAATACTTTGTGATTCTTTGATTTTCCCTTTGATTTCTCTATGTAGATGTTAAAGAGAAATATTAATTTTGTGAAAGATCACCCAGTTAGGTAACAAGAAAGCATTAATATGAATAAATTACTTTTTCAATGCCATTGTTTGGTTGATCAGATCTATATTGTGGAAAATCACAAATGAAGAAAATAAGATAATTCAAACTAAGGACAAACTTTTTTCTTTCTATTTCCAAATGAAATGTTGCAAGAACAGGTACAGAGCTGCAGGCAGAAAACATGATATGCACTGTCATTCTTGCACCACTCAAAATTGTATCACAGCCTGAATACCCTCCACAGATGCCTCCTTGTTTTGACTTCCTTTGAAGTCATAGATCCATTAGCAAATTTTCATCACTCTGCTTGTAATGCCATGAGAAGTAAAATGTATTTTCTCCCACTTGGAGCTGACTGGGGCTGTGCCAGACCCAGTGCAGCCCCTGCTCACTTCCCACAGAGGCCACCCTTGCAGCTCCCCCTCTGCCCTCACCTTGCCACCTACACCTCCACACTCTTGCATTTTGGCTTTGTAAAACAGCAAAACCTTTTAAAACAAACTGAAGACATTCTCAGCTCTGGCATCACAGTGTTATGAGATCAGAGAAACTAACTATAAGTAATTCAATGATGTCCTTTAATCTTTTTTTATGTTTATATTGTTTATTTGGTTGTTTCCTTTCTATAGGCTTTTCATATGAAAAACTAAATGTATAAAGCAATTCAATCTTTTCTGATGAATGCATCAAGCAAGAAGAGATGTCCATCAGCAGCCATCCTATTTCAAGCCTATTTGTACATAAGAAAAGTTTTCATATTTAATTTCAATGTAAACTATTGAGCAAGCATTTCTCCATGCATTTTCTCTTGTTTTCCTTCAAAAGTCTGTCTGCAAAGTTTCTGTCCTGTTTTTTTTTTTTTTTTCCATTGCTGAAGGCTCTAAAACTAATCAAGTTCCATCCTGAATCTGAACATGATAAACATACCTCACCCCCTGCCAATTCTCTACACTTTCTAGACAACTGCCCCAATTTCTGCTTTATCTTTCTGTAAGATCTTAATTTTGCTAAGAAGGCCCCTCAACAGCAACAGGACATCATAAGGTTGCATTTTCCTCTCTCTGGGGAAGTGCAGTTCCTACTGAATACACCTGTGTGACCCTGGAGGGACTGCAGCAAAGTCAGAGCGAGTGGGTCTCTGCTCTCTGGATTAACACTTGCCTTTAGAGGTGGAGAATATGGGGAACTCCTTTTTTAAATTCTGAGTACTTAAAACCTAGCCTAATACTTGGGTTGTATATACCTCTAAATTATCTAGCTTTCCAAAATGCCTAAAAAAACCCCAAAAAATTAAAACCACAAATTAAAACCATAAAGGAGGGGATCTACAGCAGAGAGAGAAGATAGGTAAGGTCATGTCTGCTGACTGTTGCCTCTGGCAACAGTGTTCAGTGATAATACTGAAGTGCACAAAAGCTAGGAGTGAGCTAATGTAAAATTAACATAACTTCTGACATCAGTAAATATTAAAAGCCTGCAGGATTTGTATTTTTGCTGTCACCTATGTCTTTTTAAATAAAAATACAACTGTATCATATTCCCTACCAGCAGCTTTAAATGTGCTGCTTACAGCCTGTAGAATTTTTAAATCTTTACTTTCCTAAAAGTGAGAAATGCATTTCCCCCTACTTGTAGACACATCTACTTAAAAAATACAAAACAAAAAAAAACAAAACAACAAAAAAACCAAACCCAACACATTAAAGCATTCAAATTTTATTAAACCCATTCTGTCTTTTTGCTAAGCCTGAGATCACTATCATCAGGTAAGTTTTAATCAGGTAATTTTTAAACACAAGGGTCAAAAGTCAAAACAGCAGAAGTCAAATATAATACCAGAAGTCTGGCATTTTCCCATTTCTTGGATTAGTAATTGTTTTTTCAAGGTAAGATTTACTCTTACTTTGTTTCATTTACAAATTCTGTTTGTAGACAAGAATGGAAAAAGCACTGAGGACAAAAATACTGGTGATAGACAACAATTGCTTTTCATAACAATTTACTCAGTGAAAAACATTTCCTAGGAAGCTGTTGCATAACTATATTGAATTACAAAAATAGGCTGATATTTTAATGCATATGCCATAAGGGAATGGATAATGGAGTGAATGATATTATACAACAAAGTTTTGGCTATTATCTTGTCTTTGCTAGATTTTTATTTTGACATATTTTAAAAAGGACTACAACCTGGAGCTTTTTTCTATTGAAATAAAGCTTTTAAAAATATTAAGTGAAATACTCCTTGTTTTCAGAAGATAGAATTGAAAATATTAGGATTTGTCATGAAATTAAAATGCCTATAAAATATTTTTGAAAACTTAACTTATTGCCCAGAAATGTAAGCAGTCTGTAAGAGTGCTTTAAACAGTCAGAGTGTTTTACATTATTATAAATATTTCTGTCTAAACTATCCAGAAATTATATAATTCCAGGGTAAGGAAGATAAAATCATTTTTTTGGAAAATATATATTGGCTAAGCAAAAAAGGATCAGCTAAATTAAAAAAAATCAGAAAAATCTTCAGGAGGATTAACCACCTTCATCAAAAAGAAAAAAAACAAATCCATATGCCTGCTAATCTCTGGATTCTCATTTATGAGCTCTTTGCAAAATATATGAAATTATAATGGCAGCATCAGAATGCATCAGTGCTGAATATATCAGTGTTTATCCATGCACAGTGTACACAAGGCAGATGTTGGACTGACCCTTGCTCAGTGAAATCTGTCTGATGGTTTAGTTGCTCTTCTTTACGCATTTGAAACATCCATGATGGAGAAAGATGTCAGTGGCACACCTTTAAATTTCAGGAAAAGAGCTACTCACAGTCTTCAGGAGGATACCAGATCCAGTCTGAGACAATGTCATGGCAGTATTAGTTTAGAGCATGTCTCAGACTCCTGCAATGAGTGAAGATAAAAGAAAAACAATTTGAGAAAATTTGTGTTATAACATTGTTTTCCAATAGTTAGGGCTTGCTGTTTTAGGCGGGGTTCAGGAAGAGAGAATGGGAGATCATGTTATCCTACAGATTTCCTTCTCAAACTGAAACCAATGATGGGTAGATGAACAGGGTTAGTGAAGGAGGAGGGGAGAGTAAGGAAACAAAAGTAAAAATGTCTCAAAATCTCTACTGATGAAAAAATAGCCCCAAATACTCCCAAAGCACTGCTGCTCCATGTCAATTCAGGTATTACTGGTGAGAGAACAATGTTGGAGAACAACAGGCAGGCTATTGGAAGGGAGAAACTGTGTTGAGAAAGCAAACCAAAGACTAAAAAGTCACCAGAAAGTGTTATAAAGGATAAGGAGAGGAAAAGGGTGGATGAAGTTGGCCTCTTGAGTTTGATGTATCTCTGAGTGAATAGCACTGTGTGTGTTTGGAGTAGTGTACATAGCAAGCCTTGGGGCATTTCTAGGCTATCAATAGTTTGCCACAGCAATTAAATACGGCATTCAAGAATAATCCTTGAGGCAAAAGTATCACTATATGCCAATTAAAATATCATGGGTCAGAGAGCAACAGACAACTGCCTACCAGTTTTCTATTCTTAACAGGAAGGAAGCATTTAATTCTCTAGCAACTCTGTTATTTGCCTTAGGTATAAGAAACACATTGCCATTTATTAAACTTTGCCTCTATAAGCATACAAAACATTATCAGGGTCCATAAATACAAGTAGCGTGCCGTATCTTCTACTTTGCCTGAGAAATTATTATTCTCCAGAAGACAAGGAAAACATGCACTCAAAAAAATGGCAAGCATAGGCTATCTACCTCTCTTCTGATTTGCAACACCATGATGGCAAAACCAGGAACATACAGGTACATTTTTTATTTAAGTGATAAGAAAGAGGCAGTGGGAGAATGACTGTGAGCTCTATGGAGCCGCCAGTTGTTGAATGGAATTATGGAAATAATTTTAAGGGGAAGCTGAAAGCATGAGAGAAGCTATTTGAAGACAAGCACAGCTACAGAATATGGCTTTTGTTTTCCAGATACAGTTTTATGTCTCTGCTCCATTTTTGCTTTTAGCAGATAGCATTTTCTTCTCAGAGCTCCAGAGAGCCAAAAGTAAAAATAATATCATACAGGAGTAGTCACTCAAGGCAATTTTTAGAAGGTTGTATTTTCTTTCACCTGTATATTTTTTCATTTGTCTGAATTCATTGTGAACTTTCAGCTCTTACCAGCACATTCCCATAATTACTCTAATGTTCATATGATCACTTCTGACATATTCACTGCAAGGTCTGGGTTTTCAGAAGTTTAGGAAGAAACCTGACTTGAAACCTTAGACAGTAATTTAATTTCTGCTACCTTCCTTACTTTCCCATTTTCCCAGTGCAAAGCAAAAGTTCCTTCCTCATTTTTCCTTTCCATTTTGATGTAAAACTTGTTTATAAAATGCTCTATTGCCTACATATCTTGCAAATAGATAGATGAGAGTGTGAGTTATATGAGTACCACTGACAGGTGGCAGTTGAAACCAAAACAACATACAGAAAGGATAGAGGAAGTAAAACAAACATGGTACAAGTACAGTTTATTTTCTCATTTCTTTACAACAGAAGACCTTATGTCTTCCCCCTCTATTTGAGCATTTTCTATATTAAAATATTGCCTACACTATGAATTAATACAGAATGGAATGCTTATCCATTAAACATTAATTTAAAAAAATATATTGTATTATGTTTGTATTACTGCACCAGCACTATCTTAGCAAAGACGATATAAGTCTCCAATAATAACAACTTACTGAATTTGGAAAATAGATCTCTGTTGAAAAAGACTTGCCAGTGGAAGTCAGAGAAATAGTTCACAGGTCAGCAATATGAGAGCATGAAGGGGGTTTTTGAAGGCAATATTCTCAGCCAGAAGCATCCAAATAGCTGTCAGTCTCAGGTTTCTACTTCACTTTTTCACTCTATTCCTGAACAGGCATTGAAGAATTTAGTAGCATAGGAAAGAGCTCTTTTACAGTCACAGAAATGTGATCCTTGATAGAACACAATACTCTGCTCATTGTAGAAGTGGGATACAGCATTCTTTTCAGAGCTTGTTGCATAATTTCTCGTTGTCTTTTCCAAGGTAAGAACAGCTTTCTTATTGACAATATAGAATACAAGAGACCATGAACAAAGCTATGCCAAGTGGGGCTTTGTTAAGCCTCTAAAATGTTCTCTTTGAATAGCCTGCCCTTCATGGTACTGCAGTTATTATGGGGAGAACACATATCTCCTTTCTGAAATCTTTATATGCTTGGGGTTGCCTGTTCAATAGCTAAGTTAGTAAAAGATGTGCTCATTCCTTCAGTATAAGGGAATGTTATCTCTGTGAATGTCACTAATTTGGCAGATGCTTTCACTGCATTTTTCACTCAAGATTAATCTACGTCACATGAGGTCTGAGACAACTTGGAGCTGGAGGGAGTGGTCAGAACTGTCTTGTAAAGCCAGGGCCCTTTTTCATCCCTTTTCTTCTTAAGCTGATGAGTCCCCCGAAAAATAAAGTTTAATTTTCACCTCAGTGCTGTTTCCAAAGCTACATCTCAAGAAGTTTCAAATAGGACAAGCCTTTGAGGATACAAAAACTCATTCTTTAACTTGGCATTTCTGATAATGATGGAACATAATTAATTCTCTATTTTTCATACATACATAGATGAATGGATTTGATAAATAAAAACTACTGCTAGCTTTTTAGAAAATACACAGGTGATATTCACAGTGAAATTCATAATGGAATATGGGCTAAATTCTGTCTCCAGGTGATAGGCTTTGAGAGAGCTGTGCTGTCAGTGGGGATGGATTCTGAGATACTTCCAGGACATGCTAAGATAGATGAGGGCTGTTCTACCTTCTAACTATAACTTGTTTTTCCTTTAAATTAAGTGGTTGTATGGAACACAGCTTACCTTTCCAACATCACAGAGCAAGAAACATTTGAAGGTAATAATGTTAGAAATAATTGTAATTTTTACACAGAATTTGCTGTTTTCATACTTACAAAATAATTTTTTTTCTCATGCCTTTCTACTTTTTGACCATGCCAACATAGACTTGTTTCAGTAATATTACAAAAAGCAGAAAAAAGAGATAGTAGACAAATGTCCAACACATTCATCAATAAACTTCCTAGCTCACTAAAACTTAAGGCATATTCATTACTTCCATCATATTGAACAATTACTTGGTTTTTAAAGGTAACCAGATATTATGATCATTTTCATGCCTCTCCACTTGTCCAATACTCCCCTTGAAAAGTTAAGTCTTTTGAACCTGAAAGAGCTCAGGAGCTAAGTGAGAGAAAAAAAAATCCTTACATATAATATTTCCAGACTTTTAAGTTCTACTCTCTGCTAAGGTCTTAAGAAGATTTATATAAAGCCTACAAGTTGTTCCCAGTTCAGATCCTTGGCAAAATGCTTTAATTTTAAATCTGTTCTTTTTTTTTTTTTTTTTTTTTTTTTTTATTAGTTTATTAGCTGGACTGGGAGGTGGGAAATGGTGACACACTTCTAAAACTCCTTCTTCTGCCCTTCCCTGTCAGAATTATATGTAGCCCTACAGTCTTTCTAAGAGCCATCTGCTTCATTACTTGACAAACCTTATCCTAGCATTCTCTCTGGTTAATCCTCTGTCTTTCTTCTTTCATGTCTCCCTAATGCTCTTAGGAACCCTTCTCCACCTTACAAATCTCACTAAGAGGCAGAAGTAGCCCCTAGTGAGGACCATGTTTTCATATTCATCCTTTTTGCCAAGGTTGCCAAACTCTGGAGCTAATATTGCACTGACAGGGCTATTAAAAGTCTTTGAGTGGAATTTTCACTTGCAAAGGGTTTCTTTCAAAAAAAGAAAATATTTGAATAAAAATATGAGTGAGAACAATATAAAAAAGCAGCAGCCATAAAAGGGTAATGTTTTGCTCCACTGCTTTTCACTTTTCAATGCCTCCAACATAGGATTTCAATAGTTTATTCCAAATTGATGCATATTGAAAAGATTATTGCTTATTTGGGGGTTATTGTTTCTTTGATTTTTCTTGGGCTTTCTTTACATATTTCCCTTTTTTTCACCTGCTCATCTTTTTTTTCCTTCTAATCTTACAAATTGCCAGCACATCAAACTTCCAGCTTGATACCATATGCATCTAATGGGAGACTTAAGGTGACCACACATGGAAAGATGTGCTGCACTTAAGTCTCCCTGTTGATACTGCATGATATTCTAAGTTTTGGGCATTAACACCATCATCTCTGGAAGGAAGAGACACTTTCTGGATGCAAAAAGCACTTCAAATTGTTGATGTTAAAGTGCGTGCTTTTAGCACATCAGAGGGTGCTTTTCTTTTTAGTTTTACAGGGTTTGTCTTTTCCATATCTCTTGGAAGAAAAAAAAAAAAAAAAATCTGTTTTGACACTATTTCTCAGCTGGAGTTTCATGTAAGGCAGATTTGGAAACCAAGCACTTTTTTTTTTTTTTTTTTTTTTCTAATTGTTATTTTAATCCTGGACCTTTTCTCTGACTCATTTTCCAGTATGGCCCAAGAGAGATTGGCTATGCCTCAGTCAGGGATGCAAGACTTTTCATATTGACTTGGTTTGATAGAGAACACATTTCTAAATGCTTTCATAAAGGCTGGGAACTGAACTGGTCCTTTACCCAGGACAAATAATTGAAAACTGTATAATAAAATATTGTTTAGATATGTAAGTCATTAACCAATAACTATTTTTATAAAGATAGTCTATCATGCCAGGAGCCAAAAGCTTTTTGTTCTACTGGTCAATCACAGTATGATTATGTGGGTTTTAGCATTCCGTCTCGTCAGGCAACAAATTGAGATGCAAAGATAATGCTTTCATTTTTAAGCTATATATTGCCATAAAAAACCCCAAAAACTTTCAGAAGATCCAGCAAAACATAGTTTCCAGTCAGAACCCAAAATATCCAATATTCTAGATTGAGATGGGTCTCCTGAATATGTGATGTCTTGCTTCAGCATCATGTTTACCTCTTGTACCCAGAGTTGGAGTTATGATCCAGAAATTCTCCTTTCCCCTTGATGTATAGTCTCCTGCAGTCTGTCAGACTCTGCTCCCTTTCAGCCCCTTTTTCATACATAATCTTCAGGTTAATGCTGTTTCTTTCTTGCAGAATATCATGCAGTTCAGTAGCTTGTCATTTCTTAAAAAATAATTGTTCAATTGCCTGTAAACTGAGAGGGATTTTCTACCTGTCAACATACTAGACTTACTGAGATAGTGTTGACAATGTGTTTTGAAGTATTGTATGCTGCCAGCTTTTTTTTTATTTGCTTTTTCTCACCAGGTTGACTTTGTACTTGTTTGCATCTGATTCTCCCTAGAATCTCTTTTCAAAGAAAAGTGATATCTTACACAGCATTTTCATGTCTAAAGAGGTCATGAAGCTGAGATAAGGGCAGATGTGACAGCCACCATATTGCCAGATACTGGGAACAGAGCCAGGGGAGTAGCAGACTAAAAAGCAACAATTTCTACAGCATTTACTGTGCAAAGTTGCATATGCAGGACTGAATTTTATCCCTAATGAAATGGGCACAGAAGTATATAACACTGTAATTTTAAGAGATGAAAAATCTCACCCCATATGTTTATTCTAATTATAGAATTACAGAATGGGCTGGAAGTGACCTTAAAGATCATCTCATTCCAACTCCTTATCATGGACAGGGACACTTTCCACCTCACTAGGTTGCTCAGAGCCACATCCAACCCAATCTTAAGCACATCCATGGATGGGGCATCTAAATCTTCTCTGGGCAACCTGTTCCATAATTTATTGCTAGCTCAGGATGCTTAATGAGGATGCTAAAAGTTATTATGCAGCCTGTTGGGCTGCACGAGCAGACTACAAGAAACTATAAGCTTTTCACCTCCAAGTGCCCAGCAATTTAGAAAACCTTCATATTTTTGGTTTAGTAAAATAAATACATACCTAGGCATACACATCTATTTTTCCCTTTCCACATAAAAAATAAATTGGCCAATTTATTTAAAGGAACACTAGTATGTTTCTTTCTCCTGCTGCAAGAAACTTGTTTCTTTCTTCCACAATACTGCTTTCCTGGGGTTTTATGATGTGCATTTTCTTAAAAGAGTCTTATGATTTTTCTGTACCATGTTATGTTCCTCATCACTCTCCTTAAAGCCAGTAGGTTGTACACCAGCAGCCCTATTAATATATATATATATTTAAAAAACAATAACTTTTCTCAGGGCATTTGAACACAAACATTAATGCCCAGATATTGCTGGCTGCCTGAAAGCCATATGATAAAATCTATGCCACTGAAAATCAAAAAATTATTCTAAAGTGACAGCAGACTATTGTCAATGAAATATGCTTTTAGTAGCTTGAGAACTTCCAAATGAAACAAACAAACAAAAAAGATCTATTGATTTTTGAAAGTTTGCCAGACCAAAACTTTGTATCAGCAGATGCATAATGCATATTAGTACAGAACTGTCAAAGCCATGGGATGACAGTCGACCAGCTAGGTAAGTGACTCTTATTTGCATTTATCTGATTTGATCAGAAAAATGAAAGATACTGCATCAACTCCAAGCCTGACTGAGCAGAAATATGTATATATAGGATAAATACTCTCTACACATGGTGGGGGACATAAGCAGCTTTGTTGTAGATAGAGGGAAATGAAGTTAATTAGATGAGTTGATGCAGTGGCTAGCAAGTTTCACAGGCAAGATTCTTTTGTGTGCTACAAAGGAAATAGATCATACTTGGTTATATACTGTACCCTATTAGGTGCATGGCTATATGTATATTTTTTATGCCAAAGAAACTTTCAGTTTGATTCTACTTCAAATGCACCAACACAGAGCTCACAAACCCAAGTATCCAACCTGTGGCATACAGGAGCAGAGATCCACAGGTGATGGAATCATGGGAGAAGTGAATTACAGAAACTGGCTGTTGCAGTCTCTGAAGTTTCTACTTGGTCAGCATCAATGTAGCATATGATCCATAACAACCTGTCTTTTATCAACAGCAACATCCTTCATCTTTTTCTGCAGAAAAAGAACTATATGTGCTTAGCATTACAAAATCCATGGGAAAAGGCTGCTTGTATCCCTTTTCATGAGACAGATGTTAGATGCCCCATCTGCCACATGCCCTGTCCATGTCAGATATCCTGGAGAAAGGACTATGTCTTCCCTAATGTTTTATACTGCAGTGAGGTGGCAGTGGATGGAAATTTAAAATAATAGCTAAATCAGATGCAACCTTTAAGTACATTCTTTGGTGTGGAAGGGATTTTGTGATCTGCTATCAGGTATCAGGATCTGCTAGAAGGTAAAAAATAATTATTTTATTTCAGATAGGTACATTTTTGTCAAATTTGAATTTCTAATGGGGATTACTTGGACAGGAAGGGTGGAAAGTGGATGGAAAACATAAGTCTCCATACAGGGCTAACAAGAATCTACTTTCCAGACAGAGAAGTTGGCTTGTTCAGTAGGCAGTGGCAGACTTAGCTGAGAAATCAGGGTGCAGAAGGGAGCTGCTCTATCTCCGCAGCAGCAGTCAGAGCTGGTTTATCAGTGACTGCTCAACTCAGGGAAGCACAGAACATCATTATCCAGATTTCCTCTGATTGGGGAGCTATAAATCTGTCACAGCAGGGCACCTCCTTAAACTCCCCGTGGTATGGTGAAGCTCCACTCCCAATTCCTACTCCCTGGGTCTTACAAATAAAAGTAAGAATCCAGTCCTGATAACAATTTATCCTCAGCTGCTGGGTTTTTTTTTCTAAGTGCTTCCATGTTCTTTTTAGTGTTAGGAATGGTAGCCAGACCTCAGCACCACTTTACAGACACAAGGGTTTTCCATCTTCCTTCAATGGCCTGCAGGGAATCAGTGCTGTATCACCAATGAGTTATATTCAGAGTCTACTCTGAACAAATTTCCTGGTAAGGAATTTCATCTAACTGTACCTTGGTATAGTCTTGGTACAGATAACCTATGCAGTGCTGTCATTTAAGCATCTGTCTTTTCCTGGGGAGGGCAAGGATTATCTATTTTGAACTGTGAGCATTTCTGCAGCCCGTGAGCACCTTGTCATTTTGTCTTCACCCTGATGCATTGCTGACTGAGCACTAGTGATGAGTGCATTGCCCTCCATCATGTTTTGGGAGAGGATCATCACTCAGGTGCACTCACTAATGTCTCTCTGGAGTTGATGACAAGCCCTGTGTGGTCAGACTTAATGAGTCAATTAGAGTATTTGAACAGGCAGCACAGTTCTGAGATGCAGGGACTTGGCCCTGTCTTGTTACAATTTGGTTGAAAATAGCCTCTGATGCAAAGTAATTAATTTTCTGACTCATGTAGGTGGACTACCAGACAGCTTTCTCCTGTTTGCTTCTGAAATGGCTTGACTTAAAGAGAGAAATGTCACTCAATAAAGTGGTGAACTGTTGTTTAATGGTAGCAGTTTCTACAGAAACTTTACCTTCTTCCTCTGATTTTCCTCACTGCTTTGGTTAAAGAAGCATTGTTCAAAGATCTGGCACAGCAAACATTTGTCATGCAGACAGACCTGATAACTCAGTCCAAAGTATTAGAGGCAATCAAACTGTGGTTAGATCACAGAATTCTGAGAATGTGAGATTAAACTACATCTTCATTGATAGCAGAACAAGTTTTTAACTTGCTCTGTTTCTTCAGTTCTTGTGCTCATCTCTAACGCTAATTGCTCAAATTCATGTCTTTTTTTTTTTTAAAGGAAGTCTTAATAATTGGAAAAAAAGTCCAGTCCGTATTCAAGCCATAAACTATCAGTAGTGATTTACCTCTTTATCTAACCTTCTTCATTTTAAAAGAGAATTTTCTCTTTCATCTTTGGAGGCAAAAATTAAAGCTAAATTACTACCTGAACAAATTTTGGAGTTTTAATCTTTAGTGACACCTCAAATCATGATGTATGAAAGATTTCTTGGCAAACTGAATTAGCCTTTCATCAAAAGAAAATCCTATCTATAGAGCTGCACTTAAAGCATAAGCCTGGTTACACGCTTTTTGTCAGCAGAGCAATAGTATTTTTAAACCTACTACCATTGTCACCATGTCCTGCAGCTGACAGGCTAGTGGACAAAACCACACACTTTAATACCTGACTTAGTTTGCTGGTCACTGTTTTACACCACCTATCTACCTAAATAAATCAACAGTTAAATGTCTTCTTCATTGCCACTTTGATTGCAATTAGATCAACAGAAAGCCACTGTTTAAAGGCACTTTCCCTTGGTGAATTTCACATGGTTGGTGACTGCCCAGGTCTCTCATTTGTCGAGGTCTCTGCAGGGCCTGCCTGCCTTCAGGGAGCCAACAGCTCCTCCCAGTTTTGTATCACTGCAAAACTGCTCAGCATCCCTTCCAGTCCCGTGTTCGAGTCCTTTATGGGGATGTTGAAGATCACAGGGCTGAGGGTGGAGCCTGTGGAGCCCCCCCAGTGACACCCACTCTGGTGTCACCCCATTCACTGAACCCTTTGTGCCCCGTCTCTGGGTCAGCTGCTCGCCCATCAGTGATATATAAAAAATACAACATCAAATGGATTTCCTTGATCAGTTAGGTGGGTTACGTTGTCATAAAAGGAAATCAGGTTTGATAAGCAGAACTTTCCCCTCATGAAGCTGTGCTGACTGTGATGAATGACTGCATTGTCTTTCCTGTGCTTTTTCATACCTCCCAGAACAATCTTCTCCACAACTTTACCAGGCACTGAAGTGAGACTGACAGGCCTGTAGTTTCCAGGGTCCTCCTTCTGCCCTCCTTGAAAATCATGAAAACATTCATCAGTGTCCAGTCAGCTGAGACCACTACGGATTCCCAAGACCACTACGGATTCCCAAGACCTCTCAAAGATTGAGAGAGGTTTAACAAAAATTGTCAGAAAATAGCTAGAAAAACAGTTTCAATATGAGAAAAAAAAAAAAAAAAAAAAGCTCAGAAATATTTTTTATTCAAATGGAGACCACCTTGTACAGGGAAAAAACATTTCTGGTTTTACTTCTTCTTCCTTTCATTTTTCTAACTTCTTCAGTGAGGCAGTGATAAGTGGTTGTACCTGTTACCTGCCACACAGAGGACAACTGCATCAAAAAGACCCTTCATCAATTTATTTTCCCAACAGATACAGCACAATAACTGAATTTTGGTTAATGGTTTGTGTCAGAAGAGGTACAGCTGGAAGCAGTCACAGCCTGCTTATGTGCTGTGACTCAGACAGACAGCCCAAGGTACAGACCAGGGTAATGAAATGCTGTTCCCCTCCTCCTAATTAATTGTGAGGGGAAAGGTTTGCATTCATCATCAAATTCCTTCCATATCTCTTTGCTGTTTCTTGGGGGTACGAATTTTGCAGCTCCTGTGAATGGGAAAGTCCAAAGGCCTCTGTTTAAGAAAAACAAAATGTATTTTTCAGCAACACTGAGCCAGTCGTTTCAGGCATCAAGGCTTCCAGGACTTTCATGTCTCCAGCTCTCTTTGAACTTTAATGAACGGATACAGAGCAGAGAGCCTGAGAAATAACTAATTTGGAGAACCTCTGAGTGTCAGACTCAGGCCAGAGGAAAAAAAAAAGTTTTGAAAGAACCTGTGTGGAAATTTAGAGCACCCCAGTGACAGCTGAATTTGAAGCACCTCAGGAAGCTGAACCTGAGCACCATCACAGCCTCTCAAACTCTGATCATGGGTGGAACTGGAGGATACTTTTTCTATTTATGAAGAACAGCAGATAAAATCTGCCCAAAGGCAGCCTTCTTAAGGTAAAGGAGAGCTTCACACTTAATTCAGGGTGTATTCACCTTCTTTTGTTCCACTTCTGTTCAGATTTCAGTTTGGAAATCCAAAGGCCAAACAAATATCATGTTTATCTAGCATTAAAATGCTAATCGAGTGGGCCCATGGTGTCTTTTACATTTGTCCACCAAATGCTCACTGAAATATTTCTAAGCAATGAGCAATTTTTCCTGAGATTAAGTGATTTTTATTGTTGAACAAACACATATTGGATTCCTCATCTTACGTTTCAAATTTGGTCACACATGGATTTAAGATTCCAGCCCTGAGTAATTACCAATACATGAAAATGTTTTTAATTTCATTGCCTTTGCTTTTTTCTTTGTGAAATGACATTTGAAATGTCTTTATCTATTTTTCTATTCCTTTCATAATGACATATTTATTTGATGGGAGACCAGTGGATACAAAACCCATCCCAACAAATACAACTAACTGCAGTTGATGTACCTATTTCTTAATTAGTACATGTTGGGCCATCTATTTTTTAACTTTTTAATATATTTTCCTCTTCTCACTCTGCTGCATCACCTTTCTGGGTGGAACACACTCTTTTGTTGTTATTGTTTATTTTATTTTTTAAATAAGTTACACTTTTTTTTTCACTTCAAGAAAGACAACCTCCAAGTCAAAGCTGTTTCTGTGCTTTTTTACTCTTTTTTTGTTTGAAAACCATACTGATTGCCCATAAAATTTTTGTCAAGTAATGTATCTGATAGTTTCATAGTTTTGTGTTGTAAATGTTTTTTCAGACAAGGCCCATTCTTTTGCATTAATAAAGGTCCTGTTCCAGTTCTGCCTTGCCATGGGCCACTGCTCTCCACATACACCAGAGAATCAGTCCCTGACATGTGCCAGTCTGCTCCTTCATTAATCACAGGTTGTCTCCCTTGAATGTCATCTCTGAGGTTATAAAGGAAACAAAATGAAAATTGCATTCATCTCCCCGTGGCAGCAAAAGGATGGGGAGGGGAGGTTTTGTTGAAAGAGATTGACAGTCATTCCATGAGAAATTTTTCTTTGCTAATAAACATCCCTCCACTTCATAAATGCATATCACCTCTACTTAACAGATGTGAGATGACCCAGAGGATTGTCATCATTTAAAGCCTTTTCAGGTGTCTCAAAGGCAGATGGCCACCACTGCTGCACCTTGCATTCTCTCCTGCTGTCTCCAGGATACCAATTGCAGAGCTGAGCAACCTTCTGTTCCATATATAGGCTGTTTGTAACTTTTAGGGATTTGGGCTTTTAGTTTGTTTGGGGTTTTTACTTTTGTTTGTTTTATGTTTTGATTTTGATTTCAGTTTGGGGTTTTTTTAAGAGGGGTGTAGCCATAAAAACTCTCAAAAAAATTTCCCTTTTAAAAATTGCAGGGATCTATCTTATACAACATGCAGTGTTAAGAGAATAATACTATTTCCAAATGATTTCAAGTTTTTCACATTGTGTTTTTGTCTAGTACCAGGAAATACATCCCCTCCACCCTCAAATTTGAAATTAACTGAAGAACTCACCGACAGCTTTTAAAAAGCCAAAATAAAATCATTTTAGGTGCATCAAACCATTTCACTTCCAAAAAACTAAAATGTGCAGTGAGTTTTAACTGATATTCTGTAAACCAAGTTGAAAGGAAATTTCAGTTTGATCAAAATACTTTTTTTGTTAATGCTTTTAAGAGCAAGCCAAAATACAACATTTCAACAACACGGGGAAAAATACAGAAGTAGTCATCGAGGAATGGATGCACTGTACTCTATTAGATATGTTTGTCAGCTGAAGAAGTACAAAACATTACTAAAAAGTGATATACATACATATTGGTCATACATCTTGTATTCATCATTTTATATTTATTTCCAGAAGAGACTGCTCTGAATTACTCTTTAGATGGTACCAGATACATAACTGCAGCCTGAACACATTTCAGGGTCTGTTTTAAGAGGGATAAATTGGGATGGCGATCTCCAGCCTAAATCTTCATTTTTCTTTCATTTATTGTCAAATCCTGCTCATCTGATAGAACAGTACTATTGGAAAATCAATCCTTCTTACAGCTTTAAAATACCTTCTTCCTGGGTGAAATTATATTTGCATCTCAGAGATAGTAGCACAGGTTATAGGATGCTTCAAGACCCAGGATATTTGTTTGAATGCATAATACACTGGGCTTGAATCAGTACAGTTAAAGATAGATCCTTGTTGACATTAGGTAACAAATTGCCCATAGTTGGGTTTTAAACAGGCTTGTCCATATATTTAATGAAAGGAATGTGACAAATTTCTGTATGTCTTATGTCTTTATCACAGTTTCTAGTGATATTGCATCCAGGTTTATTTTTAAAAGTTGCTATTTCGTTTCAGCCTACCAACCTAATGGAGTTCAGAGAACATCTCTCAGAGCTGCTGAACCAGCAGAAGCAGCACTCGATATGATATGTATGCTTAAGCTTTAGGCTGCATAATAAACATGAGAGCTTCATGCCCTAAAAAATAATCACTGGGAAAACAGTGCATAAACTGCAGGCTAGAAACTGCAAGCTAGAGACATGTTTTCTTTTGGGCTATTTCCCAAAAGAGGCATCAAACAATAATACAGAATATAGTGTACCTAAGTGCTTATTACTTGAACTTTAGATTTACTTTTAAGAATAAAATATTTACACTCAGTTTCATAGTATTTTTTTTTTCTTTTCCTTCCCTCATCCACGTGATTTAATATAGCAGACTTGATTATGGTGGAAAAGTTCCCCACTGCATTTTTCTCTTTGACAGGAATATCATTCTCTTTCTAGTGACGATTCTTTTTCCTTACAGCACTTTCAGAGAAATTATGCACATGGGACACAAAACACTCTTGCAGTAGTAATGAAATCCTTTAAAAAGGTGAGCAGAAAACCATTCAAGGTTACAGCAGGACACGAGTAATTCCCAGCCCTTGTCCTGGCCTTCCTGAAGGTGCAAATTTCGTCTCTCAGGATGCTGCAGAGGAGCTGTAGGTGTGTGCTGAGGCTGCAGACACGCAGCTGCCGTGCCCCCAGCCCTCTCTGGGGAGTGATGGCTCTGCCTGAGTTACCTGCATGGTCATGAATCAGAGCATGTCTGACAGAAATAAGATAATTTAACCAGCACCCATTCCTCACATCAAGCCACTAACATCTGAATAGTGGCTATCTTCTCACTTTATTTCCTTATTCTCCTTACCAGTATCACCTCCCCTGTTCCCAATGTTTTTGTAGTTCCTGTACCAGAAGCTTTCCTCTCCATGACTCAGCCTGCCCACCTCTTCATTCCCTGTCTGATAACTCCCCATTCCCCCCCACAGTAAAAGTCACCTTGTGCTTGCCTTTTCTTTCCTGTCCCTTGTTTTCTAAGAGCTTGTATTTGGGAACAAGGATACCTTAATAACCATTCACTTACATCTACCTAAATACAGACTTTCTAATACTTGTCTTTAACAACAATTTCTTACTCCATTGTTCTTACCAAAAAGTATTTTATTCAAAGAGTGTTGAGAAAAAAATATTGGTTAAACAACTCTGGAGTTGACTGGTAGGAAATAAAGGCAGCAAACAAATTTTAGCGGGATTGCTGGGGAGGAAAAAAGAGACCACAAACAATTTGAATAAGCTCCTGTACTATTTCTTTTGTGTTTACCAGACCATATCAACAAATGCCATTCAATGACTAAGGGTGAATTAATTTCCTGGGCAAACTCTTGCCACCAGGATGAGCACAAACATAGATTGCCTGACAACCGCAAGTGTTCTCCTAACAAATGAAGCACAGAGAGGACAAAATCTCTCTTGCAAATGAATAAAAAACAAAACAAAACAAGCTGAATAAAAAATAGTTAATAATTGTGCTGTTTACATTCACAACAAAACCCCCAGCAGAGTATAAATGTGTATACTGCACTGTGCTGACAATGCCAGTCGTGTGCTTTGCAGGCCTGTTTCACACAGCACAGCATCATTTCTTCCCTAATGCAGCCGTGCTGTGTCTAATATATGGGGAAACACAACTTCCCTCCCATTCCTCAATTTGCCTGATTCATCAGATACTCCTGGCAGAGGGTGTCTGTCATGCATGCCAAGGCACAAAGAATAGCCCCACCTTAGTCTTCAAAGCAGAAACTGATAATGTTTCAGGCTTTTAAAATAAAACAGAACAGTGTTGGAGCATTTTCTTTGTAATCAACTCACTTTTGCCTCAGTCAGCTTCACAAACTGTTTCTTGGTTATTTGACTTAACGAATGCCCAAAATGTCCTGTTTTACTTGAGTGTGAAGCTTTATGTACTGCCATAATTATTATGGTCTCAGTATAACTGTGTGTCCAATTAGTCATTGAAAATCTATCTACATAAATATTTGAAGAGGTGCTTCTAGTGAGCTTGAAGGGAAGAGGCCAGCCAGCTTCCCTCAGTCTGAAGCTCCTCAGAGAGGCTAATTACCAACATGTCTCACCTCAGTCAAAAGCTGGTAATGAGCTCTCCCGTTTATATATTTGTACTGGGTTCTGTTAAATACAAGATTCGGGGTTTCACCCTTGGTACTAAACCTGAGACTCTTCACTTAAAAACTGAGGGAGGAGAAGAGGTTGTTATTATTTCTCAACTGTAACAGGAAGTCAAACACAGGAGAAACACAGATGAAATTCTAACAGGGTAATGCTGATATTAGCAAATGAAAAGAACAGTTTTTAGGGGCTTTTTGATTAATAAATACAATAACTTTAACTCCTCCTTGAGAAAAATAAATACATTTAAAGGTGAAAAATTAAATCCACCTATAAAAGCTCAATCGTGGAGAGACATTGTGTAATAGGTGCCAAAATATACTGCCCCTTGTGTGACAAACAATTTACATAAAAAAGAGAGACATTTCCAGTTATTTACATTCTCAATAACAGTCAATTATGCATCATCCCCTTTCATAAACATTTTTAACCATTATCCATTTTGGATGTTTCAAATAAATAATGGCATTTGCTTGTTACCTTAGTCTGGTTGAGGTTGCTGGGCAGCAACAAGTTACCTGCTATCCAAGACATCCATAAACCAACAGCTGGAATGCCTTAAGTGTTCTGGCTCCTCACCACACTCCCCAGAGTATTCAAATATGGTACAGTCAACTCCTTCAGAAGTGGCATGAAAAAGAAGAGATAATTTTATAATGGTCAGGAAGAGAAGAAGGAGGAGTGCGACCTTCCAATTGCAGATGATAATCACGAAGTCCTTCCAGAATGCAGTGAGGTGCTGGGGGGCATCCTGGAAACAACCTGCTCCAAGGAACATGGCCAGCACATCTCTCCAGCCTTTTCTGTTCATCTTCATGCCAAGAACAGCTCACAAGCTGAAAATAGGAAACTGTGATGTCATTTGATGGCCACTTATAAAAAAATAAAGAAAGAATAGCTGTCAAAAGATGGAAAATTTCATGTGCAACACCAAAGTATTTGTGAGATTTTTGTTGCAGAGGGGATTGTAAGAGGTGTAAAGAAGGAACAAGAGCAAAAATGCTGCTTGATGTTACCAGTGAAAACTGTGATTAATTCAGAACTGTAAACTGAGCTACTCTTTATATCTGTAGCTATACAGTGAAAAACATCAGATGAGCCTTGTGGCCTTATTAGCAGATGGCAGGACAAAAGGGAACTCTTCATTGTCAAATCACAGCCTCTGACTGACTGGAAACAGAAACTGGAAAAGCAGAATATCTGCAATCTGCAATGTTTGGATGGTTAAACACTTCCACAGAGCTGAGAGGAAAACTGCTGAATTCTCACACTTTCTTTTTATTCTGACCTTTATGAAACAGCCACACTGTGATCAAAGGCAGCCTCCTATCTTCTCAGACCAACAGTCAGAGCAGCTTTATTTGCTCAAGAGAATATATTTACATGCCAGTATAGAGTGTTTGACAACAGCTGAACTAACACATGCAGCAAAGTTTGGCAGCTGAAGGGCAAATAACTGATTAGCAAGATGAATGGAAAAATTTTATTTTTTGTGGTTGCTGTTGTTGTTACCAAACAATGCCAGCTGCTCATGACAATACTGTTTATGAAACTGGAGATTTTTCATTACTAATTCAAATTTTTTGTGTGTATTTTTTTAATGGGTAAGTCGGATGGCATGCAATCAAAATAACCTTTTGCTGCAAAAAGGAGAAAATTAAGCTTAAATTTCCAGTAGCAGCTCACAAAAAGATGGTATTTTGGTTCTAACATGATGTTTAAAAAAAGGTATTAATAAAGCAAAATTCACTTAAGCTTATGAAGTATAGACAAACATTTCTGTGATTTCCTGCATTATGGAAAATAATTAGTATAATTAATCTATCATGCTAGAAGTGCATGGGATAAAGCTTTTTTAAAGCCTAGAAAGGTGTTTTATAGCTTGTGTGTTTCCAGGGTAAGACAAAAATGCTACCAGACAGATATCCAAGGCTCTCTCAGAAATACTTTGAGCAGGACTTTAAATTTCTAGAAGGAGTACAAAATACATTATAACACTGTCAGAAATTCCCCTTCCCTCCTCTGCGAGACCACTTGTATCAGCCTTTAGTACAGGCAGTATGTGAAAGAGAAGGGGCTGGTTTTAAGGGTAGCACTGGCCCAGCACTCAAACCAGCAGTAGTCTGCATTCTCCAGAGACTTCCCAGCAAGGAACACTGGAGCAGGCTTCAGGTGCAGAATCTTCTTAAACATTAAGAATACTTGCCTTCACTATGAAAAAAAATTAGCTCATGCAGAAACAAATATTTGTCAGAGCCATAAAGCCACTGGAATTTAAATCTATATGGTAGCTATAGCTGCAAATATCCTCAATAGAAAGGGCAACAGTTTTATTTCAAGATATTCAGAGCACATTTTGAAACATCTTGAAAGTTTTAATAAACTAAGTCCCTAGCCATGCAAGGAAAAGGAATTGATTTGAGTGGTACCTTAGATGCAATGTTACAGGCAGCAGAGCTTGTTAACACATAAAAGTTTTTGCTTGAAAGGGAGCTCTAATAAAATATCCTTTAATCTTCAAATCAAAAGTGAGTTCAAAAAAAAAAAATAGAAGTCATAGCTTTCCAAGAACAGAGCCATTACAAGTGGGGAGTCCAGGCAAATTAAGGTACTTATTAGAACAACAGCATTAAGAAATCTGAGCTCCCTAGGTAGGTTTGATAATTAACTTTTGTGACAATAGTCTAAAATTAGCCTTCTCTTCTCATGTGACATTAGATTTTGTTGAACTGACATTTTCTAGTGAAATATTGTTCTTTCACTTTTCAACTGGTGCTCTGAAATAGCTCTGTCAGACCCTGTACATGTTGGCTTAAAAAGCAAAGCCTGCAGTGCTGAGCTGTTGTTCAACTCTCTTTCCTGTGAAGCAGCTGCTGAATTTTCCCTCTTATTAACAGTGCTGTCTGTGCAGGGAAAGGTAAAGGATTTTTATGCCATACACCATTCCTATTTTGGGGTGAGGGTGTCCTTTTTTTAAAAGGCTGTGATGTCCATGTTAGACAAAGAGAGACACTGTGGAATTTCATGAGGCACTTCACAGCCCTTCACTTCAGTGCTGACTGTACCTGGGTGCTCCAGTGACAGAGGAGGGGACCTTCCAGAGGGTGCCTCAGAACCAGACCCTACTGTGAGCACTTACCCTTGGATCTCCACTCACTGCAGTGGGAATCAAGGACAACAAGACAAACTACATTATCTGGCTTCTTAGGTACTGGAATTTGGGTAGTGTGGATGTTAGAGCTGTAAAAACCATCATTAAGGAGCAATTACTCAATCCAAATAACCCTGGAGTCTCATACTAAGACTTTAGGACCATCTTGTGGAAATCCAGGCTTTATTCAGGATAATTTTTAGGGATGTAAGGGAGACTAAACAAGTTTTTGATATGTTTCTTCTTTATATAAACAAGCTTTTCTCTTCTCCCCTTTGTTAAGAAGAGAACAGTATTTTCATCTTCAAAAAAACTCCTCTACCTTTTACTTGCCTGTCCTGCTGGCTAATTCCTGCTGGTAAGAAACTCTTCTCCCTTGTCTCATAGCATCAGAACCACTCCTGGCCACTAAGGAGAGCTTCATCCTTGAGATCTTTGGGGCCCAAGTTTGAGGTAGAATGATTGGCACAGTAAAGCATGCCAGCACTTACACAGGAATAAGAAGCCTGAATGATTTTGGGGTAGATTACAGAGCTTTTGGGACACTAGTCAAACTGAAATAAATGGGTAAGACAATAACTTCAGGTTTCCTCCTGGTCTCTTTTTACTTTACATCAGTTTCTCAATTTTGTTCAAACACCAGATTTTCAAAGCAAGTTAAATGAGAAGCATTTTCATACTGCCTCTACAATCATCTCACAAATCATAACCTTAGATTTCTACTTCCTTGAATAGAGTTATAACTTTGGTGAAAATTGCTCTTGTGCTCACTTTAAAAAGGCTTCTATGAATGTCAATTCATCTGGAGAGATACCAGGGCACAAAACTGTTTTAAGCCGAGCAGCTCATGTCTCAGATCAGAGGCTCAGAGTGTTCTCAACATAACCTAGTCAAACACAACGCCAGAAATATCATGGGAATGCTCTTTCCTGGTTGCTGGGCTCATCCCTTTGCACCCACTGGCAGAGAACCGGGTTTCCCCTCAGTGGGTGCTCCCTCCAGCAGCACTTCTTTAACCAGCAGCACAGCCAGCTGACGTGTTCCTGCCTTCCCCACAGACCTCTGCTGCAGCTGCTCATTTTTACCTGTCCACCAGAGCTTCTCTCTGCTGTGCTTGCACAACAGTGTTCTGCTGCTGGGGAGAACACCCTGACCTACACTCCCAACTTCACTCCCAAGAGCTCAGTGCCAGCCACTGTGTTTGGTCTGGCAGTATGCAAAGTTTACCTTCACTGAGCATTCTTCTTCCAACTATCTGGGAAAAAGGACAGATTTCTAAAGTTTTAGGTTAGAACTCGCTGTGCATTAGGTAACATTTACAGTGGAAACTAATTTTATGTAACACAAACAAGAAAAATAATCAAAGCTGGTCTCTAGCTCTGTCAGAAGCTATTTTTACGTGCAAACAAATTCGGAGATGAAAAGTCTGGAGGATGACACTCCACAGCCTGGAACTGGGGGAAGGTGTTTCAGATTGCTAATGAACTTGCAATTCTTAGTAGATGCTCTATCATTTAAGAATTTAATTATTATAAAGGGTTGGGCTGACACATTCAAAGATACATTTGAGAATCAAATGTTCAATTCTTACCAAGATGAAAGAGTGAATTAGTAACACTTTGCATAAATACTGCAGCCTAAGCAAAGAGGCCTGTGAGTGCGGTGAGAAGGCAGGGGAGAGCAACAGAATATGCCTGACAATACAACAGAGACAATAATAATATTGGTATAATTTGACAGAGATAATTTGCTAGAAAGTGTCAACATTTGACCCAACAAACACAGCAGAAACAAGAGCTCCTTATGAAGAGACTTCACAACCATTCTTAATTGGATTCACCATTGGCTTAATTGTCAAGAGCACAATTTGCTTGGTAATCATTTTAAATTTGGAATTCATCTAAATGTCAGGTTACTGAAACATTTATGACACACTTCTTCAGGTGGTAAGGCTTGCATGACGTCTGAATTATTAAATACTGAAGTAATGTTCTTGTATAATAAATAAGTGTTTTCATCAAGTGACAAGTATTTTAACCATGCTTAATCATTAGAAGTATCACAGAATCATTGAAGGGTTTGGATTGGAGAGCACTTTAAATGTAATCTAGCTCCAGTGCCCTGCAGGGTCACCTTCCACTAGACCAGGTGGCTCAAAATTGCATCCGAGCTTTTTGTATTCTATACATAGATCAGGACTCAATGTAGGCCGAGTTCCTTTTCTAAGTTGTGTTTTTCCTTTCGCTGTAAACAAGAGCAGGTCCAAGTCCTTCCTCGAGGTTTGCTCTCTGCCCCCGGCGGTCTCTGGTGCGCCGGCAGAGCCATCACCCCGCGCTGCCGCTGCTTCAGCATCGCCTTGTCCCGGAGGAATGCTCGGCGCCTTCTCCATGAAACACACGCAGATCCTGCTGCAGAAGCTCTATTTGGCCACGGGATGGGGCTCTCTGCACACAAGTGACATCCCCTCCGCACACAAGTGACATCCCCTGCGCACACAAGTGACATTCCCTCCGCACACAAGTGACATCCCGAAGCCGCCGTGCCCGGGAGCGCCTCGGGGAGGGGATGGGAAACAATCCAGGTCTGCAAGAGGCACAAACAGTGCGGAGAGAGAGAGAGCTGCTAGCATTTAACCCTTCGAAATAGGGCTCATCTATTAGTTTGTGTTAGCCACAGAGAAATGAACGGGGTGGTAACACTGCAAGTATGTACTACATGTGTTCGTGGCCCAAAGAAACACCTCACGCCTACTATTTATTATTTACTATTCCTAATATTTAGGAGCTCATCAAGAGAGGTCTCAACAGCAGAAGAAGCATAAATAGCTCAGAAGTAAGTGATGTTGTAATTCTGCTCCTTCACTTCCTTTTCATTTATTTATTTATTTATTTTAAAATCTATATCACAGACTCACGGAATATGCTGAGTTGGAAGGGATCCACAAGGATGAAGTGTCATCAAGCCCAACTCCTGGCTCTGCACAGAACAGCCCAAGAGTCACACCCTTGTAACAGCCTGAGAGCGTTGTCCCAAGAGTTTTCAAGCTCTGCTAGGCTGGTGCTGTGAGCACTGCCCTGGAAAGCCTGTTAAATGTCCAAACACCCTCTGGGGGAAGAACTTTTCCTGATATCCAACCTAAACCTCCCCTGACACAGCTTCAGGCCATTCCCTTGGATCCTGTCCATTTGTATAGTTCATAAAACCATTAAAATCGAGACCAGTATGGCTTTTATTTTACCTCTGGAAGTAGGAAAATACACTTACTCCCATTTTACACTTGCTGCACAGACACACAAAGGGAGTCTTTTGATAAAGGTCACAGAGGAAGTTCATAATAGAAAAGCAAACAGTGTGAGCCTGCCAGGCATCAACCCCATGTTTGCACCACTGGAACACCTTCATTCCTAATGGTCTTCCCAGTATTCATCTCTAGTGTAAAGAGAAGTCCTTTTTGCACCCACTGTTCAATACCATTCATATTCACTGTTTATTAAAAATAAATAAGTTGCAATTCCAGTCTGACCATCTAATGCTGTATGTGGGATAACTCAAGGCTGCAAATGTACTGGGCAGGCTGAGCTTGTGTGAGAGGAATAAACACATGGGGGAGCTGCACAGCCTGTGATGGTTTCTAACTTCAATAGAAGCAAACACAAAAGCAGCAGAAAAAACTGTCTGATACACATTTTACCTGTGGCTTCTATTTCTTCTACTTTTGCTATGAACCAATATGGAGGAGTTTATTTTAGTTGTTTTCTGATGAAGGTTAGGTTCTTCATCCACTCCATGCCAATCAATTACTTTTTCTATATGCATGTTCTTCAGCCTCAGTTTCCACTCATTTTTCCTTGTACAGCCTTGTTCATTTTCCGATACAGCAAGTTTAACTCTATTAGATAGGATGCCACACACGCATTCCTTTTTATATTGCTCAAATTTTACTTCTATGTGTTGTACTCTCTGAATTCTCTTCCTTTCTCAAGAGTCTGCCATCAACTGCTGCCATTTTGGAAAAAAAAAAATTAAAAAATCAGTCATATATTAACCCCAGTCAACAACCAAACACCATGAAGATACTCACTGTACCCCACCTCCAGCAGTGGGACGGGGAGGAGAATCAGAAAAAAAAAAAAAAAGTAAGACTCATGGGTGGAAAGTTTAAGACTTGAAGCAATGTAAAATAAAATAATTCTAACAATACAGTAATACTAATAATATTAATAATCACTCTAGTGGAAGGTAAGAGATCAAACCCAAGAGAAACAAGTGATGCACAATACAATTGCTCAGCACACACTAACCAATGCCCATCCTGTCCCCAAGTAATCAGCCCCTGATGGCCAGCTCCCCCCAGTTCATGCACTGGGCTTGATGTTCTGTGGTGTGGAATGTCCCTTTGGACAGTTCAGGTCACCTGTCCTGGCTTTGCTCCCTTGTGTACCTGCTCACTGGCAGAACATGAGATGCTGAGATGTCCTTGACTTAGGGTAAGCACTCCTCAGCAGCAACTGAAACATCGCTGGGCTATCAACATTATTCTCACACAGAATACAAAATACTGCACAGTATCACACACCAAGAAGACAACTTGCTCTATTGAAGCCAAGACCAGCCAAATGAGACAAAATCTCATTTCACTCAATCTAGAAATTAAATTTAGTTCCTGAAAACTTAGCTAATTAAAAACTGGAGGCAAATGGAAGACAGCTGTGTGTAAGCTTTTTCCCGGTTCTCTCAGTGGAGTTGATTCTACCTTGTGACTGCTCAGTAGACTTTTGTTTTCCATTCTGCACCCTCAAAATGCACAGTTCCCCTCAGTGTAGTCTTCCCTACTAATCTGTCCTTTCCATACAGAAACTTCCTGTGACAGACCTATGTATCATAAAAACCTGTATAATTTGGGGCTGGAAATGTAAAATTCCAAAAATCACATATTCATAGAAGTTAGGAGCTTAAAGTTAACCTGTCAGGACAGAAATATTTCTGAGAGAAAAACTCAAGAGTCAAGGGTAATGATTGTTATTGGAGAGCCAAGAGCCACTGTCACAGTGGGGAATCATAGAATGGTTTGGGTTGGAAGGGATCTTAAAGATCATCCCAGTTCTCCTGTCATCGGCAAAGACACCAGGTATTTATCTTAGAAGAGAAAACAAAAAGAAACTAGAAAAAGTTCCAGCTTTCAAAATTGTATTAGGTTTACTTATACCTTCAGTAATTCATCTTCAGCAACCAAAACATGCCCGCTTTGGGAAAATACCACCATTCCAATTAATGGAAACAGACTGCCCAAGACCCAAGGGCAGCCTGGGGCATCCACAGCCACACCTTGCCAGAGCTCCAAATTGCCTGTGGGCAAACACAAAGACTGAGTCTTCTGGGAAGCCTGGGAAAATGCTTTGAAGTGAGCCCTCAAAATAATGAGGAGTCAGCAACAACTGTTAGGCACTCCCTTCCCAATTCTTGAGTGTTGTGAAAATTACTTTTGTTGTCAGAGGCCCATTGCATTAGGCAGTGGTTAGTATGATAACTTAAAATATAATCCCTTCCACAAACTCTCTTAGCTCCATGAAGAAACCTAATATTTTTTTGGTCTGCCTAAATTCTTCTTGGAAGCCTCATATAGAATCTTGCTCTGTCTTGAAACTTATTTCTGATGTTCAAACTGACCTTATGAATAGTTATGGTATAGGCAGTGTCTTGTACCATCCTTTCCTCAGCAAGGACATCTGACAGTAATTTACCATTAGTTAAACTGTTGCCCTTTAGACTAAACTTACTGCTTTTGTGCCTAGTATAAGTTAGTTACTCACTAATTTCTCTTCTAATCCCCAGTAGGTCTAACTTGGTTACAATTTTCAGAATTACAGAAGTCTTCTATACAGTGCAACCTGTTGGAAACTGATGGATCATAGGCAATATGAATTAAGTTGCACAAAACCTACTTCTGGTCAATGTAATATTCTAATAAACCCATTTCCAAGGAGTTCATTCTTTAGGTCTTTGTTTTTGTTTTCCCTCTCAGAAATGCTGCATACTACTGATACCATAACAAAAGTCTGGTATTTGGCCAGATTTATTTCCCTTTTCTTAAAAGTATCTACCACATTTTTTTGTTTTTCAGCAGTACTCTGACTTGGATTTGCTGAAAGCTCTCTTGACAGCTTTGTGTGCCAGCTCCTCCAGCTTATTGTGGTAGAGGTTCCCTGACACATCCCTACGAAATGCAATGCAAGGACCATGGAATTTTGCTTCTTTTCAAGCTTATCATTTTTGTTTCCACATCCTCCTTTTAGCTAGCTGTCCTGCCTTATCAAAACATCCTTTGAAAACCAAGGCAATATTTGTGCTCGTTTATAGGAAATAGTAACCAGGCTCAATTAGAGACTGTCCTTACTGAATATGTTTCCCCCATGCACTGCTAAAAAGTTACAGCATTCCAGGCCTGTTCTGAATTCTTTTCTTTATACTGGCAAGAGGAAGGTGAAAACTTCCTTGTAAAAGGGAATATTGGATTTCTGAAGCTTTTGGTTAGTGTTGCCTGGCTATAAATAAAAATAAATGCTCACACAATACCCAGCTGAAAAGCAGTTGGATCAAATGTCTTGTTCAGCCACAACAAAACTCTGCCATGACTTGTGTCAGCAGATCACGTACACTGCTCGATAGAGAAGGATTTGACATCTGAAAGGTGCATTTTTAGTGGCAGACTGTTTGGATTAGTTCAATTACGAACAGTACTTTTCAAGGATACAGCCACTCTGTGTAATGATTTCATCTGTTTCCTTGGGGGAATTATGTGCTGAATCCACACAGAGCATCTGATTGCATTTACCACCTGCAGGTGTTTTTAAAGTCTTTTCCTGGGTTTTGAAACTTTAGAGCTTCACACATCCAATGGGTCTGATTATGGGTTTTAGAGCGGGTAGCTAATTATTTCTTATGTATATGTATTACTTCAACAAAGTCTATTGATGTATCAGTTGGCATATCAATTTTGTACATAGTTTACTACAAAGCCCGACCAATACAGAAATATTTGTACTGTGAATCCATTATTATAACAGAATGCTGAGTTTCTCAGTGAGCCCAAATCTACTTTTAAAACAGAGTCTGTGGAACCAGCTGTACGGTAATAAACCTCTCAGCAGAATATTTTGGGTTTTCTAAGAATTTCGTAACACATTTTGGAAGAGGTTTATTTGCACTTCTGCATCGTGTCTG
Source organism: Muscicapa striata striata (assembly GCA_030060385.1). Taxonomy (NCBI): domain Eukaryota; kingdom Metazoa; phylum Chordata; class Aves; order Passeriformes; family Muscicapidae; genus Muscicapa; species Muscicapa striata. The sequence continues at coordinate 2,275,334 of JAREIS010000117.1, read as the reverse complement.
CTCACATTTAAATGAAGGAAGCTCTTTCTTTGGTACTACAAAATACATTTCCATCTGTTACTGTACACTCAAACCATCATATATTGTGCAGTCAAAAAGTAGAGCTCCATTCTAACATTTTACACTTTTACATTAGGCTATAGTCTTTGAACATAAGTATTGCCTCTAATAAGATCTGTGACTTAACTTGTTTACTTAGATCTCTGATTAAAGAACAAATATTATGATCACAACAAACTCTTAGAGATTTATTTTAATAATCATTAGGATGTCTTGTGTGCCAACAAAGTAAGACAAATACTTTAAGCCACTGATTAAATCCCTGCAGGTGTTGTAGTTGAAATTGACTTGTGGACTTCTGCAGAGCCTGTAGAAGCAGCTGGGCAGGTCTACAGAAGAAAAACTTCACTTTTGAACACTATTCTTCCTTTGTTTTGACTTGTTACAGACAGTATCCCTATGATTGGGCAGATTGCAAAGGTGCAACCACAAAGGAGCACAGAAACATCTAAAAATTGAATATACTGCAGAACCTTTCTAGATCATGAATCTGGCAATATGTTTTAGATCCCTTTTGGGAACTTTAAATAATGTAATCCTCCAAAGACAGAACAGGTCTCTTGTAAGGATGAAATTTAAGTTAGAGCTCTTTTAGCAGAAATGCTTATAAACTTGAGCATTATGAAATACCACAGGAAAAGAATTGTGATGAGCAGTCTATGACCCCATTAAGACTTTCATTGTAAGAGGCACTAAAATAGCTGTGACTGTGGGTCACTCTGCTACTAAGCAAAGAATTTAATTCTTGATTTGCTATATTCTGCAAATATGAATTCTCAAATTACCAAATCAGCTTTATTCCAATTTTCTAAAACAGCAATTTGACAGAATACTTCTGCCCATCAGACTTTCAAAACGTCTCATGCACAGCAGTGTACTGGGTACTTCACAAAATTTACAATTATTAAAGTCTCCTTTAATTGTGCTTTTATAATGGATGACCTCATATAGCATATTTTATTATTGATTGCATTATATTTGAAGATGTTAATGTATTTCAGTTATTTTTTCCCTCCCACTCAGGAGCCTGGCAAAGTGTGGAAGTGAGAGAAGTGGGTTTATGTGTTTCCTCTCTGTAACAGACAGAACCACAGGAAATCTGTACCTTGGTATCCTTGATGTCCACCTACTCATACAAACAACCAGTTCACGAGTCTGGATTCAGAAAATCCCTATGCAAGTGTGCAACCAGCTGTTCTGATACTGGAGGAGATAAACTCATTTTGAAATATGAATGGGATTGAGAGTAGGTTCCTGCATATTCTGCCTGGGATTCTCCACATATTCTACCTAAGTCACCTTTTCCCTCCCATGTCTGGGATCTCTCTCAGCTCTGTGCCACCTATAAGTCTTCCCTTCTTTAATGGGATTATTAAAAAATTCAGGGAAATTGGTCCCAGCTCCCTCTGCAAGTTCCTCTCTGATCCCCATTAATTGTATTAGTGTGTAACCTGGATGTGGTTTTACTGAAAGCAAAGGTGAGCAGATTCTGTATGGAGATATGATACGATATCTGCTACATCAACAAGCAAACTGCTTAAACTACTTCATGGCTACTTTCATGTTTCTTTTTCTTGGCTCCAACTCTTTCTTTGAGTGGCCTGTGAGGCTGCAGTCCTCCAAGCACGAAGGAGCAAGTCATGTGCCTGTGAAACAAGTGTCCCAAGTCCCATGCACCCAGCCATGGGCACAGCTGGAGCCTGGCAGCTTTTTGCTGTCTTCTCCAAAGCAGAATTTACAATATGGTCCTGACAGCCTGACACAGGTTTTGGGAGAGACTAAGAATGACAAAATATGGACACCTGTGCCTCATTTTAAGTCCAAAAAGCAGTCTGGAATGGCAATAGAGGGAAAGACAACTCTTTAGGACATGATTTGTTATGTAAAAGATGTGGGAGTTACTAACTGAAAACAGAGCTAAGGATGAGCTGTGCTCAGATGCAGACAAAGCACTGTAATTGTCTGAAGTTACTGAAGGTGAGTTCCCCTTCATTTCCTGTACTCTTTTGAAAACCAGGGGGCTAAACAGAGGAGGACACACCCAAGCTGACTTGCCCACAGAAAAGTAGGAGTATAAAGTCATCAGTCATTAACTGGTAATTGAAATCCTGAATTATGGCCAGGGTTCACAACTACTCGTGGTACACAGTCTGTACATTTACAGTGACTGGCCTCAGTCTCAGCAGGTAAACTTACTTCTTTATTTTTTTATAAAGTCATATTTGGAATATAATACATTAATTATACTTCTTCCTTCAAATTATTTTCAGCAGCATGCAGACCTTTAATCATGATCTGTAAGAATTAGTGGACCATGAACTTCTTTCTACTTACTGATCTGTGTCAAGCTATGTTTATTTTACATTCCCAAAAGGGGCTATAGTGGGATTTATCTCCTCCTGTAGCAGTAGACAATTTGTCCACTGCTAATTCCAGTTTCTACAGTCCAACAGGTATGACCACATAAGTTAAATAGCTTCAAAAAAGTTAACTATTAAAATGTAGCTCGAGTTGTGTCATAAAGGTGTTATACAGATAATGAGTTAGAATCTTGATTCCTTATTTCCACACAATATGCTTCATATTTCTAAAATTCTTATTCGTGCCATGACCTAGCTTGGTGCATGGGACCAGTCTATATATGAGTTATAAAACATATCAACGTGTCTATAAAATAAGCAAAATATTCTTAAAACATTTTATTCCTCCTTAAGCAAAATCACATGTATCTAAATAAATATCCTCCATGTAACAGAGACTGAATCAGAAAATTTAATAATATATTTGGACAACATATTGCTATTAAATGTATATAGCCAGGTTATTCAAAGTTCTTACCAACCCATTCTGTATTCAAAATTCATCATTCTTATGCAACTTTACATTTTTATGAGTAACAGTTTTAAGTCCAAATTTCCTCCAAAACTGAAGTTATCTTAGACCTTCACAAGCTCTTGTATTATCTGCTCACATTCATGTGTCCTCCTCTTAAGTTAGTTGTAACAAACAGATTTTTTCAAACTGAAAGATAAAGCTGATGCAAGAAGTTCAACTGACTGGTTCCTAGAATTTGCAGAGCCCAGCTTTTTCAAGAATCTGGCAAGGCTTAAGAGTAAAGGAAGAATCCTGTCAAAAAGTCAAATATTTAGCTAAGGATCATGGAAAAAAGTTTACAAGCAAAGTACCTATAAAAGAACTTTCACCTCTATTTAGCAGTACATTTTTTGTACTCCTGCCTCTGGGAAGCCATTAGAGAACAAAATATTCAGGGTACATATGATCTTTCTAGATCATATCCTCAGTTTTACAACTCTTTTCTTTACCCTGAATTATTCAAATATCTTTGCATTCAACAACTAAATTGCAAATGTAAAGGCCTCTGCAGTCCCCCAACTGTTTTACAGCCTAATCTGCAATTTCTGTCCTCCCTATTAGATTTATTCTGCTGGATAAATATAATATGCAAGCTATTGCCAACATTATGAATTATTTGGGTGTCTCCAGAGTTTAAGTACAAACATTTTGCTCCCTGCACATTCTCTTCCAGTTGTTACCAATATGTCCTGCAGAACACGAAATGCAATTCCAGTCACATGTATACATGGTGGAGTTCAGCATCTTCAGTACATTATCAGTTTTCTGCAATAGCTCCACATGACAATACATGATGCACTTTGTGAATAGCATTTTCTTTAGTCCCATTTCCAAATAAACACTGAAATTTTCAAGTGTTGTCAGACACAGTGAAGTGAATTAGCTATTCTAAGCTATTTGTTACTCTAACACTTAAGGTTTTTTTTCCCCAGCTGTTTGTTGTGAAGACTTTTTCAGTCCTCCTGAATTGTTTGACTGAAATGAAATTATTTTTCCTCTAGATCACACAAAATAGATAGAAAATGTGATATATTACAACACCTTGGAAAATAAATTGAATTTCATTCCTTTCACCCCCTATTTCTCCTTGTAATCTCATCACAGTCAACCATAATAGTAAAATTTTATTTCATGGCAAATTAAACAATGTGGGCTGAAGAACTTGCAGGCATTACCTGAATTCTGGAATGGCTGAGTTTCTCTGATGATTCAAGTAGAAGTATGGAACTAATATTTTAAATGTCCAATGGATTAAAGTGCTTGTTTCACTAACATCTAAAGATGTGAGGGTCAGATCAGATGTTTTAAAGTGGTCCCAAAATCTGTTGTACAATTTAGAGGAATAAGCAAACCAGTTAAGGAGAGACCTAAATAAAGCCTTCACATAAATTTAAAAAATAAACCATCATCGAAATTTTTAAAATAAACCATGTTTTGTTTTTTTCTTTCTTTTCGGTTTATAGAATTTCCGAAATTATCTTGCCAGTATTCACCATTTTATGTCTTAACACCTGGATATACACTGAGTGACAGTTGGCAGTAATTGTATAGTACATCACAGCAACTCATTTAATCACTAAGAAAAAGGAACCAATAAACACAAGTGAGAAATCTACTAGCAGCACATTACTTTTTATAACCTTGTGCAGCCTAAGAAATCAGTTCATACCTTCTATCAAGAATATTATCTTCTAATAGTGTTGGATAATAAAGATCATATATGATTGCAAATCCACACCTCAGAATGAAAAGCAGTAACTACCATTTGTCCCTCAGATTCTTGCTTCAGAGCTTGTAGATCATCCCAAAAGACTTCAAAAAAATTTTTAATTGTTAAAAAATAGGGGAAATTTAACATCATTATTTGTATATTTAAAATTTAGCAATTTTAATTGCAAAAAAAAAAAATTGTATTTTAAATTTAGCAATCTCATCAAGATCAGGCTCCAGTTTACCCAAAACATGAATCATCAGATGCCCAGCAACTCACTTTCCAACTGGTTCACATTCTGCTGATCAATTCCTGTTATTTTAATAACTACAAAAAGTGCTGCCCAGAAAAATGTCAACCTTTAAAAAGAATCCAAAATTCTATTATACGCCAGTTTCAGTAACAGCACAGTTCCAACACCCCTTATTAGAATTTGGTATGACAGGTTTCCAAAACTCAGCAGTACCAAAGGTAAGGCAGAGTTAGGATAAGATAAGCAGAAGGGTTGAGTGAGCTGCAGGCACATACTCCACATCTCCACCTCACAATTCTGCTTCTATTTTGTCATGACTAGAGAGCATTGACCTACGTGATTCACTGAATAAAAATAAAATTCCTCTGAGTGTGGCTACTTCCCTGTCTTACTGAGGTGAGCTCCTGCTGCAGTCACTTTCTTAAGAAAATCTGATAATGATGGCTGTCTTGTGTCCTCTCTCCTTTTTAACTACACCTTTGTGATATCTATAAAAATGAAGCACCTCTGGAACCTGAGCTGTCAGGTTAAACATATGGCAAATTTGTCAATGGTTGCAAACTGGGGAAGAAAAGGAAGGAAAGAAGAAAACTGAAGACCAGCAGTATAAATGTCCATCTGTTTTCCTTTCTCCCATCAGAAGTTGCAAACAAATGTAGTCAAAGATGAACCAACTTATACAATAGTCCTTAATATTAGTAAAAAAGATTGATTTTATGATTGCTGAAAGATCCTTATCTATACTAAACCCATTTTTTTAAGTAGAAAGGCTTTCTGTGTTTTTTCACTGTGACATATAATAATATCTTGAAAAAAAAAAAAAAAAAAAAAAGGAGGCGGCAATTTCTATTTCTTTCTGTTCTCCAGAGAGTTCAGGTAACCCTTAAAACACCCCATAAAATGAATACCTCCACCTTCCCCCTAAAAAAAAAAAAAAAAAAAAAACCAAAAAAAAAAAAAAAAACATCACCAGGCCAAAGAAAGCACATGATCCAAAACACAAAACTGAAACTTCCATAGTAGGTGAGTTTTCCCATGCTCATAATCCTGATATGAGATGGAATTTCTCCTCCTGTATTTTCTGGCTGAATTTTAGCTTTTCTTTTTAAGAGATAGCTAGATGAACAGCTCCTTTGAAATTACTCTTTTGTATGCTTTGACAACTGAAAAAAGTAGCTGAAATCAAAGAATACAAGACAATCTCCAACTCAACTTTCCAGAGAATGTTGTTAATAACCTATCAAGTATTTAACTGAAAATAAAATAGACACATATACTAAATAATAAGCCTGAGGCCAGATTTTACATGTCTTGATTTAAATTTTTTTTATAGGCTTATTCTGGGTTTTTTCTGGGGAAAAAAAAAAGGAATTTTTGTTTACCTAAATGAGCTCATTGAAGCAACAAAACTTAAAAATGTTACCAACCCAATTATCCAAATTAAATCCAAAATGCTATATTCACCATCCTAAAGTTTCCATGTGCCTAACAGTAAATCACAGTAATCTGAATTTTAACTTATGGCACCATTACAGTAAAAAGTAGGCCTGCAAGGCCAGTTCCTTAAGTACTACTATAAAATCACTAAGATTGGGAAACATCTCTAAGTCCAACCCTTAGCCTTACACTGTCAAGTTCACCACTAAACCATGCCCCTAAGTACCACATCTACATATTTTTTAAATACTTTCAGGAATGATGACTCTAAAACTTTCCAGAGCAGCCTGCTTCAATGCCTGGGAACCCTTCTTGTGAAGGAATTTTTCCTAATATCCAAACTAAAAGAAACAGAAAAAATAGTTAAAAGTGATTATTAAATAATTTTAATATGAAGAAAATATTTGGCATACATATCATAGAAAGGATATAAGAATATATATATTCTGTTCATTCAGAAAAGGAATCAACAATCACCATTTTTTTTCCCCTGTAGTTTCTTTTCTACATTAGAAAAGAATTTGCTGTTTCAGACATAGCAGGGGACCATTTCTATGCCTCAGGAAACATGAAAATGGGCTCGCAGCTTACATCTTTGAACTCAACATTTAAGGTACAAAATTCACTCAAAACAAATCCTGAACTCAGACATATATTTAAGAGGATTCTTTCATAATAGAAGGCTGAGGTCTGACAGAGAAAGAGGTTTACTTCTTCAGAGGTTAAAGAGAAAAGATGAAAGAGATTTACTTAGATATTCTAGACCTACATGAAATAACAAAAGGAGAGCCTGAAAAATAGTACATGCCAGAAAAATCTGGATTATGGTACCAGCACCAGTAGCTATATTCTGAGGGCCTAAATTCCCCCAAGGTCTTTCTGGGAGTCAGCATTTCTAGTGTTTAGTATGGCTTAGCTGAGTGCAGATCTTCACAGAGACCTGGCCAACAGCTGGAACCGAGCCAAAATAATTAGACAACCTGAAGATGTCACAAGGTATCATCAAAGTGTGCATGCTGGGAAGCTCCTTTTAAAACAAACAAACAAACAAACAAATAAACAAACTGATAATTATGCTGTGGTCTATCTTTTAACTGGTCTGTAGTCCTCTGCTTTTCAGGGATATCAAGGAATGCTTGACAGCATAATGAGACAATTCACTATTTTCCTCCAGAGCTTGCAGACAGGCTGAAGAAATATATCAGATAAGCTGTGACATACCCCAACACACTTTACTCTAAAATAATCTGCTTCCCCCAGAAGAATTCTTTGCCGGGGTTTGTAAACAAAATTTATTCAATTCTGTGTCCCAAGATCAGGGGAAAAAACTTGCTATCATAGTTGTGCCTGTAGTAATAGAAACAAAATTACTCAATCTGAGCTAGTGAAAATGGGGGAAAGACCAGAGGACAAAGAAAAGGCTTCAGATGGCTCCACTGTCAAAAATGCCAAGCTCAGATGGTTTACCAAAAAGTTAAAGTGCTACTCTAACGAGGATAGAAGAGGCAGGTTTATAATGAACTTCCTGAGTTACCTTGGAATAGGCCCTTTGAAGGAGCAGGGAATAGAGTTAATTACTGCCTTTTTCTTGGTCTCTTTTTCCCCTATGCAAACTTCACACATAAAATGCACCTGTGAAATAACAAGCCTCCTGTTAAGTATAGCTGTGGCATATGTGCTCACAGCCCATCAGTATGCTTTTAGTGTGCAAACTAATTCCAAACAGCTTTAGGCTTAAACAGGCCTCCTCTCAACTCAGAAGCAAGAGAGAAATCCCTTCTCAGTCTCATTTTGAAGACTGCTAAATAAAGTGAGCAGAACCAAACTTTCACATCTCCCCTCTTTATACAAGGGACCACAAATCAACAGTTCTTCTTGATGTTGCAATCTGAGCCCCAACAGGAAGAACCATAAGTGCTACAGAACAACCAAACACAGCTCTGGAGGGGAAGGAAGGGTTACCAGAATAAAGCTGACCTTCAGAAAGGTCCATCTGGGCTGGGCTGCTCCTGGTACCTCCCCCAGCCAGTGCAAGAGCAGGGCAGGCAAACTCCACTGAACATTTCTTTATATGATCTTCCAACACATTCCTGTCTGAAACAAGGGGACCTATTTTATTTCATTCTCTGGGCCTCTTTTAAGCAGGCACTGCTGCTTTTGCCAAACTGATGAACAATAAAATGATTCTGCAATATTCACAAATAGGATGGAATGAGGTACTCCAGCTTTATTTTCACATGATGAGGCTTAAATACTGAGAATAACTACTTAGAAATCAAAGGCTGATACTAACTCTCTTTACTACTATTTTCCCTGACATATGTGGAATTCCTGTATTGACATTGCCATTCCAAGATTGAATTAGGAATTTAAATTGGATGCACTTCAAAACAGGTGAAAACTGTGTTTTTAAAGAGACAATATTAACATAATTAGGTTGTCTGTTGAGATCCAAGTTTATTCTCTTTTTTGTTCTAGCACTGACACAGAAGTAAATTGCAGCAAAATTTATTTTCTCTGTCTTGGAAAAGAATAAACATTAACTGGCCATAAAGTAAACTGTGTACATTACTTTACAAATATATTTAATCCTGTTAAAATAAATATATGTTCTATGTGCAAGGCTACTTATCCTTTCAATTAATGTTCTATTTTAGAGTTTAAAATATTATGCAAGCTGTTCCTTGCCTATGTTCTCATATATTTTTCAATTTTCATGTAATTAAAGATCATTACCTTAAAAAAAAAAAAAAAAAAAAAAAAAAAAACCAAAAAAACCCAGCTAAGTACTCCAGTCCAAAAAAAACCCAAAAACTTTGGATGAGTTTGTATGTGCTGCAGTTTTTCCATTCAGACAGAATGATAAAGCATTTTCCTGTTGTATAAACAAGATGCTACTGTTTCATGGGGATATAATTTAACTCTTAATGTTTTCCAGCTAACAATTAAACAAGAGAACATGACCCAGAGAGCAGGAGTTTGTGTTGACAGAAACAGTCATGGCAGAGCACCCAAATACTCTGTCAGGCGTTCCTTAAAAATTATGTGAGAAGAGAAAAAGAGAGACCTCATCCATAAGAGCATCAGGCATTTTTGCTTTGTTCCACTCTTTTAAAACTGTTGTGATTTCACAGGTTGCCTTTCACTCCTTTGAAAAACAAGATTAGTAACACAGCTTTTGGTAGTTTGCCAAAGCATTATATTGATTTAATTGTTTTTCATGGAATTGGAAATTCAGATATATTGCATTTAAAGAGTGAATGAAAGAAGAATATTGGACACCTGGAAAAATAAAAGGCTTCTTTAGCTCTAAAATATACTGTGGAAAGGTCAGGAATGTATCAACCCCCTGCTTCATTACTCTATTAGTTGGCATTGTTGGTGACATCAATGGAAGAGTCTTTCTTTTAATGTGAAGATAGGGTAATTTTGGTAAAGCTGTCTCAAGAAATTTTAATTCTGTTCAAAGGAAAGGCTGTATTAATGCATTCCTCTCAGAAAAAAAAAAGTCTCATTGCTAGGGTTACTGTTTTGTGCTAGAGAGGAAAAGCTGGAAGTGAGATCTGGAAGCTCAGATTTTGTTTTATTAAGCATTTGGAGACAGGTGCAGACTGCAGTGCCACATCTGTGCAGCCAAATTTGGTATAAAATTTGGGCTGTACCCATAGCTGGAAAGACTGACAGGTAAGAATTTTCTCACAGCTTGTTCAGTTCTGCTAGTTGGATTGCATTAATTATCAGCCTGCTTGCAGACATTTTGCAATGGATTTTCTAGAAGAGCAAAATTATCCAAATTATTAAATACACAAAACAACACATGGTACAGATAGAAATCTTCTGAGTATATTCAATTCCACTGTTTACATTGTACTGTTTACATTGTACTTGATCACTTCAATTCCCTTTCTTTTATAACTCTACTACATGGTTACTCTGGTTAGAGTTTAGTTCAGGATTCAGTAGCTCTGGTCCTAGGTCTCTGAAAGAACATCTAGCAGTCCCTTTTCTGGAGAGTTTTCTACTGAAGCATGAAGGATATCTCAGGACTATGAAAGCATTTCCACATAAAAGTGGGGTATTTTGAGGGGTGTCTGGCTAAAGCTTTGCAAAAGAGAACACATTTTTGTTAGGAACTTAAATTAGTGCATTCTCCATTACTATCACTGCAAATACCAGCAAAACAAACAGCCATGATGTGATTGTATAATATTGGTAAATCCTGGTATTTTTCCTCCTTTTACCCCACTCTTATCCTTCTTCCCCCAAAAATTACCACAGGTCAGGATAACAGTTGTTTAGCAGAGGCATGTATTGTACTTCAGTTCACATTATTTGCAACTACAATACTTGATTTGAAGATCATTAATATAGTTCTTGTCCTGTGAACACAGACATACAAAACTACAAAGTCAGTAATTACATTTTACATCATTTGTCTGAGAATACGCTTTTAATAAAATTGTATTTAATATGGGAGGTCCTGTGGTCAAGAAGGGATTGTCATAGAGTGCAACTGTACAACAGTTTCACTCAACTGGAAACTGCTTGGCAGAAGTCTCACCTGTGTACAATTAAGTGTATGTTACAAGGGTAAATTTAGTGGAGCAGTACAGCTTCAGCAGCACCTAGAGAATTCCAGTAAAAAGAACAGTTTGGAAATCCCTTGAGCTGCTTGGGTAAAGAGTTGCAGTGCAGTGTTTCTGGCACCATTCTGCATGAACTCACACATTCAGAGTGCTGTGTGAACAGGATCAGCATCACACACGATGGGTGTCTCAAAAAAGATGCAGTGCCAGTGTCCTTATGCCTTTGGGTCTCTGCCTTGTGCTCCTTCCCAAGTACCCCTGATTCTCCTTGCATTTAAGGCAGAAATGAGAGGTTAAAGCCATGGAAATCTTTCAGGAGATGATACATTTGTAGAGCCTTCACAGCAAGAGCTGAGCAGGTGATCCAGGTAATCCACCAATAGGAGCCCTTAGGTGCATGAATATCTCTGCATGTAATACCATAATCAAGTCACCAAGTTATTGTTGTAACTGAATTATCAACTGGTGTAATAAAAAATAACAATCACTTGAGTTCTCTGGAGCATATCCAGTTAAGGTGATCCTATGTCTGTTTTATTTGGTTTATTAATGAGTCTATTCATAACCTATATGAATAGCATAAAGTAGTTGTTAATAATGTAGGTTAATTGGATCCTACTTTTAGCCAAATAGCCTTTGCAAAGGATTGCAGCTAACCCTCTGTCTCCAAAAAGTGGGACATGTCAGAATTATTCAGTTAGTTCAAAGAACTAAGTAATCAAGTTACTGATTTTTTTAGAAGTATCTAAAATTTTAGTAATTGAGTTGGACTCAATGATCTTGAAGGTCTCTTCCAACTTAGTGATTCTGAGATTCTGTGATAACTCAAATTAAGACTGATGAGTGAAATTGCAAATGTTGAGAAAATTAATTTCTTACATAAAGAAAAAATGACAGTGAGTCAGAATGATCTGCTGGATTTCTGCATAGATTTAAATGAAAATATATTTAAATGAAAATTTTAATGAAATTTCTGTGAAAAATTAGATGAGTTTAAAATTACATGCAACGTGAATAAAACAGGTTGAAGGGCAAACTGAGAACAATTTACTTGCATTGGTAATCTCTCATAACATTTTACATTCTCACATTTGCCTACCTTCAACTTTCATGAACTTTGCAGAGTACAGCAGCTGTGTGCTCATAAATAATTACTAGGGAGAAAAGAGCAAAGTAATCTGAGTCTTTATGCAGTTCATCTCTTTCTTCTTTAGGCATTAGCTCACCATGGAGAAGTGCAAAATAAAAACCTGTTTAAAAAATAATAAATCACTACTATACACCTAGACTTCCTGAGGAAATGCAGCACACAGCTGACTTGACTCAGAATGAAGGGGTGATATTAAAAATCTTCAGTAGCCATGAGTCCAGTAAGAGCTGATCAACCCACAGAATGACCCAGGGATGGGCAGCATCAGTGCTATAAACTAAAAACTGTTCCTTAAAACTTAACTATGTTCAGTGCTGTCCTCTCTAGCTAGGAAAGAAGAAAAATATGTGCAAATGTGCCAATGGTTCAGTTGTATTTTCATATAATTCAAGACAGATTCTTACTGGCAGGATTTTATTCTAAAGTGTAACCAACTGGGAGAGCTATAGGATGCCACAAAACACAGTCAAAATTATATTTGCTGATGTAAAAAAAAAAAAAAAATAAAGAAGAAAAAAAATTTAAGTCTCTCCCTCCTGTGCAACTGAAGATATGTTCTAGAATCTTGACAAATTATAAAGACTGACTTTGAAATAAGAACTGACTCAGAAAGACATAGGAAATTCTAGCAAAACACCTGCATTTAACTTTAAACCTAAAATAACAGTGTGTGAAATGTAAATATGAACTTTAAATTCGAGTCTCAGTGTGGTGGCTCCCATAAAATACACCATCATAAGCATCCAAGCCTTTATCCACATGTCTACATGGAAACAAATTCAGTACCAAGAATATGAATCAGCAGGCTCCAAAGAGTTTCTTTCCACTGAAACTTTTAGGTATATTTCTTTCTCTTGTAATAAAAGGGAGCTAAAGATCACTTTATTTTTCTCTAATATTTATATATATATTGATTAGTGAAACAAAAGCACAGCGAAACAAACTATATCCACATGATTAGCTGAATGAGATTGTTCTTTTGATGAGCACAAATCAATACTGGGGTCAGGAAACAAACATTAATTCTGCTTTAAATGCTTGTCTGAACCTGCTCCACACTGTTACAGAGTATTCAAACACTCCAAGAGATAAGACTGTAAATTTCCCTTAAGGCAGTTTGAAGCTGACCCACTTCTGGGATAAGGAAATTCAGGTCTATTTTGTTGCAAGATTTTCTTAATCCATATCTACATCTTGAGACACAACGCCCAGTGATCCATCCCCACCTGTATCTGCTTTTGGTGTTTAGATCAAATTCCATGGGGCAGAACTAGGGGGACTCTCTCCCAGTTTTCTTTCTGGAAATGCCAATTCTTTTGGCTTCAAAGGAGCATTCATTGAATGGGGGGTTTTGATGCCTCTTTCAGATTGGTATGTAAAAAATCTGGGATACCACACCATCTTTATTCCCCATGGACTGTCTTCAGTTCCTTTGTGGCAGTGTTTGTGTCCAGGGTATCAACTGCCCAGGCAAAAATTGGTACAGGACAAAATTTGAGACAGTGTTAAAAAACGTTAAAAAAATAAATAAATAAATAAATTAAAAACACCATACCCGCATGCAAACACAACCAGTAACAGGCTCTCTCAAAATGAGCAAGAACAATTATCTGTCCTGACTAATTAGTAAATTCATTGTGTAGTGCTTAGGAAAAGAGGAATGCAGCTGTTTCCCCAGAAGGGGGATCTCTCTGAAGCCCTGTTCTTGACCATTTAAATAGCACATAAGAGAGAGAATCAGCATTGCTGTAACTTGCACTTTAATTAGGTGCATGTTTAAGAACAACTAATTATTTGGTAGACCCTCGATTTGCAGTCCTCTCATATGAGAGTGCACTCTTATATGAGTGCATATGAGTGCATAACTGCCAGACACAGACAGTTTCCTAATTACACCCTATCTACTGTTCCATCTATTTCATGTCCAAAAGAGAGAGGTGAATATGTAGTTCCTTCAGAGCTCTTATACTCCATTCTTTGTATTTTCTCTGTAAGCTTGCTAGAGCAGAAATGCTAAATGAAGCAGTTCAGCATAGCAGACCAGAGTACATTATTGTGCCTCCCTGCTTTAAGTTTTTTGTTCTTTTCCAGGCACCTTATGTCACTTTTGACAGTGGTTCTTCCTATTTTGCTTGAATAACCAAGGAGGACTCCTGCTCTGCTGTGAAAAAGAAGTGTTAATAAGTCTACCTCTATAACATTTTTACTGTCAGTCACTGGAAAACTGACAGAGTAACTGGAGCTGGAAGAGACATTTTTGCAATGAAAAAAGTCAAATGTTACAAACACTAAGTAATTTCTTCCAGACTTTGATTTTACTCTGAAATATGCAAGATAATTTCTCCTAACTATAGTATTTTAAAGCCAGAAATGAATCATAATATCTATAATGTGCAGACGCACACTGTAATTTAACTGGTCTTTAGTACAATGAATCTCTAGTGTGAAATTTTCCTTGCTAATGATCAGCATAAGATATGGCTCTTAATGTAATTATGAATCCAAGCCTTGCCATCTATAGGCAACTGAGTAACAAGACGATATCATTAGACTTCTCATTTCATTCACTCATACCTATAGGGAAAAAGCAACCATTATTATAAGCAACTCACTTTTTCTAGCACCAAAAGGGACCCTAGCACTGAATTACATATTATAGGCTCTACATTCTCCTGGGTAAGTAAATAAACTGTTCCATCATTGGCAGTTTCTCTTTTAAATGGATTTTTTATTTTGAATAACATTAAAGACAAGGCAGTCTAGACAAGGAAAGAACCTTTCCTGATGCCAGAAACAAGCAAGACTTTCAGCCCCTTTGGAGAGATTCCTCCCCTTGAAGTGCCAGCCTATCCCCCCATTAGTTACCTGAGGGCTTCCCAAACAGGACCCTTTCCCAGCCCTGGGCTGTTCCACCAAGACTTGGGAGCTGGCTCCATCCCATAGATTTTTGCAGGAGAGCTTCAGCAGCTGCTTTCCAGAGCCTCCAAGGTCCCCAGAGATGCTGTGGGACAATTCCCCACCTCACCTGGCCCAGTAACCTGGTGGGAAAGGTGTTAAATCTTTCCCATCAATAGGAATGCAGCACTTCCTGGGGTGGGCTCTGGGCTGATAAAAATCTGTGGAGGCCTAGAACAGAAGCATCAGCTATTTATTGTCAGATAATCCCATTTCCAGCAGCAGAAAATCTGTCAAAAAGTGGGACTTCTCTAAAGGATTTCAGAAGTTCATCCTAAAAGCAAGCACCCCATCTCTGTTGGGTGAAAGGTGGGTGTTTTTCCCTCTGGAAGAACTTAAAAGGGCTGGTGTGTTTCCTGTCCACACCCTCTTCCCTGGGAGCCACTGCCAGTCCCAGACCAGAGGTTTCTGCACAGGTCAGAGGTCTCCAGGACAGACATGTTTAAGAGCCAGCAGCTCTACAAGATGGGCAGTGTGGGCACATGTGTATGCTTTGGAAATTAAAGGGAATGTATTGGGAAAATAAACACTATTCTGTCTGCTCAACCTTGTTCTATACCATGTGTCAGGATTGCAGTTTAAAAAAAAAAATGAAAAGCCCAAAATATGTGTATATAATAGCATACACCAGAAATATTTTGCCCACCCCAACAGACTGAAGAGTGTTTGTTAGTCCTTCCACTTGAAAATCCCTGTGTGACACAGTCCTGTGATGGATTTCATCACCCCTATGATGACATTTCATCGCACCAAATGACACTTCTAGAAAAAAACAAAAAGATACTTTTTTTTTTTTTTTAATCTTCATAATTTTATGTTTCCTAAGAGGACAACTGACCTGCTTAGCAGCTAATACCTGACATCCAGGAGGTTCTCTACAACCCCTTTAATAAGATTCACTTGAAAGTGAGGGTAGCTTCCTCTAACAGAGATGGTATTATAAAGGTCTGCTTCAGAGACTGTGCACTGGGAGTTTTGGATTAAGGGCTCTTTAACACATAACAGCTAAAAGAGGAGCCAGAAGCTGGATGGATATGTTCTTAGTTATAACATTCTTATCCCAAAGTAAAATTAAAGATTAATCTTAATTATTTTGGTTTTTGGGGTTGAGGATTTTTTTTTTTTGTTGTTGTTGTTGTTGTTGATTTTGGGCGTGGGCTTTTTCCCCACCAGAACATTGGGATTGGTATTTTGCATATTCTTAAAACCAGTTAGACTGAGAAAGTCATTCACTGCACTCAACAGAGCAGTCCTCATTGTTCTACTGAGATATTCTACAATGTCCCCATTGCTCTACTGTTCAGATGGAAAATCCGTGCTGCCTGTTTGTTGTTCTGATTTTTTTTCAGTTTTCACAGAGGACAAAATTTGAAGTGTGGTGTATATTATTCTGGACTGTCTCCCTGAATCCAACATTTCTAAATCAGAAACTGAGTAAATACAGAAGGATCTCCAGATAACTTCTAGCCAAGTAAATGTCAGATAATTCTGGTGGATGATGTCTTAATCTTTTCTGTAAAATCTCTGGTGATGTAGACTCTGTCATCTTGTCAGGCTGTTTACCCTCACCTTTATAGTCAGCACTTTTTTTTTTTTTCCCTGACATCTAATCTACATCTTCTTGGCTGCAAATTAAGGTTTTAGTTCCTGTCCTATCCTTTGGAAAAGTCTATTGCCTTTGAACTTGTAGCAACCATGGCTTTATATAATTGAAGACTGTTACTACAATTTTTTTTGTGCATTGTCCTCTAAATTAACAATTCCAGGTCTATCTTTCTTTAAACTTTTTTTCCAGGACCTCTGATCCACTTTTTTGTCCATTCAGAATTCTTCAAAAGGTCACAAATACCCAAATGCAATACTTCAGCTACAGCCTTATTAAAATGGAAATACTCTGCACTTTACACACTCTATAGACAGATTTTGGGGGGTTTTTTTGCAAGCAACATGACCCTGTTGATTACTACTCAGACTGTGATTCACCTTGTTCACTCTATTTCTTCTTATGTTTAAAGATCTTTAACTTTTGTACATGTTCTTAATTAATTTTTTGGTATTGTTTACAGACTGTTTATGCAGTTCACAACTAGGCCTAATGTATAGAAAAATTGCCTGGAAAGCAAGCATGTAAGCTGACCATCCTATGGCTCAAAAGAGGAGTGCTTGCCAAGTGACCTGTTTGAAACCTCACAAAGTCAAGCTGCTGGGAATAGGACATTTAATTTAATAGAATATTGTTATCTCTAGGTGACTTCTACATACAGTCAAATTTGAAAAACAGAAGGTACCATTGGTGCACTAAAGTGACCAAAATTTATACAATACTCTGTTAAACTAAGGGAAGAATGCTGTAAGCATTAGCACCACCAATGAATGAGTTTTCATATTCAAAACATTCATCTAGCCTCCCATATATAAATTTACTATGGATAAAGGGATTTCACCCCAGTACCACAAGGCCAAATAAGGAAATAAACACAGCAAATGCACCCTAATAATTTCTGGTTTTATGCAAAGAAAAAACCCTTTCATGTTTACAGCTCTGAATGATTGATGTTCCCCAAATCTGTTTTTATATCCTCCTTGAAGCATCTTTCTGTTATTTAAGTCTTCATTTTATTTCAGCAGCTAGGCACATATAATCTTCTTCTTTTCCACCACTGCTTCAAAAAATAAATGTAGATCTATTAAAAAGTGGTCAATTTATAATAAATTGTACGCTTCCATGAAGAATTCTCTGGAACTATGCTTTTACATTAAATGAGATAAGGTGACTAAAAACCAGTATCACAGACAGAAGGCAGTAGCACTCAGCTTGTAATATGTTAAATATAAATATTCTAGGTCTACTGACTCAGACCTAGAGAGTTCCTGCAGATGAAGCTTTGTGCTATAGTGAAACACAGTGTTACAGAGCTGATACATAACAATGGTGTGTGGTTTGTATACCCCAAACTTGAGCCTCTGGGGTTTTGGCATGTGCACTGAATAGATTCAGTGAGCATTTCCATCAGTAGAAAATGAGGATACAAGAAGCATAACAGAATTAGAATCATGCCATCACAAGGATAATTGTCCTATGGGTGAGAAAATATTCTAGGAACATTTTTGTTGAAACTTACATAAATTTCTCAAAGCAAACAAACAAAAAGTAAGCAATGTTTGTTTTTTTATTATTATTTTAAAGTGTTTTCTCAAAGAACCTTCAAATAGTGCCTCATTTGTTTTGCTTCCAGGGCTGTGCCATCCACAGCTCCTCTGGGCAAAATGTCCAATGCCTCACCACCCTATCAATGAAGAATCTCTTCCTAATATCTAATCTAAAATTAAATACTATTAATAACTCTTTGCTAGTGACACATTTTTCATGTTAAATTCATCATTTAGCAACACTGTGGCCGTGTAAACTGTAGTAAAACTGTTAATAATATTCTTACCTAAACAGCAAAGCACCACACCCCATTAATACATTATAAGAAATGAAAAACTACAAAACATCTTGAGAGGAAGCTCTGAAATTGCTTAAAAATCTTTTGAGTAGTGAAGTGGCCTCCTAAATTCAGAAATTTTCTAAGACATCCCGGATTAAACAATTATAGATTGACTTAGTCAATTGGAAGGACTGCCATGAATATATATAACCAAAATTAGCCATTTTTTTTTGTTATGTTTGAACTGTTTTAGGAGGAACCAGGAGAAACCCTGAGACAGAAAATAATTAATGTAAATAATGCATGGGAAACATTTATACTGATGCTTTCAACTGAAGATATGTGATTAGCATTTCACTCCTCAGTTGGCAGTTTTAGGTCACTGGCCTAGTCTAGCATGAATAAAATCAGTGAATGAAAAATGACAATCATGAAGCAAAAATTAAAGAAAGGCTATTTGGAAAAGGAACTTTTGCTACATCAAGTAAAGAAGATTAAATTTAATACTTCATTTAATGTCACCATTAATCTGTCATTTCACTGGGTCAATATGTGCAGAGGCAAATGGAGACAAAGAGGACACCGAGGGCAATGGGACTTATGTGCCTTTCCTTCATTTAGAAAGTTAGACTCGGTAAAGATTAAACAGACGAAAAAGATTTTTCCTGCCCTTTGTGGTGGCCTTGAGCTCTGGGGTCCTCCCCAAAATAACTGAGTAGTCACAGGTTATGACATCAGGTTCAGAAGCACAACTCTTGGAAAAGCATCACCTTAGTACAGACAAACCCTCTTGCCAGTGGTTTCCAGGTTCTGGCAGAGCTGAGGAAATGGAGCAGTCCTCCAGGTGATACATTAAGCCAAAAAGCAAAAATAGCTTTTCATTATCAATGACTTGATGTGCTCTTAGTTTGTACTCTGACTTAACTCCCTGAAAGTCCACGTGTTCCATCTATAGATAGACAAAATCACACACACATACGTATACACACAAATATCCTCACTTATGAATAAAATTTAAAAAGCACATCTGCCCACTCAAATTCAGGCACGTCTTTCGACCGCAATGTCTTAGGTGTGTTCATAAAAATTATTTCTAGTACAGGGCCATGCTGTGCCCTCCAACCCAAACCATTCAGGGATTCTGATTCTATGCTACCTTAGGCTGCAGGTGTAGCTTCCAGTGCTATTAATAGTGTTTGTAGTAATTATTTACAGTAAAAACTAATCTCTTCCTATATCCTTAGAATAGCGTACTTTAGTATCATTAGTTCCTGAAAATGCAAATGTGGGCCTCATTTTCCATTACTTTTCGTAGGGAACAGCCCTTTGAAGTTATTATTTGTTGTTTGATCACAAGTATAAATGATTAGTATAGCAGCACAAAAGATGGCCCTAAATATGCATTTAAATGGGAGGGTTTAGCATATGATTGCGATAACAATAAATTCTCTTTTATGTAGAACTGCAGATACTGAAACAAAAAGATCTTCTGGAAGTCACTTCAATAAATGAGGCAATTGTTGGGAAATAATGGTAGTAAGTAGTTTTGATGAGACTTCAGTAATTTTTAATTGTTTGTCACTTGAATTTTTGATCATTTGTAAATATTGTTAACATGTATTTGGTCTCGGACACCCTGACTTCTTGGAATTTGTAAAGTCACAACTAAGTTCTCCAAGGAAACAAAAGATGCAACTTCTAAACCTTTACTGATTAATTTGCCATTAAGAGTTGCTACACTGTTCTTCTAGTACAAAAATGATTAGGGGAATAATAAGACTCATATTCTAAAGATAAAAAATTTGAAGACAAGGGGTCCTGGTCTGGGACAGATTTGTAAGGGAACTTCCAAAGGGATGTCTCCCTAAAGGACAGAATTCAGCGGCCCCTTTCCCCCCACCTGCTCGGGAGATAAACCTCCTTTGAGAAAAGTGGAAAAAACTGTTTATTTAACAAGCAAAGTACTCACAAACATGAAAAAATGAATAATTTTAAACAATGGGACCTCTCATTGTTCTGAAGAGAAGGAGTTCTTTTCGTGGGGTGTAGCTCGGCTTGCTCAGTCTCTTATCATCCCTCCTGCTGGAAAATGCCACATCCCAGGCCCTGCTGGGCCACAGGTGTGAGGTACTGCTGCTTCTCTGGGTTTTTGGTCCAGAGCAGGTTTGAACAGTTCCAAGAAAAAGAAAAGCCACAGTCCAGGGAAGTTCTCTGCCTCAGTTAGCCAAAAAACCATTAACTAAAAGCTAAGGAGAGCTCTGCTGTTCCCTGTCCATGCTGCAGACAACACACACTGAAAGAGCTGAAACTCCTATCTCTCTCTCTATGTTTTTGAATACAGCCACCTTAGACATGCCACCACTTCTCCTTTTCCCCTGCTTTACTCTCACATCTGGTTTTAATGGTGCAGAACTTATTTCTGGGCTAAACAGACAAATGGGGATACAGATACAATACAGCATCATAAAGTCTTCCCATGACACAAGGGAAAACTTTTTTTTCTTATATTAGAGAGGTAATAGTGGTACAGAAACACACATATGCAATACAGGAGCCTAAAAGAGGTTTTTTAAGTCCCAGTCCCTCAATTAAAACATTTTCTTGAATCAAATTAGAGAGATATGTTAACACAGTGTTAGAGAGTGTCAAATCCCACTGTCTCCCCCTGATTTTCTGCAAACTGTTGAGAAAGGTTTTAGAATCAGTATCTCCTGTGTTTTTTTACTGCACAATTGGAAAAATTTGTGGGAGAACCTGAAGGCAAAAGAGGCATTAGGAACATAAACGTCTATTTTATATTTTTCAGAACAGAATGTTTTCCTGTGTATGAAAAAAGATCATAGAAAATACCACATGAAAAGTAGAAAAAAGATATTAAGAATCAGTGGTTACACAAAAGATTAGGCTTGAATAGGTAAAAACGTAGGTTTTTTTAAGGTAAATAAGTAATTTTTTCAGTAGAAAATGTGGTTTCACTGATGTGTGTATGGAGCTCAGCAGAGAGCAAGTCTAGAAGTATATGACTTTCTAGGTAACTATAGTGAGTCAGCACCTTTGATCTCTATGGGCACTTGATTAAGAGATTCTCCCAAGAATTTGTGAGCAGCTTTCTATACCCTCTGTGGAAGGACACAGACAGTCTTACACCTTGATTTTACTTGACAAATGCTCTTAGTCTGTATGAGTGATGTTTTAATGTGATTCAATACAGCCACAGCACTGAGAGGCACAGACATTTATTTAGGTATAAATAAATGCTACAGGTTTGCATGTGGTGGCAAATTAACAAATATACAGTGGTAATATAGGGTCAAAATATTCATTCTAGGCTTGCATTTCCAGGGGTTTACCCTCCTCAAACCTACATCTGCTCTGCCAAAATCATCAAGGCCTGCTTCTTTTCAAAAAGCTACATTTTTTTGTTTCAGTTATGAGATTAAGGAATTGTTCTCTGTTGTTGCTAGTTTTCTTTTTACTGCTACCTATTTTTCCCCAGTTAGTGCAGAGTAAATCAAGAGATAGAGGAGAAAAATTAAGGCATTATTTCCTTGTGCTGGTGCAGCAACTTGGCTCTGTCATCTTGTAACCCCCCTTCAGACATTTCTATACCCTGATCAAATTCCCCAGGGACTTCTGTGGCTGCTCCCCACCAGTTCCCTCAGCCTTTCTCCATCTGAGAGTTGCTCCAGCCTGTGAATCCCTTTCCCAGCTTTCAGTGGTGTTATAAATGAAATTTTTGGATGAGTTCAATTTTGTCCAATTAATCAAACAACAAAGTTAAATTTTAGCAGTAATTTATTAAATATAATAATTGTATATAAATGAATACAATCTGAATATATGAATTATATAAATTTTGAGTAAATACAAAATTTAGCAGCAATTTAGATATAATAGAGGTCTGGTTCGGTTGAATAAAGCTTATCAAAACCGACTGGGGGTACGGGGAGGGATTCTCCTTTCCACACGTACCAAATCAGATAAGCCAAAAACTCGTGCTTATATACTGTTTACTAATACATATTAATACAGAATCTTCTAGAAAGCTCCTCCTTGTTTCTGTTCCTATAATCTACGTCATTGTGTTGGGTTGCGCATGCGTCACCAGTGGTCGGGGGTCTCTCATCCTTCTGGGGGTCTTATTTCCAATGAAGGCTGTGAATCTTCCTCAGTGTTCACTGTTTGACCTCACAGGTGGCACATGCTCACTAAACTTAAAGTTATAGAATTTAATTTATGTTCCCACAACAGGCCTTAGTCCAGTGTCCAGTGGTTTGGAATCATCCCAATTTGGCACAATTCAAGGTCGAAAACCTATTTCTAGATACTGTTCTTAGACCTATACCCTTCTGATCCTGCCTCCTACTAAACATCTGCAGGGTGATTTTTTTTCTGCTTTATTTAACCATTTTCTTTATCTCTTTTTGCTTTATAGCAATTAAAAACAGTTGGGTTTTTTTATTAATTATAATGTAACAATTTTGCCAATATTGTCACAATTTAATTAGCAAGAATCACATTTATAGCAAGCGGCCTCTCTCCAGTGGAGACACAGCACCTCCAGGTGTGGCCTCACCATTGCTGAGAAGGGGACAAGGATTCTCCTCCTCAGCCTGCTAGCAGCTCACCTCCTAACAGAGCCCAGGCTGCCCTCAGCCTTTCTGCTGGAAGGTCATGGTGTTGGCTTGTATGGAATTTGCTGTTGACCAAGAGCTGCAGGTCCCAAAGCTGTGTGGGCTCCCAGAGCAGACAGCAAATGTTTGTCTGCTGGACATTTTCAGGCGCATTCCCAGCTCAAAGCAGAGGGGAGAGGAAAAGAGAAGCAAGGAGCTGACAGAATCATGGAATGCTTGCAGCTGGAAGGGTCCCTGTGCAGGTGTTATGATCCCATTAGGAGAGATACCTCTGCCCAAATGAAATGGTGCAGATGAGAGCACATGGCAACAACATATGCACTTCATTTAACATGGATTTTATTTAACAAGAATGGGGAGATAGAGAGATAGAACTAGGAGCTCACATTTTGTTCTTAAGTAAAATCTGTATTATTGACTTTGTCATGTGGCCTTGTTTGCGCCTTAATTTGAGCAGAGGCCTCTCTCACTAACAAGATCTTTGCAGGGGTGTGAAGAATCCTCACATTGCAGTGCTTTTACCAATGTGCTCAGGGAACAGGCCACCCACCACAAGGTCAGTGTTCACAGCACAATCAAGTCTGTCTCATCTGTGAATCAATGAAAGCTGCATCTGCAATAAAATTTTGAGACCCTGCTGAAATACATACCTTGGCTCAACTAATTCCTCCTGTGCTTAGCTGTGCCACAGTGAATGGCTTCAGGCTGCCAGAAGGAGCCATGCAATCCTCCTCATAAATGTTTCATTTTGGCCCCCAGTAGCTCAAGTTAATAATATGAGTATTAAGGGTTTTGAATTCAAGTGCTTTAACTAAAAACTCAAACAAATGCCTGTTAGCTGTCTGTGTCTGAGGAGAGTGGGGACTGTAACCCAGTGTCACCCAAACAGCTGAGACACAGTCCTAGGGGCTGCAGTTATGACAAAAATTCCAGAGAATACATTCAGATTTGGGGTTTAGTCTGACAAGGAGAAAACAACACTAGAAGCTTCCTGGGGATTTTAACAGCATCTTCATTCGAAGAAAATGTCTTTCCCAAAAGAAAGGTGAAATAAATGAAAGACAGGATAATTTGCAGTATAATCAGCTAAATGTCAGTAGGCAACAGGTATTTAACAAGCACTGTGTGACTCTCCAATAGCTGATTCTTTGTTCTGAAAATGGACAGAAGAGAATGAATAATCCCAGGTAAGTCTGTTAAGACACCCGAAGAAATCTGTTGGAGAAAAAAAGAAATGTAGCAACAAATTAGAGAAAAAAAAAAAAAAAAAAAAAAAAAAAAAAAAGAAGGGAACAGTCAGACATGCTCAGCTGGCGTGAGCTGGAGTTTCTCATTCATCTCCCGTGGATCATGAAATATGGGGAATTTTTGCTAGAGGAAGTGCAAACTGTCAAACATAAATATTGGAAGCTAGGTCCTAAATGCACTTAAAATATTTACACAATACGTGAGGCTAATAAAGATTGTAAAGTCTTAATTTTTAGGCCTGTTTAAAACATGTAGATCTCCAACTTGCACTTGTTATGCAGGTTTGTATTACGGTCAAAAAAGCAGAAATATGTCCAGTTTAATTGCCATTATTGACAGAACTCAGTTCTTTAATTCAAATACTAAAAGTGAAGAAAAACTCATAGCAAATGTATTAGGTTTTACCTAGTGTAAAACCGAGGTTCAAAAGGGCTTCTAGGAGCTTAAGTCTCATTAAATTTGTTGAGGTTTAGGCTCCAAAATGTCCTGTGCTTTTGTGTGTCAGCATATACCATCTTCTACAAAACATGCTGCCAAAATAAGTAAGAAACTCAAGGTGCTTTTAATAGTTCAGGTTAAAAAATTCTTTACTCCCTTTACCTTAATTCTCCTGGACATAAGTCTTTCAATGTGACTTACTATTGGAAATAGTAATGTATTTCAAAATTTCTCCAGCAACAATCTACCTTTTCCCAAATTAAGGACCATGCTGTATAAGAGAGGTTCTCTGTTAATTTTTCCATTTCGAGCAGAGTAAGAGATTATGAAGGTATATTCCATGTTTCATAAAGTCATCACTGGCCTATGTTACTTTCTTTATATTCAAAATCATAATTATTTTTCAACAACTGTCTCATGTAAAAGAAAGAAAATACAATATTAAGGAGTCTCTGTGGAGTTCATAGTTGGATTTATGCATTTATAATAAGAAGCTCTATGTCTGTCTGCACAGGCCTTTACTGACCTACCCAAGAACCTTGTGCATTGCTGCCCAGTGCAGCAAATCCTCTGTGAGCAGGCAGTGAGTGGGGAGGAAATTTATTATGCATGTTAGAAATGGTTCAGTCTTGCCTCAGAGAAAAGATTTGAGGAAAGGTCAAATAAACACAGCAAGGTACTTTGTAAATGGTGTTGTTCATTGTCTTAGTAAATTTTGGAGCATAAGAATGAGAATATGGCTTTGTGATTAAGACAAAATTTCCATTTTTAAGTATCAACAGTCTCATATTCGACAAGATGTTGTCCAACTTACATCTCTTTATATGTGGGGCAAGTAAATTTTTGTGGTCTTGTACTTGGTTCAAAAGGAAAGCAAATATAAGATTTATAATGGAACTCTCTTCATCTTAGACGTGTCTTTCATTGAGTGGCTCTGAAAAAGCACCTGGGTGAGAGGATGAAAGGATTCGTTCATGCATGTGACCTCCTGTCTCCCACCTACATCTCATCTGCATGGCTGCAAAAGCTAAAAATGATTTATCCTCTAAAATCAAGAGGTGTTTCAGAATTAAAAGCTTTACTTTCAAGTACATTACCTTTTTATTTGATAACTTCCTGCCACCTTGTCCATCAAGGTTCTCACTGCTTCAGATTTAATCAGTCATTTGTCCATTCATTAATATCTTCATTGCTATTATTATTCTGTATATTGCATATACAGAAATACAGTAACTTAGCTAAACTCCTTAGGTGAATTCCATAGAGCTGCTGTGATATAAAAATGCAGAGAAATCACAATTCTTGCATATTCTGCCTTTTACACAACACCAGAAGTACACGGTTCTTCAAATAAAATATTCAGCAAAATTAGTCTCAAAAGAGACAGAAGTAACTTCACTTGTTCTGCTGGCCAAATAAAGCAGACAAATTTTGGTGTCAGTTTTAAACTATCTTCTTCATGCCTGCCTGTCAGGTTGTCTCAGCATTCTTTGAAGAAAACCTCTAATTTGCTATAAAATTATACTTAATAAACATCAGAGTTGCTGAGATACAGTGCCTAAATGCATAAAGATCATTAGCATCGCTCAATGATTCTCTCTGGCTCCAGCCATGGTGTCTTGTTGGAGAAAATAAATCATAGTTCAGGCACTGTGAGAGTTATGTCAGCTCATTTTTCCAGCAGGGGCCATTATTGCCCATTTATCCATAACTATGATAAGTCTTTCTCAGAGCAGGAGCTCTCTCCTCTTGTGGAGTCTTAAGGAACCATCACAAAGCTATCTGGCCTTGGACCAGCTCTTGGGCCCTGGACAGCCTTTTCTACTTCAATGCACAAGAGCAATTCCTCTTGGGTCTCAGCCTCACCAGTGACATGTTTGGGAAATGTTAACTCTGTCTTGAATTTTTGTAGTAATGTTTTTCAATCTCTTTACTGAGATAAATATAAGTTAGGACAGAATGCTTGGGGTGTTTTTTTAGTATCTCTTGGGTCCCTATCTGCTGTTCCTGCTGATCTTTGTGCTGACAGATGGCCTGCATCTCAGTTCCTTTCCAAAGCTTCTATGTCAATATTGTAGTAGCTGCATACCCTTCCTTTTCTTTCTTTCCCAGAATTCATTTTCATTTTGATCTACAACCTGTTTTCCTCTGTTAAGCCTAAGTAATTTTAATTTCTGCATTAATTAATCTTATACATATGTAATAGTCCCTGTGTGTTCATGGATACTGTTTATCCAAATGATTTTTGACTGTAAATATATCTGAACAGAGGTATCATCCTCACCTAGGATGATACCATCACATACCATCCACATTGCCTAGCCTGTGGAGTTTGCTTTTACTAAGAAAGAAATGAACATCAAAATCAGTCTCTCTTCAGTCTTCACTGTTTCTGGCATTCCTTCTTTTT
The DNA here is from genome assembly GCA_030060385.1 of Muscicapa striata striata. Classification (NCBI taxonomy): domain Eukaryota; kingdom Metazoa; phylum Chordata; class Aves; order Passeriformes; family Muscicapidae; genus Muscicapa; species Muscicapa striata. Next base: position 2,248,147 of record JAREIS010000117.1, on the reverse strand, counting down.
TCTTCAGCGTATGCTCCTAGTTTTTCATAACAAGCTTCTGAATTCTTTTTGCCTGCAAAATCCACTTTTTTTTTTTTTTTTTTTTTTTTTACCTTCTGATTTACCAAGGAAATAGATTTAATCCCATATTTTTCCACTCATGCCACAGGTACTTTGACCATGCTGCTTCTTTCTTTCAGTCAAAGGCAGCACTTTCCATTTCTGCTAGAATTGCAACCATTTACCACTTATTTATGCAAAACTTATTGACATAGTAATAATTTTAATTATTTTATTCATCTCACACTTGCTTTATACACTGCATTTTCAATGCACTTGCAAAATACACTTGGATTTTCTATGAGAACAATATTAGATTGCTGTATAAAATTCCATATTTTAAATCCTCTTTTAATATGATTCCTGGCAATACTATTATTTCAAGGCACATATTTTAAAGTTTTAAGTCACGGTTCTCTTTTTCTTCCTTTTTCAGCATGAAGTAGATAAACTGAAAACAGCAGAATTACTCTGTAACAACATAAATTTAGGAGAAGTAATTAGTCTTTGACTAATGATAAGAAATAAAAAGATACCATTGAACTGTGTTCATTCTACATTCATGAAGTAACAAACAATATTAGCAGGGAAAAAAAATCAGCACTGTGTCATGCAAACGTATTTTGCCTTGCTCTGTCCCTTTCCACCCTTGTTCTTGTGTTGTCTGGTCCAGCACTACCTCTGCATGTTCACCTCTACCCCTCCCCACCTCATTTCCATGGAGATTTTAGGGGTTTGGATTTGTTCTGTGCTTTAAGTCCCATGAGAGATCAGACCGGCTGAATCATGAAGGTACAAAGCCACACACTGAAAAATAACCTGAGAAATGCTTAGGAAAACAAATATCATATATCAATATTAAACACAGACATATCTGATAAACTGTAAATACGGAAAGCATTTGTGCTTCATTTCTAGAGCACTGGTTCCATTAACATAGATATTCAATGTAAAAAAACAGATTCTGAAAACAACCTGCAGCCATACTACCAGCAAATCAGGTAGTACAGTTACAGGTGTACACTGAGATAACAGTTAAAAAAAAAAAACCCAAAACCTTAATATTTTTTTCTTATGAAAGAGGTTGTCATTGTTTATTTTCTTTTCAAAATTGTCTCCTACACAAGAGACGTGATTTTAAATGCTTTTATCAGGTGTTCTGAATTAATAGAAATGTGTACTACCAACATAACTACTATTTTTTTTCACTTATCTGCTTTGCTATTAATTCTTGATTATTGTGGCAAACTAAGGATTTACTGGCTGCACTGAAATTTTAGAGCATCATTAAATCATACTGTGTGTTACACAAGTTATTTGCAACATCCAGTACGAAGAGAAAAAAGGTTTCCTAAATCTTCAAAAAGATGACATGTAAATTAGTGTTTTGCTCCCTTTGAAGGCATAGGGTAAATATTCCTGCAAGCATAATATTAAAATGTTAGAACTAAATGGCAACATGTGTCAAAGAACTGTATCCTGCACACGTCCCACGTTTCCTTCTCATCCTGTCCAACTGCTTCTTTTCTTCCCTATATGTTTCCTTATGATTTAATCAACTCCAGGATTCACCTCAAATAAAAAATAAAATAAAATAAAATAAAATAAAAAACAAAAAACCAAACAAACAAACAAAAAACCAAAACAAAACAAAGAAAACACAACCAAAACAAACAAACAAACAAACAAACCCAACAAAAAAACCCCACCACATTGAAAGTAAAATATGGAAACAAAATTCAAGTATTCAAGTCAATCCTCTTTTCAGTCCACGGGAGTAATTGGCTAGAAGCACCTTCTGTCAGCATGAGCACTTCTGACACTCTCCTCTAATAATTGCCCATCTCCCTGATGTAGGTCAATCGTATCAGTGCTGCCCTTTAGCCAATATTAACAGAAGCAGTCCTTACTTGTGTTTCACATTTGCTGTTTTGTTGTTTGCTAATCATTTCTTCTCTTCCTATTGGGCAGAAGTCTTTATTTTTTCTATCTTACAGATTTTTAGTCAAGGACTACATAAGGAATGGGCAGAGCATAGGTTCTGAACATGGTTTAGAATTTAAAGAGTGCAAATGAAATGGGTAAAGTTCATTAGTGCTGGGCTAAACATAATACAAAGAACACATCCTGGAAAAGTCTGGTATTATTACTGATGACATTAAGTCTCCTTTAGGGAAAAAAAGGAAGTATTCAGGGTGGTGCCATGACTCTGTAACAATCTCTTTAGGCCAACAGAAGTGAAACATACAACAGGCTGCTGGACTTGAGTTGGAGGACAAGTCCATGCTTTCAGGGGATGGATAATTTTCACTGAGTTATAGGGAATGAAGCTTCATTCCAGAATGCATTGCAGAAAAACAGAATATAGGAGACCCCATTCAGTGAGCTTGCACACTGATGACAGAGACATCACTATGTGAATAGTAATAGAAAGAAAGCAAGAGAAGTCAAAAATTACTAGCTAATTTCTACAGGGATAGTAAATGTAAACAACTTACAAAAAGTGATAGTTTTGTTCTATAAAGAAAAATGTGGCCTATTTCTAAAAATTGAGAAATAAGTACTGAATTGTCAAAATTCACCGCATGGAATCTTCATCCTGAAATTTTACTAAAGGAGAATTGGAAGAAGAATTGCCTCTGAAATTTAAAAAGGTGTAAGGCAGAAAGGGAAGAGAGACAGAAAAAGACAGTCATGGAGAGAGGAAGTGTGAAAGAGAAAGGGAAAAATATACAAAGACAATAATGAAATATAAAATTTAAATAAAAAACTTTAAAAAATCTTTTTACCTCACTGAACACTTTGGAAAGAGTGAGACTGCATAGCTTTTTAATATAAAATTCTGGTTCATTTTTGCAGTTCTCTGGGGAAACTGTTCTGATACTGTGGTCTTCTTACATTCAAAGGACAACTGTCAAGAGAAGCTCTTTACTTTTAGTATGAGCAATATTGTGTAGATCTGAGGAGTTAATTTTATATAAAACCAGGGTCTGATTCTACTGCAGGAGCAATAGGTCTTTTCATGGGATTGCATTATTAACAAAAAACCCATTTCCTATAAGAGTAGTGACCTTTTTTTTTTTTTTTTTTTTTTGTCTTCTAGCTAGCTAGCAAATTTTCTCAGCTATCCAGTCATCCATTTTGGGTCCCATAGACTCCCTATTGGCAGTGACTAAGATCTGTCCACTGTTAATTTTTTTGTTACTTAGTAGATCCCCTTTCTTCACAGATGTTTGAATTGTCTTTATTACTGGTGGTCTGACTGGGAGCTGTGTGACCCAAGAGCTGCTGCTGTTGCTCAGGACTGACACTGTGCTCATTTTAGTAACTTTACTTCTTTACTTTCCAGCTTAGAAAGCATCCCTATTCAACTAAAGACTATAATGCCCTCACCTTAGGAATTCTGAATTCTATGGAAGGATTTAGAGTAGAGAGAGAGGGTTACAGAGCTCTGTGAGTTGTGCTGAGATGCTGATCCCTGGGAGCAGCCAGCTGCACAATTCCAGGCACTTGGCTCCCAGGAACTGCTCTGGCTGCTCAGCAGCACTGCCTGCCTCACACACTTTATGCTACTGGTAAACTTTATGAACTGGTAAAGGGTGAGTAGAAATACTGGATGAGAGAATTTGTGGAAGTGAAATGAGAATGGCATTTACAGTGGTCACATTACTCCAAGCTGAGAAGTAAGGTGTTTATTGTGGCCCAGCAGTGCCACTCAGCCGCCTGGAAGTCAATCATCTTCCTCACAGAATTCCTACAGAGGCTAAAATTGAAAAACAGGAAAACCAAAGACTAGAAAAATGCATTTTGCAATTAACACTCTAAGGCAATGTAAGAAATATTTCTGTGCCTGATGCAATGAAACAGTTGACCAGATTTGCTATTGTAGCCAGTCACAAGCCAAGCCAAGACTCTTCTCAGAAGCTCAAATCCACCCTTCCAAGAAGTAAGAATGAAATAAACAGTGCCATATTCCCTAAACTTTTAAGATCACTAGAACCCAACCTGGTAGATATGCACATTTCTTTCCCTATATATACTTCCTAAACAGGACCAAAAATGTTATGGGAAGAGTGTTCTTAACAGCATTTTTCCTGAGACCAGAGCTAGTAAGCACTAGAAATCTCATGTGAAAAATCTGTCTCTGAAAGCTTTCCAGCTCATTCCTCCAGATTCAAATGACTTGGATGGTCTTCACATAGTCATCTAAGCTTTCAGCTGTTTATCCAAAGCAAACAGAAATTATGAAAATTCTGAAGTTGTCCAATGCTATTTGCATGATACAAGCACATGTGGCTAATCCTTGCCCCATTTAGCATTGCCCTGGTCAATTCCCACAAGAAATTTTTTCTTGACGTGGTTTAGGATCATTTAATCTGATCTGACAATGTTCAGTCCACTTCCCAAGTCCTTGAATGATTTATTTTGATTTGCTTTAGTAATGTATCCACTACTTTTTCATTAAGACATCAGTATTATATGTGACCTACATACTACTTCTTTTTTCATTTCAAGATCTAGTTTTCCACAGACCATCTGAGAGTCCTATCTATCTTAAACAGATCAAGTAATACAGTAGTTGTTCCTGGCAGTTGCTGTTAGAAGAAACAATTGGGATTTAGTGCACTGTAATGGCTGTCTTTTTCAAATTACTTCAGTGATTTATACACTGAAAAATTAGATGTAATCAAGCATACAAATAATTTTCCAATAATACTTTCATTTGGATTTCAGCAGACTAAAGAGTTTTAAGCAAAAATAGGTGTAGAATTCAAAATGTTAATTCTGATGGTTAAGATCTATGAACTAAGGATTTGATTCATAATCAATTTTCTGCTTTGAAATCTTTAAAGCTTATCATGTACAGTTCATAGGAAGCCTGAATCAGACACTTGGTTCCACCCAAGTTGGCAATATTACTGACCTTGCAGTACAAGCATCCCTTTCTGATCCTAATCTCAATAGACATAATTCCTTAATGGCAAAAGCCCAGTTGTTGAAATATGATGTATATCCTTTAATCTTTGCAGTAAAGACATAACTGAAGCATTACAATCTCACAATACATTTGTAATAGAGTGGAGTTCATAATTTAACCTATTAGAGCATGACTACAGAATTTACCATTTTTTAAACATAAAAAATGTTAAAAAAAAATATACCTCAGACCTCATGTTCACACTGAGATCTGCTGTTCAGTGCATGCAATATAGTACACCAGGAATAAACATGTTGTTGTCTAATTTAATTAGGACTAAAGCTGGTCAACAAATCTGTTGGCACACAAAGAATAAAAATTAACATTACTGAACCTTCCAAGCCCTTTGTGACCTTCTGTGCACTCCATAATTTACATACATACTCATACACAGCTTTGTTTGCCCTGATGGGTGTGGTGCTGATTAAAAAAGGTAAACTCAAGCCAAATACATTGACTTTGGCTTTAAATTTCTAGTGTTTTGCAGAAGGCCATAGATAATTTCTACTGAACAGGATTAAAGAGGTTAATCTATGCCAGCAGTCAGAGACAGGCTTGTAAGGAGAAAAATCCAATGATGCTAACCCTTCAAAAAGCTGCTTATTAACTGCATTGATGACTGACTTCTCCTTCAAGAGAGAATTGATCCTGTCTTTCTTGCATTTCCCCTTTGACCTGAGTAGTTAGTGAGTTTTTAGAACTTCCATGGTTTTCCTGACAAAGAGAAGAAAGGTCTCTGCAAGACTGGCAACATCCAAGATATTTTCCAACTTGAAGAGAAATCCTCCAAATTAATAGCACATTCAGAACAAACTCTTGGCTCTCAACAAATCAAACTCCCACTCGTTTCCAAAGTCCCCAGATTATTTCCATGTTGGGCTTGGCAACTCGATAAAATAAGGTACCTAAAACAACCTTAATGAAACTCCCCAGAAAGTGAATACTCCCACATTAATTTTGATCCCCTCACTGAGAAAGTGCCCTTAGTGACAGCTTCTACTTCTCTGTGCCAGCTTCTCTTTGCCACTGGCTGGATGTCTCAGGCCAGCTCCTCTGCTGAGGGCTGCACTGGAGGGGCAGCAAAGCCTTCTTCTCACAGAAGTCTTTGCACATATAGACAAATATACCCATAACCTTCTGTGGCCAAGCTTACACTCACACATTTTCCTGGTTTTCATTCTCCAAAAGTATGTATTACTGAGACATGAATGGAGAACTAATGGAAACTTGGGAATTGATGGCGGGGGAAATGAGCTCAGAATGATTTTGCATCTACAAGAAAGGTTCAACATTTCTTTCAAATGATAGAAAGGGAGAACAGACCAGGAGAGAGCAATGGGTCCCTGCAGTGGTGAGGGCTGGCCAGGCTGGTCTGCTGCAGAAAAGCTTCAGTGACAGCTCAGCCCAGGAAGGACAGAAAAGTGGCAGTGAATGCCCTTGTTTAATAGCACATTTTGTCAGGAGTGCTTTCTGAAGGCAATTATGGGCCAATCTCTCTGAAGGCTGATCTGCATTGGCATTAGGGGATGGAAAGAAAAATATTTTCAGCTGAGACCAGAGCCAAATCTGCCTCTGGTTTGAAAGACAGCTGCCAGCCTGAGTGCCAAGAAGTGAAATATGCACCAAAAGCCAGGACAGCCCCATGCTGGAGGTCAGAGCAGCAGCATAATCAGGAATTTCTGAGGGGAAATGGTTTTGCAGAACATTCACAAAGAGAAAAATAAATCTGATCTACTAAATAAATTGCCATTCTAAAATATTTTCTCAGCCTTAAAATTTACTCTGTCTGAAACAGTGCCTGGAGACAACCAATTCACTAAAGTAGCACAAGTATGCTGGACACCCATGGGCTTGTGGAATAATTTTTAGTGTTTATGTTGGTTCACTACAAAAGTCCATAGCCTTAGAAACAGTTGATTGAACTGCATTGCCACTGCACTTTCTAGAGACCCTTTTTCCTATTTTACTGTGATTCTGTTCTCATTGCTATGGTATCCTAGTACCTGTGAGAATAATTATAACACTGTTCCATTTAGGACAATGTTCAGAAGTATTTCACTGAAACTTTTATATGGTATTTCCAGCCTCTAGCTCTCTCCACTCACTCCTTACATAAGGAGAAATTTATAACAGTCTGCTGTGGGCTGGATTAACATTTTTTCTTTCTGAGTAGTATTATTAGAGCTTCTCTATTTACATTCATTAGGTTTATGCATTCTTTTAGCTTAGCAGATCATGAAGAATAAGCAAAAATGGAGGGTTCTTTCCACTGTTTTCTTTTTAAATGTTTAGCACTTCTAAAATTAATTGATAGTCTGCACAGAATAAAATATATTCTTTAATTTTTGCTCATTTAGCTGGATCCAAATGCATTATATCTTCAACATCATCCATATATACCCAAAAATGGCTAACAGAAAAATTCTTTCTTAAGGATGTCTTGTGATAATGAAGGCATCTAATTGAATAATTACAAATCACATTGGAATAAATGGTGCAGCTCACAAAACTATCTACTAAATTCCCTTCTGTCTGCTTTTATCAATTTCATTAAACAAAGTCTCCATTTGTTTATCTTGAATTATATCTTTTAATACCTAAAACAGAAACAGTGAAAGATTTTTCCAATTTTCCCATCCTAATTTTCATGAAGCACTACTTAGAGGAATGGGATTGATCAATTCTCTGATAGCAGCTTTCTTTAGAGTGATTTCAATCCAGCTGAAGGATAACTGCCTTTCACTTGTTTGGTGACAGTAAACAACACTTCATGTTATTTTCAGTAAGCCTTCCCAGCCTATTGTTTACAACCATGCCTCCTTCTGCCCCTCTGGTTTTGAAAGCAAATTCCCTGTTAGAAAGTAAATTCTTAATGTATTCCTTTTTTTTTTTTTTTTTTTTTTTTCCTTCCCCCGGTACATTTTCTTATTTAGAGGGAACTGTAAAAAGAGAAAAAAATAGATCTTAGATTTCCAAAGACCTTCTATGATTATATTAATGATACTGACTCAATCACCATCACTGACAACATATTCAGGAAAAATATTCAAGTAGGTGAGAAAAAAACCCAGTCTTTCTGCTGTAGGATGATTAAAATTCTAATAAAATAGATGAGATTATGGAAGTGAATGAATGAACATGTAGTACCAAGACACAGGTTATTTAAAAGAGTGTTTATGGAAGACAATGCCAACATCACCAGTTTTCTAAAGCTGTCCACAGTATTTAGCTTACTTATATATAGAAATAGACAATGCTTTATTCCTCACTGTTAGATTTCAACTCTCCAAGGCTTTGTACTGTTTTCAAACATGCCATGATGCATCTGCTCCATGTCTCTTGCAGAGAAGCTGTGCTCCATGACATGCAGTTAAAACTGACTTTTTTCCTAACTCGTATTTCACAGTCAACTGTATGGCCAAAGGGCAGTTCTGAGCTTGTCTGAACTCTTAAGCAGGCAAAAGAATGTCATCTTTTCCTTCTCACCAGTGCTGTGTGGCATTCTTCCCTCTCAGCATGCTTAAGCTCCACTCAGAGAATCACAAATTACTAAACTCCACTGCTGCTTTCCAGTTTGAGGCACACATGCTGTAGTTTGCTCTTCCACTTCATGTGAGAGGTCTATCCTGCACTCATGACAAGAAGAAAGATAATGAAGCCTTGTAGTTGAATACTCAGAGCTGGGAAAATTGGAGGAAACTGGTGTTAAATTTGAAATTTGAAAATGGTCCAATAGGTTGAACCGAATAGCATCTCGTAAATATTCATGGCCCTGGACAGAACAAAAAGGAAGGTAAAAGGTTAACATGAAGACATTACCTCCAAGAAAAGCAATGTGTGTCATGGAGGCCCATTTTGTTAAATTGTTTTCACAGAGTCTAAGGTCTCTTTTCAGAGCCTGTAATAAATATCTTTTCTTATAACTAAAAATGACTACAGGAATCAGAATACATGGAAGCAGAGTGCTCTTGTTCCCAGAAAAAGGAAACTTCTGAGGGAAAATAAATGACTTGCACAACAGGAATTTGTGGATTTGCTAGACACCATCATACTAACCTTAAGTTGGCTCTTTTCTCTCTGGCCTATGATTGCCCTTCTTGTGTCAGAGATATTTTAAGTTATGGTAGAATTTTTTAAAGTTATTGCCTTGATAACAGCAAAAGTGTTGTTCTGCAAGCTTTGCAAATGAATTGGGATAATAGCACAAAGAACTTTTCACCACTAGGTCATCATTAACTTGATCTGGTCAAAACCATAATGACAGAAAAATGTTGACATCCAATTAGCAGTGCATTGTAGCTATATATTGCAGGTATCTGGTTTTAGCCCAGATCTTTTTCACAAAATGAGAAACAATCAATTTAATTGGACATCCAGCTTGCCAGTCTTGATAATCCTTAGCATTTAATCTTTTATTTTGATTGCAAGCGCTTTAGGGGAGACACTGTTTATTACGGTGCTTGAAAAATTCTTCACTATCACCCTGGTGAGTGCTGTGTCTCTCACAGACTTGAAACAACTTACTGAGCTATAGTTATAATTGGAGACAAACAAAAGAGCTGGTTTTAACAACTATCAAACTACTGCCTTTGAAGAAGCATATGATGTGTAACTGTTATACCTAAATTATTAAATACTCATACTAAGTGCAGAGGTTCATCTTTTTATTCACACAGATTCTGAGTTTGTGCAGAATAGTTTTCTTGTCTGCTGTTATCATGTAGAAAAAATTTTTGGAAGCAAACAAGTCTGTCTCTAACAGAGTATGAAGAAAGAAATAAAATTGCCTATCTCTAAGCCTTGAGCTCTACCAGTAATTATGTACTAATGGGAGGTAATGCAAAACTTTGAGCAGATTCTTATAGCAATCCAGTCACATGAATATCTGCGGGGCAGAAAATTGGTGGCTCACAGTGACTAATCCCACAAGCACTAACCAAACTGCATACATGACCAAATGATTAATTCAATGTGACTAAAATAAGTAGGTACCAGAAATTAGAGAAACTGAAAGAAATCATCTACTTCATGCATGGGCATTTCTCAGATAACCTTTGTTTTCATCTCCACAGTAACATACCTTATTAATTCTTCATCTGTGGTACACTAAGGTTTGCTGGGCACAAGAGGGGTAATAGGACTAAATGGTCTAAGCCTTGTTTGACCTATGCAAAGAAATGTTTCTCTGATCAGAAAATCTGATGAAATAAAACCACATTCGATAAACATCAAATAAACATGGCTTTGGTTTATGGCTCTCAAAATGAGCTAGAGAATGAGGGGACTGATCAGACTTTGGGCACTATATGAATTTGACAGTGACTGAGAGAGAAATGGAAAGGGGAAAAGGAGGGGATTTAAAAAGCAGAGACTGCATAACAGAGAGCCAAGGGAAAGGAACAACCATTTAAACATTAATTTTTGACTTCAGAGGTCTTTAATATTGGAAAGTGATTAACAACTGGGTGAAGGAGGGAAGTCAAAGCAGTGGTGAGATGAGAAGGGCAGAGCTACCTACTGCAAACACAGAGGGAACACGGCTGGAGGGAAGGGTGAGTAGCTATGCTGGCAGGCACAGGAGCTGGGACTGCAGAATTCTTCAAACTGTTTTTGTTTTAGAAATCCAACTTTTGATGATACTGCCAGTAATTAAGGTCACCACACTAGGGCATTTACTGTTTGCAGTGAGAAAAATCATCCTGAGTTTGACAAATAGCATTTTTGTTTGTCTTAACTCCTCATCAAACAAGACCTAGAATTTTTACTCAGCTGCAGGAACAATTTTTCTTGCCTCTCTGAAAACTCAGAAGATTGGATACTCTCACAAGATTTCCAACATATATATGCCTGCAGAAATATCAGCAGAGACAATTTCCAAAGACTCCATTTCAGTACCAGAGGTTTAACTTCAGAAAGAAGAAAGATAAATATGAGATGGAGGATATGATTACAGAAAAAACCCCAAAAACAACCATGCTCTTTATAGGCTCACTAATTGAAATACAGTGCCACAATACATGGTTGGAGCAGTTTTTACCACCCAGCCTAAATAATGAGTAAAGAAAACTTGTATCTGCTACACAATACTGATTAGGTGTACCTTAAATGACATCTGTGTACAGAATGCTATTGCTAATGTAACTTTTTGTCTACTAGATTACTGTTCTGACTTGGAAGAGACAGGAGAGGAAGGTGGCACCAGAGAACAAATGAAGTGTTATTCATAGAAAATAACATACAATGCAGTTTCTGTTAAGATAAGATGGAAAATTCTTGAACTGAATAGGTGGAGCACCTTCAACTCATTAAAGCCACTGGCATTTTGTGAGGGTGATTCTCTCATTTCTTTCTAATCATCTCTTCTCCCAACACCTCTGTTGGTAGCAGAGCTGGTTCACAGCTCAATAAAGCAAGACTGGCTCTTCAGAAGCCCACTGGAAATAGGGCTCAGCCTGGGCTCTTAAGAGGAATATCTCTTGAAAAAAAAAATTGCATCCAATGATTTATTGGCAGTATTCATGTTAAAAGCCAACAGAACAGAAATTGCTTTTAAATAAGAACAGGCTCAAGACTACAGATTCAACTAGATCCTTACTCAGAGCTTCAGCTTCAGGTTGTGATTTTGCTAAGCACACATAGGATCTCCAAAAACAACTCTTAGTAGGACATGCAGGGTACATTTTTAAAGCTGGTTCTACAAAGGAAAGCACAGCTCCTGAGAGGGAACCGATTTTGCAACCACAGAAGTATTTTCTCTATCTTTAATGAAAAAGAAGACAAAAATGTGGGACAGTAGCTTTGCATTAAATACAGCTTTTAAAAATATTTCTTTCTGTGAGCAGCAGCAGCAATTAAACATTACTATAGCCTCACCTGAACTCACTGTTCATATATCTGACTTTTCAATGCATTGAGCTTTTTTCCACTCAATGTCTTAAAAACACAGAGCTTAATGAAGTTTTAGTCCATGACCTATGCTCCTGAATACTACCTGCTGATGACAGATATTATCAGCTAGGTCTGTATTTCCTTCCAGCAGAATATTTTAATAAAAACAATGCTCCAGTTTAAGAATACTGGCAGAAAAACTGAAACTTATCATCTGAAACACTTCATAAACAAGATTGTTGTGAGGATGAAGAGATGAAAATTTGCATATTCATATTTGTTACTGAAGAGGAATCTTCAATAGATGGCTTTACTCACTACATTAAAATTGTGATATGAGGACATAAGAAAGGAGGAGCAAAAGGATTTTTAGTTAAAGGGTAAGAACCAGCTGAAAATTATGATATCCTTTGAATAGGATTGGAAGGAGTCCAATGGATGGCTTGGGATGGCTAAACAGTGCTCTCATTTCTGTCAATTGTCTTTCCTCCAAGAATTTCCCCATTTTCCAAAAAATCCATCCCAAATATTTCTGATCTATTTTCTAAGTGTGGACTGTATCTCTTTGGTTGGGTAGAGCTTTGCTGAAGCCCTGAGAGCTGGTTTTCACCCCATCCACTTAGCTGGAGATCCTCTGCTTTTTCCAGCTCTCCTAGGAAATAAGATGTAGACACTTACTCAGCACTACTTTTTATCCTGTGCTTTCTGCCAACTTCTTATCACCCATTCTTTCTTCCCTTCCTCCTCTCACTTTTTTTGTCTGAGATTTTTTTGAACACAAAAAAAACTTGTAGATGCAACAACATATCAGATGTACCCAGAGCAGTCAAAAGGTTAGAGAGTAATAAAAAATAACAACATTTTGGCCAATCAAAATTCATTGCTGCAATTTTAAGCTACCTGTACAGACTTTATTGCTCTGTTTAGAGTATGTGGGAGGTATTTGACAAGCAAGGGTGCTCACACAGCTAGTCTCTCCTCTTTTTCCTGTTCCTCTGAAAGTGGCTTAAATAGATTTCTCAAAACAGCACTAGTGTCAGGCACCCACTCACCATTTATCTTCCTAAGCAATTAATCACAATCATGTGCAGTTTAAAACAGTTCCTGGCCTTTTTCCCTGAAATGAAAGAGTCACTCTTTGCATGAATATTACTGGTCATGAATCAGAGTGATTTCCAGCCGTGCCATCAGTTATAAACACAGCTGACTGATGTGCTGATAGAGCTTCAGTGAGACTCCTGCAATGAATTTCACTGGCCATCAATCACTGTATCCTCAAAGAGGAGACTCCCCTTCACTCCTCTCCTCTGACCTGAAGCCAAGGCACCAGTATTGGCTTCCTGAAGTTACCAGGCTGTGTGATGTCATAAATACACATCTAATCAGTTAACCAAGTAAAATGCTGCCTCTCTCTGTGCCTTTGTTGCTTTCAAATCTCAGATCACGTTGTCAGATCTTTGCATTAAACTAGCACTGTCAGGGAAATCAGCAGAGCTTCCTCTCCAGCTTTAAGATCTCATGGCAAGTCAATATTCCTCACACTTTTTACAGGGGAGAGACATGCATTCAGTGGTCTAAAGTGTGATTCTGTTTTCTCTCTGTGGACACACAAAAACTGCTGCCTCCAAGCTGTTAGAGAGTGCTTTTGATATGTACACCACTGCACAAATGATAAGTAGTAGCCAAAATCTATCACTTTTGTTTCTCAGTGATAGCATTTGTGGGAAATTAATCTTGTGCTGGACTGTGAGCAAGGAAGAGAAAGACTGGGAATTTGAATCCTTCCTACCAAAAGAACAAGAAAATGGATTGCCTCTGCTGCCTGTAATTTTAAACACAAAGCAGTGTGAGAGCACAGAATTCAGTAATTCTTCTGGATGTTGTGTAAGGAAAACCAGAGAAAAAAAAAAAAAAAAAAAGGCTGAATTTGTTTGCTCTTTAGATGGGGAAGTATCAATCTACAAGTGATGGAGGAAATCTGCACTAATGTGAATGAATTCATCAACTCCTACAACACCCACTTGTCACCCACACAGACACATTCATCACAATGCAACAAATTTTACTTTCATAAATTTCATTGATGCACAATCAGCCTGTAACTTTCAGTATCAAGACTACCCAATAATGTCACTTCCTACCCAGTTCAGTGCTTCTGGTAGCTTCTGGTAGTCATTTCCATCACTTTCAGCTGTGATCTTCAGCCAGATGTGAATGATTCCTTCACATATTTCAGGTGCCATTGATTGTTCCAGACAGAACCAGCAATCATCATCTCTGTTAACCACCGAAGCAGATCTTTACTCTTCACCTCTGGTTTTCACTGACCAAGAATTCTTCCTCATGACTTCCTGATATTACCATTGATTCCTTCCAACTACTCCAGTTCTCTAAATCATTCTTTCAATAGCTGGAAATCTAAGGCTTGGCCCTCATCCATCTAGGGTATCTAGTCCTCACAGGTACCAACGGAGCTGCAAGACACCTGTGGTGCATCTTTAATGCCAGGTCTGCATGGTGAGATATGGCATGAGTGGTCTGGCAAAGCCAGGCACCCTTGTGTCTGAAGGATGCTGGGAGATGCACCTGCTCAAGAGCCATCCCACCAGGGCCTGCCTTGAGGGAGACAACACTAATTACAGATTTTAGCACAGCTGGAGTAGCTGGTTTATACAGGCAGCTGCAGAGCTGTCTACAGCCTGCTGGTTTTGTCCTGTCTTTAGAGGCCTCGCTGTGAATCCCTCCTTCCCTTCAAAGCTCATCCAAACACGGTTTACTTCTGGTCCTTAGTCTTCTAATGCTTAAACTTGGACTTGTCTGGTCCACTAATCCCCATACCAGCCCCATGACTCACGAACTATATTCTAACTGCTGACCCTATCAACCAGCAGAGCAAGTGGTCTCAGCTGAGTTAACCACAACAGTCAGCAACTGACAAAATTCAAACTCTCCCTATTCAGGAGATCCCCCAGAGCAGCATGAGAGAGCACCTTCCTCTATACCATCAGTACCTCATCCTTTTTGGTTGGCGTTAGTTGGGGAAGGGGACTGGGAAGAGATTTGACAAAAATATTTTTGGAGCCATTTTTTTGGGCAAATGGGAGTAATTCTCTTATGCAAACTCAAAAAATGATCAATAGGAAGTTCAAGTCACCTGCACATGCATGTAAGAAACACTCTGTACTGACAGGACCAAAAATGCCAATATTTTCAGTAAGCAGAGTAGAATGAGTTATGACTGTCCATTATGAGCAAAAGAACTCTCTGGTCAGCTAAAACATTTTCCAGTACCTAATTTAACCATTTTCCAAATCACTTCCAAAGTGATTGAGACAGTAAATTGTTCACTTTCCCCAGAGAAGTTCATGGGAGGTACTGTAACTATATCAGAATACAGATTCAGAAATGACAATTCATGTGACCTTTTCCTCCATTTGCCTCGTGAATGAATACCCATTAGTTTTAACAATAATGCAGATGATCACAGGCTATTGCTTGTTTTTGATTCCCCTGAAGCATTAAGCTTACTGGAAAAAAATATTCTGAACATTTCAATATAAGAGATATGAAAAAAAGAAATAATATTAGTCTAGGGATAACCTAATTCCCATACCTGAAATATTTTGCATTTTGCAAGAGAAAGAACTCTTGACTCAGTCTCAACAAAGGGTGAATGACCTTATACTTAATTTCAAATAGATAAAGTCTGTCAAGATTAGAATAAGATTATTGAATGTCTCCTTTCTTTTTCCTGGAATTGATATAGTACATCCCATGACACAAAATCAATAGTGTCTAAACGATGTAGACTGAACAGTCTCTAAGAAAATAAGAGCATGAGGAATTATGAATTCATCACACAGAACTCCCTGTACATGCAATTTAGAAGTAAAAGACAATGTGCTTTGGTGCAGAGGTCATCACCAGGCAGAACCCAGTGGATTACATTCCTCAGGTGGGGAAAGCTGCAAAGTATTGAACTATGACAACTTCATTGAGAGCCTGGGAAGGAGAAGCACCGAGACCTCTCTTCCCACTGTTACTGCTATCACATATAGTGCCCATCCCCTTAAGTCTCATCTGCAGTAATCCCAAAAACTAACACTATCTCTCCACTGTCCACCTGCTGTAAGGTTTTAACACATGAAAATTAATAATAAATGGTAGACAATGGACACTCATTTAGAAGTAAAGAACACCTTGTCCAATTTGCTTGAGTCTGCACAGAAAATTTTCAATTACTTTGAATATATAGATTTATATAAAATATAAACATACCCAGATAATCTCCTCTTTAGAAGTGCAATGGAAGGATGCACAGCTTTGAGTTTGACAGACTAAAATCTTATGTCCTGAACCTATTTTTGGTATCAAGTATCTTATGCCCTTTACCTATTTTTGGTACCTATTTTTAGTACGAAGTTAAATATTCCATCACATTCTTTCTGATGGATGCAGATAACTGGTTTCCATGTTTGAGAACTACAAGCTGAAATTGCTCTTCTCTTACTTTGTTTCTTTTGTTCTTTGTACATATGTGCACTTTATTTTCTTTGCTCATCAAATGATTTTAGAAAAAAGATTTACAACCAGAGCTGATTTAAGGTGGAGAAGGGTGGTTTAAAACTTAACGAAAATGGTCTGTATAATATTCAGTCTGATCACTGCTCAGTAGGTGTGCCATAACAAAATATTTACATTCATAAAGAAATCCTTTATCTCCAGCTAGGTTCTGGGCCCTTCTGGGTTTCTGATGATGCCAGACTGTGATTAAGCCTTGGTTTAGTATTTATTTTGTGCTTGCTATTGCTCTCCCCTATTCTCTTTGGCTTAGTTGACCAACCCAGGAAACCCTGAACCATCAAAGACATTTCCTTGCCTCCCACTAACCAGGTTGGTCTCATTACATGGCTTTAAGCTTTTCCAGGATAGGAGCTTTTGGTTTTGCATTTGAACCAGGAGAGGCCCTTTTGTAGGTGAGACAGCCTGCACATCAGGCTGTGATCCTGGCCTGCAGCTCCTCACAGCACTGTGAGGTGGATAAATAATCATGGTGAGTCACAGCACAAAGAGATACCTTCCAAACAAAGAAAACATGCACAGAAGACTGCATTCCTTGCTGATGATTTGAATGATTTAGCAGCTGGTTTCCCCTTACAGCAAGAAATGGCATATAACAGATAAGCAGCTGTAGAAAAAAAAAAACTTCACTTACTATATGCACCCCTGGAGCTTGTTGCAGATGTACATTTTCACAAAATTTTGTCCTTAGCATTCCTAGTTTTGCTGGTGTTTGAATAAGGAGTATTGTGTTCTAATTTATTTTTAATGCACAACTTACCCCTTACTGCCAGCCCTTCTTTGAATGAAATGTTGCTTCTCCATGAGTATTTCTGCATAAATATTTTAAAACTGAACTAAATAAAAAATCACCTTATGACTACTTGAGGTTAAACTGCTGAAAAAGCACAGCAATTGCATTCCACTTTTACATTTATTTATTTATTCTCATTTAACATAGCATTATATGTTATTTTGTGAGGAAATCTCATTGAGACAAACTCTGTTTTACTCCAGTTTTCACTAAATGACAAGACAATAAGTTTATTTTAAACATGAATTGGAATGAAACAAATCAGTTACTGATACAGGGCACCTGTGCTATAATCTAAATTATGGATTAATGGCTGCAGACCTATTTAAACCTGGTATTTAAAAAACCCAAACATTTTCTACACCACACAGACTCTCTAGTCCGAGTCCCTTTGAAATCAGGGTGTGCTAAAAAAACAACACATATAGAATATTTTTAATGCAAGAGAAATTACCAGCACAGAAAATGATCAAGAATCCATTTTATGATCAAACTGAATGCTGCTTCAATACACTATGAAAAAAATTTCAATTTTGTGTCAGTAGTGTGTATCTGTATGTGGTTTTAAACAGATATTTGAAAAATGGGCCATTTACCATCTGAAATCTTGTTATATCAACACAAAGGAAGAATAAGAAAATTATGAAGATGCAGAAGTGTTTAGGGATTACACCTCTGAGGACCCTATTCCTCATTTTTTTTATCTTTATGATTGAGAAAGTCCAAATAAAATTATTTCCATAAAATTAAAAGAGAATAGGGAGTTATAGAAAAAGTTTCATTACAGATCATAAGCCAACTCTGAAAGAACAAGGATACAAACTGTCACCAATATAATAGCACAAGAGAGAAAAGAGAATTGGTTCCAATCACAATTAATGCCAGTTGAGGAAGTTTATTACCACCACTGAATGAGATATTTTTTCTTCATATATCATCAGAATCAAAATCCTATACCTAATGTCTTTAATCAGTTTTGCCACAAAGAGTAAATGCCCCAAGGGTCTACATAGCAATTCATTTTCACAGGAAAGATTTACTAGAAGTGTGATTAAATGGAACTGAAATATATTTGTTTTGCCCTCAACTGTAGGATGAGAGCACCATCCTCCTCAGAAGCCAGGAGAATCTGGGCTGCAGCCCCTGTAGACAAGGTCAACTGCATTTTGTGGTAAATAATTATAACAAATTTAGGCTACTTTGGCAAATTTGCAGAAGCAAATATCTGCTTAATGTAAGAAATCCACTTATGAAGAAAAGTCAGTAAAGATCATCATGAGCTCACTGTCTTGAGGAATACAAATCTCTCTAATCAGAGCCGAAAGCCTAACTGGCATGATGAAGACTTCCAGCATGGTTTGGAGTGCTACTTAATATTATGCAGACACACAATCTCTGAGATGAAGCAGCTTTCCTTCACTGCCTGCCTTGTTAATGAGCATGTTCTTCCATCTTGAATAATAACTACAGCCCCTGCCAGCTCTTGGATGACCTGGGTCTGGGCTCAGTGTGTCTTCCCTGAAATGCTAAAGCATCTGTCAAGGGAAATAGAAAATCATGTCCTGTCTTTAGAAAGTGCTGAACTGAGTAGGTAGGCAATGAATTGCACTGCATCCTTCCAATTAATGAGTAATATAGGCTTAACTAGGCAGGAGAGGAGCTTTGCTCCTCAAAGAGAGAAAAATCCCCAAGAGGAAAACCAGTGTCCTCTCCTCAGACTATACAGATATGAATCAATCCCCTTTCCTTATAAGAAAGTATATTTGCTCTGTGCCAGCCCAAGTACCTTTCACTCTGAGCTGGATTTCCTATCTACCAAAGCCAGCTTGGGCTTCTGGGCAGGGAGGACTCCCTGGATTTAAACTGGACTTGACCACACTCAGACTGAAACTTACTCCTTCTGACAACTCCCTTCCTTCCTAGGTGTCCTCATCCCAATTCCTGCCACTGGCTCCTCATGTAAGGCCCTTTCCACAAATTATTTCTGTTTCTTTATCTATCCCTGTTGCCCACTTGCTGCTTGTGCTGCTGTGCTGTGATTCTGACTTTTCAGATGCTTTTGTCATCTGAACTCTCCTTCTTTGTCATTTTCTCAAGGAGTTAGCAAGCATAAGATTAATAGTTCAGCCCAGGCCCTCCAGAAATAGTTGGGTTTAATCAGTGTTTTGCCACAGCAAGAATAGTTTATCCAAATGTTTAACTTTCTTTAAAAGCCCAATAGTTCTCTGTGAAATGCAAATGGAATTTCTTTAGGTTGGTTAATTATTATTCATTTTCTTTATAGTCCTTTATCCCAACCACATAACCCTAGCATGTGGACTGCATCTCTGTGGGATTTTTCTAGGGTTCTTTTTAATCCTTTCACATAAAAACATACATGTACAGTTGCAATAATTAATGTTAAAATGCAGCCTTATATCTAGCAGTGTTAGCACAACGAAACACAGGGTGACCTGGGGTGTGGGAGTTGCAATGTATGACCAGTGGGAAAACAATGAGACCCTCACAAAACAGCTTTCCCAAAGAAAAAATTGCTTGAAGCTACACTCTCTCTCCCCATATCCTGTACCTGAGTGATTCAGAAATAGCCCTGGACTCGTGGCACCAATAAGCAATTACAGCCATAAAGTAGTTTCCAGACAACTTTCCAGAATCATGTCAGACCTGAACATGCTTTGAATTTATCTCCAGACCTTCACACATACTTTGGAAACATTTTGGAGGTGTGTAGTAGTGGGTCTTGTCCATAAATAATCTCCTGGACCTTGTGGATGTACAGAATCTTAGCACTCACTGAATTACTTTCATGTGTAGCTGCAAGGATTTAGGGGCAGACACTGACAGAAGCACCACTGGCACAAGTGAAGCTGTCTGGGCTTCAGAGTAGCTGGAAACTCCAGAACTCACTGAGTGTGAGCCCAAATGTAGATGTTAACAGACTTGAAAGATAAGGCTCATTTCCTGCCCCTTCAGGCTCCCAGCATTTCTCGTTGGGGAGAAGGTGCTTGTAAAATGAGCCTTGCACTTCTGAGGAAAACATATCCACAGGCTGCTACCCTGAGGAAAGCAGAAATTAACTCAACAGCTGTAGAGCTGTTTAGAGCTGTAGGTGCTGGAAGAAGCTTATGGTGCTACTGGCACTTGGATGGAGGTATTCACACAGCAGTTTCAAAGCACCTGCCCATTCTGTGTGTGTGAGTTCCTGCTCTGAACGGCTCAGAGATGCCACTGTCCCTCCAGTCACTGCAGAGACGTCTGGGTACTGCTCTAGGTACTGCACTGTTACAGCAAGGAGCTCTCAGCTTCAGCTCTGGGTCCACACTCCTGATCAGCCACACCACAGCACCATCTGCCTTCACTGTGGCACTTCAGCTGCCCTCTGGGTGGAGGAACAGGACCTGGGTGTTTGAATCCAGGTCCAGTTGCAATGTGGCTGCATCTGCACTGTGCCAGTGTCCAGCTGGCTACCCCAAGGCACCCGAGCACTTCACTAAGCTAAACAAAGCTGCCACACCTACCCTCAGAACCCAGATGGGCAGCTCTGTGCCACCCTTGCCATCCTACCTGACCTGCTGGAAGCAGCCCTTTCATTTCATAAACCACTCACTGTACCATATGTATAGAACAGAGTAAATGAAATATGTATAAGGCAAACCCTCTGCTGTGCAGAGCACGTATCTGGAAAACTCTGCAGACTGCTCTTTTGTATGGCCACATCCATTCCCAACCCCCCTGTAACATGTTGCCTCTCACACAGCAAAAAAGACCAGCTTCTCCTCACTATATTGAAATGACAAAAGGTTTCTACTCTTCTCCATTAGTCTATAATCAGTGAGCTGATCTTTTGGGTATATTTCAGAGCAATGTGATTTCATTCACAGTCCTGAACAGACTCTTTCAGGGTCCTGAAACAGGTGATTTGTCATCTATTTCCAAACAATGCTTTAGGAACTCATTTTACAAAGTATATTTTTGTCAGTTTTTTATTTTATCCTAGTTAAGCCATGATTTTAAAGATATCTAATAAAGGTAATGTTGGATTATTATTTTTTTGGGGGCAATCTCTTTTTCAGAAGTTTTCAATGCTTCCATTTTCTTCTGATGAATTGTTCCCAACTGTATTTCTCTTTCATTCAGACTTTGCAACAAATAGAAAGGTAGTGTAGTCATTGCAAGAAAAAATCACCAAACAGCATAAAGAAAGTTTTGAGAGTATTTTGTCAGAGATATACCTAATCCAGAGGAGCAGTAGGAGCCTCTCAGTAAGTGTTTGTATTACCAAAATGTAAGAGATTAGTTCTCTGGCTTGAAATTAACCCATATTCTGTGAAGAAATTTGAAAGAAATGAGAAGGGACTTCACCAGGGTACTATGGGTAACTCCCTTCATTCTGCTATTTTATAAGTCTTTGGTCATCTTGAATGTGATCTGTCCATTGGATGCCTTTTCCCCTTGTCAAAAATCTGTTACCTGAGAGCAAGCCATAGTCTTGAGCTTACTACCCTAAAACTAATTCCCAAATGTGGTATAGACTATTTTAGGCTGGAAAATGTTGCAGCAGACCTCTCATGGTGGGGGTAAAAATGAGCCAAGACACAGATTCTCATTCAACAACATAAAAAGAGTCCTGGTTTATTCTTCTTTACAGCTTTGCCATCCTGACTGACTACAGCAAGCTCCTACTGTTGGGTCCAGCTGCAGACTCTGACTACTGGCTATTTCCTACTGGACTATGACTGCAAGTGTTGATTTACAGAGTCTGACCACAGGCTTTACTGAGTTCAGCTATGGCTGCAGGCTTCAACAGCAGATTCTAACTGCATCAGACCCAGAGTGACCTCATAGCAGATCTTTTACTGAAGCAACTCTCTTCTTGTTTCATTCTTCTTTCTGTCTCTCTAGACTCTTCTTCAAGGCTTCTCTATCTCGTCAAGGTCCTCTTTCTCCAAGCCCTCTGCCTCCAAAACCCTCCTGACCAGCCACCACCTCTTTTATCACACTTACCTTTATTAATCACAGCTGCAACCCATTAAGGGTTATTCCTCTTCTTTGGTAATTAGTATAACTTAGTGATTTACCAGGGGCAAGGTTGCCTGTAATCCCTTCTTCTACACCTACAGGAAAAGACCTCTAATATCATCAAGTTCAATCATTAACCCAGCATTACTGTGTTCATCACCAAACCCTGTCCCTGGATGCCACATCCACACATCCTTTGAACACCTGCAGGGCTGGTGGCTCCACCACCTCCATGGGCAGCCTGTTCCAAAGCCTGGCCTCCCTTTCAGTGAAGATGTTTTTCCTAATGTCCTATCTAAACCTCACCTGGCACAACTTGAGGCTGTTTCCTCTCGTTCTCTCTCTTGTTACCTGGGAAGAAAGACCTCCTTTGCTACAGCCTCCTGTCAGGGAGTTATAGAGAGGAATAAGGACCTTCCTGAGCCTCCTTTTCTCCAGCTGCTCCTCATCAGGGTTGTGCTCCAGACCCTTTCCAGCTCATTGCCCTTCTCCAGACACACTCCAGCCTCTACTGAACACAGGATTTGAGGGGTGCCTCAGCAGTGCCCAGCCCACAGGGACAATCACTGCCCTGCTGTGTGCTGCCTGACTGATCAGCTCCACATTGGTGCCAAGAGCAGTAGTGACTTGCCTTATATTCATACACATTACCAACATAAAAGAATTTTAAAGGCCATTTAAATACAGAATATTTAATCACTGCATAAGTGAAAGCTATCTGAAGTTTTATGTGAATCTCAAAATCTTTTTCCTACTTATTCTATACTTTCTCAAACTTCAATATTTTGTCAAACCAGAAGGTATGCTTTGAGTGCTGGAAGTTGGTGCAGAAAAGTAGTAAAGGCAGTTTTGCTCTAAGGCAGATATGAAATGTACTGCAATAAATTTAAAGGAAAAAAAAAATCCTCACCAGAGACTCTCTCCCCTCCTTTTCAATTGTAACCATGCCATCGAGCAGAGAAAGAATAAAATTCACTCCACTACTTGAACACAAAAAAGGAAGAAAAAAAAAAAGGAAAAAAATAGGAAGAAAAAAAAATTTTCCTTTTTTTCTTGCCATTGTCTCCCATGCTTATCTCCAGCTAACTGATGCTTTTCTTTCTCCCTGCATAGTAGCATAATATATATATTAGCATTATATATACATATATATATTAGCATAAATATTTTTCCCATAAGGGAACTTTGTTTAAACCAGTTTTCTCTCTGATTTTGGAGCAAAGTGAGCATCATCCAGAACTCTTCAGTACCTCCTCAGTACTGCTAGCACTGCAGCTTGCTCTTCTTTGCAGAGATTTGCTTGGTGACAGCCTTGCCAGAGTGCACCAAATTATTGCTGAAGTTCCCCTTTTTAAATAAACAACTGCTTTAGTGCCTGGATTGACATTTACCTAAGGATGAAAAAGCAAACCACAACTTATCCTTCTCCCACTCAAGGAGCATTCTCCACTTCAATCCAGGCACTTTGGAGGCTCCTTTGGGCAGCAGGAGCCCTGCACCACTGCCTGATCCCACAGGCACCATTTTCCTGGCACTGCTTCTTCATCAATTCCCCAGATAGAGATGCATTTTTAGTGAGCAACCAGCATGTTCAAAGGAAGTATGTTATTTTCTTTTTGCTAGTTAAATCTCCCTATCTGAAATTATTTCTTAATCCTGGAATACAGTGTGATTTATGTGGCAGTGCAGTTTTAGCAGCTTTGCTTCAAATTAACCCAGGAAACCTATATATACCAGTGATAATTATGTGTATTAGCTGCTGTTTATACTGGTACAAGCTAAACCCAAATAAATTCTACCAAAGTTACTCCAGAAATTTCCAAGTAAGTGTATATATCAGTTTAGTTTTTTCAATCAAGTGCAAAAAAAAAAAAAAAAAAAACCATAAATACCAATATAAACTGGTAGCATTCTAGTTTATACAAAGAAGGTAAACAGATAAAGCAGATAGCTGTAGTCTTTTATCAACAAAAGAAATAAAATAAAATAAAAAACTTCCTCAGTCTGTGATACAGATCCTGTTTTACTCAGGTTTTACTGTGCCACCAGAATATTGCCTACAAAGAGATGAGGAAGACAACAGTTGAAAAAAAAAACCAAAAAACTAAACTAGCAGGGTGTTTCCTGAATTTCTCGAGTATGCTAGCAGCCATCTTTTCTCTTGAATCAAACTGAAAATTATTTTTGATACATTTTCCGGGGCACATTTCACAAAATACTGTAGAAATCTTCAGAAAGCCAGTCTGATTCCCTTAATTCAAAAAGTAGATAATATTTTTATAAGATACAATTTATAATGATCACATTCATGATAAATTATCTATTGAACTTTCCTTACAGAACAGAAAGAAACTACTTAATGTGGTATGAGTTTAAATTTTACCCTACACAATGTAAAAAATGTCAAAAATAGTGAAAGCAAATGAACCCAGTTATAAAGAGGATTATTTATGCTCTGAGCCCAGTACTAAAAATAAACAACTACAGCTATGACAACTGGAGTTCTTTTAGAGGATCAGTCCTTGACTTTTGCTGAGACATAACTTGACCCTGTGGAGCAGAGAGCCAGCTTCCTGCAGGACTGAATCTGACACTATGGCCAGATAAAAGCAGTGCTCTGGATATTGACACAGCATTCAAAAGGTTAATTCACAGCATAATTTACCATCAGAGGAATAGATACGTGTGCCAGCACTGTTATCAGGAAGACAACTTCCACACTAAACCAACCTCAAATAAAAAATTAAGAATTGGAAATATGAATCTTATTTGCAGCAAAGATGCTTTTCATTTGAGTGGCAGTGCAAAAGCATTCAAGTGGGTATGAATTACATTTCCTGCACTTTGAAAGCTTTTTATCTTGTCAAAATGGTATTAAAAAATTTCCATATAAGTATGGATCCAATAACTTAACCAAGCACCCTGCCTAACTGGGTCATCTGATTTTTTTTCCTAATCAAGTGAGTCAAGAATGAGAAGGTCCAAATGGCTGGGTTTTTGCCTCTAAAACTAATATTGTCAAATGTTTTTCTTTCCTTTTTTATCCATCCTTTTATCTCCTGTGAGAGGGGGAAGAGGGAAGCAGGGGACCTTGTTCTAGTGCATCAAATAGAGTAATAACTTTCTGCATATGAGGTTGCTGGAGCCACTGCAGTTATTCTCCTTTCTCTCTTAACAAAGAGTCAAACTGCATTTTTATTTTCTTCATAATCAACCAAATTAAACTGCTTAAAAATACTTAGGAAGCAAATGGTTTCAATAAACCTTAAGAGATGTGGGGGCTGTCTAACCTCAGTCTGTTTGGCCCAATAAGAAAGGAGAGAAAGGAGGGAAAGGAGGGAAAGAAGAGAGGTCTTTTGCAGATCTTGTCTCTGGGTTTTCTCAGGCAAGAGGCACAAGTGTCTGTTTGGAAAGACCTGATTTCCAAGTACTGCCAAAGTGAAACTGTCAGGCTGAGCCTCCACCTTGCTTCTACTGCTTTTTAAAGATAGAAAATTGGCATGCACATTTGGCTGGCTGAACTTTATAAGAAGGGCTATTTACCTTAGAAAGAACGAGAGTTTGTCTACAAAGATTGAATCTTTGCAAATACTTACATACATCCATATTTAAAATTGTGTTTGAAGTCAATTGCACAGCTTTTATGCATGCTGAGTGTGTATCCATGCATTTGCACTTATACAGGCATTTATCAGTACACAGAAAGACATATATTTGAGAATATTTCACATGAATCATATAGATCTGCTTTAGTTGTTTCCTGGGAAAGACAGTATACTGCTTATTTTAAGATATTCTTTCTCCTAATTGCAGTTCCAGGCATACTGCCCTTATCAGAAGAGCAGCAAGTGGAAGCACTATAAAGACTTTTAGAAGGTCACTTAAGTAACAAGAAGGCAAAACAGTCCTCTACAGTTTCAGTGACTTATTATTCAGTTATCTCTTAAGGGGAAAAAGAGAGCACACTTTATCCTTTCATATCCCCAAATATGCAAGCTTCATAATTATCCTAAGGTTCAAAGACTTATTAATTATTTGTATTTCTAATTCTCTAATTTTTTTTTTTTTTTTTTTTTTTTGCCCTGAGACACTTTATCACCAGAATGACAATCAATCCCCAGAGTGCTGCAGGGCAGTCAGTCTGTTTTGTCTGCTAACCAGACTGATTGGCACTAAAGCAGTGCCCCAGCAGCAGAGTATTAGGATGGAACCATAGAATTGTAGAATATTCTGAGTAGGAAGGGACTCTAAGGATTGAGTCCAGTTCCTGGCCCTGTACAGGACAGTCCCACGTGCTTGGAAGGATGTGTGAGAAAGGATAGAGGGACAAAACACCCTGCCAGAGGTACTGAGTCAGTGCTGTTTTAACCATGGCCCCTCTTCACCAGCACTACCCACACCCTTCCAGGCTGAGAGCAACATCTGCAGACCTAGATGGAGAGAGGAAGCAAAGTGTGCTGATTCCACATGTCCTCTTACAGGAGTGACCTGCTATTCCTGTTTTTCATTCCTCTTGCACATTTAGCCAGATGGCTTAGCTGGCCATCAGCAAAACATCTCAGAAAAGGTCTGTCGCTGTCTGATTAGGAACGGAGAATAATGCAGCAACACACACACAACTTCTTCAAAGCAGCAGGAGGAAGTGATTTATTGCAAAGCCATCTCATTTATATAAGATAGATCGTGCAAAACAAAATAGAAAAGGCTCATTGGTCCAAGAAGGCAACACTTCTTTGAAAACATGCTTTCTGCAAAATATCACGAGACACTCACATGGCTCTGCGATCAACAACAGGTGTTCATTTATGTTATTCATTTTTCTCTCTCTTGTTTATCTCTGAGAAAAGTCCCCAGCCTGTGAAAGATCCGAGTTGGAGCTGAGAAAGCCAACAGCCTGGGAAAAATCTGGATTGGATTTTTCCACAAACCTTCAGTAGTGTCCACAAATGTCCTAATGCACCTAATGTATGAATGTATGAAACCAGAATGTACTGTTTTACGACACCTGGAAGATGTAAACAATGTATGAAATGCTGGTAAGGCTCAATATTTCTTGGAGGAGATTCAGGCAAATTGAAGTTTAGATTTTCCCACACCAGCAGAAGCTGAAGACCATACATACCTTTTGTGCATTTAAGCAGCACTCCCCTCCTGCAGAAAATTCACACTTGAATGAATGAATGAATTAATTAATTAATTAATAATAGCTGCAAAAATGAAGCAGAACTTGGACATAAAATTCTTACAAGTTTAGCAAAATGCTGTCATGAGTTTTAAAGTTGTTAAAGTTTGGCATTAGGTCTAGCATTACATAAAGTTTAATATTTTGTCCTACTTTTTGTCTGCAGTTGCACTTGTCATAGGCTCCCGTCACCACTTCGGATTAAGTCAAAATGCTTACTGTAGAACAGTGTTTGTTCTTTTCTGGAGGAAAATGAAGGAGTTAGCAATATTCTGAGAAGCTTGTCACTGCTGATGACACAATACATAAGCTTACACAAAACAAAACCAGGATTGGAGATAACAAGGCTCCTTCCAAATAATCACTGGACGGCCATTGCCATCCTGCAAGAGTGATGCATTGCTTCAATATGAAACAAATGGGAGTTAACAGTGTCAATAGAATAGAATTTGCCTTCTGAGGTAATGTAATGTATCTGCTGAGATAATGTCACTTGAGTGAAATGAAATATCCCACATAATTTCCTGCATTTCTTATCTCCTGGCTACTCTTGAAATGTTAATTTCCATTTAACCACTTGCTTTTACCTCAGCAAAATAGCAGGTAGATCTGTAGCATGTTGAAGAATCTAAATTCCTTTCAAAAGTGTAGTGAACGTTGTCTTATTGCTTGCAGAGATATCATAAAAAGATTTTAATTTCCTCAGAACTTGTTTATCATTGGAAATTATTCAGCAGTTTAGAAACTACTTGTATGAATTTGCCAAATGAATAGTGCTGAAGATTTTGATATTTCAAGGATAAAAGGAGGACCTAAGACTGAAAAAATGCTTTCACTCATCCAACTAGAAAAGAAAGTAAGCTATTAGAGAGAAAATTTCTTTGAAACAATTGAAAATTACAAATTAGATTTTTTACAAAAATGGTCAATTTTCCTTCATGGGTTTTGAAAAGAAAGTTTGAAATTGTTTCTTTTGGAAGCCTAATATGCCATGTTATTCCCCAAAAAAACAAAAAAAACATGTATGTTTAAGAGTTAATAGTGTCTGTAAGATTTGTAAACCACTGATGTGGAGACCAAAGAGCTTCCATGCTTGGGCTATTCACAGTTTCCAAAACAATTTAGGGAAAAATTACCATGTGAAATCAGTACATTAGTTCAAAAGTTTATATTCTGGGATTTTCAAAGCTTGAACAAACTAGAAGAAAGAGTAAAGCAGATTTTGTTTCCAGTTTGACTAAGCCAAGAATTTGGCTTTTACTAGGAGACTTGCTCTGAAGATCAATTGCTGAAGTTTTCTGCTGAGATTCACCCCCTAAGGAACTTTTATCACTGTCCCTGTGGCTACACTAAATAGAGATCTCTTCATCTGGCATTCATATTGAATACATCTTTCTAGACTTCCTATGGAAAAAAAAAAATGTTCACTGTAAAATGTTGTTTACTTAGTTGCACTCTAAAAGTTAAAACAAACCCCCAAAGATTTGGTGCTAATGATGTAGTGGAAAAGTTCTGTAGATTTTAAATCAGACCAAAATATTTGAGGAATAATGAGACTGAATGGTTTTGTTTTGTTGTTGTTTTTAATCTATTCACCTGTCATCTTAACGCTTCAAATTTGCATTTGTTTGATCTTATATACAGTATTTCAGTAGAAATTAACATAGTATTATTACTGTCACAATTTCTTTTGCCTTTTTTGAGTTTTGTTCCTTCCTTTTACTTTTGAACCAGTGAGCATAAAATAATAGTTTTCTGTGTACCTAGAGAAAGTGGAAAAGGGAATGAGTAAGGCTAGTTTTGTAAAGCCTAACTTCTTTTCTAAGAATACAGTAAATAATTTAGAAAATCTTACATGAATACTGTATTCACAACTTCTTCAAAATGAAAAAATGGGGCTTATATTGCTTTCTGCAATCAGTGTTCTGTTTTTTGTATATTATTCACATTATTTTAATATGAAGTGTGTAACTGATAAAATAGCTTATAATCTACCCTATACTTATTTAGCCTTCAACAGTTGCATGAAAGAGAGCAAAGAGATATATATGATATAGTGTTTTCCATCTGGAAAGCATTTTTCTGGATTCACCCTTCTCTTGTGAACTGCCTGTGGGGAAAACAAACCAACAAACCAACAAACTTGTTCCAGATCTATTGGCTTTATGTGAAAAACTCTTCTTGATAAAAAGTACTGCCATTTTCTTAAATAAATATATGCAAATTTATCTTTTTTTTTTTTTTTTTTAATTTGGTAAATCTCAGTATCTTCTATTGAGCTTTCTTACATTTCTTCAATGGTAAACTGTCTGCATAACATGAAATTCAGCACTATATTTCTACACATTCATTCTTGAAAGGACTCTTACAAACATTTTAATAATTCTTCAAATCAGAGTATGAAACAACAAATGGTGAGCATGACCAGACAGGAAAGCTACTGTGAAGCTTATCCATGTGTGAGTTTATAGATATTCATTTTCTTCTTGCTCTTAGGAGGAAAGTGGAGTCTTAGGGAGCATGTCATACCTGAAAGCTGATTCATATTTTCCAGTCATTGCTGAGTATTTGTCAGAAGACAGAAAAAGAAAAGGAGAATGAGGAATTATGTCAGATCTTTTTTTTTCTTCTAGAAGAGGTTCAGTTCAGTGGTTTTTGCTGTGAAAGCATCTGATGTTGCTATATGAATATGAGCATTTAAATTTAAGGACTGCCCACCTGTCTTATGCTTCTTTTGTTGTCAAGGTTAGAACTGGTTGCTTTTCTTTTTTCATACTAACTATTTCTGGGTGAATATAACAAGAAGCAGAAGGCTATGACCAGTTCTCATTTTCTTCCATGCTGAACAGTTGCCAAGTGCTGTGAAGGACCCAGTTGTGCCATAGGAGGAGAGGTGAGATATATTCATTACAAGAAAAACTCTGGGTAGAAATTCCTGGTACTTCTTCCTGTTCCTAATAAAAAAGGGATAGCAAAGGGATATTATTTGTATACTGAAGCATGACTGATTTAAATTCTGACAATGTGTTCATGCTACCTATATTATCATATTTTTGTAAGACTTCAAAGCTATGAGTAAATCCTTGCATACTCAGAAATATGAAGGATACTGAGGGCTAGAGAACCTGTGTATTCCTTTCCTCTCAGCTCTGTCCTTGGATATACTTTGAACAAGCTTCAACAAGAGTTTCAGAAGTAGATTCCTATGGCTTATTCTTTTTTTTTTCCCTACCAGAAAACAAGTGATGGATTTTTTACAGTGAGCCAAAGCAAATAACAGAGACTTCTCTTACATTCGTAAGTGCATTTTTTGACATTTATTAATTTTCTGAATAAAGTTGAAAGAAGCAAGGGAAAAAAGTTATGAAACAGAGTCCTGCTTCACAGTAAGTTCAGAACAGGTAATGTCTTCCTGAAACTCTTTATAGAGAGATTATACACACTTGTATTTTCACAATTTATGATTATGTAAGAGTGTATACTGATTTATATTACAATCGTACATGTGTAATAATGCTCCTACCAGAACTGGCATACATTGATTGTCTACCTTCTGTTTTTAAAGATGGGCAGGTAGTGTTTAGAGAACTAGATGCAGCAGAAATGATATTCAGACAATATTAAGAGTAATTGCACTTACCTCTCAGTCCAGGCTATAAAGAGAAGTCTGTTTATTCCCTGATACTCCCAGATGTCCCAAGAAAAAATTATTAAAACTGATGAAAACATGATTTTGAAATCAAATTACCCAAACAATATGTTAACAGACAATATATGTTAAAGATACTAAAGATCAGGTTGAGTTTCAGTTTAAGTAACCATTAACATCTTACATTTTAGGAAAATGTGTGTAATTAAATGCATATAAGCCATGCAGGTATACTGCAGGTAGGTATTTTTATTAAGATCTATGTAAAAGCTTTTGCATCAGTTAAAATGAACCAAGATATTTGATGTATTTGGAAATCCCTTTCATAAAAGGGTACTTGAGTTTGAAAAATTTCATTATAGATAGATTTTACAGGCAGCATTAAGTATTTGGCCCTTTTTTGAACCAAACAAGCAAGGTAACATGGTCTTATTCAACTCATTTTAAAGATATTATAAGCTATTTGGAAAAAAAATTCCATAATTCAGTTGTGTTAGGTCATAGTTTGGACTTGATTGTCTCAAACATCTTTTCCAACCTAGTTAGCTTTCTGATTCTATGATTCTGAGTAAGAAAATGTCTGCATAGTTAGAGAGACATGCTAATATTGCTAGGATTTGGAAGGAGGAATATGAACAGAAAGGAAGAGCAATTACAGTGCAGTCAGAGAGACACCTGCAAAGCTGTGAGGGAGCTGGAGACATGGAAATGGCACAAGTCCTTCAGCAGAGGTTGTGAAATACCCATTGATGGGATGGGCAGAGTTACCCTGCACTGCTGGGAGCCCCAAAATGGCACAAAAAAGTTGTGTAATGGGTGTGTGGGCTACACACTGACCAGAGGAATTGCCAATGTCCAGCTCAGCCTGCAGTTAGACTGATTTCAGTGCAAAGTGGAACTGAAATGTTTTGTAGCTGTCATTACCACAGCATCTCTAACCTTCAGTTGCTTGAAGTGTTAATTTTCTCAGTGTTCCCATGAGATGAAGAAGGGTCAGTTCTGTTTTATGAGAGGAGAACTGGGGCACAAAGCATTTTTCCTAGCTCTCAGTTCCTAAGAGTGCAATAAAGTACACTGCAGCCAAAAAGGAGGTTAGTGGTAAAGCAATATCTGTGAGCACCCCTAATGCAGTGCAGCCTTTACTGACACAGGACATTGCAGTTCCCCAACTAAATAATATATAGCAGTAGAATTTTCCACTTTTTTGTATCACTGTGTTGATGTAAAAACAATAGTTGAAAAACCACACTAAACATAAGCAACATGAATGTGTGGTTTTACAGTCACCTGGTGCCAATTTAGGCTTTTCCCATCCTGTGAATCACAGTCCCCCTCTCCCATATTCTTTGTGTACATGTTCCCCTCACCTGCTTTGTGTCACCCCAGACTCTGAGGGCACTCATTTCATAGATCTGGCTTTTTGTTTGTCCTCAGGGCAAACAGCTCTCACCTGGCCCTGTCATGGCAGTAGGAGGAGAGCCATGGGATGAACGGTGAGAGGGGAGGGTGACTTTTTAAAAGGCTGTACAAGCTTAGATCTTAAACTGTCAAAAGCAGCACCACTACTTTTACAGCACTAGGTGTTTGATTAGCCATCCCTCATCCTTCTGAATACAGCAACTGGCACGTCTGCTGGATATATTTTTGACTTTTCCTCCAGAGAAATAAAACACCTTGTCCAAGGTCCCATAGGATACCTGTGGAAATGCTACAAACAACAGAATCTTTTCCACTTTAGTGATTGAGACATGCTCTGCAGAGGTCTTCAACTTCTTATGCTGTATGTGGAATATTTATCACCCCCTCTGCAGTGTGTAGAACATTTTGGTAGGGTTTTTTTAGAATAATTGTCTGTGAACAGATCTATTTGTAATAAATAATACAGCTAGGGAGCTCCAATGGCACATCTCCATCATGCTCCTTACTGAAATACTGAGAGCTCTCTGGTGATAGCTGTTGGGTTTATTGGCACTCTTATTTGATGCTTAATATTTTTTTTAATTATATTTTTTTAATTGTTAGAAGGTTGAATGGCAACCAGGAAACTCATTCAGCTGCTGTAATGTAAGATTCATTTCTCACACGTGGTAATGAATCACTTGGGGGAAGAACAGCTGCATATGACTTCTCTAATGTAATAAACAAAGGGTTCATCAATTCCAGGTGCAACAACTTACAGTTTTAATAGGTAATAGAACAGAGATCTGATTTTGATTATCAAGGACTCTCTGAATTGCCTAGAAGGAAAATAAGTGGCAACAGAATTGAGAATTTATTTTTGAAACCAGCTGACCAAGGAAGTCCAGATTGCTCTGTAAATTACATGGCTTCTCTGACAGCAAAGGAGTGCTCCATGTGTAATCACCTCCTTTACTAAAAATGCACCATGGCCTTTCTTTTAATCTTGTGCACAGTGAGTATGGAACTAAAATGTTTTCCATCTGCTCCTATTTTCCTCAGATAACGTCAATGAAGTTTCACAGATGGAGGTACAGACATCAGGCAAAATTTACTTGGGCAAAGCAATAAAACCAACCCATTACCAACAAGTTTGAGAAGAAAACAATGGTAGAACAACTATGAATATTTATTCATGACTTCTTAGTTCAGATGCTAACAGTCACTGTAAGCTCTCATAGAATAATTAAGATTGGAAAAGAACTCCAGAATCATCAAGTCCAACCATTAACCCAGCCATGTTCTCCACATATCATTAGTTTTCCAGAAATAATGAATTTTTTTTTTTCTCCTTAGATTTTGCAATTCTTGAAAGTAATTTCTTGGACTTATGATATACAGTAAAGACACTGTAGGAGGCAGTGAACTTGAGAAGATGTGCAACATCTGTGATCATACAAACAAAATTACCTTCACTGTACTTAGAATGTGAAAAATCACAGGAAGAAAATACCTAATCACCATTTAAGAGCAAATACTGTCAGCAGTAATTGCTGAAAGAGCTGCAGTTGAGGCAACTGTTGTCCAAGTCTCTTGAGAGCAACTGGAGCTGGATTTTAAAATAAAAGAGGACTTGAAAGATACTTTGAGTTAGAAGGATGGCAATGGTTTTGGAGACTCACATAATTCCATTAACCAGACATCAACTTTCTCTCCCACTGTGTCTTGAGAGCCCAAAGAAGGCTGGGCAGTGCAGTCAGAAATCAGCAACTGGGCTGATATGGGGGAAGTGTGGGCTCAGCTGTCCTCAGAAACAGCTCCTGCCCAGTGCAAGCCCCAGTGCTAGGCTTTGGGGCAAGGAGACGACCATCAGCTCTTCCTTTTCTGGTGTGTGCTGTAAAAGAAGAATTTTTTTTAAACTTTCAGAGTTCAGCAGAACTGAAAGCTGTTTTTTTCTTGTTGCTGCTGCTATTCTTGGCTGCTACAGATGCAGAGAAGAGCTTTGGGTATCTTTTAGACTAAGACTTAAGGCTTCAGTTTCTGGGACAAAAATAGATAAGGTATTTTAACACTGTAATTCCATGTAATAAATGTTCTTGCTGGAAGCTCATAGCATTGTAAAAAGTGAGAAACAATATACTCTGGATGAGGTGGTCACACCTTTATGCCTTCCAAATGCTAGCACCACCTGCTAATTTGAATAGATGGCTGTGGGTCTGATGGGTCACAGGCAGCTCCAGATGCTGTCTCGTGCTGGACAGCACCTGGATCACACGGGAGGATGGGGCAGCAGCTCGATGTGCTGGCACCTGTGAAAGAGGAGGAGCAGCATCAGTGGTGGAGCTGCAGGTTATCCTCTCAACAGGGCATCCTTCAAAGCTGGAATAGCCATTTGTCCACAAGGAGCATCTTAAAAAAAAAAGATTTTTTTTTTTCTTGGCAGGTAGTAGAAAAGCAAAGCACCCACCAGTCCTCCCCCCCTGAATCCTAGAAAGCAGGAGGTCAGGAGCAGTGACCAGCAGCCCAGACTGGGCTGTGATGGGCTCTGTGGGCTCATGGCTGGGGATGCTCCCTTCTCCATTTTAGTCAGGAGCAAGGTTGGAGTAAGAGGACTTACTAGCCCAGGAGTGACTTACATCCTCAAAAGGGATCCTTTTCAAACTTAAAACTCAAGACACTTTTATAGTGACATTTTTAACCCTGCTGATCATCACTCTCCCCCATTTCTGCTGGCAAATTTCCCCTTACATCACCCTACACCCAATGCAAACCAGCAGTGTGCAGCTACATCTTCTGTCTCTCCTCTCTCCATGTCTGCTTTGGTGTGACTGATTGGTAAAGAAGTTGGGTAAACAAACTACATTCCAGCTGAAATTTCCCTTTCATCAGGAGTACTCCCAGCTGGACAGATGCTGCCAGAGGCTGACTCTTTTATGCTGCCTAAGCAAAGTAATGGAACTGATTCAGTGGAAAGGATATTGCCCTACATACTTGCTATTTAAATAGCTTGCAAATTTAAAAGCAGTCTCTTGATCATTTTTAAAGTGTTCAATGGATATGAAGTAAGAAATGCAAAAATAATTTCATCTTATTAGGGGATTTCAGTGTGCACCAGGGATAGTGGGCATTTAGTAAACTGACTTGGCAAAGAACATTCAAAAAAAAAGACAAATAATAAAATATGGTGCCTGCAATTTCCAGACTTTAAGACATTGTTTTGATAAACAATAGTGCTCAAGTAAACTATTGTCTGTTTAAAGTTCAATATATAGCCACAGTAGAAGATATAACTGATATTTAATTTTATAGTTTTTTTTTGTTTAAAAAAGAGAAGAGGACAATATTGGATAGAATGGGAACATCTAATGTTCAGACTTAAAGAAAAAAGGCATTTTATGGTTATATTTTTGCATATGCTTTAGGTTCCCATTTTTATATTCATTTTAAGAAAATTTAATGGGTCAGTTATCCTGATTATAATTGAAAAATTCCACAGGTATCTCTGTCCACTTGTTATTCAGCAAGTTTGCAATAACTAAGATGCATCTTAAAGCCTACCACTCAAAGCACAACATATGAATATTCCAAGTACCTGGCAATCAGTTTTTATTGCTGCATTTTTTCTCAGTGTGGTAGAAAATCAGCCCTTCCTTCCACAGCTTCTTTACAAGTACAGTGATGTAAAAACTTGAATTTGAATTTATCTATAGTGTCCTAAAATTAGTAAATGTCTATTTTGAAGCAGCCTAAGCAATGGCATCGCTTCTAACACATAGAAGATAGAACTCCACACAAAAGGGACTATGAGAAATTTTACCAGAAAAAAAAAGTCGTGCATGTGTTAGACAGTGTTTAGACAAAGAGCTGGAGAGAAGATGGAGCTATAACCTAAATATTTATATTAAATAGAAAACACTGATTCTAACTTGTGACCTAAATTTTCTTCTGAAAAGCTATCCACAAGGGTAGGGACACCACAAGGGAGAGATATGTAAGAATACCAAGGGGCAGCCACGTGTGGGAAAAGGGGAAAAGGCTTCATTGCAGGATAATTGAATGTTGTGTAATCAAAGGGAAAACCCCAGTGTGTTTATCTTTGGCAAGGAACACATCTTGTGTTTCCAGGGCAGAACTTTGCTGTGTGCCTTTCTGCACACAGACCCTCTTCTCTTCCACAAGCCAAGGGGAAGATGTCACCACATCTCAGACCTCACCTCTGCTTCCAGCCAAGCCACCTCCATCCAGCTGGGAGCTTCAGGCTGGGCTGCAGAGGCTGCTCTAGGCACACCTCACACCCATCACCAGCTCATGCTGTGTCCCCTGGCTGCTCCTGTGACAGTGGCTGTCCCCTAGAGCTGCCCTACTTCCACTGCCACCCATCAGCAGAGCTGCAGGCACACAGGCTCCTGCCAAAACCCAAATACTGGGGCTAATGTGGGGGAAAAGCTCCCTGGCCTGACACAGGCACTGCTGCCCTGCTCTTTCTCCAGCACTAAAAGGATTTCCTTGCTGAGCCATTCCAAATGCCAGCCACAGCTCTCATTGCCTCCCACCCCTCTCCCAGCCACAGGCAGCTCCAGGCTCACTCTGCTTCCACAGGCAATTTCATTCATGGGGAGGGTGAATTCTACTGTGCTAAAAAATAGGAAATAAATAGGAACAGTACCTCTAATGGTCCACATGAGTGATTAATTCATTGCTTAGCTCAATTTTAGATGCTTCCTTTACCTTTCTCACATCTCAAGCACAGCTTAGTTTATTTCTTACCTCATTGATTCTTTAGTTGATATAACTCCACTTTGCAGGTATTTCCTAGCACACTGAGGCATAAGGAAGTGGTTCCCTGCAATAAAGTATGATTACATACAGCAGTCAGGACATCCTGAAAATGTGAGTTTGCTTGTTTTTTAAAGGATTTAATTAAAGAATCATAGATTAACATGGATGAAAAGAGACCTCAAAAGATAATTGGTCCAACATTTTGTGAAAAGTGAGCCTGGCTGAGATTATCTAGCACCTTGAAAAACTCCACCATGTCCCCATGGGATGGGGTTATTTTGAATTATTTCTGTCAATGTAAAAAATTCTCTTATATCGAGATGAAACTTCTCTCAGTTAAACTTGCACCCACTGCCTCTTTTCTTCTCCATGTGAATTATGGTGAATGGAGAGCCTCAGTCCTCCCAGAACTGAAAGTACTGGGAAGCTCTGATAAGGTCCCCTGAGAACCTGAACTTCTCCAGAGTGAAACGACCTCTTGCTTTCACTCATTATTGACAGGGCAGGTCCTCCAGCCTGCCTTTGGACCCTTTCCAATCTGTCCACCTCCTTCTGAATTGTAGGGACCAGAACTGGACACAGCACTCCAGGAGCACCTGGCAGATGCTGAGAGGGAAGATCCTGTCTCTATCTCAGCCAGCCGTGCCCCGGGGGGTGCAGCCCAGGATCTGATTTTCCTCCTTGCTGCAGCCCTGCCCTGCTGGCTCAGGGTCACCTTGTTGTGCACCAGGGGTCACAGCAAGGCTCCCCAGGCACAAGGGGAGTGCTGGGCTCTCTGGTTGTGTCACCCAATGCAGAGCTGCCACTTGCCTTTGCTAAACCTGATGTTGTTACTGCTGGCCCACTTTCCAGCCTGTGCAGGTCTCTCAGGAACAGGAGGCTTAGCAGTGAGAACAGACAGGTTGCTCTGAATTCCAGCTCTAGGGGCATGGAGTTGAGCTGGGATCAAGTCAAGTTGAGCTGTCAGAGTAGCAGCTTTTCAGAGCAGCCCTTGTTTTACCTTGAGATCAAGCAGCAAAATGAGTTGTTAGTGCCCTCCCTTGATGAACCCCACTGGCATGGGGTATGTTTATAGCATCAGTCCACAGAATGGAAAAAAGATTAATTTATCAAATTTAAAAGCAGTGTAAATCAATGCCTGTATTGTTTTAATTCCTTTCACATGCTGTGGTCTCCAAAGGGGGATCTTAAACTTCTCTAGTGTATTAGGCTCTCTTTGACAGGAGATGCTTTGCAGGAAATTTAAGGGTTAAGTCATCAGCATAAAAAATAAAGAAGAAATCTGACATACCTAATGCAAATAAAATAACTTAGTCACAACATTTTAAAACTTCTCTGTTCCTTCCAAAGCGAAGCAGGATCAAAAAAACATCCCAAAGTTTCAGATTCTGTAACATGAAATTAAATTCATGGTTTGTTTAATGGCATATAAAACTTATCAGAGTAATTCTTTCAGTGAGAAATTAGAAAGAATAATGAACCTACAACGAGACACACCATCCCCAGAAATAGTATTATTCTTACTTGTCCTAAAAACTGGCGGGGTGTCATCTCATTTTTCCATTCTGGTACAAGCAGACAGAGGATTAAAATGAGGCAAAACCCAATCTTAAGTAAAACAGACATGACTCAGGCCTCAAGCCAGAGAGAGATCAGTTATCTTGTGACTCCATGCTACTCCTGGTAAACAGAAGCATGTTAAATCACTGTTTAGTGCACAAACCTTGTGCTTGCAATAACTGTATTCAAAGATATCTGTTTCAGCCCTTTATTTTTCTTATAATTTATGCTATTTTTATCTTTTTCAGGTGTATGAAACCAAACAAATAGCTTTAAAAAGTGTAGAGGCATGGAGGTAATCAATATCCTTCATCATCTGTTTATGTACATGCACCCCTTCCATCTCAACTGGGAAGGATAAACTTTTCACAGTTATTCAAGTGGCTTGCAAGCACTGACATCCTGTTTACTGTTGAAGTCAGTTCAGATGCAGCACTGAATTTTAGGATTAAATGTCCATTACAGAGGTTACTATGGCAACAACTATACTTGAAAACTGAAACATTAGTTTCATTATAGACTGCCTTTTCTTTTTCTGGTTGTAGCCAGTAACCAGCTCATCATGCCAACTGTTTGGGATATGCCAAGTCAACTGATTTAATTTTGGTCATTT
The DNA here is from genome assembly GCA_030060385.1 of Muscicapa striata striata. Classification (NCBI taxonomy): domain Eukaryota; kingdom Metazoa; phylum Chordata; class Aves; order Passeriformes; family Muscicapidae; genus Muscicapa; species Muscicapa striata. Next base: position 2,208,668 of record JAREIS010000117.1, on the reverse strand, counting down.
GCACAGCATCCACCCAAGCATCCCTGAATTCTGTGCTTTGTTTTGAGCACAATGCAATACACCCCTGGTCTGTGCATACCAACCTCATTTGTGTTATATATTTTGATTCAATATTTCATGCAGAGTCCAAAATTTAAGTTCAGGTTGTTTTATAGGTCTCAATTCAAGCAGAAAGCTTGGAAGACTTTGAAAGAGAAGGACCAAACAATTCAGAAACAATTTTTCTTCTGACTTTAGTGTTCCAGCTGTTTCAGAGGCCTCTGAGAAAACCAGATAGGCAGGTACTGCTTGCACTTCAAGCACTGCTGATTATCTCTGCATCATAATTCAGTGTTTCACTGCTTGACAATCTCTTGGTATTATTTGCACTCATATGGTTCCTCTTTCCCTCCCAAACCACTTGAACTCAACTGTCCTTGTTTTCCAGCTGCTAAATCAGTCTGTCTAAGGTGCCTAACTGAGAATTGCAGTGTTTAGTAGAGTGTAGTGGCATTTAAATCTAGCAAAATCCTGGTGAAGAAAACTGCAGCAGCTTCCTCAGACCTTCCAAGTAAAGGCTGGCTCAGGCAGTGCGTGGTGTGCCAGTGGGATTGGGTTGTAACCCATCATCCTCCCCACATTTAGCTGTTCCCATTCTCCCTTCCCTCTCTGGCTGCCAGGAAGGCACTGGCCCAGGCCAGCACAGGCAGTTCTGCAGCTGCTGCAGGTCCTGGGAGCTGCAGGGCCAGGGGACGTTTGGCACCTGTCACCATCCGCCCAACCCGGGCGGGGGCCATGAGAGGCTCTTTTAGGGATCTCAAAGTGCAAAAGACACAGCAGGGGACAAAACCAGTTTACTTTTGCAAAAATGCACTTTATTTACCAAAATGCGATAGCGGGAACACACAGAGAGAGAGAGAGAGAGAGAGAGAGAGATAGAAAGAGGGGTTCGGGATTATAGCTACCAAGACAGGCAGACAAATCCTCGTGGTACCAGCCAATAGATGTCCATTGCTGTCTGGGGAGATCTCGGGGGTCTTTGGTCCGAGGGTGTCTCTTTATAGTCCTTTCCAAAGCGAGTGGCCTCTGTACAAAAGGTGGGAAGATTTATGGACTATTGTATGTGGAGATCATTACTCTGAGGAAACAGGTGGAAACAGGACGTGGCAGCCAGTAAACTGCTCCAGAGCAGGGCATGATGGCAATCCCAGGGCCACCAAACAGTCCTTGTCATGGGACAAACACAGGGTACCCCCATACCTGAACAGCCCATTGTGCTTCCACCTGTGGGAGCTTTGTTAAGTAAACACAGTTCAATGCCCTGTGACTAGTTGCCATGAGAAACCAGTCCTGGTAAGCATCACCTGCAAAACAATCACTTGGCACTCCTCCCATCCCTGGCCAGCGCCTCCGAACTGCAGTTTGAGGGTCCCCTCAGGCCTCAGGCGAGGGTCGTTGGGCAGAACAAACGGGAGGCTCAGAGGGACTCTCACAGCACCTGGGCAGCAGCGAGGAGGCAGCGCCTGCAGCATCCCAGGAGCCAGGGCAGCTCCATCGGGAGCTCCTGGGAGCCCTCTGCCAGCACAGCCCATCTGAGAGCACCTGGGAGGAGGCAGAGCCACTGACAGCCCCGGCTGTGTCCCCTGAGCAGCATCAATGTCATTAATTCTTTGTCAATGAGGCAATCATTAGGAAAAATCATCCCACCCGTCTTAATTAATTTGCCAATCTTTGGATTAAATTTTTTTAGTCATACTTATTCCAAGTGCCTTTTGTTTCAGATTGTTATTTTTTAAATGCTCACATTCTGCTGATAAAAATAATATAATGTGTTTCTTCAAGATGACCAGCTATGGTAATTTTTTTAATAACTTCCTAATGAAGTGCAAGGTTTTTAATATGTCTTAATCTAAGCTGTGCAAACATTTCAGTGTAAGTGGAATTAATTCAGGAACTTCAGATATGGTTTTCATTTAAACAAGATTTGGTAAGTGATCCAAGATTCATGCACCAACCCAGTTTTCTACCTAAAAAGGAATTTTACAAGAGAAGACTTCTATTTTATTGTTTATTTACTTTGAAGAAACAAAAGCTATCCACTAAAAGGATAAATTCATATATTTTGTCAGGAACTTGAACACAATGTTCTCACTCTTCCGTTTCCTTCCCCCAAACAATGCTCTAGACATTGCTGATACACAGCCATGGCATTCACAAGCATATTAAAGTTATTTACAAAATTGTTGGAGGCAGAGAAAGTCTCGAGTACATCCCAGAACATATTGCCTTCAGAAACTCTAGTTATAAAGTCATTTCCTCTAGTTTAATCAGAGCCCTGAAATGTTTCAAATGGCACAGTATAAACAAAGCAAAATATTAACATCCTCCCTGTTTTCTCAGCAAGTGAATAACTCTGTATTTCCCAAGGCTCCATAAGACCTGAAAGAAATTGAAGCTCAAAGATTACAGGTGGATCTTGAGAGAATAACTGCAATCAGAGTGTTGCCAGACTGCATTTCAGTTTCAATTAAAAACACCTTAAAAACTGAAAAAAAAAAAAAAAAAAAAAAAAAAATTGTGGCTCACAAATGAGTGCTTGTGACTTAAAAATGCTGCTGTATCTCATTTTGACCTCAATGGAAATATTATCAGCACCATCTATTAATTTATATATGTGATCTGTTCTGTGACAGGAAAAACCAGTTTCCTTTCTCCTTGTTAGCTGGTTTTATTAGAGAATGGAGGAAATGCCAAGGGAAGAAAAGAAAACTCTACAGATAAATAGAAAGAGCTCATGTGTAAAAATAGTTTCAGGGAAAAGCAAACCCCAGAGGTTTCAGTTCTGTTCAATGGATCCAGCCTGAAACACACTCACATCAATTCAAACAAAAGAAAGAAAAAAGTAATAACAATAACAAAAAAACCATCCCCCCAACAAATAAGCACAAAACCCCACCCCCCACAAACCACATAACAACAAAAAAGCAACAAAAAGCTTCAGCTCACATGTGACCCACAAATTTAGTTTTTAGGCAACCAGGATAGTTCCAAAGCCATTTTTCTCATTAAGCAAATCCTTAGTATGTTGCTTTCATATTCTTGAGCATAATTCAAATGCATGTCAAAAACAGAAGGGAAATGGTCATAAGGTGCAGTATAGATGATGTTAATGAAGTCTACTAATGTTTATTTTTTATTCCTTTTTTAAATTTTTTTGTTTATTTTTCTGAAGGGAAATTCTGCCAGATGATTACAAGGGAAATCATAAAGGGAAGTTATCATTTGCCTTTTCCTTTGCCAAAATCTCTCTCTTCTTGTGACTGTAAATGAACTTTCAATGGTGAAGTGGGAAAATAAAGGCAAAACATAAACCCACAATTCCTTGCTATTTTTTGTATTCGTTGCTATTATTTGTATTTGCATTTCTTCTTCAGGCAGAGACAACCTAATTTTTCCATATTAAAATAAAATTAAGTCAGCTATTAGAGATGGGTAAGTAAGTCAGTGCCAAAAAAGAAAGCCCCAGCTTCCCAACCATTGATCTCAGCCAGTAGTCTTGACTTAGTAAGATTCCTCACCAAAAGTCAGCAAGGAAGTAGCAGTGCACATGAAAGATGAACAAGCTCGGATGAAAGACCAGAGCTTTCTGATGGCACATCATTTTCACCCACAACTACTATCACAGTTGCTGACCATAGTTATTTTAGTACTGTGCATGGCCTCAAAGGTGAGCTATATAGTTACTCTTTTGCATCCCACCTAAGGATGTGTAAGTATAGTGCAATTATTCAGAGAGTAACTGATTAAATGGTGGGTTTTGTTTGGGAGAATAGTAAATAGTCACCTTTCACAGTATGCCTGGGAAAAAAATAATGTAGAGAAATTATCCTTTTCTCTTTAAGAAAACCAGCCAATTCCATAATCCAAAATAATCTGGATGTGAGGAAGTGAAATAGTTTGGAGAACTTCATACACTGAGCTGGAAGGGTCCATGGTGGAGGTGTTCTGCAATGCTCAGGGAGGGTTCCTGACAGCCTTAGGGGCACAGAGCAGGATGGGGCAGCCTCAACTCCAGCATTGTGGGGTGTTCTGTTCTCCACAATACAAGAAAGATATTTAGCTGTTAGAGAGCATCCAGAGGAGAGCAACAAAGATGGAGAAGGGGTTGGAGGGGAATCCATGTGAGGAGGGGCTGAGGGCTCTGGGTTTGTTCAGCCTGGAGGAGACTGAGGGGAGACCTCAGTGCAGTCACAACTTCCTTGTGAGAGAGGAGGGGCAGGCACTGATCTCTGCTCTGGGGTGACAGGGACAGGACCAAGGGAATGGCCTGAAGCTGTGTCAGGGCAGGTTTAGGCTGGATACCAGGGAAAGGTTCTTCACCCAGAGAGTGGCTGGGCACTGAGCAGGCTCCAGGGCAGTGCTCACAGCACCAAACCTGAGAGTTCAGGAAATGCTTGAACTCTTGGGGATGGTCTTGTTCAGGGCCAGGACTTGGATTCAATAATCCTTGTGGGTCCCTTCCAACTCAGGATATTCCATGATTCTCTGATTTAGGCATACACATTAAATACACATTAAAGTCATATTTTCAAAGGGAATAACTTCTGAATAGTCTCTTCTGAACACGAGTAGGCACTCAAGGAACAGAAAGAAGAATCTGTGTTGCAGACTCCTGTCTCAGCCAGCCCTGGAAAGCTAAGTAAAGGTTCACTTTTTTATGTAATTTGAAGAAAAAATAGCTGGGATTCTACAGAGAAAAGCTCACCTCCCCTGCTCCATGAACCCATTCACATCTGCAGAGGCACCAATGACTCACACAGCTGTTCCCTACACAGTGCAGAGCATCACAAAATCTTTTAGCCCAGTTACAGAAAAAACTGTTTTCTTCCTGCTGTCTAGAGAGAAGATAACTCATTTCAATACATTTGCACACATAAAAGACTTTTCTGTGCTGTCATCTTCCAAAAGTTTCTGTCCAGTGACAGTGAGAGGACAAATCTTGTAAAGGGACTGCATGCACATCCACAAACAGGTAACACAAAGCGTCACTAAGTGGTATTTACTCAGTTAAACATTTTATATGGGTTTCCAGAAAACTTATTGTGTGAAAGCTGTCTGTGTCCTGACAGACATTATTGGGCTTGGAGCAGCAACACGTGGGACAGATGTGAGCAGGGCTGCACTCAGGATTAATGAGCTGCCTCAGAAGCTGTGCAGTGATGGGTGACTCACTCAGTACTTAGGTGTTCACAGGTGGGATGCATCAAATTAAATGTAGAGCTTTACAGCTGAGCTTTTAGGGCATGAGTTCTCAAGTAAGAGCCTTAAGTAAATGACAGCAATTGGCCCCCAAAATTATCATTTATTTCCTTTCACTACAAAGATGATCTATTTTGTAAAGCTCTAAAATAAGTCAGATGAACCCTAAGTGATTGCAGTAAGAATTTACAGGAGGGGAGAGGGTGTTGGAAGTACCTATCTTTTTATGATCCCACACTTGCTCTGCAGATGACCTGAGTGTGATGTTTAGCTGCCTCTGGATATCATTGTTTGAGCACTGGAGACAGAGCATCTTCATTAGCCTTGCCCACTACCAGAGATAATCAGCCCAGGGGATTCAACAACACAAACTACAAATATAGCCTTCAGGTCAGCAGTTTCAGTGTCTGTTTCAGAATCTCTCAGACAACTAAGAATTTCATAAATGTGGTCTTGAAGCCATTTTAAATCCTAGTTACTGCTAGAGTCAAATATTAACTTTATTAATACAATTACTGGAAAGGAAAAGGGGGAGTAGTAGCCGCTTTTAATAAAAGGCAAAACAAGGAGCAAGTTTTTATTAATGTTTTGTGTGTGAAAATTATGATAATGGTGAAATGATTTTCAGCCTACCTTTGAGGATAATAAAAAGCTCTACAGCAAATGCTGAGTACTTGAGATATTCTCTTTCTGCTCTGTGATTTTTCATTTCACAGATGCTTATGAATTACCATAGTTAGTTCACAGCCTCAGTACCTGTTCTCAACAGCATAATGGAAGGAATATAATTTCCAACCCCTCTGGTGTCATGGTGCATGTGCACTTGGCATGAAGGGCATTCTGGGTATTCCTTAATATATTGGTATAGGGTTGACTTGAAGTGCAGAAGAATTTGAGAAATTGTTGGCATCTAATAATGCAGCACAAGAGTAGAGGATGTCCTTCCCATCAGAAGTGGGCAAGAGTCAGATCTAACAGAGAAACACCACAATCTCCTCAAATCAACCCAGACAACCAGGTCACCTCAGCAGTCTTCTGGTGAAATTCTCAGCTGGAATAAATGGACAGGATCTACCACAACCTACTTCTGTTTTTTTGCCCTCAGCAGTAGAGTGGAGCCTCACTTCTAAATTGATGTTGTATTGTGTAATCAGTATGAGTTAATCCTCTACCCAGAGAGAATGCTTAAATCTCACAGTGTACCACTGTCACAAGGAGACAACAAGTTTGTCCCATAACACCTCAAGCAGAGCACCAGCATCCCTGCACTGAGACCAGGAGGGAGTTCACAGCAGGGCGAGATACATAAAAAGAAGGAATATTGCTTGGATGAGATTTCTGCCCAGGATTCACTTCTGCTGAATGACTGTATTGCAGCAGAACAGAAAGAAAGGCTCACTCATGTATTTACAGAAATTTCTTTTTAATCTGTGGTCAGGAGTCAATGGTCAAGTACCTTTCCACCAGTCTGCGTGCTGGGTTTTGGTAGCTGTGAAATTACACTCAGTCAGAGGTGAGGGAGGGGAGCAGGATCTGTTCACCACTGCTGGTTAAATGAAAACCCAAGAACACACTCTAACTCACACTGTGAAGTTTGCTTGTGGAGCTACTCTCTTTTATCTTGGACATCAGTAAAGCTTCACACATCCTGACTCAGAGGCCTCCCTAATGCTTGGAACCTGATTTCTCAGATGAGCCCAGTATTCAAGAAAATATACATTCCAACACCATGGAATATGAAACTTCTAATTTAAAAATGCCTAAATGTTTTTTCTTTCTTCTGGTGAGACAGATTTACAGACTTCTTCCTTTAGCTTCATAGCATTGTTCCTGTTACCAATAATAGAACAGATCTTTAGTTAAAGCTTTTTAACAAGGTCCGTTCTAAATCAGTCTTCTCTTAAATTTAGCATAGAGGCATTAAGGTAGTAATTTCCTTTGAAGTTCAACAAAAATATTTATGTTTTCTCCAGAGCTCACAGTAATTATATTGAAGTTTTTGTATGGTGAGAAATAGTTGTGGGAATTTGATAACTTAAGGCACAATCTTATGTCTTCATTTATCCAGCACTGGTTACCATAACTCCTGCTTCCACCACCTCAGACAATCTCTGATTTCAGAGCTACAGCTGGCTAAAAAAATGTTTGCAGAAACTGTTTGTAGATGACTGCTATGATGATACTTTTCTAAGAGACACTGGAATTTCACAGGTGGGTAAAAAGGATAAAAGAAAAGAAAAATATCCACAGAAGTCAGGGAGACTTTCAGCAATATACGAATGTGCTAAATGTGCCTAGTTGTACAGAACCACAAAAAGTGCTTTTCAGCTGCATTGTTTTCAAACATTTTACTTAAAAGTCATTGGGTCAGGGATTCCTAAACCATTTTAAGAATGAGAAATTGAAAATTAAAAAACCTAGAAAAAAAAAAGCAAGGAATACCTAAAGCAAACAGTAAAAATGATGGAGCAATTAAAGCTTTCTGCCTATGCCAAATTATAGGCCAAGTTGAAAGAATAAGATCTTGTTTACAATATGGAAAAATGGGCACCCTGGAGCCAGTCAATGGATTTTAGTCAGTTAATTGGAGCAATTTCCATACAGCATTTTTTATTTTCTGAGATTTCTTTATGAAAATATTGCAGAACTAAAAATCTTCATACAGCATAACAAATTCAACTTTAGTAGGTATTGCCTGAGAATGGGCCCCTTGAGAAGCATTACTTCACATTTAAATGAAGCTCAGGAGAACTTTTGTTCATTAAAAGCTCAATTAATTTCTTAAAATATGACATTTGTTTCAAAAGCACAACTAGCACTGGAATCAACAAGTTGGCAATTAAGTACTTATACCTTTGTCAATACAAATGAATTATTTGTAATAATACATTATTTGTAAATGCTGGTTTTCCTAAAAAAGTGGATGTGTTAATCACCTTTTAAGTAGTCTCATTAAGAAAACATCAACTTGTCTGCACTAAGGTAGATTCCATGCCATATTTAGTGAACTTAAATTACAGAAACAAAGATGTCTGGATTGTCACTGGCAGGTATTTGGTTCAACAGAAAGCTGAACACAAGGACACCTGCTATTGAAAAACTGGCAGCAGTCAGTGACCCTTGCAGACATGCAAAGGCATGCAAATGATAGATAAGGCACAGAAATTATGGTGGGAATTGGCACCACTTCATGGACCTGCCACTGCACATTTTGGGGTGAGAAGCAGCACTCTGCTGCAGCAGCCAAACAAATCCATTTTTCTCCATTTGCATAAAGTTGAAATAGCCACATCCCATGGGGAACAGGTGATGTGCCAAAACAGGGGGGAGATAAAGGGCAAGAATTTGACATTTTTGCTTCCAGCCTAGCTCAGGCAGACAGGAAGCAGTGAATTAGGGACACATCCTGGGACACAGGAGCAGCAGGTCCCAGGTGACAGCACCTCACAGAGATGCCTGTCGGGGTCCTGCAGAAGTTGGCAGCCTCAGGTCTGTCACACAGTGTCACCTGCTGCTCCTCTTGCCTTTCCTCCCTGTATTTGGTCACCCCAGATCCAGCCAACATTACTACTGCTGTTATGTTGGCCTGGCTACAGAAAGGCTGTGTGCTTAGCAGGTGAGAACAAATCTTGTGCCAAGTCAGATCCCAAACCACAAAACAGACTCCTAACTTTGGAATAACGTGTTGTCACTTTTGGAATAATGTGTGTAATGTGTCTCGTGTCAAATCCATGTCAACATCTAAATCATGTTAGCCAAACTTCCAAAATTCAATAGTGATTTTTCCAGATTTATAATAAATCCAACCTCTGTACCAACAACAGCCAACAGTAATTGTTTGAAAAATGCAGTGACTGAGGAAGGGCAAAACTGAAACGACTCTTGTTACTAAATAATGGAACTTTGCATGTTATAATTTGAATAATTCAGTGCTGTGACACAAGTCTAATGTAAAGATGGAGGGAAATTCTCTCTTTTCCTTCAACCTCCCTAGACTGGATTGCCAGTCTTGCTCTTGTTTTGTACCCCTAATGACATAGGCAGGGCAGGTGAATAAAGGTGAAGTACCTGCAGCAGATAAAAGGTGGCTTGGATGGTTTTAGGCCTAAGAGAATTATTTAACAGTGACTCAACACATCTCCTCCCTGAGAAGGAGCAGTGCAGCATTTACAATGGGTACTGGCTTTTTGTTGTTTTGGGGGTTTTTTTTTTTTGTGTTTGGTTGGTTTTTTTTTTTTTTTTAAATATATATATAGAGAAAAAATCCTGATTAAGATAATGTTCTGGTTTTAGCTGGGATGGAATTAATTTTCTTTACAGTAGTCAGTATGGGGCTGTGTTTTGGATTTGTATAGAAAGCAGTGATGACAACAAAGTGTTGATTTCACAACAGATAAACAAGCAAGAAATGAGTTACTGCTTACTTCCAAAGCTATAAACAACATCTGCAAATTAACATTGATTAATAGATGGTTTCACTATCCCATTTTAAATGAAATTCATTTTATTGCAGTAAAGAATACACAAGGGTTAATAGCAGTATTTTTCCTTGTTTTCTCATGTCATATTTGTATTTCTGGGTAAGAGTAAGACAGAGTAGGGATAACCCATTTAATATTAATTATGTTGTAGAAAAATAATGGATAATCTCAGAACAAAAGTTAAGTTGAATTTTTTATTACTTTTCCCCATAATGCTGAGGCTGTAGACAGAATAGCAAAGAAGGATACAGACACTCCAATACAAGTTATTCATTTTCTAAGTTAAATTGGAAGAATTCAATATCACTAAGAATTATGCAGGGTTTTAACCATGGATAACACATGGTTTCTTGTATGACCAATTATTCCCTATATAACACATGGTTTCTTGTATGACCAATTATTCCATATACAGTCAGATATAGCACTTGGCCTTCCATACCTAGAATTTATGAGATTTAAAAATCCTTGAAAATGGACAAAGCTGCTTCTGTTATATCATTTGCTTCAAGAGAAAAGCAAAAATCTCAAAACATTGGCTTTGCATTTTTTTAATCGTGTAACACAGGTACAGGACATTAAAATGATAAGTCCAAGAGATTTTCCTGCTTCAGAATGGCAAGTAAGGAACTTGCCTGAGCTCACACATTTTGCACGGTGGCAGTTTCTTTCCATGGATCGGGTGGTCAAGCATGAGAGCCTGTTTCTGCTCTTACCTCAGAGGGTATTCAGATGAATTCACATGGAGGTGCAAAAAAAAATGGAATGTGTTTAGGAATGTCTGCTGAAGGGTTCCCAAAGTGTTGGAAAGAGCCAGATGATGGCAAGAGTCAGATTTTTTACACTCTCACCTGGCCCCAGCTGCAGACACAGAATAAGCTCCTGTTCATGGGATCAAAATGGCAAAGAGGAAAATGTGGAGTTGGGAAGTGCCCACATCCTCCCTCACCCTTCATGAGTGCCATTTCCTTGTGACAGGTTATGCGAACATATTAAAAAAAAAACATCTTTTTCATGGTAAATTTATGACCTAAAACTTCAAGACAAAGACAGGAAGAATAAAAAATACAGAGAGAGGTGAATTGATTTACACAAGGAATTAGTAACAGTGTTGTTCCCACCATATTTCAAGCTTGTTGGTTTTGTTTTTGACTCAAGAAAACTCTTCCATGCTCAGCGTTGTCTCTTTTCTGGTTTAATAAAATCTGGTTTTGTATATGTAGGCAGACTTTTCCATATAAATTTTGCACTAACCAATTAGGTAAAACAATCCAGTGATGTCAGGCAGGGATCAAAAACATTTTTGGGACACATTCTAACACTGTATGCTTACCTTCCCATATTAATCATGTGTCTTTTAAGACCATGGACAGATATTACTGGGGAATGAACTTATACTGTTATTTGGACCTCTTTTTCCAACCAACTGTTCAGGGTACTCTGGGTGTGGGAGGGAAGGCTATTAACAAGTGTTAGTATCTGAATTATAGTGAATTGTGTGCCTAAAGCTACCCAAAATGGAAGGATTTGGCTGTGGACAGAAGAAAAAGCAGAGCTAACCTCTCACAAGAGACAAATACCAAAACCAAAAATGAAACAAAACGAAAGAAACCAGAACAACAAACAAACAAACAAAAAAAAAAACCAACCCCCCCCCCAAAAAAAAAAAAAAAAAAACTAACAAAAAAATCAAGTTAGGACCCCAGTAAAATTCCTAGTTGGATTTTATGGAATTTGTTTAAAGTGAAACAGCATCAACCCCCAAAACTGTCATGCAGGAAAACCAAAAACTGAAAGAATCAGAAGAGTTGAACGATCCAGACAGAAACTATGACAAACTACAGAAAAGTCAAGGGTTAAACCAATTGAAAATTTCATGGTTTACTTTGCACAGGCTAAAAAAAATTAGAACAAAATGGGAAATCGTTGTTTAACTTTAAAGCAATACCTGGGGAGGTAAGGCAGGTGTCCATAATTAGGCAAGCTCTTTAAGTAATTACCCATTAGGCCTTGCAAAAAAAAAAAAAAAAAAAAAAAACCAAGAATGATAATCTAACACGGTGAATTTTGCAAGAATTTCTGGATAAAAATCAAAGGCAACAAGTGTTGAAAAAGGGATTCCCAAAGAAAATGTGTTTGGGGAGCATCTTTTTCTCATTACTGTTGAGTTTTAAGTGCAGAAGAACCAACACATCAATGGAGGAAAGAAAATGCCTATTAGGTGATCATAACAAGTGCCACTGGCTTGGAGGACACCATTGTGTTGATATGCTGCATATCACCTTCTGTTTTAACAGCCAGTTTACAAAAGCTTTGCACAGTATGCTTTAAGATCTACTCTGAATTAGGATTGATTTCTTTAATGGCCACAGCAGAGCAAGAGAAAAAGAATAACTCAGACAAATGGGAGCCCACACAACCAGAATTATATTTTAAAATACCACTCTGTACCTGCAGAGTACTCCAACTTGCAGGCAAAGCCAGTATTAGGTATCAGTTGATTTTTTTTATGCTGAAATGCAACTTAGCTTCCACTCTGCACTTTAGCAGACTGAGAAATTTATAACCCTCCCAGTTAAGTGAACTGTACTACATAGAAAACTCTGAGAATTCATCATAAATCACCCATAAACCAAAAAACTCCTGAATAGTAAAGATCAAGATCATTCACTTTGATGCATTTATTTATAATAAATCATAATTCCAACACAATTAATGAACAAATATTCATTAAGGACAAATAACTCAGTTTATCAGACAAGACACATAAAACCTACACCATAATTCCATAATACATTTCCTCATCTTCTCTATAAGTCCCATTAAGTGTATACATTTTACAGGATAACTACAATAATAAAATATTCAAGGGCATGCAAGAAAATAATTATTTTTTAACAGAGGGAGGCAGAAAAAACTTCTATTTTAAAAGAAGAGGTAATGAAAAAGTAAGCTGGGCAAAGTTGAGTTCATTTTCACAGTGTTCACAGTCACTGGCTGCTGTCCTTTAACATCATCTTCCCATTTGGGAATTAAAAGGAGGGAAAAAGCAACTCAGGCAGTGGTGTTTGTTCAACATTTTGAAAGACTGCATAAGATTGTATCAGCTTCTGTAGATTTCAACAAACATCTTAAGAATGACATTTTATACCAGCAATCACATGGCAAAAGCAAAAGCAAAAAAAAAAAAAAAAAAAAAAACCCCAAACCAAACCAAAACAAAAAACCAACCTGTCAAAAAGAAAATGTTCCCTTAAAAAACAAATCTGCCTGAGGATCTTGTTTGAGACAATGAAAGCTTTATCAGAATTCCAGAGCCACAGAACACTGTGAGTTGGAAGGGTTGCATTGGTGCTTTTAGGGAAGCCAGAAGCAAGTCTGCCCTGTGTCAGGGAAGCAGGATCTGTACTGCTCTGAGAACTCACTGGAAGAACACAATCAACACATTTCCTTCAACAGAGGTGACACAGAGCATGCTGGAGGCATTGCAAGGAGTGCAGTGGAGAAAAGCACAGGGAGGATATGTAATAGACAAGAGTATAAGTAGAAGCCACACACGAAGATGTTCACAATGGGTATTTATAGTAGCTAGCAAAGGTTGCTCTACATCTATGTCACTCTGTTCACCTTAAAATGAAACAAAACAAAATAAAAAAGATCTGGAGATTTGGTATTTAAATAAATTTACATGGAGTACTTCATCAAGTTGCTTCATTAGCAGCTACCCAATTTTGTTTGTGGTTTTAATCTGGTTGTCCAGACAACCCCCATCCTTCTAGCATTTTGTGGTAAATGTGCCTTCAATAGCTGTGATGTCTCTGCCTGAGAATGACCACAAGACCTCTGCCAGCAGTCATAAATACAAAGAAAGCTTGTAGTTAGTGAGGCATCTGTGTGAAACTTTACTTGATGTGTTGAGAAACTCTTAATGAATAATTGCCAGGTGTTTTCATTTTCAGCTCATTAGAGGAGCTGTCCACACTAGAGCTGTGCTAACGTTTGTCAAGCCAGAGTGTTATTCCTGGATATGACATCAACAGCAGCCCTTCTATTTATCACCACTTTCATAAAATCCTTTACATCACAACAAAGAGTTTTCACAGTGGCTGGTCCTCATACTCTTGAGCTACATTTGATACTCAGCTTGAGGTCAGTCAGAGGTTTTCATGGAAAGCCATATGTCACTTTCTAAAGAATGATATTTCTTCAGATCTCTTCAGGTGGAATTATAAGCTTTTGTACCTAGAGCCACTTATGAAAAACTTTAATCCCAAATTTTTTAGTAATGGGCACCTACAGAAAGAATGTTCCCATATTAACAGACCTACATGAGCAGATCTAGGAACTCTGTTGTTAATTCCTTGGACATGAGGAAAATTCACCCTCCTACTGGAGCAGACAATCACACCAGCTAACATGGCTTAACAGAAACACCAAGAAACAAGGAACTCCAAGAAACACCACCTGCCCTTCTGACAGGAAGGTTCATGGCCCACAGTTCTGGATTACTCTCCTTCTGAAATACCTCTTCTTGCATCTAAAGAAAGGGGGGCAAAAGGCAGGATTTGTCCTCATGGCAAGATTTGATTAATTTAACACCTGTTCACTGGAAATTAGGCTGTAGATGGATTTGTTTTATTGAGGCTGCTGCATGGCCATCTGAACATAAAGATTTTTTACCATCTCTGACTTGAGTCTGTTATAAACAGATGGCCTAGAGCAGAATGACTACACTTTACATTAACACACCTTTGAAACATACAGATGCTTCATGTCTGCATTTCCTTTTTCTAAGGTTTTCTACCTGGAGGTACTTAGACAATTAACAGCAGAGATATTTTTACTTATCAAAGATTCTAAAAATATATTTGAAAAAAAGAAAGAAACAAAAAAAAAAGTTATTTTTCCAATAGTAAAACTAAACAATTGCTCCCTAACTGCACGTGCTGTTCTCATGAAAGAACAGTGAGACCTTTTACCGCTATTTCCTAGGTAACAACCATCCATACAGAAATAAATCCCACTGAATTCTTGTGAATTAGCCTTAAAAATAGATTACACATGAATACAATCCATAGCATAAGTCATGCTGTGCAAAAGCTGAAGGAATTAGTAAGGTGTTCTCAGTACTTTTGATAAGGTGCAGAAGCAGCCTGTGCCATCTTAGAGGGAAAAGAAAGGTTTTCCTTCCCCTCAGTCTCCTTCAAATATACTTGCTGCAGAAAGGGGGATTTGTTAACTTTAAAACACTGACATTTTAAAAGTACAGATAATTATAAACAAGGTGAGAAAATCCTACCACATACCACATAGCTTTAAGTGGAATACTTATAAGGTCTCTCTCTCTCTCTCTTTTTTTTTTTTTTTTTTTTTTTTTTAAGCAGCTAAATATGTACTAGACAACTTTAATGAGGCAGCACAAACAGGAACTATCTCAAAAGACATTCACCCAGAGATAACACAATCCAATTTCTGTTTGGTTCAGAATTTAACTCACAGTAGCAAACACTTATCCTGTTTAATTAAAAGAAACATTAATATAAGGAACATGAAGTTCTTGAATATGAATTTAAATATAACAACCTAAGAAAACAGTTAAGATTAAGAATAGACTACAATTACAAATTAAATTATCTGCAATCCTTACACTTCAGAAAATTCAATAGCTGTACAAATATTATAAGCTTTGAATACAAGGTATCAGATCTCAGCTAATGCAATCTGTTCAGATCAGTTGATAGTATGCCTTTGGCTCTCTGTATGTATAAGGAGCCCAAAATTGTTGGTCTGGAGTTGTTGTCAAATCAGTTACATCTGTAGTTATATGACTCCTTCCACCACAAAGCAAAATCTGGTTCTACTCTGAAATAGATCAGTAGATTTACTCTGTCAGTGTTTAGCCAGATTTGGTCACTTGGGTACCAGTTTCTTTGATTTTACTAAAACTAAGGCACATAAAGCTTAAATTTTTGTTTCCTTCTAGGCATATCAAGGTGTCAGGGAACGACCAGACATTGGGAATGAATCACACTTTACCAACCTGATTGACTTCTCACAGTCTTCAGCTGGGATGACTGGTAACATGGATGGTGGGAGAACTGGTAACATGGGATGATATGGAGGTTGTTTATTGGATTTATTGGTTGGATTTATTAAGGTCTGTGATGTATTTTCCTAGCAGCCATAGAGCAAAATTAGAGAGATATAGACTGGAAAAACAGACAGTAAATATGCCTGAAAATTGGGTGGATAGCCCAGCTCAAAGATTCATCTCCAGACTTCAAAGTCCATCTAGTGGCCAGTAATCAGATAAACTAATTCTCCAGGAGCCAGAACTGGAACCAGTAATGTCCAGTAGTTTTATAGATTACCTGGATTATAGGACAGAAGGTGCTCTCAGCAAGTTTGTAGATTACACCAAACTGGGGAGAACAGTAAAATACAGTGGGGAGCAGGGCATCAATTCAGAATGACCTCAGTAAGTTAGAGAATCTCACAAAGTTCAACAAAATCAAAAGCAAATCCCTGCACCTGGGATGGGACAGCCCAAGACACAAGATACAGGATAGCAATGACTGATCAGGGACTAGGTTTGCTAAAAAAAAGCCTTTGAGTTCTTGTGGACAAATTCAACGTGAGCCAGAAATGGGCCCTTGAAGACCAACAGCACCCTGGGCTGGTGGAAGTGCAACCAGGAATGTCCAGGAATGTCCAGGAGGGTGATCCTTCACCTCTACACCTGTGAGAGCACAGCTGGGGCTCTGTGCAGTTTTGGGCTCCCCAGTACAAGAGGGACATGGACATCCCAGAGCAAGTCCAGCACAGGCCAGCTGGGGAGGCCCAGGGAGGGAGCACTTGGCAGAGGGGACAGGCTGAGAGATGTGAGTTTGCTAAGCCCAGGTGGAAGACAGGTCAAGGGACCTACTGCAGTCTAAAGGTAATTAATGGCAGGATGTGAAGACAGACTGTTCTCAAAGAGGAAAGATGCAAGATACCATGGACACTTTGGAAATTAAACACAAGGAAAATGGGTGGCCAAACACTGGAACAGGGATCCAGAACTCTATCCTTGAAGTTATTAAAATTTCAGCAGGGCAACCTTGTCTAGCTCTTTTATGAGTAAGGACTGGACCAGTAGGTTTCCAGAAGCCCCTCCAAACCTGATGACCATGATTCTGTGATTCTAGCTCTGGACTCAGCAAACAAAAGAGGTAAATGAGGTATATCTCAGTGTATCAGCACCTTGGTGTTTTTACTAAACTATCAGAACTGTTTTCTAAAATTCTGGTTTGTGTTACCCTTAGAAATGGGCTCTGTCTGCTGAAATGATCATTGGGCCCCGATCATGTGGTGTGTATCCTCTTACTGCTGCCTCCTAAACTAATTAATTAAAAAGGTACCAAACCATCACCCCATCACAAGAATGAGGAAGACAAATGTGAAAAGATCCAGAGGTGCTCACAGATCCAGAGATGAACACAAAAAGTTTTGGGGAAATCTTTGAATTCCACATATGCTCCCTGAATCTTTAGTGTAACTCTAAACCTTCAGGTGTTCTTTCTTCTTCAGGAGGTAGAAATAATTTTGCAAAGGTAGAGCAACTCCTGAAAATCCACAGGTCTTTCAAATTACCCAAAAGAAGGCAATTTAGTGGCAGATTATGGTAGGTGACATTGTGTGATTACCATGATCAGGGTGTAGGACTAGAAAATGAAGGTAGGAATGAAAGTAATGCAAAAGTAAAGTGGAATAAATACCATAGGACATTGCACATATGAGAGTCCCCATCAGATACTTTTATAGAATTTCCAGAGTCCAGTCTCATTCTAAGCTTTTTATGTTGAATCAGCCAACCAGTCAAGGGTGCCATAGACTGAGTGCATCTGTTTTGAAACAGAACCCATGGGGTTTGAATCTGCCTTTTAAAGGGGTGACTGTCCCAGCCAAATGCATGTATAGCCCCATCCCTTTCACTACAGCAGGTAATGTGAAAAGCTCTTTAAGGTAAGCTTGCAGCTGTTAGCTAGCAATGATAAATGCTTTGGGTGAATTACCATGAATATATTATCCTCACTCTCTGATTCCCATAATAAATTAAAAACTGGATCTGTTCAAATTGTATGTGTGAGGGGAGAAGGTTCAAAATCAGCAAAGTGTGACTGTATTGTGAAGTTAAATTTGTAGGTAGTTCTCATTTAAAGTTTTATGGGCTATAAAGATTGGATAATATGTCAGAACAGTTAGGAGGGGATTGGGAATCCTATTTGCAGCTCTCCAGCAGGCTCAGTCCTCAGACTGATCTGCTAATAAAGGCAGCCCTTGGACCATGGAAGAGCTACTGAAGCAAAGCAAGGTATAATGGCCAGATGCAGTATTAATACCAATTGTGAATTACATATTATTTAGGCCAAGCAGTGATATAAAAAAGGATATTTCGAGTGCTGGCTAAATGAGGAGAGAGAAGAGGAAACAGCTGGCTTTAATAATGAATTGGTATGCTTGGTTTCTCTGTCTATGAACAAGAGGAAAAAATACACATTTCTCACTTAAACTTATTGATACAAAAAAGGCAGGCCAACATCTCAGTAAATATCAGGGTGGTACATGAAAGACTGCTGAATTGTTTCAAAAAGATGATGTACTACTAAGATTCAGTTAGAGCAAGGCAGAGGCAGAGAATGGTGGGAAGTGGCACCAGGACAAAGAGGACAAAAATTAGAACTGCATTATCACTCAAATACCTGTAGTATCTGTACTGTGCACTCAATGTATGTGACATTAAGGTTAATCATCATTGTGGGGGCTTGTAATGAATCCCTTGGCACTCAGAGGGACCAGCCTGTGTCCAGCTGTGGTTGGAGACAAAGGAAACATCCTAAACCAAGGCAATTCACCTCTGGTGTTTCACTTCACCCAGGAAACATAAGGCTCCCCTAAACACTGTGGTCTTTGTACTGGGCTGTAGTAGTAAACTTATAAGACTCTGCCTGTACACAAAAAGGAATTTGCACCAGAATTTTATGAAAAAATATTCCCAGCTCTAAGCAAGCAAGATAGGAGAAATGCTATGGGATAAAGATTTGAAACAGTGCACAAAGCACCAAAGCTATAAAATCCTAGTTAATATACATGAGAAAATAATTAGTATGCATTGAAGCCTTGGGAAGAAAGCAGATGCACAAGCATTTTTTACTGTAGATAAACACAGTGTGGATGCTGCTGAATGTAAAATACAGGAGACAACTTTTTTCTTCTTATTCCTTGTCATGCTTGATGATCTTGGAGCAGTTTGGGATGGTAATTAAGTAACAAACTCATGGATATTAATATTTTACCTAGTCCATTTAATCTCATTCCCAGGATGTGAATGTATGGGATGAAATCAAGTATCCCTATGATGTCCCCTGTTGTCTGAAAGGTACTGTTGCTCTGTGCTGAGAAAAGATGCAGATAAAGATTCTCCACATTTAGGATATGAAAAATTTCTGTTAAGGGTGTGGAGAGGTTCTGTACTAAAGTCTGTAAGTAACTCTGAAAGTCTTCATTATTGTTATAAAAGACAATAAGAGGTAATAATTTTAATAAAAAGGTAATAGTAATAACAATAACAATAATAATTTCCTTTGCTCCCTCTGCTTTCCTTGTTTTTACTCCATTGTTCACATTGTTTATTAGTGGTCTTATGAGGGTGGTTCAAGACCATCCTCACAGACTTCCTACCTTTTGAAAGAAAAGTGGATAAATCACTCTAGCCCCAGAAAAACCTATGGAGAAAACAATTTTCTTTGCCTTTCCCAGAAAATTAATGTGCAGACTACACCAGGAATGGATAGCCTGAGAAGCTGCTATTATCTTGGTATTTGAGCTTACTACAGATATGGACAACATGTGGGGTCAAATATAATCTTTCCCACTTCTCTTGACTGTTACTATTGGATCCATAACTAAAAAGGGGTTAAGCCATAATAGCTGCCTTCTCATCTGGCCCTTACAGAACATGCTATGCAGAAGCAGGATTTGACTTGTTTCAAGACTTGAAGTGCAAGAAATGTATTGTATGCCATAGTAATGGGGAATTTTAAAAATAGATAGAGATCAAAAGATACAGCCTATGGCACACTGAAATACTCAAGAAGTATTGAAAAGCAAAAAAGAGAAAGAGAAATCAAAGAGAAAGGAAATTTAGGGTCAGACTGTAGCTTAGACTGAGAATTAAGGTGATTGATTTTATATAGTTTGTAAGTGCTGATGTTTGAAACCCAAATTAAGTCTTGAGGTGAGGAGGTTTCATTGACTCTCCTCCTGTCTGATGAGGCTGCCCAGCATCCAACACACCCAGAGCTCAGCTCCCCACTCATGACTGATGGCAGTGCACTGGAAGAAAGGTGCAAACCAGCAGAGACAAAGGGCTTTTGTGTGGAGAAAATAAAGAGACAAAATGTGATTCTCTGACAGATTGTGTAAATCTGACCATATCTCCAATTTCTTAGCAGCCCTGGCAAGGGGAGCAGCATCAGAGTCTGAATAGAGGATATTGCCCAGTGTCCTGTGAAAAGCTTTGCCTGTGCCACCCACAGTCCTGCTGAAAACCAGCTCTGAAATGCAATCACTCATCTTGCCAAAAGCATCCTCTCCCCTGCAGTAGTCCAAACATTCCTTCTCTCTCCCCTTGTCATTAAGCAAACATTACAAACCCATCAGCCCTTTCTATTGTTGCCAGAAGAGCATTTCTGCTACTGACTTATGCAGCAGAGGAGGTACAAGTAGCCACATGTTCATCAGACACCTTAATTTACACTCCTTCCAAAACCAGCACGTATCTGAGAGCTCATCCGTTCCTAAACAAATTACACATCACTAATGACTTATATTAAAACTGCAGCAAAGCTCAGTAGGACTTATCAATTCTCAGCAAAAACTAAATAGCATGGTGAGAGATTTCTAATGTCTGTTTAAAGGGCTTTTTAAAAATATGCATATGGATCCCTTTAGCTAGAACATTTCATCATGAATATCTTAAGACAGACTGCAGTTGTCAAAATCAGAGGGTAAAGAACTATCTTATCCTACTGGTATTTCAGGGCACATTTTATCCATATAGGAGCTGGATTCCACATTCTTTGTGCCCCTTCAAGTATCAAGACAAATTTATCCTGATGCTCTGGGGTACAAAGAATTTTCCATACCTTGAAATAAAAATGGGGGGGGGGGAAAAACACCTGAAAGAGGAAAAGAGCTATCTCCTGGTCTTTGTGTATATATTGCAAAGAAGAATCTGCAATTTTGATTCAAGTTGCTGCTAGAATCAGATGCAACTGGAAGTAAAGTTTGTAGCTCTTCCAGATATTACCTAATGTGCATTAGCTCTGGAAAAAACATCTACCTCAAAGTATCAGCCAGACAAAATGTGGACACCACTGCAGGTCCAGGCAGAAATGGCAAGGCCTTCCTTCAGGCTCTGAGCTCGTTTTCTCTCTCTCATGCTGGGAAACTCTTTCCCAGGCTGAGACAGTTTCTTAGCTCTGGACTGTGCCTTTTCCCAGGGTGATAGCATTTGGGAAAAACAGAGAGGAATTATAACAAAGATAAAACACCTGCTGAACCTGTCTCATGGCCTTCCAGCATTTACCAACCAGACTCATCCTCCCAGGTAACTGGCCAGTGATACCTGTAGGATGTAAATCCGGAGTGGTGATAGACACAGAGATATCAATGGAAGGTATACCTGATGAATAAAAGCAGCCCGCTGCAGTGGTGTCCACACAAAAAAGTAATAAAACACATATATTTAAAATCAATGTTGCTGCAGACAGCATCCATCCCCCATTGTCTGCACTTTGGCTTGGGAAGTCTTTATTTCCCTCAGTGTTAGGCTTACCTTTAGACTCTTCAAACACCGGGGAAATAGCTGAGAAAATAAATTCCTGCCTGTTGGAGATGTTCTAACCAGACTCAGTCACAGGGTGAAATAATACCCCTTCTGATGACCCTTATCTCTTTTCCAGCATCCATTGATTGGTCTCCCAAATACCATGGTTTTTTTTTAACTATACCCTGAGTGCTGTTAGTCCAGGCACAACCCATTTGGTACAATGGAGATTAACATTTAAGGTTAATTTTAGGGTTAGACCAGTATCTGGGAAGTGTCATTCTCAGATGGTGGACAAAATTTTCATTTAGCATCTATTTCTGCCCCAGATTTGTTCTTTTAAGCCCACATTCTATAGACAGCCATGGAAGTCAAGGTAGGAGGATGCATGAATCTCTGAAATTAAAGACTGCAGTTTTGTTCTATGGAATTAGGTTCATAGAAGAAAAGGGTAGGAAATTGCTACAGTTCATTTGGGCCAGACAAAGAAATTCTTCACTTTGTTCCAGGATTGTGTAAGCAATTCACATGGACTGGGCAACTTACACATCACAGATGTTAGCTGTTCTAAAGCCCCCAAAACCCAAAAGAAATCTTTTCATTGAGTTCTGTGGTTTTGTATCCAGTTCATACTCTACAGTGCAATCTGTATTTCCCACTCAGATCAATAAAACACAAAGCCAAATATTCACTATGTCATGTAATCCATCCTGTTCCAGCTCTGTAGCAGACAAATGAGATGTCCTTTATTGAAGCTCACAATGAATAAATGAGACTTTCTGCACGTTTTATATGTTCATCAATGTTCATTACTTCTCAATTGATTTTCTAAGGTCTGAGATATTATTCTACCTGCATTTAATATATGCCCTTACTTTATTTTTTTTTTTTTTACTGTAGTTGAAAGTCCCCTGGCTCTAATTCCAGATTGAAAGCTCCTTATTTTTTTATGACCACAAGATGAAATAGTACTAATTGCATCCTTCACTAAAGAAAAGTGGACACCTTGTAACTCATCAACATTTTATAGGCAAATGAATGAGCTTACTGAATAGAATATCTCTACCATCAAAATTTCAAATTAGTGTTAGAGAATATTCACAGAAAACAAAATTTGAATCCACCCATAGGGTTGAAACTGAGAAATCCTTTTTATTAATCTTGTGCATTGAATAAAGGAACAAAAATGGTGGCACAGGAGCCACACAGATAATTTAAATGATCCTAAAATTTCAAAGCCAAACATTCAGGATGGCTATCTGACTTGCATTTTTCAGACCAAAAGTTGCAAGAATTATCAACTAACTATTTTGAAATTTAAGCTAGTTTCCACATTTTCATCCACTTTCCAGTTTGTTGAGGCCACAGATGCAATAGCATATCAGAAAGAAAAATGACAGTTTTCCATAAAAAAATGAACCTTTGGGGAGAAAATCTAGTGGCCTGTTGGGTCAGACTGTATCAGAGTATCTGATTCTTGCTTCAGACTCTCTGATTTTTGCTTTTTTAACATTTTTCCAGAACTTCTGTTTCATCTGCCTTGGGAAACAGATATTATCTGGGACTTGCAAAGCAGCAGTGATGGAGTGTGTCGAGGTGTTGCAGGTCCCTGCAGTGGTGCAGGGACTGGACACCCTTCCCAGCAGTGCAGCTGGGGACAGCTCTCCCCTGCCCCTTGCTGCTGCACACTCCTCCTAGTCTGCTGCTGAGATGGTCAGAGCTGAGAACACCCAACCTCTGCACTGTGCATTGCTGAAATTGCTGAAATAATTCAAATTTACCATGCAGTCCTGGAAAAATATTGTATTAGAACAGCAGAGGTTGCGGACATGCCATGGTAGGAAGAACAAGAAGCCAAAGGAAAATATGGCATTACAGCCATGAAAACAAAATCTGCCTTAAGAAATCAGGAAAGACCAGAGGCTCATTTTCTATATTCTGTTTTTAGCTTGAAAGGAATTTTTACTTCCAGATGGTAACTAATTAACACCAAGTAAATGTCAATAAAGGTCGCTAAAACACTTTTTGGAGCAGCCATTCCTTACACAAGTCACTCTTTTTTCTTCGACCAGCACTGCCCTACTTAGAGAACAAATCTCACTGACATCTTAATTATAAATTTGACTGGAAACTCCACAGTATAGAGGGACTGGAAATTTTCAGGGTTCTCCTTTGGTGTTGGTTCAATTCTAGCACAACAGAGTCTTAGTCTCAGATGGAATGCCTAGCTATGATGAATATAACAGTAACTAAAAAAATATTAATTTCAGTAATAATAGTACCCTTATTCTGATTGACCTCAATCCAAGAATACAAGTCCCAAAGACACTAGAGGAAAATTTAAACACTCTTTTTTTATACAGTGCTGTTTTTTGTCCTGAAAATAGACTCTCACAGATACTATAAATACATTCATAATGGTCAACAATGAGCACCACTCTGTGAATCATTTTAGCTATGCTGCTGACTCCTAAAAGTGAAACCTATTTAATTTTACTTCATTTTGCTTGGAAAGAATTTTCAACATAGGGTTTGGGGTTTTTCTTTTTGTTTTCCTTTTATTGTGGTGGGTTGTTTTTTTTTTTTTTTTTTTTTTTTTTTTTTTTTTTTTTTTATTTTTTTTTAAAGCACTGCTGTTTCAGGTTTTGCTGGCAAATAGTGCTGAACTCACTCAGTCTGTTTGCCAGAGTTAAGGTCACTGCAGCTTTAGTTTTACAAAGAACACCATTTCTCTGTTTCTCTGTTAATCTTGGCCTGAAAAGACCACACAGTACCCTTCCCAACTGAACAGTTTAGCCTTTGTTCCTTTGTTTGGGTTATACTATTAATCTGCCAGGTCGATAGAAAAACGTGTGATCTGCTGCTGTACCAGATGACTGACAGGCAATTAGCAGCTTCTAGAGAGCCCTGCTTTGAATTCCCCAGATATGTGACTGTGTTGGGAGGCACAGGCTGCTGATCTGACTTTTTTGTAAACTTTTGCTGCAGCACTAAAAATGGGATCTTTGAAAGAACTAGTGTAACTATTCTCAGGAGCTTCAGCTGCATGAGACCCACAAAACTGAACCAGAGGTGAGGAAAGCTTAACTGTTAGCAAATAATTAAGCTGCATCTATTCAGATTTCTCAGAAAATAAGGTTTGCAAAGCAGCATTAGTTTTAATCTTTGCCCAAAGAGCAAATAAAATTCCTCATTAAAACCCAAATCTTAGAAAACATTCTTCTGCAACTGCCACTTTGTGGGAAAAGGTGTGTAGCCCATGAACAATGAAGCTTTTACGCTTCCTAGTTGTTTGTGAAGTTCTCTTCTTTCTTCTTCCTGTTGCTAATTTCTTATTAAGATGATCACCTACTTTATGTTCTGTTAAGCTCTGCTAAAACCTAATAGTGTGAACAACATTCTAAAATGGCATTTCTATACTCTCCACTGATACATATTCTGACTTTTATAAGTTTATACATTTGAAAGCATGTAGATGTGTTCAATGATGTTCCATTTCTCTGTATGTAGAATAAGTCTAAGACATGAGAGTTACATATCCTTCTCTGCCAGCATTATAAAATATTTCATTTTCTCAGAAGATTTTTCATGTGTATAATGCTCCATCAAGTGAAGTGTGCAACTGTAGGTCTTTTCTTACAGACACACGTGCCCCTGAGAATTACCCAGTGACAATTCCATCATTTTTAATGGGGTTTGGACTGGGTCAGCCACCACCAGAACAGCTGGTTTCACCTTTACCAATTCACATTTAATGTGAGCACAAATTGTCACCTACTGAAGCAGGGAGAAATCTGAGAGTCTGTGAGAGCTGCTGGCCAAAGCTCTGCAGGAACAGCAGTGCTGGATCACAGCCCCCTCTCACCTGCAGGGTCCCACGGACATGCACAGGGCTGCAAATTACTGCAGGGAGAGTGAGAATTTGGGAGAAAATTGGAATGGCTCCTTCCCAAAACCCCTTCCCAATTCTGCTGCAAAGACTGCTTTTGTACAGACACAAAGAGCCAAACTCTTGGGGGTTTAGCTTTAGTCCATGAGAGCTGAGAATCAGAAGCTGCAAAGAGCATCAAATCCACTTTGCCAGGGTGAAGGCAGGAGCTGAGGGAAGTTTGGATTTGCATCTTCAGTTCCCAAGAGAAATGGCATTTTAAACCTGAGGCCTAAACCACCTTGTTGTCACACTCCTACAGCTTTAAAAGCAGCCATAAAAATAAGCTGTGCTAGAATTACAAGATGTTTGGAAGGGAGTATAATGGCACTGCACTTCTGTCAGGTAAGGGCTGTTTCAAACAAATGGAGCACAATCTGTTCACACTCATGCTTCTCAGAATATCTTTGCCTGCTCCTTTTGTGAGCTGCATGATATTTTATGTTAAAATGCCCATGTGTTAAAAGATTCAGAAAAATTCAGCAGTGTTTCTTTTAGTCCAACATCTGCAAAGCTTTTCAGATGTTCCACAGTGAAAATAATTTTCTCCAGCTAGAACTTTCTATTTCATTACATGAATCCCTTTTGGCTTTCCCTCAAGCAAATTTTATTGATGTAATTATTTAAGTTGTTTCCAATTAGGCCTCAGAAATTAGGTATTCTAAACATTTCCATTAGAAATTCTTGATATTAGTTTAACAACTACTTTGTTATACAGCTTTGCAGCAAGCACACTTACTTCAAAAGATAACCAGGACAAATCCTGAAATAAATTCTTCTTTTCTTGTAGCATCAAAGGAAGAAATGGGAACAGATAGAAATAAAGTGTGTGTGTTTAGGAAAGAGAGGCCTTTTTTTCTCAGCTACTCTTAATTTCACCTTTTTTCAGACATTTTTATTACAGAGCTATCTGCTGATACAGCTGAAATTAGTTCCCCCACACTCCTGTTATTCCAAGATAAGTATAATGTTCAGCCTTGCCCTCTCATTCTCTTAACTTCCAAGTGGCTCAAATGTTTCAGCTTTCTTTTTCGGATTGATGTGAAAAATAGATAAGTAGTAGAAAGAGAAAAAAAACCCCAAAAGCTAAAACAGATGTACCAGCCAAGAAATTATTTTAGAAGAGATAAAGTTTCACAACCTGAATACATTTAAGTATTTCAAATAATACCAGTATTAAATTTCCTGAGAAAAAAACTTGACTTGCTCTCAATGAAAGAGCTTTAAGAAAATGGCTCTGATTCTGCCTCCTGTGACATCAACCTGAAGACAAAGGTGTTTTAAGCCCACAGCAGCTCTGAGTCAGACAGTACTCCTCATATTGAGGAGGGCATTTATGAATCCATTTGTCATTGTTATATACCAAGGCTTGTCTGCTGCTGCAGAAATTCTTTTGTACCTTGGTACTGTTACAATTTGTCTCAGTTACAGCTGGTTTCATAGTCACAAAGAGACACAGCTGTCTGAATCTAATCTTGATCTTTGGAATCTTGATGTGTGGCAGGACTGAGGAGCATCCCAGACCCCTCCATGTCCTGCCCAGCATCAGTGTCACAGCACAGGGAGCCACATCTCCCTCAGAACAGGGTTTTACCACTGGTGCACAGTGCAGAGGGATGCTCAGAAGGTCCATAGTGACCAAAGGCACCTACAAGGGCAAAGGCACCACAGGAAGCTCACATTCAGTGGGAATGCATTAAGGGTCTGAGCTCACAAAAGCCTCCAAAGCTGCTTTGCCATTCAGTTCCTCTCAGGGGATTGAAACTAAGACCTTTTGTGTGTCTTTGTCACCCCTGAGGCTCAGCTCTACAGGCAGGAGGGCCACTCACTTCTCTCAGGTGTCTCTCACCTTGACCTGAGACAGTGGGTTCCCTGTTCAACACTCTCTTGTGCTCCCTCTGTTCATTGTAACCTGAGCCCCAAAACCTTATCCATGTCAGGCTGACTGCAGGGAAGGGCAGTCTCCTTTCAGTAGAGGATTGGATCCCTTCCAGATGCAGAAGGTAAAAAGACAGCTTGTCTCCCTGCTGCCCTCTTTTATAGACTTTTTAGTGTGACATAACATACATGGTAGCACAAAGTCACCACAATCAGGTACCCAAAACAGTTCAGCTGCCTGCCCCAATATTCTCACTCCAGGTGTTTCAAGTTACCAACATTCAGCAGCTTTGACAGTGAAATGCTGAATTATTATCTCCCCTCTCACTGGAGAGCAGGAGGAGGCTAGTGTGGCAATGTCTAGGAACACAAATGACCTAAAATTTGGGCATTAAAACAAGATCAAACCTTTTGGTAATGACCCCCTAAAGCCATGACTACAAGAATTTTAATGCAGATTTTAAGAAGTATGTCTTCCACTACCCCTGACCTGATTCCTCAATCCCAGTGGATTTATAGTTCCCTATGAACACTCCCTCACAATGTATTTTAAAAGAAAACAAAGCTTCAGACACCTCCCATTCTTGTTCACCCCCATCATGCTCGGCCCCTGCTCCAGTTCCTTTCCTATGAGCTGATTTCCACTCTGTGCACCCCGTTCTTGTGCCTGTACTCACTCAGCATTCCTCTGCTGAAGCCAAACAAGGCTTTTGCCTCCCATTCTCCTCTTGGTTTCTGCTGGCAGCCTCAGGCTGCTGCCCACCCACTTGGGGGACACCAGTGATGCAATGGATACATACCCGAGAGTAGAAAAAACACAGTATCATTTCTTCAGTTCTTTAAACATGCTTTTCCTTTTTTTGCAACACCACGTTTCAGGTTCAAAGCATCTATTTTTTTCACAATGAAGAGTAACACAGCCTTCAGAATCAAAACAGACAAAAGTATTAGTTATTGGAAATTCAAAATAGAAACCTGTACATAATGAATAAATTCCCCCACTGGAGCAAGGTGCTCAGTACAGATTCCCACTTTAACACAGGCCTTGTTATTTACATTTAAAGCATTTGGTTTCCTGATGTTACAATACTTGCATCTTTATAAAGGCAGTGTGGGCTCTGTGACACCAGACACTTACCCTGTGCTTTATGGCCAAGTGAGACACAGGAACCTGCCACTGACACCCCCATCTCTCCCTCTCTCCCTCTGTGTATTTTGATAAGGCGCCTTTAGCATGGAATTAGCTGAATATCAGGAATATTCATTAGCCTAAGGAGCCTGTTCCTTCTCAGGAAACCATGCCACCTGAGCTGCATACATCTTCTACTCAGAGCAAAACAGGCACGTTTTCTTAGTGTAACAATTTTTTTTTTATTTCAGTTACATTTTCACATAAAACTTTATGTAAGCTACAAAAATCGTGAAATGCAGAAACGGTATTAAAACTGCAAACTTAAAAGTTTAGATTAAAAAAAAAAAAAAAAAAAAAAAAGTCTTTCCCTGCTAACAATGACCATTTAAAACGAACCATATTTTGATGGATTCATTTAATAAACATACCATACACTTCTCAAAAATAAATAAAGAACAACATCAGAAAAACCAATACTATCAACAACATGAAGCATTTAGTCATGTTTTTTTCTTTCCTTTGAAAGACATAAATGAAATTTCTAGGCACAGTTTTAGGCATTATTACACAGAGGCAATAGGTTAGTGTGCACTGCGCTGTACAAAAATACAGTCTGAATAAATTACATTGCTAGCCATAAGATTAGACTTCACTTACCAGTCAGTTCATTGCATGTTTAATAATATACAGTTACATGCTAATCCATATATATCATTTATATTTCAAACACATAGGTCTCTCTATATTTGTTTTTAAAATTTACAAAAGCTAAACGAAGTTGTGCAAGAAGTCCAGAAGAGGTGCTGGGTATTTGTCAGCACCGGACGGTATACTTTAAGCTTAAAAAATACAAATAACTAGCCCTGCTTGCAAGTTTGCTATATATATATATGTGTGTATATATATATATATATTTATTCATAATCATTTGGAAAAAAAAAAGATTTTTTGTGGGAGAGAATCATTCTGCCAGTGAGATCAAGTCAAACAATGAAATAATGGTGACATGACACAAGCACAAGATACAAAATTATTAATTTGTCATATGTATACTCAGGACATAGACTTGCATCTTTTTTTGTGGCTAAAATAAACCCCAAGAATCAGCAAAGTTGGATTTACTTTTAGTTCCATTCTGAGAAACAGAATGCTTTCCAAAATTTGCAATGGTAAAGAGGGAAAAAAAGACACTGCAGTAGTAACCTAAGTAGGTACCTAAATCCACACACTAGATGCCCAAACACAAAGGTCCTGAGGAGTCTGAGGTGGGTCCTAAGGGGCTGCATCACCTTCAAGAGGTAAAGCAGATGCTGGGACTAAAAATCAGATCTCTGACCCAACTGTGAATTAAGAACCTTGTCTTTAGGCATTCACATTTGTAAATTGTTTTGCCTGAACAGCTTTCACATTAACAGCCAGTGACTTGCAGAGCACACAAATTCATTTGCATTTGCCTTAGGCCTGGCAGTTGCTTTCACTCAAACTCTATGCAAAGAAAAACAATTTGATAAATTAGAGGCTACAATATGGGTTCAGCATTGTACCTTCTTGTCAGCACAAAGTGCCACACAATGCCAGCCCCAAAACACTATCTTAGAAAGGTACAGACATCTTCTCACAGTGGGCTTCTCTGCACTAATCTAATTCCCATGCCAAACTGCAATGTTCTTTATGCTGCTAAATAAAAGCAGAACTACACAGCTGTTCAGAAAGATACTGAGTTAACTATATACTGAATATCCGCCCTAAGTCAGTCCCAGGAAATAAAGCAGTTACTGATGCTTTCTTGGTGCCTGTGAAATAACTGGATACAAGTTTTCCTCCCATCCTTTTTGTTCTCCAGGCATTGCCATGCAGCCTCTTCCATGTCAAGCTGTCATTTTGCTCCATCTAATCTAATTAATCACCGCTGGTTTTGCAAAGGCTGCCAATTTGGAATATTCTGCCACAGTAGTAAAGACTGAACTCCAGAGAGTCCCAGAGTTTTATAAACCATCTCTACAAGCCAGCAATACTTGCACAATGACCTCCTACAGGCAGACCTGTGGTCCCCTGCTCATGGCAGACCCTCAACACCCTGCAGATGGTGGCCCAGCAGTAACACAAGAGATGCATCTCAACACCCACTGATTCAGGAGCCTTTTCCCTGGAACCAGCAAAACCATTTGTGTAGAGGTGGATGTGCAACCCCAGCATAACTGCTTGTGCAGAGGTCCACATAGAATATATTTTAAATTTCTCCATTTAAAAAAAATAGTTATTTCTAAAGATTAAAATTGTATAAAAATATGCTTATAATTAATTGAAAATATCCAAATAAGCAAATTGTAAACAAAAATAAAAGTGATGCGGATTAAATTCATGTGAAAGTTCTCCCTATTTTATCTTGGGTTTCATTTCATGAGTACAGTCTCTGGATGTTTTAAGTGAGAAACATACTAAGCAAGGAGTAATTAGATGTACATAATCATCAAAAAGTCCATTAGAAACTCATCTTTTAAAAACAAGAGATTACCTCCTGAAGTGCTAATGTTTTAATATGGACATGATGGGGTCTCAGCTATATTCTTGATGATCAGAGATGCTGACAACCTAACCAGATTTTTAAAAATTTGCAGTTTTTAAATTTGCAATACCCTTAGAAAAGAATTTTTAGCAAGTATTATACTACACATGGAATAGCAAGAAGTTACTTTTGGCCAGTTCTACCTTAACTTGATATGAACTTTTAAGCATTTCCCATAACACAGAGTCTGTACAAGGGCATATACAGAGAACAAACCATTGTGTGTTTATTTTGTAACACCAATCAAAATTAGGGGCACCAATCCAAGACTTTCAAGAATGTGTACAAAGTTAGTATTTTAACCACTGCATCACAGCTTGTATTACAATTTTAAGATTAATCATTTCTCTCTCTCTGCATATATATTTGCATTATATATATTCATTTATACTAACAAATACCTTTCAAAAATATAACTGAACTTGTTCCATATGCATTTTTTTCATCACAATGTTTGCAAGTTAAATTGGTACTCAGGACAACTGCAATCCATTCATACATTTTAGATGTCTCAGGGACAGAATAGGTCTTTTTCTATTCCCCTTTATCTTCACCCCTCCAGCAAAACACTGAGAGCAGAGACAACTTCCAAGTACACAGTCAGAAGCACATGTCTCTGGGTTTGGACTTCCTTCAACAATCTGTTACAGCTGGCAGGGTGATGTCGATTACTAATTCATGAAATCCTGTGTGAGTTGGTGGCTTGTTTGGGTTTTTCTTTTTTTTAAATTATTCTCCCAGCAGACTGTTGAATACAGATATTAGACAAGTCATTAACCAGTTATATTCACTGCCCTCAACACAGTCCCTTGCATCTAATTCCTTAGGAGTGCCTTTGAGCAAGTAACAAGGGGCCAACTCAGCCTATTGTACAAGATGCCATTGCCTGCTTATCAGACATCTGAATCCTCTATGATACAGGGAAACTTCTAAATGGAGCCCATACCAGCTGCTCCCCTGAAGGCAATAGCAGATGCTGGCATTGCATTCTCATTCCAACTAGTTTTCTCACAATGATCGGTGTCACGTAGATCCTTTTGCTTGTTGTCAGGAAAAATGAAGTTTATGTATCAGCAGCTTGCTGATATCTGCCTATGTAACATCAGCAATCCTAGTGTTTGCAGTTCTTCTAAATGGTTGTAAAAGCTGGTTACAGTGTTCACACCCAATAGGCAAAGGCTATTTTATCAACAGAGCAGACTGTTTGGTGCTCCACAAGTGTTCTAAAAAAACTGTGAGCTAGAAAAGATGGGGTAATCCTTTTTCTTTAAATTTTTCTTTTCATTAAATGATTCTAGTAATAGTCTTCATAGTTCTTAGGGTTTAGGCAATAAAGAATGGCACCCCCAAATGAAAATATAGTTGCACCCCATGCTAGGCCATAGCCCCAGTTGAATTCATGGTATATTTTCAAGCTGACTGTTTCGATGAACTTGATTGGGTAAAGGACTAAGCTGCAGACCTGAAGAACAACTGAAAGAGAAAAAAAAATGCAAACATCAGAGGAAGCCTTATTTTACTTCCCTAAAACAAAGAAAATATCAAATAACTGAAATTTACATTTAAAATGCTTTTGGTGATTTTTAGCTTGTAAGTGCTGCTCTTTCTAAATCACCTTCATTTCATTCACAGAGAACAGAGCAGCTCTTCCATACTCCCTCACTGATGAACAAATATTATTGCTGCAATATAATGATGATCTTTCAAATGTCCACAATATAAACAGTGAGAGTAGTAGTTCCCAAATTCTTTTCAGTCTCTCCTTTATATTTTAGTTTGCAGTCATTACTCCTTCCATAGCAGCAAAACTTGTTCTATTGCCATTATAAATAAGTCAAAATGAGAAGCGAGAATACATATTAAGAAATGTAGCTGAGAATCAAATAATTTACTTAGCCTAGAAATAATTCATTGTCACAGGTGATATATACTTGTGCTCAGTAGAGATTCAGTGAATCACATATTTCATATGCATTACTGTGTTCTGTAATCAGAATTAATGACATTCTCACACAGAATACCAAGGAATCTATAAAATTTGATCAGCCACTAAACTTCAAACCAGCAAACTATTATGAATTTAGAGGGTGGGTCAGAAATTCTGTGTGATGAAAGAAGATAATAAAATAGATCAAATTCCAAGACATTAAAAAGCTTCAGAATCATTGCTTCCTACAGTACTGTCTTGGAGATCCACAGACACACACTGGCCAGTTTACTCCCACACACACCCTTGTCCAAATGGCCCCTTTCATTAGCCCTGCAGACAAGTGCTCACCTGTCCTGAGGACAGGGCTGGTACGGGGAGATCATGTCCCATGCTCATCAGAACCTCAGTGATAAAACCATAAACTCACTGGAAATTTCAGCTCATCCCACCTTAGCTGATAGAGTAGTCTTTGAACCCTTACTTGAGACTGACAATCTGAATAATGTTTGCATAGTGGATTTTCTATTATGGATATCAAAATCCACAGACTTTTTTAAATTCTACAGTTATTGGAGTGTTACTTAGTGTTATTCAATTTGAATATATTTTTTTGTCTGTCAGCTCACAAAATACTGCATGACATTTGAGAAACTCTGGCAGAATACACTGCGAAAAGCACCTACTCTTATGAAAAGATTATGCATTCCAGTTCTGTATAATTGAGAGCATCTTTACATCCAAAAGCACCTCAACATATGCTCAGCTTTCAGACACATCTTTAAGACCATTCAAGGTCAGAAAGAGTTTCTGAAAATGTATGGAAATACATGAGTTTTTCTTTAGTGGCTTCCTGCACTGGGGATGCAGCATCTCTGCTGAGTCAATGCAGAAACTGCTCCATGTGTGTCTGTGTCAAGTGCAAACCAAGAAAGTCTCCACCTT
Organism: Muscicapa striata striata; assembly: GCA_030060385.1. Taxonomy (NCBI): domain Eukaryota; kingdom Metazoa; phylum Chordata; class Aves; order Passeriformes; family Muscicapidae; genus Muscicapa; species Muscicapa striata. Next base: position 2,174,704 of record JAREIS010000117.1, on the reverse strand, counting down.
CCCCAGTGTAACATATGAAGTATGCTTAATTTCAATCTACAGATTGGACTTGTCAAAACACAACCAAAAAAAAGTGATTCTCTTGGAAGAGGAACATGTTGCTAGAGCAGCAACACACACGAGGGTTTTTTTGACATTTTCATAGTGAGGGCTCCAGTTTTTCCTACTATTGGTCCAGATACACTATTGTAGAACTCAAAAGAAGTGCTGGCAGCAAGTGGCTGGTGGGAAGAGCCACCCTGCGTTGCACTGTCATCACTTTGCACTAATTTTGCCTTCTGTCATTGTTTTTCCCTGTAGAGCAGGAAGGGAGCTGTGTAAGCTAGAAACAGCAGTCAGCAAAGTTATGAGAAATGACCAGCATGACCCCAAAAGATGTTGAAAGCAATGCCTGCAACTGCTGATCTGTTTCTAATGAATTTAAAGGAGCTCCATGCTATGCTGACTTGCTTAAGGGAAGTGCGTACTATCTTTCTGAAGAAACACAACTCTTTTCCTGTAGAAAAAACAGGCTGCAAAAGAAATCTTAAAAAATCTGCTACTCAAATGCTGTTCAGAAAAGACTAATCATCTCAGACTTGATAGTTCACTTCAAATGTAGACATGTTTTTATGAAGCACTATGATACTTTCAGTATGGGAGCAGGAATACTAGTTTTATTCCATGCACATGAAATATAAGCAATTATACATACTCATAATAAACATGCAGAAATCGTAACAAATGCTTTAAAAGTAGGAAAATGCAATTTCAGTCATCTTTTTTTTTATTTGTTCAAATTTTTGACTGTATTTTGATGTAAACCCCCTTACGATGTAGCTTTCTAATTGATCTGTAATTGTGAAAATGCTGGTGCTGGCTAGTAAGTTCTGTACTTCTGTTCTCTACCTCCTGCTCATTTCAGATGAGTAAAGCACTTTATTAATAAGTGCTAGGTGTTTCAAAGATTATCAGAAAATGTAGCTGCAACAAGAACAGAGAAAAAAAAACATCCTCTTTGTAATGCCAGTAAGCTGGCAGTAATGACAGTGGACATTAACCTCAGAGATTCAGGATGGACATCAACAAAGAAAAAAGTATCATAAGGAGGGTAACATGGGCCCAGGACAACATGCTTGGAAAGGCTGCAGCATCTTTGTGCTTGAATTTCATCAAAACTGGACCAGACAAAGCTGTCACTGTCAGTGACCATCCTGCCTCTACAAGGAGATTGGACTACATAACCTACAGAGTATTTTCCCCAACAGTATTTCTTTGATATTATGACTCTTCTTGCTGCCCTACAGCAATCTGAACTACATTCTACTGAAGCCAGTCCTACCTTTTCAGACTATTCCATCAACTTCACAAAATCAAATTCTGGCATTCAATGTATCTGCTACTTTTTCTACTTCCACTGTAAAATCTGACAAGTAAACTTTTATTCTATCTTCCACATCATTATGAAAATAGGTAACAGCACAGAACTAAGGATGCAGTCCAGCTGGACTGCACTCTCTCTGTCAGCATTAAAAGACACCTCCTTAAGTATTCTCCAATTATTATCTGCCACTTCTCTTACCTATAATATTTTTGCTTAGCCACAGTTTTTCCTAGCTTGCATGTAAAAGCATCTTGTGCAACATGTTAAAAGCTGGCTATTGTCAACAGGCTATTCTTCCAAACATTGTCACATTTGTTAAAACACAGCACCAAAAGGAAAGCATCTTTAATTTTTCTTTTGTTTCTTTTATGGACTTTCAGCAAGCACACTTTCTCTTTCTGTCCCTAAATTAGACTTAGTTAGCACTTAGTTAAACAGTAAGTGTATCATGACAAGTTTGTGAGCTTGCACTTTGAGGGTGCAGTTTTCAGGACCAATTTGGTTCATGAGCTCTAAGATACCCCAGCAGGTCCATGAGCTGGAGACCTCCATTGGACCAAAGAGCCACATGAGCTAAGATAGCTCCATGCAAGATTTCCTGCAACTGCCTCCCTGTCTGGTCCACATTTTCCATGACCTGAGGCGTTCCTCTAACTCTCAACATTAAAATACATACTGGCAGCTCTATGAAAACACATTCACATCTTTGCATTACTTGCTGGCTTATTCTCAGCATCTAGGTTGAATTTTGGTTTTTATGGTCCCTTTCTTTCTCATGTCTTCCAGTCCTAGTCAGTCAATCTTCCCCCTCACCTACAGACTCACTAACTAAAAGCTGAAGCTGAGAAAAAAAAAAAAAAAAAAAAAAAATCAAAACTTGAAGGAAAAAAGATAGCCTGGAGCCAACTGTTTGGACTGTATAAAGCACCTGGAAATAACTTTCCAATTTTGTCCTTTTTTCCACACAGAGACCTTTTCTACCCAACACCCATCATAAAATGTCTCTGGGCAATTCATATTGTCCCCTTTATCCAGAGGCAGCTGATAGACTCCCAAACACAGTTACACAGAATATTTGGTCTTAACAGCACATTCACAGGTCAGGGTGGTGTTTACCCTGAAAGATTTGTGAAATCCACAGATGGAAGGCTTGAATCATGGAAAGCTGCATAAGGCACAAACTTCTATGATCTTAACTTTCCCCTCTTCAGTGGGGGATTCTTTCCATAGTTCTTTCAAGATATGCCATTCATATTCATCTCTACAAATTGCTGACATCAAAGATAAAACCTGCAGGAAATGTCCTTTAACAATGTAAGTGTCAAATCCTGAAAGGATTCTCCTCAGATTTGCCAGATAATGAAGAAGAATGGGGCAGGTTGTCTTGGTCTCATCATCTCTCTTCTCATATGCTTCAGGTTATGGCTGTTCAAAATGCACATGCACACACACAGAGGCAAAGGGAAGATGTGAACATAATCATAAGCTAAAGAACCAATTTAATTTCCTCTTAGATTCAAGTAAGCAGTAACCTCACCATCAACCTTTTGTAGTAAAGACTAGAAGCAATTTTATGCAGAGGAGAGCACATGAAGACAAACAGTAGGATTTGAGGAAATCTTTTCTTCTGGAAAGCCATTTCTTTTTATAGTACAAACTAAACTACTAAATGAGCAACAAGGCAAGACAGGCATGTATGGCTGAATAATTACCGAGTTACTACACAACGTTATGAGAAATGAAGCAAAAAGCCAAACAAGAAACCACCAGAAAAAATTAAATAACCCCATTTCCTTCAAAGTTAACTGCCCAGCATACCCTATAAACATCAGAATTAACATTAAATTTTAACATATTAGCACCAGTACCTTTATTCATTTAACCAAGCAAGCAGTGCGACACAGAACAAAACCAGATGATTTCCACTCAGGGAGACTGATCCTAGGTTGCTTTAATTTCCTAAAAGCAAATGAAATGTAATCTAGGAATGTGTCTTGAGCACATAAAAGGGCTATCTTGAAGGGCTCAGTTCCATCAAGGCCATGTTATCAGCAGGGGGCAGCAGGAGCCTTCATCCCAAACTCCCTCCAATTCCATGCTCTTATCCTCTCATATCCTCCTAACTGGCTTTTTTTAATATATCCCGAGGTTCTGTCATCCTCTTCATTGTGGGCTATCAGAAGGGGCTTAAGCTGCTGGCTCCAATGCAGATGTGAGTGACAGGATGAAGGCTAACCACGGCTGCTGAGTCTCAGGAGAATCTGAAACATCCATGCTGATGAAGCCCCAAAGCACCAGAATATATAAAAGGAGATGATTTGATATTGTAATTGTACCTCACTGGACCAGTCTTACAGACAATTCAGATTCTTAGGTCTCCCTTAAGATTTTGTAATAGTTTATATAAACTGTTCCATTTCTGTGTTTTTAAAACCAAACAGGGACTACACTGTGACAGGTTGTTAAATTAATAACCAAGCGAGATGACACAACAAAATTAATTCCTTATGGCACAGGGGCATATATAAACACCTTGCAAGATAATCCTATTTATTTTCACATGTAGAGCTTCCAGGTTTCACCTTTGGGTATTAATTTCCCTGTTTTAAAATTGCAAAAGAGAGAACATTAAAATAAAAATGGCTTTGCATGAAGAATAAAAATGGGGACATCAAGCAGCACAAAGTCACAGATTAAAAATGGTATTTTGAGATTTATCCTCTGTAGTTTCCCCTGCTACATTTACTTCACAAAACAATAAATATAAGGAAAATAAATGTTTATGAACTAATAATAGTGGAACTGCAAAAATTATTAATGCTGTGCAGAACTTATAGCCTGAGAAACCTCACTGTAGTTAACACAGAAGTAACCAAACACCTCTGAATTAGTATGCAGAACGAGGCATATCTCCCATATGAAAGTTCAGCTGTTCTCAGGAAATCTTTTTAATGATGGCAGCACTTACCTGCAGCAAAGAGCATGACTGCAACTGGTCTGTAGAACCGCCTCCGAGACCCCACGCAGATGGAGATCAGCCCAACCAGGAAAGCTATGAGAATAATGGCAGCACCACCCAGCAGCAGAGCCAGGGTAGCTATCTGCCAGTCTAGGGGGGAAAAAAACAAAGAAGGGAAAAAAATAATAATACAATTTCAGTAAAACAAGCCCACAGGCCTGACAGAAACAACAGAATATGAGGAACACAGAGGTTGCATCAAGGCTTGGGTAAATAAACACTGTGCCATGAATCTCTTTTCCCCTAATTAGTGAATCACCTTCATGAAACAGATGTAACTCAGAAGCAATGTGCCACAACCTCCCACGCTTACTGAAGCCTTAGTTGGCCTCATTGGGATTTTGTCTTAAGTAAAACTGAGTAATTTGGTCCCCTGGTTTTTATCCAATTTAGAATGAGAAATTGAGGCTGGCTTGGGATGAGCTGGGGTTGTGTTAGCTGACCCTGCTGTAACTTTCTCACAAAAGAGAACTGAAAATCAAACCTCTGCTTGAGCTGATCAGGATGACACAGCAAGGGAAATGCACAGAGCCTGATACCTGACTCTTGCGGAGTAGCAAGGCCACACAAAATGAGTAACAAAACGGAGGAGATGCTCAAGGTTTAAAATATATATCTATTTTTTTCAACACTAAAAGACAGCTGGAAGTCAAGACTTTCTGAAGGCAGTAACAGTCATTAGCTGCAGACCCAGTCAAAGCTCATTTGAAAATGTCTGATATCCTCAAATGTCAGTTTTTCTTCTCCCAAAAGCAACCTCTGTACGCACTTGGCCCAGGGTATTTTCTAGTTTTTCTCATACATAATGGATGCAGTTATAAACAAAATATTTAGTCTTAAATCACATAAATCAGAATCCATTTGTAAGCTGATGGCCATCATGCATGTATACAACATCCAAGATCTAACTTAAGAGTTTCTGTGGGATTTTAGAAAGGCACAGGCTTTGGGCTGTCTCTTTTCCCAAAAGAATATCTAAGACCTTTCCTCTCTCCAGAGCAGGCATCAAGAAAAAGAATCAGATCACTATTTACTGCTTATCACTACTATTTACTAGTTTAAGGAAGATGTTGCTCATGGGAAAAGGACCTATGGATCCTTTGCATCTCACTGCTTCGAAAATAATAGCAGTCATGTGATACTCAGACATTACACAATTCAAAGAAAATAAGATTACTATTTCCAATTTAAATTTAGATATCTTAAGGTTACTAAAACAACAACAAAAACAATGAACATGCTCTTTTGGGAATGAGTAAAAAGCACTGTTTTAAATACACAATGGATGCAGTTTCAAGAGGAATCTAATCTGCTGAAGATACAGACAGTGCAGCTGTGGAGTTTGGGAATGGAATGCTGGCAGCTATTACCACCAAAAAGCCTTCACATATTACATGAAAAAGGATGGAGGAGATTAAAAGAAGAAAGTGGGTAGAAGAGCTTTAAAAGCATTGCTTGAAAAGAAAGTGATTTTAAAGGTGTGTTTGTCCAAGTACACACATTTCTTTTCATTCTCTGCAGAAATCCAGGCATGTCCTTTACTAATAATTTAATTACTAAGTACTCAACCTTCCAAGCTATTTTACTCTTTGTTTTCTTACTGGAGTAAACCCCAAGGCTGGGAGAAATCTTTCATTCTATCATCAGCATGCAATGTCAGTTTGCTGTATCTCCCACTGCTACACTATCATTATTGGGATGGAAATATGATTTTAGTACTGGACAGAGACGTTTTGGTGAGTGGTTTTTAATATTAACATGAGCCTTCAGAAACACCAAGAGGTTAATGTACTGATGATTTAGAAACGATTTTTCCAATATCAGAGTGCATTACAGATATAAAAAACAAAAATAAATAAAAAGAATGGATCACTTTGGGACAATATAAAAGGAATCCTTGCACTAGAAAATTACACAGATGCAAAGACTAGCCACATAAATCCATATCACACCAAAGTTAAAAGACACATAAAATTGATGAAATAAATCAAAGGGCCAGACAGGAACACTCAGAAGCTAAATTTTTTTTAAAGTCACCACAAATAATAAAATATTAAATGTTATCTTTGCATTGATCAGGTGCCAAACACTAATGCAAAGGGAATGTGTACAACACTGGAGTAGTAGCTAAATGGAAAAAAAGATTGAGCATCCTATTCCTTTCCAAAACCACACTGAAAAAACCACCAAACAACTGATAATAAATTAGGCAAAGACAATATAAGTGTGGGGTTAAAATACAGTTTAACTTCCAGGACAAATATGCATATACAGATTTTAGAAAGGTTAAAAAATAAACAAACTACCTTACTATAGTACTGATGTGGGAGGTAAAAGGACAAATGAGTGTTGGGAGACACCTACACTCCCAACTAAAAAAGAACTGACTTGGATAAACAAAATTAATTTCTTGAGTAAGACAACCTACTCAGTGATGCTGACAGCAGGACAAAACCGAGGCTCTCACTGTTCCTCATACCAGCTGGGGACCAGGTATTGGTGTTGTGTTCTGGGCCACATCTGGAATTGCCTGTTTCTTTTAGTCCCTTTCACAGGAGCACACAATGCTACCAGCCTTTGCCTTGAGCTGCAGAGACTTTGGTTGAAGAACATTGTGAAGGTCAGACATTAGTGCACAAAGAACACAGGACTAAACTTTCCTATACTGGCTACCATAGTAACTACATGTTTAAATCTCCTTGTCATCTTGGAAAAATGTTAACTTTCAATTCTGAAAGCCATTTGATCTGGTGACAAAATAAAGTGGTGGATTAAGAAAGCAAAATCTTCTGCATGGGTCTTCTATTTAACAGCAATTTTTTTTTTCTTTTTTTTTTTTTTTTTTTTTTTTTTAATCTAGGCCATTGGACTTTACACAAAATAAAAGAAAGATCCAAAGAAAGTAGAACCACTATCTCTGAAGGCAAAGCACCTTGTAAATCAGATAGCTATAATATAAACACATACAGCAAACACAGTTTTTCTACAATAAAAATCTGTAGTGTTTCTCAGACACCCAAGAGTGATTTACAGCACACAGCACCAAAATGGGATCAGGAGATTGTTCTGTTACACAGTACTGCTGGTACACAGAACATAAACATCATAAACCTACTTTAGAGTATCCAAAATATGCTTGTGGCTCTTCTAGGCATGCACCAATCTTGCAAATAAGTTACTAATAAGAACTAAAAGTTCAGGAGCCTCAGCAGTTCAGTGAGACTGCTTCTTCTCACAGAGATAGAAACATGCAAAAATCACAAGTAAAATGGGGCCTTATAAATTATAAGTATTACTTTTTTGCATTCAGAACACAATTTGTTACACTTGAAAAGTACACATCAGTCTTTTTCACAGTACACCACTACAGTTTTTTAAACTACACATCCATTATCTAAGAAAAATATTAGGAACTGGTAAAAAAAACCTAATAAAATTCACAAAAGTGTTAATAAACTCTTAGACTTTAAAAAGCACTGTGACCTAATGTCAATACCCAAATAAGATTTCTTTTCGTGGTTTAGATAACTTTAGATTTTTTCAATGTTCCACCATTTTAGCAATACATTAAGAACTACACTAATGCTGCCACCTATCCCATCCAAACTAGAATTAAGACATTTTTGACAATTGTTAAGTAACTCAAGAGATTTCTTAAGAAGAGGCTTGCTGAACGTATCCTATTTTTAGGTCTGAAAATCCCCAAAAAGCATCCCAATGTCTATAACCATGAGAAATATATACTGCAGTTCTGACAGCGATTACAGTGTTTGCATATTTTTAACTATAGCAATTTGCCCATTAGTTTGGGGATGTGGGCTTCAGTATTTAGGTATATATAAATAAATATAAACCTAGGCACTTAACACATATTTTGATATATATTTGGTGAAAAAATTATTAAAATTACCACCTTCAGTTAAAAAAAAAAAAAAAAAAAAAAAAGCCCCCAAACCAAGATGATACTGGTTTTTTTCAGTTAGTTCATCATATAACAGTCAGTGCATTTCTGGGAGACAGCTTGGTCTCCTTGCTATCTGGAAATTCTGCCTGTTTCTTAGTGACCCAGAGGCACAGTGTCAACTGAACATTGACATTTCTAACTCTTTTCCCTTCTTTCCCCAAAATAAATGACCCAAGGCTTTAAGCTGCAATTTTTAATTAAGAGCAGTGCTAGTTCCTCAATTTCTTGGGCAAAATAATCCTTCACTACTAGAAGAAATCAGGGAAAGTCATAAAAGAAGAAAACACATCAAAGTCCTGAAATATGTATTTTAATAACTAGGTCATTTTTAAACACAAGATCAATGCAACAGGCTAGTACAGATGTCATTTTTTCAGTAAGGTACCCCAAAATTAAATATTTTTTTCAACATGGTACCATACTACCATGTAAAAGAAGTAGAAGTGGTGGGCATAGAAACATACTGTGGAATATATTAAGCATTTGTGTGTAGGGCTCTTTCAGACAGTGCATGTGAACTGAATTAATTTATTAAGAAATAATCAAATAATCCTTTCTTCCATATAATGGCTCTTCACCAAGTCTCCTCATAAAGGCTGAAGTACCAAAATGAATGCAGCTGTTACATGATGAAAGCAATGCCTGACCTTCTTGCACTAAACAAAATCCCTGTAAGAAACAAAAACACAGCACTCAAGTAAGCTTTTCTGATTCATTGCAATGCTTCCACTTATCAAGTACCTGCCCTCAGACAATAAATACTCTAAGAAATTGCAATATAGCATTTAAAATCAAGAATAATGATTTTGAATAAATGTGTGAAGGAGAGAAACTTGAGAAACATAAGAAATTAAATATAACTCACTAAGTATCATAAAAATCAACTTAAATAAAAAAGATAGCTAGAGATATTCCTAATTGTTTCATATTTAAACTTAGATATCAAATAGCCAACAAAAGTTTAAGAAGTGTAGTGTATATATAAAAACATAAAAGCAAACTCTAGCTCCTAAAAGTGCTTTGGTTGCATGATCAATGAGATTTCTTCTTTCTTCAGCAGGAGCATGAGCAGAGGCTTCTGAGGAAGGCAGAGGTCCGCTGAATTCTGTGGAAAAGCTGAGGAACAGCAAGGGCCATTAAATTCTCACATCAAATTACTCCACAGAGGTCACCTTTGGAGACTCAACCTGAGGCAGAATGATGCTTTTCAAAGAGCTGCTCAGCAAATTCCACCCTGGGTGAAAGGGATATTGGCTAAAGCTGGGAAGCCCAGTGCCTTTAAGTTACTGGGTCCAGACTCCTCTGCTCCTGTACAGCCAGCCTGCAAGCACAATCCTTTGGGATCCCACAATGCACACTTCTGCACACTGCAGGCAGAAGTGTTTTTTTGGTAGGATCCATACCAAACCTCCATAAATTGCTCTAGCCACAGCTTTTCACAGAGGAGCCTTGTACAAAAATGACAATATTTTTTTCTGCTCATTGATTAGTATAGTACGTTTATTAGTACTGGCTGCTGCACAGACATACTCTGGCTTTTATATTTTCTTTTTTTTTTATGGATTGAGAATAAGATTTTTCTAAAGTAGGAAAATTACCTGTGCATGTGGCTACTCAAGTCACTCAGACACTTCAAAAGTATTACCAGAGCTACAGGAACCAGCCAGCTCTGGATGAAAGCTTAATTTCCTTAAGAGAGAGAACTCACTTCACATCAAGACTTCTTCTAAAAGCCATAAATTTAAACAAATGAAATAGCTACGTTAAGTCACAGATATGTTAAAAAGAAGCTGTTTGTGGACATGACATTTTCCCTAAGAAATCTGTTTTCACTCACACACGGCAGCACACGGGACAAAGCCCTCGGTGACCCAAGTGCTGCACAACACCCCACAGGATTAACAGAAGACTTTCTCATAGCTCTCATTCACCAGGACACTGACAACACTAAGCATTCTATGTTGGGTGCCAAAATCCCTAAGTGCCTCCTAAGGATAATTCAGAGGCTCCACATAAGGCATCAGTCAATTTGCATTTACTATACAAGAGGCTTGTAGGATGATTTAGTGCTCCTGATGCCGAGTGGAGAGTCACTTAGAATCAAAGAAAAAGAGAACGAGCAGGAAGACATCCAAAAACCAGCCTTCTGATGCAGACCCTGTGTCTTACAGAGGTGCAGAATGCTAATTGATAACAAGGGCAGTCAACCAGTAAAGGAGGAAAGGCAAATGCCTCCTTAGCTGCCATACACCAGGGGCTAGAGAGCTTCTCAGAGGCTGCAAGGTCTTTGCTTCCCAGCTCTGGCTCCAGACTCTAAATTCACACCTCTACTCCCTTTTCCTGGTGGGATTTCTTGACTGCTAGGGTAGGTTGTAACTGCCCTCCTCCGTCTGCTAGACCCAAGCTGCAAAAAGATTTATGAGGTCCCTGAACAAAGAGGTACAAGGGAATCCAAATCTGAGTCTTGCTTCAGAGAGCCTTTTACCTAACTGGTCCCTTCCAATGCTCTGTTGCTGTTTATGCACCTTTCCCCTGATGCACAAGAACTCTGACCATAACTGGATGGCAGCCCAGACTCAAGGCCCTGCCACCTTTGAGGGAAAAAGGCCTTAGCAGCCCCCTACAGAGCTGCAACCCTCTCACCTGGGCTCCTCCTATGGCTCTCCTCTTCTCCAAGAGCAAACTGAGATGAAAAAGGCTGACTATTCCAGGCAAAGGTAACAGCCCACTGGCAGGATGCTCCAGGCAGAAGGTGCTCTCCCAGCTACACTTCCCTCAGCCTGGGAAGTACATGCTTTATAGCCTGGGGGAGCAACTAGGCAGCCACTAGGCAGACAGCTCACCTTGCCATGGAAAGCCGTGTCCCTCACCTTCCACCCAAAGATGCCATTGGGAGTGCAGAGGACAATTTGGTTATATATGTGAAAATATGGTAAGCAACTCTACAGCTGTGTAAAAGAGACAGCAAGATAACAGAAAGGTCTAAATGCCTGGGGAGCTGCAGATGCATGAGCAACTTGAAATGCAGCAGGTGCTTGTTCATCTGCCCATGGACACACACCTCTCCTGAAGAATAAAGCTTGCATTCCTTATTTATATGAAATAAATACACTTTGCAGAGGTGTAGGTTGGGGTGAGGTATGTTGTATGTCTGCTCTGTGGCCTGCCTTTATTTCTAAAATCACAAAGTCCTTTAAACACAGCACAAATAGAAATAAAGAATTAAGTTGTGCCATTATAAAGATCCTTATTTTACCATTTATAAGCAACATGCATTGCACATCACTTTTGCCAACAGAGGTCTTCAAGACAAGCACAGCATTACAGAAAATCATGTAATCTATAATTCATTCACAGAATAGTACAGCATGTACTCAGGCATTTCCTCTATTGGATACACAGCATTCTTCTGAGATTAGCTTGCTACTATGTCATTTTAATTATTGGATATTCATTCATTCAATAAAAATAATAAAAAACCCTCCAACAACTGCACACACCCACAACTTTGAGAACTTCACAAAAACCTGGAACTCTTAGAACTCTGCCATTAGGAAAGAAGTGTGGGAGATGTGTTATACAAGCTTTTCACAATAAGCTCACTACTTCTGACCTCTTCTATAAAAGCTACTACTTTTTAGTAATCTGAAGTACTATGCTTTGCATTGGAACTGAAAGGTAATTATTTTTCACAGCTATCAATGTTCTTCCAGAAAACTGGAAATCTTCTGCAACTTTCAAAACTCATTCCTTGTTCCTTGAGAAAAACAATTAGCATTTAAAAGAGTTTGAGGTGTACTTCCCATCAGAACGATGGCTTTAAGTGGAATAAGTGAAATACATAAAGCAATACAGCTGGATGGACTTTACCACTCCCCCTGCTACCCTGAATCTTATGGGATCATCTTGGGCCACCAAACGGTAACAGAAGCAAGGCCACTCTCTATGCAATTCTAAATATACAAATCTCATCAAATATTGAAACTTCTTACATTATCCCTAACTCCAGGCACATCATATTTAATAAACAAAACCTAAAGCAATGGAATACATTACCAATTTTAAAATTGCAATGAACAACAGCAGTAGCAATAACCCACCACAGCTATAAGTCTTTTTTGTTTTTCGGGTTTTTAAGAGTTTTCATCACTGATAAGGTGTATGGTGCTCTTTGCCTGATCAGATGAACTCACACAAACATCACAGCTGTGCTCTAACCACGTCTATCACTGGTTGGAGAAGGGTGGCTGCAATGGTAGCCTCCACCATACTAAAAGGTCCAGACTGTGGAACAGGATCTGCTGCTTCCATGGCCTTGGGAAGTCTGAGGATAAACTAACTGGTCCATTTGTAAGAGAAGGAGCATACCCTAAAATATTTTATCAGGGGCTGCTGTGAGGGGTAGTTAAGCCAATTCAAGGCATTCTGCACAGTTTGAAGAAGCCAGAATAGACATCAGGCATAAACAGAGTATCAGTCATCTTAGAATCACAAGAATAACTTAGGCTGGAAAGAACCTCTGGAAGTCACCTAGTTCAGATCCCCATGGAAAGTAGGGCCAACCTTCAAATCAGACTCTAAGTTAGATCAGCCTGCCCAGAATCTTATACATTGAGTTTGAGTAGTATGGGCTTTGATTTTATATCCATCTTCAGATAAAGTGCTGGGGATTATTACAGTTAATACACAAAATGACAGACTACAGTACTCAAAACCAGAAGGAATGTTATGAATTCCTCCTTAGATTGTATGAGCCACTTTTTTCGTGCTAGTAAAATTACGTTCCTTCTTCTGTTATTTTATAGCAAACTACCAGCCTTGCTGAGCTTTTCACAAATACGTGTCAACATCAAATCTGTGCAATGATCCAGATCTTCTAATGAGGAAGCTGCTTTTGAGGTAGCAATTTCTCCTTGGAACAGCTCCTTAGATTCTGAACAAGGAGATACCATCCAAGACTATTCTGGCATGTCAATTCAGATACCTGCATCAAATGTGTAATTAAGGTTAAGCCCCCTTGAAGTGCTACTGAATGAGCTACAGCCTCTGATGTTGTTTTTATTTTAAGAACAAATTAGAACAAAATTACAAGCATATAACTAGACTCAAGTTGTTTACTGCACTATGCTATAGGCTAAGCTTACCTTCATTGTTTGCTCATCACAAAGTATAATACACATTCAGAGACTCTGTTGCATGTATTTTCTGGAGAATGTTTTGTCTTTTAAACATTCATGGACAGTTCTAAAAGAGCATAATATTCTAGAAGAAAACAAATGTTGCATAAAGAAATCCATAGGTTGTAAAGTAACAAAGCCATATACCCCCACATTTACTAGAATGAACACAGTTAACCAAAACCATTTAAATATATTTTTATATATGCTGTTTCCACAAAAGCTGGCAAAGGAGCCATTATTTTCTATGAATAGCATATGCACATATTTAAGTCAAAATAGAAAACGTACACTGTAGGTCAGATTCTATGAACCCTTTATTTCTTCTACATTACATTTGTGTATCTTTGATTTAAAGAGCTAAAATAGATGCAGTCTATTGCACAAATTCAAACTTGCTATTATTAAACTGCAGGAAGAAGACAAGTACCTTTGCAGGTATAGATACACCAGGCAGTTTTATACAGGATGCATTTAATTTTAATGCTGTGACAGGAATAAATATTCATATATAACTCTTGATAAATCTGTAAATGAATCATCACAAACTAGATATAATGCACTTCGAATAAGGTCTAAAAAATAAATTTGTTTAATGACACACAAGTTTAAAATACAGTTGGTCTAAAGACAACTTGTGCATTAGCCAAGTTGATCACAGAAAACAGTTATATGCCCAGACAGTTGGTGAAACTTCAGAGCTTTACAACTGCATTTCTGAATTTCAAGATTTTATAATGAAGCTTCCTACACTGGCAACTTTGTTAGTTTTTCATCTCCTGAAGTTGCTGCTAGTGGGACATTTACACAGACCCTAAAGACTCAAAAAAAAAAAAAAAAAAAAAAAAGCAAATTAAGAGAGATATTCTATAATTTTCAGATGTCAAAAAATTAATTTGACTCACTGTTATATATACTTGAACCATAATTATTGTGAAGTACTTATACAAGATTAAAAGTAGTATGTGAGAAAACAATAGCTGGCAAGTTACAAAAAAGCCATTGGAACAATGGAAAGAACAAATGTAACACATGCTCCAAGCACTAGCAAAGCTCGAGGAAAAATGAGATTACTCCCTCTACAACAGCCAATGCAACCATGTTCTGTGCATTTCCTTCTGCCCTCCACTACGAAGTTGCCCTTCAGACAGCAGTCAGGGGTCCTACATCTAATTACAACAAAAGTTTTTAATTAAACCTTGTATATGTTTTAACAGCTTCTAGTATGAGTTTGCCCTTGATGATGCCACTTGAGGTGCTCTCCTTCAAGGAATGATGAAGTAAATCTCTTAAAACCATGGGTGAAGATGCCTTTTTTCCTGTGTGTGCTGCTGCTTCTCACAGCTAGCTGCAAAGCTGCCTGCACTGGTATCAAGCTAAAAGAGCTTTCCCTATGGGAGCTCTCCACTATCTCCAAAATACTGCTTGCTGGTTTCACCACGTAGGAGGAAAGTACATTTAAAATATTAATGCCAGCACACAAAATGGTCTCAAATATGAGCCCAGTCCAACTTGGTGAACTTAGTGGGAGCCCTCCTACTGGCCTTAATAGCAATTGTACCACACTAGAAGACAGCAAGAGGAAAACAGTACAGTTTCTCATATTTCAGGTCTGGTCAGAATGCAGTACTCTGTGCTGAACATGAGGAAAGTGAAGGGTTTATCCCAGTCACCAAGTAAAACAATTATTCAGTTCTTCCGCAGTAGCTTGGCTCTACTAGACTGGAAAGTATTTGAGGAAAATGGGTAAAGCTCATTCAAAGAAATTGAATGAAACTGGATAGGCAGGAATTTGTGCACATGATAGAAGAAACCACCAGCAGAGGACAGATCAGATTTTCAACACACAGCATCCAATGAGAACTACATCTCATTCCTCTCCATCCTCACTCATTCATCTTCCACATCCCCCCAGACAGACAGGTGACCAGCAGAGGAACAAGAGAGATTAGTGTCCTTTTATGCTGTTCCATAAGCTGTCCTGCTTCTCTTCCCGTCCCACTTTTGTGTGCATGTTTGTGTACACACGCATGCGTGCCGGGGAGACCCATCGAGGGGGGAGCCCAGAAAAGTGCGTGGAGCTGGGGGGATTTGAAGCAGGTTCTCATTCAAGCCATCTGAAAAGTCTTTCTGTAATCAAGGGGATACTATTTCAGGAGGCAGGGAGAAGGGGCAAAAGATTCACGTTGCTAAGGAGACACGTAGAAGCTGACATTCCTACATAAATTTCCATTTATACCAGGGAAGGGAAAGAAAGCACTCCAAACTTTGTACAGATACCCTGGTAACTGACTGAAACTGACATTTCTTTACAATTTATTTTATGTTATTTAAAACAAAAACCCAAACATTTAAACCCTCTAATAGTACCACACATACAGAAAAAAAAATAAATAAATAAGCACAGCAGCAGAGGAACCTGTGTAATTCCAACTCAAACTGAGATCAGCTATTTCTCAGAATCTAGACATAGACTTCAGAGAGCAGAAGAAAACAAAATACACCGAGAATATAGTCAGTCCTTTGCTCTCCCTCCCAAAACACACATCTTGTCCCTGCACGATTTACCCAACCGATGAGAACAGCAATCCAAACAGACGATTTACCAATGCAAGTGTGTGTGTGTGGACAAGAACGGGGATTAAAACGATGTGGGGGGGAGGCTGGCTGCATTTGTTAGTGTTTCTGTTGGAGCTCCAGAAGTTGCTATCAGGCATAAAGTAAATAAAACCACCCATGAAAACCAAAACAATTATCGCACTACAAAAGAATTTACTGAAAAATATGCAACAGGCAGCTTGTTTTTATCATTCACAACCCGCTTTTGAAGTACTCCAAGCAATAGTGAAATGACGTTAAAAAAATAATAATCTGTGATCAAAGACCTAAGAAGGTGAAGAACGAACGAGCATCAAGAAATCACAACGGGGAGTGTGGCACGAAGGCAAAGGAGCGTGAAAGACGATGGGGAGATCAGTACGTGCTAGAGAAAGACACGCACAAGCAAGCACACCCGGCGTGATGGAGAGAGTCCGAGCCCAGGCGTCCCCACTATGGACAAAGTAGCAACCGGTTTTGGTTCAGGGGAAGCCCCAACTTTCCAAAACCAGAGACTTCTCAGATGGGGGTAGAGGGAATTATAAGATAGTCGATCCCAAACAGTTTCTCACTGTACAGGGAAGCCGCCACACAGAAAAAAACAACTAAAACTAATTCAAACTCGGGATCTTTTGTGACAATACCACGACACATACGGAGCCAGTCGCCCCTCTCGCTCACTGAAGCCTCATACCTCCCGCACCCTGGGCACGATCCCCGCACGGGCGCTCGGCGCTGCCCCTCCCGCACACGCCGCCGCCTCCGCCCCAGCCCGACCGCCCGCGAGATGCGGGTCGGGGAGCTGGGGACGGGTGAGGAGGGAAGGGAGGGAGGGGAGGGGAGGGAAGGGAAGGGAAGGGAAGGGAAGGGAAGGGAAGGGAAGGGAAGGGAAGGGAAGGGAAGGGAAGACAAAGGTGCAGGGGACTCGCCCCGGCGGCCGGCACGGGGAGCTGGGCAGGGAGCAGGGGCGGCAGAGGGCGAGGCAGGGAACCAGCAGAGGCAGCGGGGCACGGCTCCGGGCACTGCTCTGATCTGTGGGGGGGCTGGCCCCGGGAAGGGGCTGGGATACAGTCCCGAAGGAGACAAGGGTGAAGGAGAGGCAGCTCGAGGGATGCTGGTGGGTCAGCCAGGGCACGGCGAGGGGAAGGAATTCTCAGTGCCCAGGGTGCGGCCAAGGGAGCGGGAGGTGGCCGAGGAGCGGGAAGAGCAGCAAGCGCCGGAGGCGGAGCGGGGCCGGGGGCAGCGGGGGCAGCCGAATCTCACCGCTGTGCAGCGTCGACTCGCAGAGCCAGCTGTCCAAGTTGCCGGGCTTGCGGCAGGACTCCCAGAGGGACAGGTAGTACTGGTGGTCCGCCGTCACCCAGGCGGGGCTCAGCACGGCTCCCAGGTCCAGGCACAGCGCCAGAAAGATGCACACCAGCCCCACCAGCTTCAGCGGGGTCAGCACCGAGACGCGCACCTCCTCCATGCCGCTGCCGGCCGAAGCCATGGGGCCCAGGGGAGACGAGGAGGAGGACGCGCTGCCGCCGGCCCCGAGGGGAACAGGAGCGAGAGCCCAGCTCCGCGCAGAAGGGGCGGGCGGAGGGAGAAGCGGCGAGACCAGCGCTGTCTAACGGCGGCGAGAGGCGCTCGCAGGCGGCGGCAGCGCCGCTCCCTCCCGCCCTCCTCCGCCGCGCTCCCGCCCCGGTGTATCAGGTGCAGCAGCTCCCCGGCCCTACAGCGCCGCCCGGCCCGGCCCGGCCCGGCGCGGCACCGCGCTCCTCCCGTGCCCGCCCCTGCCGGGGAGGCCGGGCCGCGCTCCGCGGGGAAGGGCCGGGCGCGCGGCCCCTGCCGGCCCCGCTCCGCCCCGCCGGGCCCGACTTTGGGGAACTTTCAGCGGCCGCAGGCGGCGCCCGGAGCCGCTCGCGTCGCCTCGCATCGATTGCCTCTGCCCCCGAGCGGCGTCCCCGGTCCCCCTGGAGGGCTCGGCCGTGCGGGAGAGGCACCGGCCCACCGGGCTGCCGGGCTGTGGGGTCGCCGCATCTGCCAAACCCGGGTGGCCGGGCTGTGAGGGGATCTCGGCCCCGCCATCTCCCCAACCTCGGGTGGCCGGCTGGGCGATCTGGCCGATCTCGGCCCCATCGCCAAACCTGGTGTGCCGGGCTGTGAGGGGACCGGCCCGCCATCCGCCCCAAACCCGGGTTGGCTGGGCTGTGAGGGGCCCGGCCCGATCCTGCCAAACCGGTTTGATGGGAGGGCCCTAATGATGCAGGATTAGCCGTCGACTGTGAATTCTTCTCTGAGACCTTAAATCACAAGTTATTAGTGGAGGGTTTAAAAAAATTAATTTGGGTTCTTAATTGGTGTGTATTATGAGGGTTTAAAACTATTTGGTTCTGTCATTGGTGTTGCTATCCCAAGTTAAATCTTTGGGCTTCTAGCTCTTGCCGATTCCATTAAAGTTCTGGTTTATTTTGATTTCATTCTAGTCTCTGTTATTGTTTAAATTTTGGAGAACTACAGAGTGAAAAGAGAAAAATTAGGCCAGGAAAGCCATTATCTAGTGAAGAAACAGGAAAAATCTTGTCCATAAGTGCTAATTATTATATCCCTATTTAAAGGGGTTTTTTATCTTCTAACTATAGGAATGTTCACATTAATTTCAAAAGGTGCAGAATTAAACCCTAGTGGTTTGCACAAATTCCATCCAAGTTTAATTTTATTCTGTTCACAGTTTAAGGCTGAAACAGATAGAAAAAATATTATTTACATGACAAACTTCTCGGAGCACAAACAGCTTTGCTCTTACAGCTGCTCGTAGGAGTTAGCATATGAGGTCTAGTCCTGACTCCCCAGTGGTGTTATGTTAGAGAACACTCACAGCATATTGCAACAATTTCTCCTTTTCATTTAGATATCTTCTCTGCTAGAAGCACAACCACCGAAGCTCAGTACCCTGATACCATAGCAGGTGTATCACAGTGCATATAAGGACTATGATGTTAGCACAGGTTTCATATATTTCTAATGGGCTCTTGGCCAAAGGTGTCTGTGAATCAATCTACCACCAGTCTGTCACTAATCCTGAAAAAGAAATGCATTTTCTTGAGCTGTTGCTGCTAGAATGTGGAAGGAAAATAGTAATTTGGGGGTGGAACTTTGTGGAGTTTGTTGGGTTTTTTTGGACTTTTTTTATAATGTGTCATCTTACTTCAGTAGGTATGTACCAGACACTAATACCAATTTGTTTGTTTGAGTCATGTTTCTATTGCCTCCCAAACATGAAGTGTTAAGCATTGGGAGAATGTAGCAAAAATATTTTTTGAAAAAAGAGAAAGGAGTTAATAATTAATAAAGAACATAGATGTGCCAAGCTAAAGACTTCAAAACCACATGAAGTGCAGAATCATGGTTCTGATCTTGTATTTCAGATAAACAGTTTGCCAGAATATGTCAAAACTTGTGATACTATATACAGAAATATCACTGGCACCTGTAGTTAATGCTAGTACTTTCTGGCAGCAAAAACTCAGTTTTTACTTCATTAAACCTTTGCTGTTTGGGTGGAGTTGCCTCTACAAGACACCTACCTCAGGTTGATTTTTTTATTTAAGTGTTACAGCTGAAGTTCAGTCATATGTAGTCTGAAAAACAGACATTTTCACCATCTACAAGAAAAAATATATCCTAAAGATATCAACATTTTACTCAGAAGCAGAAGGTTGATGTACAGCATCCCCCAAAAACAAACCCAAGCACAGCCTGCACACGTCAGTACAGTGTGCTGTGCTCAGGAGAGCGCTCTGGTATCTTAGAGTCTCCAAAGAACTCATCTGCGGGGAGTGCGTTGTATCCATTTACAGCTTCTCCGAATGAACGATCTATCAGCAAGTGGACGCTTGGGCAGGCTCCAGCCTCCACCTTCTGGCCACCCACTGTTGCCAGCGTACCTCAGAGAGGCTGCTGGAGTCACTGCTGGAGGGAAAAGGACAGGGACATGTCAGTGCACCTCAGAGATACTCTGCTCACAGAGCTCATTAAAATCAGCCCGCATGGTGGGACCACTTGTGCTAAGGCACCATCCAACACTGGGGGTTCAAGGGTTAGAAAAGCCTGGGCTTCACAAAGGGCAAGGAGGGCTGGAAAGAAGGCAGAGACAGTATAAATGTAGGAAGATTAAGTGAATAGAGGCGAAATGGGAAAAGACCGCGAGAAAGCTGAAGTAGCACCGTTCATAACAAAGTAACAAGCACCATTGCCTCAGAAATTTCTCTTTGGCTTAGGTATTGTGACTGTCTCCTTGCCTGTGCTGAATGGATGTGAAATCAACTGCAAAAGTTGGCCCTGCCTCCCTGGACAGTCAGTCCAGAGAGGGAACAGCCACTGAAGCTATTAGTTCAAGTGATAAGCATCTCCACTGTGTCCCCAGGAAGACCTGACCTTTGCTGATGACATAAATTGTGGTTCAGTGCAATTTCACACAGTGTGTCTTTCATCTGTACAAATAAGTAATTTTTTTAAATGTCTGAATGATTTACCTGGTTTCATGTTTGAAGCTCAACCTGGAAAATGAAATTAATTACAAGGATGTTTCTAACATGTAAGATATTAAGATCTTCTTGAATATTTCCATATACCAGGTGCAAAGAACTGCTCACTCTTACCATCAGTGGGCAGTTCCAATGAATCTTGGTAAGTCTGTACATGAAATATCTCTCAGGAAACAGGGAAAAATACACCATCTCTAAATCTAACAGAGATGTTCATTACTGTTTATGAGAAGCCATATGCTAGAGTCACAAAGATCATAAAAGTATTTAAAGAGAATTAATACTGTTGTATTTAATAAAAAGTCAGTATAGAGATAAAATGCAATGAAAAATTGTAAAGGTTCTGAGACCTACTATCTGCCTGCTTCATTTCCTTGGAGAGGCAAGGATCCTCAGGAAACATAGCTCATGCTCATGTATTAATTAGTATGCCACCATTTACATTAGTCAGAGCACATGTAGAAACAGCTGAATTAAATCCATCTAAATATTGTCATTCCCACACTTCTAAGTGCCACACTTTGGAGCAACATCATTTGAAGAACAATATATTATTCTGCATATAACTTGAAATGGAACAATTCTAATTTCACTAATTTCTAGTGAGTACTATTTTTCCAAGATACATAAAGATGTTATAAAAGTGAGCTACTACTACTACCACTACTGTTGTACTAGTTCATGTATCTGGCACCACCATTTTTGTGTCTTCAGGTCAGGAAATAATAAGATCTTCTTGAGTCTTTACTTCTCCAGGCTCAACAATCCCACCTCTCTGAGTTTCTCTTATATAGAGTGCTCTGCCATCTTCAGGACTCATTCAGCACAACTGTACCTTTCCTGCACTGGGGAGCCAAAACTCTGAACAGAGCACTCCAGAAATGGTCTTACAAATGCTGAATAGAAGTGATGAATCACCCTCCTGGACCTGCTGGTTGCATTTTTACCAAGGCAACCTAGGATGCTGTTGGTCTTCTTCTCTCTAAGGGCACATTGGTGGTTGTTCACCTCACTGCCCATCTTGATCACCAGGTCATTTTTGTTTAGAGCTGCTTCCCAACTGTTCATACCCCTGTACTGATGTGTGGGCTAACCCCATTCGGGGTGCAAGGTTTGACCTTTGTGAGGTTTCTGCCAGACCATTACTGCAGCCTGAGCAGCTCCTTCAGAATTCCAGTCCTGCCCTCCCAGTGCATTGGCTGCTCCTCCACCAGCTCAGTGCCACCTGCAAATTTGTGCAGAGTTGCTCTTCATGCTGTCTTGTCATAGCTGCAACAGCCACATACCTTGTCAAGGGTTCTTCCAAGTCAAAGAGCTGAAGGAATTGGCCTGAATATGATGGACACTGCATAAGGAAAACTGAGGGATTCAAGACCCTGTAATACTATCAGGAGAACTGAGTTCAGTTATTTTTCTCTGAAGTGGGGTAGGGTCTGAATTATGCATGGGCTGAGGTCACTGCTGCTAACATGCTTGGTTTTAAATTAGACTCTAAAGCCAAATAGCACCCAAACTGGGAAGTACAGCACCACCTAAGAGCTGCTGCATTTCCCTTATCCACAGTGAAACTGTCACTACACAGCAGAAGAAAACCTTGGGTGGTTTAGTACTGGCTGTGACACAAAGTGCACAGTCACTATGAAAAAAACAAGGCACATACTGAAAAAGCATGTGAAAAGTTTATCTTAGTAGGAATGGAAAATAGTGTTATGTCCATGCAAGAAAACAAAACGTGTTTTGAAAACTGTGATGAAACAGAATATGACATATCAAAGAAAATAAAAAAGGAGAGTAGAAAATACTCTTTGCACCAGGTGGTATACTCATACCAAGGGGAAATATATGGTTAAGCTAGTGACAAACAGAAAATTCAATGTGACTGATTCATCTAAAACTAAGAAGAGGTGCATCATTGCTACAAATTTTAATATCCTTTTTGTTTCTTTTCTTTTTTACTCCGTATTTTCTGCAGAGGCTGCGGTTGTAAGAACATTATCTCCTGATATATTGTCACCTCATATGGCCAAATGAGCTACTGTGCAACCTCCCAAACACCATATCTGGGAAAGTATATTTGTTCTGCTTGTTGATGCCTGTTGGAATTTCTTTCACAATGTTTTGAATCTTTCCCCAAATCGTTGTCATTTGTACATCTGACTGAGTGCATTTCCTCACTCATATATTTTAACACTTTTCATATGCCCTCGAGCATCAACAGAAATGTATTTTTCATTGGCTGAATTGATGTTGCTGTTTTTTCATTGCTTTTGTAATGTGACATTTGTTTTTGTTTTGTTTTGTGTTTTGTTTTTTCTTTTCTCCTAGTACTCCACTTTAAATGACAAAGTATTTAAAAAGAGCAAGCTGGTTCATTTCATTCTGCTGTATTAAGAGAATGCTTTTAACTTTAATGTTAGAGCTAATCTAATTAAAATTAATGACAAAAGAAGCATTTGAAAAAAGGGATATATTGTTGTGCTTTTTGATTACTTTGGTTAACATGAGGGTCACCTAAAAAAACATTCCCCTCCTAGCATCCATCCTGTGATTCTAGCTCTCCTGTTGGTGGGAAGGACAGCCAAGCCAAGTTTTGCTGCTATTCCAGGTGTGACCCATCCCAGTTCTGTGCTCCCTCGGGCTTTTCTTTTACCTTCCTGTGGTCCATTTGACATTTGACAAAGGTACCAGGCCTGTTCTCCAGCAGCAGTCCTGTAGTTCCCTCTCACTAAACTCCAGCCCTTTTGTCTCCTTGCATTTCCTCTCTATCTGTATTGCCTTTAGTAGAAATGCAGATGAGAAAGTGGAAGCATGATTGTTGAGGACAATCCTATTACTAATCTAGCAAGGCTGTTGTATTATTATAATATATCAGAATTTCAGTCATAGTATTTGTGCTGCCTTCAAGCAAACTGTTCAGATCTTTCTCCTAAGTGAGGGAAAGGGCAGTCACCTAGCTGGGTTTTTTTAAACT
Organism: Muscicapa striata striata; assembly: GCA_030060385.1. Taxonomy (NCBI): domain Eukaryota; kingdom Metazoa; phylum Chordata; class Aves; order Passeriformes; family Muscicapidae; genus Muscicapa; species Muscicapa striata. Next base: position 2,151,083 of record JAREIS010000117.1, on the reverse strand, counting down.
CTATCTGGCATTTTTTTTGCATGCCCTGAGAATCTATAAAAATGGTTTATCACCCATTTCTTGTAATCTCCTCTTCTGTCAGACTAACTTCATGCATGTTTAACATTTAAGAAAAAGAAAATTGAGACCTAGCTGTTCCCTTTCCTCCTGCTCCCTCCTCCATGCTGTACACTCACCACTTGTTTTTAGCCAAAAGTGGTGCTTCACAGCTCCAGTTGCTTTGTTATTCATATTAAGACTGCCAGTAAAAGAGTTTCATCTGGCTTCTGTCAGTCATACAAGAAGTAGTGAAAATAAAAGTGAAGGGAAGCTTGCAATCAGAAATACAGCCAAGAAAGTTTTGCATTGAGAAGTCTCAAAAACTTAATTTCTTAACAGAAGCAAATGCAAAGCAAATAAGGTGATACATTTTTAGAAGATCGAGAAAATAATGGATATTTATTAGGACTTTTCTCTAGATCTATTATTTTTTTCGCCAAAATGCTTTGTTTTCATAAGGAAAAAATATACACACAAAACCAAGATTCAGAATGAAATCAGAAAAATTATTTTTACTCAAAAAAATAGTTTTAGACAAAAAAAAAAAATTTAAACCTCTTGTGGAAGTCCACCTTCTCTCATGGAAGATGACTTACATTTTCCTTTAGCATGCGCATCTCTCCACTAGTTGGCCAGGTAAATTGCTCAATCCCCTAGTCCACTTAATCTGGACAGTGAAATTCCACTCTTAAAATCACTGAAAAAACAGTGACTCACTTTTCCTAAGTCTGTTTACTACAGTTCTGCATTTCTTCCTTTCTGGATGTCTCCACATTAAGAAATATGGAGAATGAAAGAGGTTGTCATGATCTATTGAGAGATGTCAAGGCACCTTTGATCTTTTCAGGATCCTTGTTCACTTGAAGTAAAACATTAGTCATGAAATGATGGACCAAAGAGCTGGTGAAGAATGAGAAATTAGTAGAAACAATAGTACAATACATCTTACAAAAATTAAATTTGTCATTCAAAAGACAAAAATAGCTCATTTTGATGTCCAGTATATTAAACCTACCTTCACTGGAGCACAAAGCATGTACTAGTCAATTACTGATTAAGGGAAAAACCATATGTCAAATACAGTGTATGATAGATTGAAGAAAAATCACTTTGACTAGCATGAAAATTAAACTCAGTCCCAGATTCTTTGCATACCCCAATCTCTTATTGAGTTGAGTAGATTAGTACATTAGGAATTCACCCTAGTTTAGAACAAGCACTGGTAATAAATAACCCATACCCTTTTGCAGTATCAGTTCTTTCCCTTTTCTCCCCTCTCCGGCCACATGGGGAAACATTTTTGTTTTGGTGCTGCTCTTTAAAAATCAATAAATTTTAAAAAATTCAACTTCATTTTCAGTTTTAGGAGTGCAGGGTTGCACCGAGGTTTTCCCTTTTCATTTATCACTTACAGAAACATTATATAATCCCCACAGCTTTCTGTCCTTATGGGACCAGAGTGGGATGGCAGCCAGCTGCTGGCAGCAGCGTGTCTGGTGTTGCCCTGCTGCTGGAGCCTGGGCTGTGAGCAGTGCCTGCACTGGCACTCACAGAGCAGATGTCTGTGGCATGCTGCTCATTTGGAGATGAACCATTATAGACCTTTCACACTGCTCATCCCTGCACCTCCAAACTGTGGCTTGGAAATTGCCTCTCTGTTTTTGAGTGGGATTCATCTGTCTGAAGAGCCCCATTGGTGCAGAGAGTGAAGGGACTGATTCACAAACAGATGCAGCCTGAATGTACAAGGAGCATTAGGGAGCCCGGGAGCCAAGTGCTGAGGGCTTGTCTCTGCCTGAAGACAGCTGCAGGTTTGTAGTGTGGGTCTGGGGGCTGAGAAGAAAAGACTCCATGGCCTTGTTACATCGCATATCTGGCTCTCTAAAAATGGCATTTGGGATCCAAAAACCGACTAGAAACAGTGACACGATACTGAAAGTAAATTGGTTCTCACCACTGTGAAGTAAGGGTGTGATATGGAAGTTGGAAGAGTTAGAGCTTCTTTTCAGCCTACATCCCACCTATCCACTACCCTGCCTCCCCACTGAAATAGCGTGCCTGACAGGGAATTCTCTGTGGGAGTGCCAATGATTTTACATCAGTGTTGGGTCACCCTCTCATCTATAGCAATTCACTTTGTTTTTGTAGAGAAGAAAATACTGTCTAGCCTCTTTCTGTGGTTTATAGCACCAATCCCCACTCTGGAAGGAGTACTCACATACTTTAGGTTAGATGTGTCTTCAGTGCCCCGGCAGACAGAGGCAGATGTTTCCCTCCTTGTGCTCCATCTGCCAGGAGAACAGGGCTGGAGCCAGTCTCACAGGCTGCCAGAAGAGAGCTAGCAGAGAGCAGAAACTTTTAAATGCTGCAGATTTGGGCCTGACTACTACCAAAAAAAAAAACAGAAATTAATTTCAAAGTATTTTCCCATATTGCTATTTAAAGCAAGCCACACTGTTTTGTTGTCTATGACCACACAAGGTTTTAAATTTATAGGGTTGTTTTTTTGTGGGTTTTTTTTTTTTTTTTTTTCAGCTCTATGGAAATTGTGTGACATCCTTGAAGGCTGGGATGAGATCCAAACTGTCTGTGCCATAATTATTTTCAAAACTTGCTGAATTTTGTGTCAACTTTAACTCAATGCCAATATTTCTGCTTTGCACAAAAGCATCAGATGGTGCTGTGTATGAACAAGTGCATGTGGACATGATAAACTAGCACCTCCATAATGACTTGGAGTGACTCCATGTCCCTGGCTTCAAAAATATGCAAATTTGGGTTTGTCATAGTGAATTTTTTTCTTCTTCCCACTCCTAGAAACAAGCAAGAAGAATGTGGATTTCAAAATGTAGTAGCAAAATGGTTGGTTTTTACAAATTGGCTCCTTAATTAAAACTGATTAATTCTATGGCAAGAAAAATACTTCCCACTGTGGGGAAGACACAAAGGACTGTTGTGAAAATTAGAAATAGACATGGAATTTGGAGACAATAATTTATGTCCAATATTCAGTAGTCTTCCAATCTCATATCCCTTTGAAATGATGACTCTGACTTTATGCATTGGTTTATTTTTTGTACTAATGAGCCATATGGATTTGTTCTTGCTTTTAGTAGCTGTTATATTTACATTTGGGAACTTTAGAAAACAGCCTACTGTGTAGCAGGAGTTTAATAAGATTTTATGAAAGCTTCTGGATCAGGCTGACCTTTCCTGCTCAGGTGTCTGGGAACTCTGTCTTTTTTCCATGCTTCAGAACTATATTGTTTTTTCTTTGGAAAGAGACTACAGAGAAATTAAAAGAAAATACAACAGCCTTCCAAATCCCTTTGCACTGCTAGCTATGAGGAAAGCTGATGAAATGCTGGGGAGGCAATGAAAAGTTAAGAAGGCTGGAGTGGTAGCTGAAGATGGGTGGGTTCTAAATGTCAAGGATACTGGGAAGAGATTGTAAAAATGAAAAAAAAATAGAACACCAGAAATACCTTGAAAATGATGAAAAGAATTATTATGTTCAAGGAGGTATTCAGACTGTGCAAGAAGTGGCAGCAAGGTTGAAGTGCTAACATGAAACTGCAGAAATGTCACTGCAGTACAATGGGATTTGTAATCCCTGTCACAACGGTAAGAGTAGTCAGTTGTGGAAACTCAGATACACACAGATGTTACTGAATGCAAAGATTTGGACACGTGGTAGTCTGTATGCTCTCTATCACTGACATGGAAAATATGTATTAATTATAAAGATGCAAAAATTAGTGCACATTTAAAAGGCATATCACATTAAAAATGTAATTTTCAAATGAGAATAGAATGAGCAAAAAAACACATGGATTTTTTTTTAATGCAGTTCACAGTTCAAACTGTGAGTACAGGGCTTTAAGAAGAGTCTGGGCTAGGATAGATAATAGATGAAAGGCATCCTAAGTTATCAAAGTCTAATGCTGGTGAAAGCTGTAATTCAATTGAAAGTATAAAATAAAACCAAAACAACATAAAAATGCTGCACTGGATTGTATATGGAACCATCAGAGGAGATACCATATCTGATAAGAGTGAGGCTGTAAATATGAGGATGACAGAACTGAGAGAAGCAGTGGGACTAAGCTCATATCATGGCAATGAAAAGCCATAAAGTGGGAGGGCAAAGAATATTTATGAGAGGAAAGGCATCGAAAACTGCAAAAGATATGGGAAGACACCAGCCTATATTTTAAATAATAGATATGTCATACAAAAGAGGCAGAATGAAGGAGATGAAATATTGTGCAATAACACATCCGGGTCACCTAGAAACCCATGGAACAGTTGTGAATTAAATGCTGTTACTGGGGAATTATTCCATATTTCTTTACATGGTTCCAGCAACGAAGAAGAATGACAAAAATGAGTCTGCATTTAGGTAAAGGTGATTAAATTTGATTTAAAAGATAAAATTGCAATCTGAACAGCTGTTAACCACTACCAAAAATACCAGCACACAAGGAAGAAAATATGTAAAGCCCCAGTGTGACTATTCACTAGCCCATTAACAAATTAATTTTTTTGTCAAGCTTTCACAATACTAGGCAATGGGACATTGTCTATAAGATTATCAGCCATATAAATTCTTCACATATCCCCACAATTATCTACAAGACAGTATAAAGTAAAATATCCAAGTGATGTATGTGCAAGCCTTTCAAGGGTTTGAATGAAGTGAAAAAAGAAAGGTGATGCAATCAGCACTGCCCTTACTTTAAGCTTCCTTGATTTCTATAATAAAGGTGCTTAGAATAGCATTTTAGTACTAATAAATAAAATATCCTTTAAAATATTTTATTAAAATATTTAAATTTGAAAATTCTTTTATTCCATTTGCATAAATGAGGAACTAAAAGAAAAGGCAAAAATGTTTGTAGAATTAAAATGAAATTATAAAATTAAAGGGTCTTCAAGTCCTTGGAAGATAATTTAGGATTGATAGACATGGATAGAGTGAGGGACAGGAAAGAACCTTTTACAAAAATAAGAAGTTTCTTTCTCAGGGGAACAAGAGCTACAGACTATTTCCAGTAACTTCTTATCTTACAAGAATCAGGCCAAGAAATAAGGACTAGCCTCTTACCAGAGGACTCATCTCTATCCTTGAAGCAGCCTAAGAAGAGTAAAAAAGAGCAGAACAATAGGAAGGGAGCAAAATTACTATTAGCTGCATATGCCAAATTTTGGGAAGGCACGTTTAGGCTCCCCTTCTATATGCTGAAGAGATCAATGTAATGAATACTTGATTTCCTTTAAGAAGGACTATGAAGTCTAAATGACATTTTTAGCCATTCTATATCTCTAGGTCATAAAGCTTCTGACAATAGCCATCTAGAAGATGATGAATTGATAGAATCCAAAATATTGTAATTGAAATTATATACATCCTATACAGCCAGAGAGGAGGATAATGCAGCAGGAGCTTTTAATTAGAATTGGTTTTATTGCATTAACAACTTATTTAAGGAATTATGGGTTCTTATATTTCATGAGTCCTCTATATTATCCATATTCTGCTATATTTAAGAGTGATACAGGGACAAAAACCAATGCTAATTTGTTAGTCCAAAGTCTTTCTACAGCAGATAATGATGTGCCCTTCCTAAGAGCTGAGTGTTGACTCTGCTCTGAAAACAGACTTGCAAAAGCCCTCAGTAAATAACTATTTCTTCTATTCTGTTTGCTATTTACTGCTACCTGCATACTGAATAATTACACTCAATAAATTCCTTCCTGCTATGCCTTTCTCAGATGGTTGGATAAGATTAGTCACAGCAGAAGGTACCTTCATCCTTTTAAAAAGGCAATCTATTTTTTTCCAGCAACACACACATTCATTTAGATGAGGAAACTGCCTTATAATTTCTTTTAAATTACAGTGGGTTTTTAATCACCTTTTCACATATTTATTATTGTGAAAAACAGTGTAGATAAATGGAAAACTTCATATTTCATGGTTTTACTTTTTAATCTATGCATGTACATGCATACAAAATACAACATATATGTAATATGCTTATAAACTGCCTATAAATACATATGTACACCACACATTTTCAGTGCAGGAAGAATAGAGTCAGAAATTCCTGATCTTCTGTCTTCGTTAAAGCCACAGATATATGTGTAATTAGAAATAATTTAAATAGCATTGATGCTCACTATTCCTTTCAATTTACTTCATTGTGGTTCAGAATCCAACATTTAATTTAATTGGTAAAAATGAATGTCTGCACTTCAGCAAGAGGGTTCTAATAGAGCATCGTGTACCCAGCAGCAGGACCTACTAAGGGTTCCTGTTTAACTAACTACATGTCAATTTTTTGGTAATTGCATTCATAGGCAATGAGACTTAGAATAATTCTATTAACCTTGACATAGTTCAAGATAAACAAATCAAAAGATGTGGACCTGTATATAAATGGCAGAAATTTTTAGAATTTACTATTAATTTTGTAACTTTATGCATTTTCATGGAACTCCTAAAACACAATCAGATGTCTTATGCTTTCTGCAAAAGCTCACTTGGAATGAAAATAAACTTTTGTTTTCTTGAAAGTGGGATTATCATTGAGTAGCTACTATCCCTGTGCATTTTAAAGGTGTGAGATGGAAAGCACATCCCACAAACAAACAGAGAGGAACTTCAGTCCCTTAAGTGAATCATTAATATATCTTCTGTGACCACCTTGGTGCTCTAGTCCCACTCAGATAAGTTTAGCCACAGGAAGAACAACTATTAGCAAGGATCCTGGTATTGTTATCTTCTATTAGACTTTGTCTGTCAGCCAAAGTTCTTTTATAATAGTTGAACTAATAATTTTAGACCTGAACATTGTGCATAGATCACTATCAAATGCTTACAATTAAGAAATAGATTGCCATGCTTAGCTATGATACTTGGTGTGGCAGAAATTAATCATCATTTCTGCTAAACTTCAGTCTCTAAAACAGTTGTGGCTCTCTGATCAAAGTCTTTTCTAAGTGTTTGTCCCCATGTTATAATCCAGTGTGCCAGAGATATAACAAAAAAGTACTTTGCTCACAGGTAAAGAGAGTCACAACATTGGTGCATTAGGACTTTTTTTTCTTTAAATGGCACTAATTTGGTGCAGGTAAGAGAATATGCATATATTCTTATGTACCAGTGGAGTCATACATACTACCAATGGTAGGCTCATTAATGCATGTCTTTTCAAGATTGTGCTGTACTAAATCTTTTTGCAGCTTCACACATCTTCTAGTTAATTAAAAACAACCACTTAGCAGAAGTTTGGAAGGTCTCTGGATATCTCACTTTAAAAACATTTGTTTGGGGGTCATATATTTATGTAGTTAAAGAGGCTTAAGAATATGATTTTTAAAAATACTTTCTTGTAGATATAATCTCATCAAGATTAGGGGTCTAGGGGTCTAGTTTTAATAGCAAAACCCCAATTAAAGACACTGTTAAGAATACCAGGTCCTGGTGGCTTTACTACAGCTTATGTATACACACACAGAAATTGTTTCATCCATCACTGATGCTCAACTGTCACTGTCTGTCTGGAGCCTGCATCGTCACCAGTAAAACAGGGTTTTATTTTTTGTCTTTAAGAACAATCCCCAGACTTCTTGCTGGATTAGTGGTTGCTGTATTATTTCCAGTGTTATAATATCTTTAAGTGTGCATCCTCCAATTTAAGATATGATACTTTCACTCAAAAAAACCCCAAAGACCAAGCAACAACAACAACAGCAGCAGCAAAGTAAAATAAATTAATCTCTTTTGGAAAAAGAATGGAGTTTTTTTTCACTGGATAAAAGCAAATACAGAGAAAGTAACCATGTCTGATTATGTGAATCTGGCAGGCAAAGTGCTCTAGCTCCCCATAGAATGAGGATTAAAAGAATTTGCTCTGGGCATCATCTACACATTCGGATTCTCCTTAACGTGTTCAAGAAACAATTCTCTACCAACCCACTGGGCAGCTTTAAAATTATGGGTCAGGTTTGTGTTGAAGGAAAAGGGGAAAACTGGCCCAAAAGAAGACATCCCCAGCCATGCAGAGAGGAGGAGATGCAGATTCTGGACACAGCTGGTGGCTGTGACTGCAGCCCCTGGTAAGGCTCACATGTGAAGGAGGCAGAAATTCACTTTGCACTTGCTGGTGACAGCTCTTTGTGTGTTGGAATCCTGATGCCTGGGAGTTTTGAACTCTGTGCTTTCTGGCACTGACCCTCAAAAGAGCACTGCTTTTGGCCTGAGGCCTTGGAGAAGGCTTCCAAATTTGAATGATGGGGTTAGAATCACTGGTGTGTAGTTTGATTAGAAGTGTGTAATTTCACATTGTAAAGGGTTTGGGATTCGGGGGTTTAGAATATAGGAAAAATGTAATTTTTTGGAGGCACAGAGCGTTTTGCCACAGAAGGAATACAACAACACATCTCCTCAGAGAGGTGCCCCTCATGTACCACCTCCAGCCCAGGGCTCTCAGGAAAATACACTCCAGCTCTGGGACACATCCAGCAGCATATGGGGTGCAGGATTGAACCCCTCACAGCAGCAGGCTGGACTTTCACTCCTTGCAAAGGAAGATCTCTTTTCTAAATCCAACTGTGACCAAAACAAAAGTGCTGTTTCTCTGTAATCACTTGTCTGTTGTCCCAGTTCTCATGTTGCAGCATTTACTGTGTGTTTTTTTTTTTTTTTTTTGCTGTGTAATAATTATCCTTCATCTGAAAATTAGAAACAAGCTTCTTAAACTCTCAACATCAGCCCCACAGGATTAGATATTATCACTAAGTTTTCTGATATCTATTACAAATTTTTCCTTTTAAAAGAACCCCACAAACTTCTTTGAAACCAAAGGAGACATTCTTGACTTCATTTTCTCGAGTAATGCACTTAAGATTAACAGCCTGTTAGGTCAGGCAGAGCAGCCAACATTCCCATGACTTTGGATACCAGATGGTCTCTAGGAAAATGTTGTGACTTATAGGCACATTTTAGTCCTAACTATAATGAGTTTAGAAAAAATAGTGTGATATAAGCCTGGGACCTAAAAGGAGAGCTAAGCAGAGTATAAACAACCACACTGGCAGTTGACATCAGGCAATGCTTGTAATCACTAACTGAGATGGGAATTTTTAGTGTTCTACAGCAGAAAACCTTCATTTGCTGCCTATCATTTAAAAGGTTTCCTGCAAAAGTTGTATCACAATGAAAACCAGTCATAAAAGATACTTATTATTTCCTGATTTGATATCATCTTTAATTTGCAACTTACAACACACATTTCAAAGACAGCTCAGGACTTGAATTAGAGGTTGGTTATGCGTTGTCTAATTCCTGCTTTTCTGAATGTTAATAGTTACAGGGAGAATTCAAATGAATTTGATGACTTATCAGAAGATTTTGTGCTAATAAATCTAATTTAGTGAATTTAGTGTTATGTTCTTCAGTGCGAATACATAATTGAGATTTCCCATATTTGGTCTGCCAGAGTATTTTGAAAGTACCCACTCAGATCTAAGGAAATATGCATGTCTCACTTCAGCAGAAAATGCATTATTTATAAAAGGTTGGGTTTGGTTCCTATGTCTAATATTTTCATTTTGACTACTTGGGAGATCTTTTTTTAAAGCAAATACCTACCCAGATTCCCCCCCCCCTTTTTTTTTTTTTCCTCTTGGCTCAATTAAATCTCAGCCATGACAAAAGTGATTATCATATATCATGGAGCTGGAGCACTAAGTGGGCATTTCTTAATAGTCTTTGAAGCTATTTATTATTCCTTACGTCTGAGGAGAAAGCTAAAGGAGTAACTGCTTGCTTTCTTTTTAGAAATCAAATCGGAATTAACTGTTTCAAAATAAAAGGTCAGAATTAGATAAAAAGAAACATTTCTTAGCAGACAAGCAATTAGATGATGGAAAAATGCTTTCTACTGATGAGCCTGAGTCACTTTCACTAATGGTGTTCAGAAATAAGTTAGGTACATTTCTTGTTGTCTTTCTGTACAGGAACATTCTGCTCCTCACAGGAGGTCGTAGCGCGTGATCTGAGAGATCTTCTCCAGCTCAATAATCAAAGCTTTTGCAAGAGACAGGAATCATTACAGATCAGTGAGTTTTCTTCATTTTTGCTCAACTGGAATATAGTGATTTGCCACAAATACTACTTGAAATAATCTCAGCATCTCTCATTTGACTGATTTAAAACTTTAGCAGTCCTTCTGTATTAGTTCACTGCTTTCAAATAAATTCTGATGTAAATTTAGGGGTCATAGCCGTGATATGTCTAAAGGACTGATTAGCTGATTTAGAAATGGAAAAGGCCTAACATGAAAACCCTCACCACGCTGCAGGCTGCCTGCTGCCAACACTACTTCTAATGGTGAGAGTTTGCAAAAAAAAATCTGCAAAGATATTACAGTTGGAATTTAATATGCTAGTGTGCTGATTTTGGCTGGGGTAGAGTGAATTTTTTTCCCAGTGGCTGGTGTAGGGCAGTGGTTTGGATTTGTGCTGAACACAGCATTGATAGTGTGGAGATGTTTTTGTTATTGCTGAGCAGGGCTTACACAGAGCTCAGACCTTTGCAGCTTTTCACACTGTGACACTGGTGAGGAAGTTGGGGGTGAATGGGAATTTGAGAGGAGTCACAGGGACAGGTGACCCAACTGATCAAAGGGATATTCCAGGCCGTGTGACATAATGATCAGTGTAAAATGTGGGACCTATCTGTGTTCAGAAGAGGGGTCTGGCACTTAGGTGAGCACAGTTGTATTGGGCATCACTTATCTTTCTCTTTTTTCATCATCCTTATTATAATTTACCATTATTTCTGTATTTTACTTTGTTTCTGTTTCTTTGTTTCTGTTTTTACTTTGTTTCTTATTAAACTCTTCTTATCTCAAGGTAAAAGTTCTGTTTGATTTTCCTCCCCATTCCAGTGGGCTCAGGGGAAGAGATGATGTTGAGGAAGCAGCTGAGTGTAGCTCAGTTTCCAGCAGGGCTTAAATCATGACAGCTGACAATTTCTGTTACTGACATCCCCTACATTGTAAAAATTACATTATCAAAGTGATATTTCCTAACATCCTGTGCATTTAGAAGTTGAAAAAAATGAAGTACTGGAGACTCAAGAAGTTCTTCTATCTTTTTGTTAATGTGTGTTTTACACTAGTGACTTTGTCTGTCTGTCAGGAAGAGTGATAGAGTTAAACGGAAAAATAACATTTCTTTGTGATAATTCTGTCACTGGGGTTTTTTGTGTGTTACAGTAATGCAACACAGTTACATTTCTAAAATGTTACATATCTGCTTTTCTTTCCTCAGTCTTTTGTATTTATAATTTTACAGCAAGGTACCCAGCTTTGAAAAATGAATTTGGTGTACCAGCCTGGTTACTTACTCTTTTTTGTTAATTTGTAAGAAAGGATTCAAACTTGGACTCTTATGTGAACTTGCAGGTTTTTTTCTTGGATCAGAGGGAATGATTTTTACACAATTTCCTGTGGTTATGGATGTTTATATAAATCTAGATATATTTGCAAAAATATGAACTTTTTCAGTATTTTATAAGACATCAATTATGTGATTTTGCATGAAAACCTAATTTTCTCATGTTCACTTGTTGTATGTGGTAAGTTACCACTCCATTAATTCTTACATTAGATACAACATGAGTACACAGAAAAATAAGATATAAATAGAGCCAAGTATTCACTGAAAACAGGACTATAAATTTAGCAATGCAAGGAAAAAACAGCACCCTTCCTCAATTTTAATTTCTGGATGAAATATTGTCTTCCTGAGTTTATCTGCCTTTGTGAATTATAGGAGAGTAGGATATATTGAGAGATAGATGTAGATACAGATATTTTCACTTCTGCATAACTATGGACTGAAAGACTTGTCCCATTTGAAAATTGAGAAAGTGCACTGAATCTTCAAAAAGCTTTCATTTCTGTTTCATAAAAAGTTTTGGTCTGAAATTCTGTATCCACTGCTGGAACTGGGTAGCCAGTTCCAACAGAACTGAACAGAAAGTCAAGACCAAGCAAAAGACTGAATTTACTGGGCAGAAAAATCAGTTCTGGGGAAATCATTAAATAATTTGATCTCAGGAACCAAAGGAGACTGGGAACCTCCTCATGCCAGCACAGGTGGGATCTGCAGCTACAGTGGAATTCATCCTTCTCCGAGTCCTACATCCCTGCACTGTCTCCACACCCAGCCTCTCCTTTCTCAGCACTGCCAGGCTCCTTGCTGAGGGAAGGCTGCTGTCCCAGGCCATGATCTGCCAGTGGAAGACTCTTTCCTTTTTCTACATCAGCCCCAAGTTAAGAAGTTGCTCATGGCAATGAACCCCCCCTTGGACAGGTATTCTGTGCCTCCTGTGCAGGTACCTGCAGTTCACCTGCCCTTCTGTTTGCACAGCAGAGGAAACTGTGCCCAAACACAAAATCAATGTTGTTCAGTTGCTCATAAAATGTGGCTGCTTGTTAATGCATATATAACATTTTTATAGGCAAATGTATTATTTACATGGCTCTGAGAGTGAGCTGCATTATTTGATCTACACCATACACATTGCCTTGCAATACCTGGAGTTGCAGACACTTTAGCAGCTCTGCTGAATCTGTACTTGAACATAGTTGTTTCTGCTTTCTTTTCAAGCTAAGGAAGACTTTAGGATAGGAATTACACATGATTTCTTCAGCTGAAGTAGCAGTTCACCCAAGTCAGCCCTAGAAAACAGACACAAACAGTGCAGCCTTTAAAGCTGAAAGCTTGGAACAGAGTAGCTCAAAAAGCAAAAATTCCAAATAAAAATCAAAACCAAAAATCACGAGAAACCAAATCAGTCTGAACAATATGGGCTGGTCTTGGCTGGTTTTACCTGAAGCCTGTGTGAAAATTGTTCATGCTTTGAGTGTAGTGTAATAAAATTGCTATAGCAGGAAAGCTAGGAGCAAGGGGAGGAGTTAATTGCAGTATTAAACCCTATAGCCTGGCCCAAAATGATCTGGGGTGGAGATTGTATTGGATATGCCTTTAAATTGTTGGATAGTGTAGGATGTGAGCATGACATGCATGGTACAGTATAAGCGGCAGAGAAATTTACTCCAACCAAAATCAGCACAACACATTTCCTGAACCAAAATGTATTAAGCTAGCTATGTCTTTTAAGGACAAATGTGAATTATTTTCTGCTAAGCACATATAAGGATTTTTTAATTTCTTTTACCCAGATTATGCTGGGGCAGGATGATAAGATCAAACAAAAATACCATTCATATACACATGTGGGAGATTAATCTCTGAATACAAATCTTTAGCTCCATATTTAGAATAGAATCAACATTTTCAGATTTTCTTCATGTGCCTATATACAGATATGCAGTCATGTGTACACATGTGCATGCACACAATTAGTACCCATACATATTTAAGAATTTCTATGTTTAGGCAAGGATTTTTCATATAACAACACTTTGCAAGCCATGTTTATAGAATTACATCTACAATGTAACCTGCAGCAGGACTGCTAATCAAGCAGGAGAAAAAAACATCTAATATTTGGTGATGAAAATTGCTTTAGAGTGACTGATTGTGCTAATCAATCTTTGCCAAGTAAATCACCACTAAAAGATAGTCTATAATTATAGGATCTTTCCCTGCAACTGGGTGAGAAGAGGAATAAAAATAAACTCTCACAGGAAAGCTGTCCTCTTCTGTAAACACAGTAGTTTGCTTGGCTTCCAACATGTTGGAAAGAAATTTGGAAAATATGTCCAAGTTGTCTTAGCTTTCAGAAATATATTGTTGTGTTGTGTCAGCTGACAGTGGTAAAATTTGTCATGAAAAATAATGTATGCAATGATCCACACAAGACACCTACAAACAGGTTGCAGTCTCACTAATTTCTTCATGATTCACAAGACTTTGACAGCTTTTATAAAAATGAGGCCACTTTCAGCATTTTACAGTTTAAAAGAAAGAATTTTTCCTTTCTCCACTGTTCAAATAATTTTTAGATAAAAGTATTTGTTGGAGGCCAATTCCAGTAGGAAGAAAATACTTTTTCTAAAATCATTATTCAGATTGAAATAAAAAGTATATATAGATAAATTAGTGATGTAATAAGCTCAGAAGAACAAATTCACAGGCTTCAGCCACAAAAGATGCCCCAAGGAAAAAATTAATTGGATTGCCAATTAATTAGTTTAATTAATTAAAAGTACAGGATACCAGTGAATTGTAAGAACTTACATAGACCAGAGCAGAACCTCATGTGGGCAGGACAGAAAGACCAAGAATTGCAGCAGGGCAATGGTCTGAAGGAATTGTGCCTGAGTTCTGTGAATGGTGAGAGTTCTGCACAGTTCTTGGGCCTCTTACACTTAGCACAGAACAAAAGTCCCTTGGCTCAGGCACCTGGGAATGCCCCACACCTCCCATTCATGTCCATGTCCCAGCACAAGAAACTCCAGTCTGGGTGGTGACATTTACCACAGCAGGGATGGAAATGGAAGTTCTTACATGGTTTATTAATGATCCAGAAAGGCTGCTGTGTTGATTGCTCTGTGAGCTTCCTGCAGACTTGTAATGCAAACATAGGGCTCAGTCTCAACAATTTCAGCAGGGTAGGCTCAAACTAGCCAAGCCTTTGACCATAATGTGTCAAAGTGGTTGCTATCTTTTGGGAAAAGTGAAGCTAAAGATCCTGTTTCAAAGTATTTAGGAGAGGAAAATGTATTATTTCAGCTGAAATATTTAGTTGAGAAATAAACTTCCAGACTAATGATGACATTCAGGGTGTGCTGCAGGATTTTCTTTGCAGCAGCTTTCTCACCATTCTTAATCTAATGGGGGATGGAAAGGAGTAAAAATGCCATGTTTACCCAAAGCAAAAGCTGCCAAACTGGGAAGCAGGCTCCCAGTAAGGAACCTATCATGCATATATAATTACCCAGAGAATGTCACAAAAACTCTGGGAAAAGAAAAATCTCAGAGAAACCTGCAAGCTGAATTTGCCCAACTTCATGGAAGTGTCACTACCTGATATTGTAACAGGTCTGACTTTATTGCATAGTCATCCATTACAGTGAAGTAGCAAAACTTCCAAAACTTATTTTCTTAAACCAGCTTCAAAGTGGCTACCACCCATAACATTAAAATGCAGATAACATTTTTCTGGATGAATAGCTCACACTGCACTTTTGTGTCGCTCCATTAGCCCACTTCACTTATCTGTCATTCCTGAAGATGACAGGAAGGTCATATATCTTATTCCCAGCTTCAGAACAAATGCTGCCTTGGCATCTTTGGACATTTCCTGTCTCCCCTTGTAATTTGTAGCTGCTGAATTCCAGCGTGAAGATACCACCTTGCTATGTGAGGGGAAATTTCAGGAAGTAATGAGAAATATTTTCCACAGGTGAACCATCTGTGGTGGAAATCTTGAAGATCATGGTCCCCTTCATCCATTTGAACATTTTGAAGTGCATTGAATATGAAAGAGCTTAGCATGTGTCTGATTCTCTTAGATTAAAAGAGTGATTTTAATAGGTGGGTGTAAAAACTTCTGCCAGTTTATTTCTAAGAAATCTACTTTATTGCTCTTTCAAGTTTCCATTTGTGAAGGTGAGAAGAAAAAAGTACAGTTATTCTTGTATTTTTGCTGTACCGGAGTTGAAAGCCTGTACTTTCCCTTCAAAAAATAGCAGAATTTCCCATTTCTGTTTAGCCTGGGATATGAGCAATGATGCATATTCCCCTTTGTCCTTGTGGAACAAGCCAAACATCATGTTTAAAAGCAATTCTAGTGCTGATGAGACTTTTTTTTCCCCATACTGCCTTTTCAAAGGATCAGACACAAGATCCTGGTTTACTGCTTTTGGATGACAGCACTGACACTCTCTTGGAGGCACCTGCTCTGCTCTTGAGTTTCCATTGCTGGTCACTGTCCTTTGTCAAAACTGCTGCTGAAAACTGGGTCTGCAGAAACGATATTTTGCCAGAAATTTTTAGCTAGATTACAGCTTATATTTCATTTTCTTCAATGGACTCTTTTTTCCCTCCTTCAGCTAGCCCTTGATAATGCCTTGAAGTCCAAATTTCATCCCTCAAAACCAAAATGATTTACATATTTAGATATCAAGCCCCACCATCTCTGAAGACTCTTTTCTCAGTGTACACAGTAATAAGTGGTGCATTTCCACCTGTGACAATCAATTACATGCCCTTGTCAATTATCAAGCTCATCCTGCTGATATTGGCAACTAAGTCAAAAGACCATTTATCAGGGCATCACTGGATGCATTAAAATTAAAATTGTTAATGTGCAACAGATGGTTGATGTTGACTTGTTGTTATTTATGGACCAAAGAAGTACATGAAAAGGGTTTTAAAAGCTTGTTTGACATTAAAAAAAAAAAAAAAAAAAAAGATGAAAGAAATTAATAGCTAAGCCTGGGTCTTCCAAATGTGTGACATTCTCCTCATAATTCTCCACATGCCTCAATTTATTTGCATGATCAGATTTTAACTCCAGGTCTCTGACATTTTTTTAATCTTATTTCATTTCCTTATATAATTGTATAAAATAAAATCCCAGGTAAACAACTTTCCTTGCAGGCAATAAAACAATCATTGCAGAGCAGTCAAAACATTTCCTTTCTCAAGGGATGAGCAAAACCTGGAATGTCCTTAACGAGATTAAGAGACAAAGACCTGTCTCTCTTATGGCTGCTGAGAGCAGCAATCATCCAGGCACTAGAGGAATCTTCTAGGTTTTATACTATGCATCAGATTCAATAAGAGGCTATATTTTGCCTTATGAAAGATAACCATATTGCCTCTGAGTTCTTTAGGTCTTTGTCAGGGAATTTACTTCAGCCCTGGTCTTCTCTGTTTTCAGATTGCATTTTCTCAACACAAGCACATAATTCCCAGAAAAAAAAAAAAATCCATTCTTTCTCTGAATGTTTCCTTGTCTCTTAATATACTTACAGATGAAAATAATTCAAATTCTGCCAGTGTGGCAAATAAGAAACATTCCAGAGCTATTTAAAATCACAATTTAATAACTTATTATACAATTGTATATTTGAACATATAGAATAAGAATTAATTTGCAAATTGAACAGCTGAGTAATATCTGAAATCTTTTAATCTTTTCCATTTAGATTAAGAATGTGAAGTTAGACTGTCATCTTTCTGCTTAAAAGCAAAGACAAGAGGTTTTTCAAAATCAGTGGTTTACTAGAATTTTCAGTTAAAGTGAGCAAGGCATTCATCCACAGGACTGTAACAACTTCTGTAGACAGATTCCAGTGCTTGTGAAATGGAAGGAACTGGCTATCTGACAAGGAATTCTAGTCCTTGCAGAGCTGTAAGCTTTTGCACAATACTCCCTCAACATGAGCATTCCTCAACTTGGCTGAAAGGGGCCACCCAGCCCACACCCCACACCAGGTTTGTGCCAAGGGACCTGCATGGAGCTTTGCAGGGAGGTGGGAGTGTGCTGAGAACACACAAGCCAGGGAGCAGGTGGCACATTGCTGAGAGGAACACCAGGAGCCAGTGCCAGTGTCCTCACTGGATGTTCACTGCACACCATTAGGGATCTCATAAATGGTCTTTCATCCAGGGATTCCTGCAGCTGTTACTGAACTACTCTGAAATGTATTTCCAAATGTTTTTTCTGCTTGATAGACATGTCTTTTAGTCTGCTTTAATCTAGCTGGGCTGTGCAATGATTCCCTCCAGTTTTGGGATGGGGTTTCAGTTTCTGAAGTGCAGCCATTGCAAGGGGGATGGCTTCAGTTAATATGGAGGCTGATAGCTCTTAATTTATGAATAGAACTACAGATTTAAAAAATATATTCAGTATGGAAAATATACTAGGCTGGCAACAAAATCTAATGGGATGTGGACATTACCAAAGCTTGTTTTATAGATTTAGCTGTCTTTTCTTAATGCAGTCTACTCTTTCCAAATCCATAGCTTCTGCTGTGCTGTCTCTCCCATCTTTCTCATTGTGCTGTTACTCTCTGCAGTCTGAAAGAAATCAAGGTATCTACCCACCAACAAATCACCCTGCTTCTGTGTAGATATATTTGCATTCTAATAAAAATATGGAGAAATTAATTAAATTTTTACAGCTTCCAGACATGTAATCATAATTTGTCAGAGTGAGGAATATATAATGTGTTAATATGGGATAATAACAAGTTAATTTATTTTGCAGTGAATGTCTGAATTTGCTGGTCTACTCTGTTATCTTTTCTTTGGAGGTCACTTAAACACTAAACAGCCTAATAAGCCTTTTTTCCCTTAAACCTTTTAAATACTCAGACAGCTTAGTATCTTATTTACATTTTTAATTCCAATGCTTATAGAAATGATATTAATAGTAATAAGTACAAAAAGTAATTAATAGCTCCACTAAGTTCATCCAAACACAGCTTTTGAGATGTCATAATAAACTATTTAACAACCAATATGTTACTCTTTAGAGCTTAGATTTCACCTACCTTGAAGCTGTTATTTGAATGCTAGAGGTCTCTTCTGAATCCACTGAATTAATTCTAAAAAATTATTGAAAATAGTACCAAAAGTAGAAGAGTACAATTTACAGTGGTCAAAATATCAGACTTGATAGAGCCTAAATGCTTACTGCCCCTTGGCTTTCAGAGTTCTTTTAGAAATAAATTCTTCAAGAGTGGTACCTCATGTGCATATCATGCTCTCGTGTGGAAACAAAAACCAAAAAACACCCCCCAAACCCAGTATTTCACAAGAAACACAGAATATATTTCAGTTTTGTACATGCTGAGAGCTGTATGGCTGCTGTTTCAATTTTCAGGCTTCTACAAAAATGAAAAGCCTTTCTATGAATAATGACTCCCTTAAAACTGTAAGTTTTTACAGGTGTTGATTAAAGACAAATGAGCTTAGAGACCTGAGCAAGCACCTCAGACTGAAGAACAGAAACAAACTATTGCCAATTATCTTCATTACTATTGTAGTATTTCTTATTTATGGATCAGAGCATATCCTAGCCTGGACATTTTTACAGTCTGTACCTGTAAGTAACTGTCTGTCAACTTGAACATATTTTAAACATAAAAAAAGAAATAGGAGGTTTTGCTATGTTTTGTATAATGGTGACTGGATTTTTTTTTCTCAAAATATTAACTCTAGCAGATATATACTAAAATGAAACAACCAGTAGGGAGATAAGCCAACAAAATTATTCTGGAACACTTCAAACCTCTGTGGAAATGGATTAGGACACAGTACAAGAGACAACATCATGGCATAAATAGTTTTGTGATTACAGGATTAAAAAATCTTGACTTTCACTTTCCACAAGATTAATAATAATACATTAGCGACCTCCAACAATAGCTAACATGATCTCACCAAAATTGCATACTGTGTGTTAGAAAGCAATATGCTTATTTAAAAAGGTAAAAAGATAAAAAGCAGTAAAAGAGAGCTGGAGCCAATAAATTGTGCTGCAGGGCAGATATCAGAGCATGGCAAGATGACAGCTACACCCTGCAGTGAGGTACACTTGAAATATGCTTTTGTAATAATTTGTGTATTTCATAGTTTTAATATTCATATCTTAAGGCTTCTTAATAATACCAGAATTGAATACAACACCAGATTCTTCACATCTAATGCACATGATAAATTGGCCAGCATTCTACTTGCTTTAGGGGAAAACATGAAGACCAGGTTCCAATTTTTTGAGTTAGGATACATGCAAATAAGCCTTTGCCACATCTCATTTAGGAACCAAAGCTATTTTAAACAACCTAATTCAGCCAAAGCCTTTAAATGCATATTCAATTTTCAGTCCATGCAACTCCAGTAGGAAGTAAACAAAAACTTAAATAAGTTGATGAAAAGCAGCCTGTATGTGATCCAGTTGTAAAACTAGTGGCCAGTTAACACCTTAGAAAACCATAAAAGGACAGCTGATGGTTTATATTTTCTCCCCACTCCAAGAGCACCTGGAAATATGCAAGTAATGTTTGCTTTAATGTCACTCATTACTAACAACCAAAGGAACAAAAACTAACCCCCACCTTTCAATCTAATTTCTCAAGGCAAAAGTTAATGTTCTATAAACTTGGTGTTATCCTGCATAATGGCTGGCTTCATGCAGATTATTGCTATTATAAACCATACTCAACTCTTCAAAAAAATCAATAACCTATTAAAAACACCTCTAAAAAACAACAAACCAAAACCAACAGTGATATGTCTGGAGCAGCTCCCATGGCAAATTGATTGTTTTCCCAGACACAAAAGGTGGAATTTGTTTAACTTCCTTTACAGTGTAAATCTGACTACCTGTGTTTCTAATTTTTATGTTTTCCTGCTAGAAAATACCATTAGACACACTATGAGGTCAGGTTCCTTCAGGTAACAAAATCAGTTTGAAGTAATGGACTTTAGAATAATTGCAGAAAATTACAATAGCAGAAAATTATAATGGCAGAGACAAATTACAAATATCTATATGAAGCATTTTTTCTCCGTGAGAGAAATCTGTCCAACGCCAATCAAAGGGAGAAAAATATTGTCAGGAATCTGATGGTTAATCAGAACTACATGTACTTATTTAATGCAACATTTAGAAATAGTGCAGAGCTGGGTAGGTTACTAATTATCTGGTGGGAAGTGGGATTTGCATTTTCTTCCCTAGTACTTCTTCCGTTGTGCACTGAAGCATTTTGCCTCTAAGTTAGGTTAAAGTGCAGTCTAAAAGCTATTGCATCTCCTGCCTTCCGTGTTAAAAAATTATGAGAACTATATTTCACCATCTGTCAGTGTAGTTTTTTCAGCCAGGCAGATGTGGGAAGCTCAGTACAGGGGAACTTGTGTCTGTTTCTCCTCTCTGTCTTTTTCACCGGTCGGAAAACACAGAAGAGGTGTTAGGGAAGTGCAAAGCACATGAAGCTGGCTCTCATGGACATGATGAAATCTTGGCACTTCTAAAAATTACTAAGCCTTCAGTCAACAGTTAAAATTATTTTTTTTTCTACTGATTCATAAAATTTAAATACTCCACTAGCGAGGGACAGTGATAGCACAGTGTATATACCCTTACTGGGGCTATTATTTATTATGCTCTTTACACAGCTGCCTCAGAGCTGTCAGTTGTGGAAATGCAGGCTTGAAAAATATATAGTAATGATGATTTTAGTGTGACAATACAAGCCATGTTTTGTCAGAGTACATTGAATCTTCATCTTTAAAAGAAAATAATGCAATTCCTTTCCTATCACTAGGTGAGTAACCAGGATGTATTTGTGATAAGTTGAAATTAGATTAATTTTTCTCTTCCAGTTAACCTGCTAATTTAATGGCCTAATGAACATATAAGCATCTGTAAATCATGAATTTAACTGACTAATTAGAAAAATAACATATTACCTGCATACGTGTTATGATGAGCAGATCTGTAGGTATGTCTGTATTTCTACATTTAGTAAATGTGCCCATGTGTTTAAAAAGAAAACTTTCAGCATAATGTAGCTTACTTATGTTTCCTTAATAAGTTTTGATTTCTGCCTTTGATAAAAGGTGACAGCACAATTGGTCTGAGTCACCTGGAATTGCAACCTTCCCCCAAAACCAGCTGTCTCTGAGGCTCATTCACTCACTTGCTTGTCCAAGAAGATTCACATGGGAGCTTGTGACAGCTGTTCAAAGAGGCAGGCATCATGTAAAGGCAAATAGCAAACAAAACATTCTGTGAGGTCTGGATGCTCCAGACTGAAACGTCTCACTCCCAATCAGGGCTGCTCTCAGCACGTGCACACCACTGTGAGCAGAGAACATGGGTACCACACAGAGAGGGAGAGATGGGAATCAAACAGGGAGTCTGGCTCTCACAGCCTCTGCTATCACACCTGCACAAACAGCAAGTGTTGGGGAGCCTGGGCGTGGTGCTTGCTGCAGCCAAGGTTCCACAGCACTGCAAACACAGCTCTGCTCTCCCAGGGGAAGAAGGGGTCAGTTTCACTGCATCTGAGGCTGCCTGCTGGCTCCTCACCCTGCTCAGCATGCAGGTGATTTGGAAGCCTTTAGAACTTGCAAAGAGAGGTGGAGTCAGACTTCTATGACCAGAGCTGGGGCAGATGGCTCAGACCATGCAGGGTGAACAGAGTGGGAGGGCCATCCCTACCAAGAGCTGTGTGATGCCATTGTGCCCTGAGCAGGGACACACTGACATGGGGCTGCCCAGCCTCCTGCCAGCCCCTCTCCCATCTCCCTGCCTTCCCTGGGATGCTGGAGGCGCTCCAGGTGGAGGTACCTGGACAGTGCTGCACCCTGACACCTGTGTCCCACGTGGAATTTGGCTGCACCAGAGCCAGACCCACCCCAAACAGGATCAGACACAGCGATTGCCATGTGGAAACTGCTCTTTATGTGCTTGTCTACCAGGGGGAAAAAACTGGGGAGGATACGGGTGGGAAGGTGATGCAGATATTCCTATTCCAGTCTCTGCATAGGGTTTCAGTGCAAATGTATTAAGTAACTAAATTTCAAGTGCAGCATATGTTCAACAGTCAGTAATGCTAACTGCCTTCACTGGAGACAAATAAATAATCACAAGCTATTTTTCAAGTTAACTTGACCAGAAACTTTGCTTTTGGTTTTCTTGTCTTTTTGATCAGAATACATCAGTTGACAGGGTTGATTTAATCAAATTTACATTTGGTAAAAATGTCAAAGCTGTCAAAGCACATTGATTTGTCATTTTCTGAAAAGAAAAAAAGTTGGATTAATTGAAAATCAAATTATCTTTTATTTTGAAGTTTATTTATAGTGAGAATTAAATCAAAGCAGAGAAAATATGACTGAGAGATCCCTATATTTTAAAGTAGTAGACATCTACTGATCTTGTTTTATTATATTGTTTCACCATTTGTAGCCCAGAGAGAAAAATCAGGTGTTAGGTATCATATTCTCAGTGACAGGTGAAGATGGAAACAGAATCTACATTTGTTAATTTTAGTAGATCACCACTCAGTCCTTTGCCTCCTCCTCACATATTGTACAAATAGGTCTCTGCCTGTGCATGGGTCTCTACTAGATAAACATAAACCAGCTTCTAACATAAATAAAAAATACAAATTAGAAATCTACCACCTCCAGATTTCATAAATCTAGTGCTGAAAGGAGTGGTTTTTTTTCAAACTCAGATGTCTGTACCAGCATTGGAGTCCTGGGGTTTTCTCAAGTTCTCTGCATGATTGCTAATTCTTATGAGGTGCAAAAATATATATCAAAAGGCATAAAATCTGAATTTTAAGACTCCTAGTATGACTTATGTAAAGTAAGTGAAGAATGATTCATGACTTTGCCTTAATGTAATCTCCCCAAAAGAAAAGAAAAGCTCTATTCACTGATTCCCCAAATCGCTGCCTGCGTGCTTAGGCTTAGTAGTTGGTGTTCAGTGCCTGTGGGCACAGGGATAACATTCTCCCAGCCCTCCAAACATGTTATGTCAGGCTGCATCATGTCATATGTGAAATGACCTAATGGGATGTGACACTGTAGCCCAGCACTGTTCCTGGCCTTGAGAGCTGAGCAGGGAGTGGAAGTGACTCTCAGCCCCACCTCTGGTGATTTGAATCCCTGTCTGGAGGCAATGTGACAAATGTGACACAGATTTTAAGCAGGTATCTCTACTCGTGCCATATTGTCCTGATGCAAATCAATGGTACTACCTCAACATGATGATGGATATTTGCTCCTCGTGAGCTTGGCTACATCATCATCTCCATTGCAGAAACCAGAGAATAAAGGGAAATATCACATCTATAGCAAAACATGCTGGGCACAACATTTCAGAAGCAGCTGTACTGTAACCCCATACAGGAAGCTGAAGGTTCTGCTTTGAATGCAGTAGCACCTTACTTGCATCAAAACCGTCACAATTACTGTTTCAGCTGTTTGCATGTGATGTTGTAAGATTCATAGTCTGGCTCCAGGAGTTGTGCTGCTGTTGCAGTATTAGTTCCCATTTTTGACTAGTACCTATCAGAGTATTTTACCAATCTCTGCTGAAGAAGGGCTAAACTAGAAGTCCATCCCAAGTGCATCAACCAACCTGTTTTGTCAGATAACATTTACCCAAATATAAATCTGTCAACAATTTTCAGACTGCTAGAAATAAAATTCACTATCCTCATCTCCTCAATCCTCCTGCTTTTTTTTTTTTTTTTTTTTTTTTAATATTTTGCTTGAAATGTTGAAAACTATGGGTTTGTTAATTTTCTCCACTCCCTTTTTCATTTTTCCACAGGGGATCCAGAAAGAGAGATCACATATCCCTCCAAAAGGCTGTATTCTTGCTTGGATTACCAGAATTGGAGAAATTTTGTGAGGTTCAGATGCTGAAACATCACTACAGACTTAACAGCACCAATATACACCAGCAGTCACCTTGGCTGCCCCCCTCACAGAGAGAAGTAGGAAATATAAAGCTCCCATTTTTAGCTCCCCAATTAGCTAAATTAGGGGTGCATGGTTCTCCCAGTAAAGAGAGATCAGCGTGTTTGTAGACAGCACATCTCCTGCTGCCTGAACAGGGACACTTATCCGTGTGTGCTGATCACATAAATGTAAATGGTAACTATTGCAGTGTGGTTCCTCACACATGGCTGCCCAGAAATCTTTAAATTAAGGGTACTATCCAGTTTCATAGGTGAAATACACAAACTGATAGTAATACAATCAACTTCAAAGAGGAAAGAAAAAACATCAGTCTATGTAAAATTATTTTTTTATTTACCACAGTCTAAATAATAACAACATAGAATATATATATATATATATATATATATATAAAATAAAACAAAAATAAATAGTATTCTTAAAAATAAAATATATTCAACTATTATCTGTTTCTAACAAATAATTCTCTGTATACATACAGTCCTTTTTTCCTCCCCTCCAAGGCTCTGTTCCCAAGAGTCCAACCAACTGCTGAAGTTTGTGTTCAAAATTACTTACTAAACCTACTTTCAATGATTAAGGTAATTTGTCTTATGCTAACTGTGCTCATGCAAACCTCAAATGAGCTGACTGAACAGGAGAGGAATATTGTAAGATTGACATCTAGGAAACCTGGTTAATAATCAGGGTTGGCATTTTACACTCTGTCCTATTAAACACAAATAGCAAATCCTAGTTTAGGAGATGGAGACCCTGGAGATGCTTAGGATACGGCAAAAGAGTAAAAGAAGCAAAAATTCGATGGAAATTGAACCTTTCATTTTGCTACTGTTGCATTTCTTACTAACTCTGTGCAGATATTCATCTGTTGGACTTAGGTTCTCTGTGTAACAGCAACTGATCCCAGGCCAGGTGTACAAGAGGGTGCTTCTAAATTTTTTATAGGGTGAATAATTTGAAGAAAAATTCTTCCTCATTCTGTGGACTATGAAGTATGAAAATACTGCATTGCAGATCCCAGAGGTTGGTAATCAGTGGCACAGGGTCCAGTTGGAGGCCTGTCACCAGTGGTGGCCCCCAAAGCTCAACACTTGGCCCAGGACTGTTTAACTTACTCATCAATGACTGAGGTGAGGGGCAGGTGCCTCCTCAGCGAGTTCTCAGGTGACACAAGGCTGGGAGGAGGGGCCAATACCCCAGAGAGCTGTGCAGCCCTTGGGAAGGACATTACCAAGATGGAGAGATGAGCAGAGAACCTCCTGAAATCCAGCAAAGGCAAATGCAGGGTCCTGCACTGGGGAAGGACAACCCCAGGCACCAGGACAGGCTGGGACTGACCTGCTGGGAAGCAGCTCTGGGGAGAAGGACCTGGGGCTGTCCAGTGAGCTGTCCCTGAGCCAGCACCACGTCCCTGTGGCCAAGAAGGCCAATGGGATCCTGGGTGCATTAGTAAGAACATTGACAGCAGGTCAGGGAGGTGATCCTGCCCCCTGCTCAGCCCTGTGAGGATCACCTGGGCTGCTGTGTCCATTCTGGGCTCCTCAGGACAGGAGAGACATGGAGCTGCTGGGGCGGGTCCAGGGGAGGTGACAAAGATGATGGAGGGACTGGAGCAGCTCAGTGAGGAAAGGCTGAGGGAGCTGGGGCTGCTCAGCCTCGAGAAGAGAGGGCTGAGAGGGGCCTCATCCCTGTGTGTCAGTGTCTGCAGGGAGGGGCAGAGCACGGACCAGGCTCTGCTCCCTGCTCCAGCAATGGCACAGGAGGAACGGGCAGGAGCTGATGGCCAGGAAGTTCCACCTGAACGTGAGGAGGAATTTCTTTCTTGTTTAATGACCCAACACTGGAACTGATTGTGCAGAGAGGGTGTGGAGTCTCTCCCAGCGGAGATACCCAAGAACTGTCTGGACACAATCCTGTGCCATTTGTTCTACAGTAACCCTGCTCAAGCAGGGAGGCTGGACCTGATGATCCCCATGGTCCCTTCCAGCCTGACCCATTCTGTGATTCTTCACAGTCCTAAAGTTCTCATGCTATGTGGAGGTTTTGAGCACGGTCTTCACAAAGGAATATGGTTTCAGCAGCAAGACAGAAGTGGGGGAGCTCTAGTGCTGACACAGCTGTGTTTCCAGTCTTCCCCAATCCATGACCTCATTTTCAAAAGAAATCATTGATTTATGTTGCTGTTATGCTCTGTTTTCAGCTTGGAGCTCTGCATGCATTTGTCCAGTCAAGCCATCAAAATTGGTGTCTCCTGCTGAATGATTTTTTTTCTAGCTCCCTTAAGGCTGAGGTTTCTCCACCTGTTAACCCAGGATTATGTTTAGGCATTTGACTTGGATTTTGCAAAACTTATTTTGCTAGAAATACTAAAGTGCTTTGAAGTTCAAGCTCATGTCTACAGTCACCTGTTTTGATTGCTTTGTTTTCTCAATCTGGCCTAAAATTCATTTTCCCAATTAAGTGAATCTCTTCATCAGGCCTTCTCACAGCTGAAAAAAATACACAGAGACAGAAGGTGGGAAAGGCTCCCAAGGCCCATATGTTCTACAGCATGTTCCTTGCATAAATATGTCATGGGTATTTTAGTAACCTGCTGCCTTCTGGCATGAAACGTATTCAGCTTTCCATTGTTTGCACAGAAACTCAGAGCAGGGGAGGGGAAGGATGAAAATCCACAGAGGGAAGTCTGATACTCTTCTGTCTTGTGAGGTCATGTTCATTTTTTGGAGGAAAACAGTTATTTTCCTCTTTGCAGATATGCTTAATATTATGAACTACAGTCTTACAGCAAGTCATATACCAGTATATCTCCTGCTGCAAAGCTTGCAGAGAAAGCAGAACAAAAGCTGGCATTGTGGCCATTTAAATAGGAGAACCTACTCATGCTTCTCTCAGTCTTACTCTCATACTCTATTTGTATGCTAAAGAGGAGATTGAATTTAAATTCAGTGCTTTTCTTTTTCTTTAGGATGGGCTTTCTGAAACATGAACATCTGAGGAAATAAACATTATTTACAGCTTTGATTTATAATGGTTAACTATAATCTAATTGAGGAATGTAAATTTGTTCTTTGTTTGGTTACCTCCAACACTTGTAAATCCTTATTTGTCATCAGAAACCACACACTTTTAATTTAGTACGTTAATTTATAGACCTTGCTCAAATCTTATTTAACAGACTGATTTATAAACATTAGACAAAATGATCCAAATTATAAGTGTTAACTTTGCTGTCAGACTTATGCATTCCAACAAAGAACATGGATGTATTTCTTTGGTTGGTTTACAAATTACAGCATTAATTAGTTCTCTAGTTGACTGATTAGAAAATATCTTCTACCCTGGCCATTAAGTTCTGATTTATCTTTTTGACGTATACTATGCCTCATAATTTGTTTTCACAGGGTTCTGATTTATTAATGCAATGTGCTAGACTTTAAAACACAAATTTCAAAATCTCTGAAAAAAAATGTGGAAAAAAAAATCTGACTAAACAATAATCCTTGGGAGCATAGAGCAGACTTTTTTTGCACTTTTGCTTGAAACTTAGGGAAGATATTGAGAGAGTTTTCCAACAAAATTTTCCTCTTTTATTCCTTTTGCATAAAAAGACTCTGCATTTCAAAGCACTGGCAATGGCTAGAGACAGACACAATTCCAGTGTTACAAGCAATGCCATTCAGTACAGGATCTGACTGAACTGAGACAATTACAGGCTACTGGGCTCAATTTAGGGAACTGGATCACAGTTTGGTTTCAATATACCAGCACCTCCAGTGTTTTCCTTCCTTGGGAGAATAACCAGAGTATTTGTTGACTTAGCAAGAGTTGTGTATTTTTTCCCCAGACACCTGGTGCAGATTTATGTTTATCAGTACCGTGCTCTCCCCTGCTGAGCACTGAGTTACTGTCTTCTGCCAAAAGCACTTGCTGCTCTAGGAATCCTGGGCAGTGCTGGAGAGCACTGGGCAGGAATTACCCAGCTGTCTAAGCTGTCTTATTTTAATTCTTCTTTTAATTGAAGTTACAGAAAAATGCTGTTCTGCATTTAAATTCTTTTCTGAAAATTCTGACTTTTTAGAAGATCTAATGTTCCTTTGAGTTTGGTTTTCACACCTTGCAAAGGATGGATTGTGCTGTTTTGTGCATCTGGTATATGCCTAGATAGAAAATTTTTATGCAAATATTAATATAGACATAACTATATAAAAATATAACTCCCCATACATGACTAATGGAGACTTTTATAGCTTTGCTACTCCATGATTGGAAAGCTAATGTTGATTCAAGCAGTAGAACAAATTAGTAAGGTCCCAGTTTTATGCTGAAATAACTACACAGTTTCTTATGCATGAGCTAGCACATTTAGAAAGAATTTCAGTTTTCTGTGGGTATGTCTATATTTCTAAATTAAAGAAGAAAGAGGAGGAAGGTGGAGTACTGCATTCCACTCCTCCAAACTGACCACCTAAATCATGATATAAGATTTGATAGATTGCTCATTCACAGAACTGGTACAAAAAGTTACTATTGAGCAGGTGATTACACCGTTTGGTCTTGTTCACCTAAAAAAGTCTTCTAACATGTCTCCAGGCTTTGTGTCCTTAAAAACACCTATATATCCTTTTGTCATGCCCTCCAGCGTGCAATTCGTACCCTCCTTTACATGCTATAAAGAGAACACTCCGGAGAGGTGCAGTGAGTAATTCCTTGCAACCTTTGGGCTGCAAAGATTCACACACAAAATAATCCCTTTGTTTTAGGACCACGAGTCTCAGACAAGATGTGGGGCCTGAGGAGAGGTCAAAGACTCAAACTTTCTGCTCCAGTGGGATCTGGTCTTGTGGCCACAAGCCAGCCCAGGGCCTTGGGAGCCAGAAATCAGTCCCTGTTCCTCTCTTATTTAGCATTGTAGGCAAAGTCAAGATGTGTTTGTTATGCAGTGCTGTGAGCACTGCCCTGGAGCCTGTTCAGTGCCCAGCCACCCTCTGGGGGAAGAACCTTTTCCTGATACCCAGCCTAAACCTCTCCTGACACAGCTTCAGGCCATTCCCTTGGTCCTGTCACTGTCACCCCAGAGCAGAGATCAGTGCCTGCCCCTTTTCCCCTCACAAGGAAGTTGTGGCTGCACTGAGGTCTCCCCTCAGTCTGCTCCAGACTGAACAAACCCAGTGCCCTCAGCCCCTCCTCACAGGGCTACTCCTCCTCAAGGGTCTTTACCATCCTTGTGCAAAGAAAACCACACGAGGACAGAGAAAGAAAGGCAGGAAGAGGAGGAAGATCAGGTACCAACCAAATTATTTTTTTTAATCCCAGGCTATCACTGATCAGAAATTGAATCAAGGAGAACACTGAAGAGCTTCTTGGAGAAGAACAGTGAGGAAAGAGAGAAGAAGCAGACTTGTTCTGGAATTGGGGTAGCTGGTAGTTATTTCAATTAAACCATGTAGGTCATTTAAGACACTAGCAAAACACAACACTTCTCAGCTTAAAATAGATGTTTTAAATAGGTTAGATATGTGCTGTCCTGTACTTGATTATTAGAGTCTCTTAGAAAACCAGGTAAGACACAGACATTTGCATTGTATTTCCTCCCCCTGCCCTCTACAAAAACCTGGCCACAAAAACCCAGTATAATGTCCTTGAGTGAGATCAACCCACTTATAGGGAGTTCCAAGGCAATGGTTCAGGACTAAGACCTGGGAAAGATCAACCACAACAGCTCAGACAGTGTGGGTTGGGAAAGGAGCAATGGGGGAAATTTCTGTCCCTTGGAATGTATCACCCTTCGTTGAAACAGAACCAGAAGCTCAGAGTCCCAGGTCTCACCTTTCCTTTGCTGTCCAATAAATGCTTATGAAAAGCACAGCCAAAGCTACTGTGGGCTCACACCAATACTGCTGCTGGCAGCAGTAACTACTTCATTAGCTTAAAGTGACCCATTCTGCTGCTTTAATGATTCCCAGTCTGCTGCTGACCTATGCAAATATCCATATGAATCCCTGAGATGAAAATAGTTTTGAGAAACAAAACACCAAGTAAATTGCACACATGCACAGAAATACATTAAAGAACATTATTCATCCCCACAAGCTTAATAATGTTCTTTTAATGTTGTTTGCGTGCACAGTAATGTTTTAAATTTCTCTGGCTCCTGAGCATGGAATTATAAGTATCCAAAATAAGATTAGAATTTCAATTAATATCTATCACTTCAAAAACTATATCATGGGATTCAAATCCAAAAACTGAACAGAGCTGCAAAATTCGTTATTGGCAACTTTTAATACTGCTGCACAAGGTTATAAGCAGGTTCCTTCCTCCTGATCTGTCCTCTCTGCCCCTGTGTCCAGATGGATTTATCAGGAATCTTGTACTGTGCTCCAATCCTTCAGCATTGTCCATGTACTCATTAAGGTAAATGTCTTTGCCTGCAAATCCTGCTACATTTTACTTGTCCTCAGCCTCTCAACTCCTTAGTGCCAAAATTGTCTCAAACCCCAATGTGTGTAAGCACAGCAGCTGACTGTCATCCTTCTCCGATGTTAATGGAGCTTTTTAATTCCTTTGTTAACCCTTTGAAAATGCCAAGTAGAGATTTACAATCTCCCTGTCCCTGCAGGGGCTCTGGAAAGGAAACCATCCAGATGGCAAAATGCAGTTTTGCAGTAACCCTCCCCACAACTGCCAAACGCAGGAATGTGCTCAAGGCACTGAATGCTCAGCACAAGAAATTTCACAACTCATTAGCAATGCCACATCAAAATAATAAAGAACAAAACCCACACTGAAACCCAGCAGGCTGCAATCCCAGGGGTTAGCTGCCAGCAGCCTAGATGAGAATTTGATGTCACGATTTGCACAGATAAGGTTTCTTGACCACTGTTTTGCACTTCAATAATGTTACTAGTGTAAATATGCAAAAAAAGTTTCCAAAGTTATTGACTCAGTCATCGTTTGAGGATGCAGCAGCTGAAGGATTTAGAACTCCCATGGTGTCTTTTTAAGAATTGGAAGCCAAATAATTAGATTCTTTTTTCCCAAAGTGAAGGTACAGCTGTTTTTGCCACCCTAATTTTTACATTACTCTTCCCTGAAAGAATGCTGGGGGAGTGTGAAACTGATTTTAAACACCTTTTGGCTAAAAAAAGCAGCAACTGAGCTCTGGGAAATTTGAAATTCCCCTAGAGCTCTTCACAGTAGTCTGACCTTTTCTGTATTCAGCACTGAGGACACCATGCTCTCCACTGGTTACCCACAACAAACTTGTTTTTTGCACCTCTACAGGATTTCTGAAGGGAGAGAAATGAGTACATTTTAAAACAAACCAGAAGATTTACCACTGATCATTTGTATTAACTACTTGTGCTTCAAACATCAGATTTCTGACCTCATTGGGATTGAAGGTGAGTCAATAAACACCTTCTACACATGTATTTCAGAAAGTGGGAGGCTCTTCAGCTGCTCAGTACAGTCATTTTTTTGCAGAATGCCTGTAATTATAATTTGACTTTCTCACTAAAGAGTTGGGGGCCCACTCACAAATCACCATCCCTGATGTTTGAGTGATTATAGGGTTGAGAGCTGGCCAGATTCCAGGTATTCATCTGAGCCACTGCATGCACACAGCTGATTAGCACAGGGCCATGGACTTGCATATCTCCTGGTACCCCCTGATTTTTTATTTATTTGATTTGTGAGGCAGCAGCTTTAACTGGTTAATCAATAAACATTTTTTGATCACAAGGTGAAATTATTGGTAGCACAGAAATGCTCATTTGACAAATTTTAGAACAGTAATTACATACTGATGTTTGCATATACACATTTCTTCCTCTGCTTTCTCAGAGGATTACCTGAGGAAAAGAGTAACTCAGGTGCTTCAGAGTGAAGCAGTGGGTGGTTTGCATAATGGAATTTATATGGCACTTAACTTGCATGAGTTGAGGATACTGTCATTTTTCTTGTTTTCCTTCTTCAGTCCCCACCCTCATCTGGCTCTCTCTGTCCTCCTCTCCTTCACTGCTGCCTCTCTCCATCTCTGACTCCTTCATTTACACTTCTGATACACCCCAGATTCCAGCCATCCTTTCCCACTAGCCCTGCCTCTGTTCACTGGCATAGAGATAGCAGGGGCAGAAGTCAGCTCCTGTTTCATTCTGGAAAGGAGCCCATGTTCCTGGGGATTCCAGTCACTGCAGACTCTATGGCAAACTTCATTATATAAACATATTGCTAACAAAAATGCTTGTAGGAGCATGGGCTGGTTTGGGCTGGGGCAGAGTTAGTTTTCTTCATGGCAGTCTGCGTGGGGCTGTGTTTTGGGTGTGCTGGAAACAGCACTAATAACACAGGGGGTAGTCAAGAAGCTGGGAGGGGACACAGCTGGGACAACAGAACCAAAGGGATATTCCACACCACATGGCATCATGCTCAGCATATAGAGCTGGGGGAGGAATAAGCAAGAGGAAATGTTTGGAGTGATGGTATTTGCCGTCCCAAGTCCCTGTCACGGGGGACAGAGCCTCTGCTCTCCTTGGGGTGCCTGAACACCTGCCTGCCTATGGGCAGTGGTGAATGAACTACCTCTTCTCTTTGCTGGCACACAGAACCTTTATTTTACCTGTTAAACTGGCTTTATCTCATTCACCCTTCCAATTCTCTCACCATCCTCTCGGTGAGTGAATGAGTGGCTCTGTGAGACTCAGCTGCTGGATGGGGTTAAACCTTGACAGAGCATGTGAGTGGATTTCCATGATGGAAAGAGGAGTAAATCCTACACTCCACTGTGAAAATCAGCTTCTCACAACTTCTAAGCAAGCCCTCTTGTTGTGTGAAAGCTGGCATTTGATTGCTGTCTGCAGTTTCACAGGTCCCTCCTCGGGGAGCTCCTAAATTACCTTAATATTTTGGTAGGCATGACAAGGACATCCTTGAGGTAGAGTTTTAATTAGGTCAGATAACAGGACCAATAGTAGATTATACAACAGGAGGGCTGCATCTTTTTATGTAGGTATGTGATAATAACATTAGAGTAAGGACTGTTATTTCCATCATAAATTTTATTTATGTTCAGTGTTGCTATCTTGGTTGCAAATATTTTTTCAGACTAAAATCTGATTGACAAACCTACAGCTTGGAAGCAAATATTTACATTGTGTGGGAAAAAAAAACCCCTGCAGTAAAGTGCTTTGTTGTTTCATTTGTTGCATTCACAGACAAAGAAAATCAGCTTCCATTTAAAACTGTGATCTAAAATGATGTCTCTCTGGGGAGCAAAGAAAGATATTCATAAAGGTTAACATTAGCCTTGGGAAGAAAGTCTGCTGTATTCCCTTCAAGGCCTAATGTAATGAAGGCTTCTCCACAGGATGATTTGGAGCAAGAGACTAACTTTAGGAATGTTGAATCCACCCCCCTGCAGTATTCTCCATCTCTGCTGCCTGTGGGCTCTTGTAGGCTGCAGAGAGTCTCTGAACATGCTCCTTAATGTTCTAATAATGCACTAATAAAAGACAGCATCCAGTGTTGGAAGAATTAAGTCATTGCAGCAGTTACAAGGGTTTAAGGAATCAACAACAGCAACAAAAATTACCCGTTTTTCTTCCTTTGTCTCAGATGTGGGCTGAGAACCTGCCTCACACAGCACTTGCAGGCAGTGAGGACTGGCCAGGTTACTGATCCTCAAACACCCATTTCCATTAGCAAGCTGGAGATTTGGGGGAGACAGAATACATCCCAGAGTTAATCAAGTCTGCCAGCTTGCTTGCCTATAAAACCTGAAATGAGAATAAGGTGGCTCAGCTTTTAGTATTGTTGAAGGAAGAGCAAGATCCCAGAGGACTGGAGCTTATCATGACAGCACACACTGAGGTCCTTTTGAGGAAATGCCCTGAAAGCTCCTTCTAAGCCGGCTTAGGGACTGGAACTAGTATTAATTCATAGGGATGTTTTGTTCAAGAGAAGTATCTATTCAAGGAACTCTGTACTTCAGAGGTGGGAGCAGACTAAGCTTCCTTCAAAGCTCTCTGCTGGGCTGTGGAACATAACAGCAGGGCTTGTGACACACGTGCATTTTCAATTCCAGTCTCATAATTGCAGGAAAGAACTCGCTTTTAATTCTTCAGAAGGTAAAGCAGAACAGAGCCCAACCCATGTATTTTCCAGCTTCAAGGTACTTAAGAGCTTCCTCTTTTTCATGTATTGTTTTTGTTACTGAAACCATCAATTCTCCTTTAGCCCTAAGCTTTGTGCTTTGAATATAAAATAAGGGAAACTCATGAAGTTATTTTGTCTGGTTGATCAAAATTTAATTTCCCTGAGTCCTGAAGTCTTTTCCTCATATTAAATTGCATACAAAAAAAAAAGATTCTAATATCCCTCATTTTCAGATATAGTTACACTAATAGTTTTAGGTTAATACAGATGGTTAAAACAAATGCTACAAATAATAAGATCTTAAACCATTTCATAAGATTACTGTTCCTCTAAAAAGGCAGAACACAAGTATTCCACAGCACTAATAAGTAAAGCTGACGAATGTAATCAAACATTCTAGACTATAATTGAGGATTTGGGCAAAACAGGATTAACATGTATTTGTCTGGTGAGTTGCAGAGTCAGTTACAGCTCTTCTGAGGGAACTACTTCAAATGGTGACTAGAGAAATCTCTAGACCCATGGAGAACTGTAGGATTTCATGACACCTTAGCTACATTGAAACTGTGAAAATCCAAGGATAAGCAGAATTCACATGACTTTTTTTTCTCTCTGCAGCTTTAGCTAATCTCCAGTGAGAGGATGCTGATAGTACTGGGTCGTGCAGAAGATCTGCCCTGGATCAGACCCAAGGTCACACCTGGCTCTGTTTCCAACACTATACATGCAGATTTCTGGGAGAGAGTAAAAGCATATTTTGCTACTTCCCCATTGTAGTTTCAAACAGTTTTCAACTCAAGGGTGGTTTGTATTTTTTTTTTTTTTTTTTTCCAGATGTGGATTCCAGGTGGATGATGGAGGAGTTGTCTAGACTCCTCGACTTCATTTAAACATTTGGGGTTTCTTTGATAGCAAAGCCACAGGTATGGTTACAAAGTGTACATGTGTGAGGAAAAGCTTAGTTGCTCAGCTTAGATCTCTTCATTTTCTTATGCAGGCATTGGCATCCCTTCATTGACCACTTAACTGATACCCAAACTAACTTTGGCACCTGTAGTTAAAAGCATAAAACCAGACTAAAGTTTGTAGTGTGAGTACCCACTTTGTATGGAAGCAAAACTAGTTTGCATGAAAATAAAACCAGAAGTTTAATGTATTTTCCCTTGAGGTATGGTGGGAAGGGAGAAGATTTGGAAGGTAAATGAAGATGATGAAAATAACTTCTCAGAGTTATGGTGTGCTAACAACAGGTGAAATGCTGTAACCAAGGTGTGCAAAGGTGGGGAGAGCAGCTCACCCAACCCAAGCCTCATTAGCAGCAATATCCACCCCTGGCTGGCCTCTCAGCATTTGGGCTCAGGAGTTCACCTCCTCCTGGATGTTGGTTAAAACAAGGACATTTCTGGCCTAGCACCATAGCCTAGCTAAATTCTGTGCTGGAATCTATATTGCAGTCACATAGGAAGGGAAGGGTGAAGAGATTATCTTTGTTTTTTCATAGAGAATGAGTGTGTCTGAAGAGTTGATATTATTGCCTGGAGTTATTGGCTTTACAAGAAACTGTGAACAAACCGTATTAATTTTTATATTTTACTTTCTGTATTTTATGATGATATGAACTGTATTTGTTGGAAAAAGACATACTTTGTAAATATACATAAACTAATAATTACAGATCCTTTTAAATCTGGGTTTTTTCATTAAAAAGCAGTGAATTTATAAAAATAAATTTAGAAACATACTTTAATTTTATTTTTCAAGTAAAAACGAGAAAAAGAATATATATATTTCTACTGTACCAAAAAAATAAAGAAATATGCACCACATCTAAATCTAATCTTGTTGCAGTGAAATCAATTCCACAAACCACATTTAGATCATTCCTTTAGTTTGCGGATTTAAATTGCTTCTAAAATCTCATTAACCAAACCTCTGTATAGAAAGATTCTGGCTTTGCTATGACAATAGGAGGCTGTTCCCGACCCATATACACCCTTCACAATCATTTTCACACCTCATGCTGCAGAGATAAAAATGCCCTATTTTTGGCAGACATGATCTGAACATTGTGATGACCTTAAATTTTGGGACAGCTTTAAAATCAGAACATGGAGTTGCAATTTTAAATTAAGTAAAGTATATGACAATAATAAAATTATGTATACAAGTGCTTTATTTAGGAATACTATTAAATTTTCAGGAATTCCTATATGTGGATTAACTCAACTTGTATGTTTCTCACCTTGAAGATTTATCACGTGGCTTCTTTACAATTTCAATGTTGGTTTCTGTGTCTTTGAATGTGTATTAAAATTATGGGAAAATTTATATAAACATTGGACTTTTAAAATTAGTATATTCTCATTCTAATTGTAGAAGGCAGAGACCTCAAAATCCAGCACACATTTAACCTTCATACATGTAACCAGCAATATAAATTTCTAAAGTGTTGCAGAAATTCTCATTAGGAGGACAATTATTTTCTGTTGTTGTTTGTTTTTTTCCCCCAAAGAATTATTTGCCACATGAAAGTGTCAGCTTTAAAATATAAGTAATTTGGAAGTTCAATCAGATTCAAACCAAATCTCTGCCTTTTCTTGTTTTGCTTCTGTTGGATTTGTATGATTGCACAGATAGACACAGTGCCTTTCCTGATGGTTTGTTGCCGTTGGTATTTATTCCTGTGTTGACATCATTTAAAATTGCTGAAGAACAGCCAGATGCCTTATGCCTAGATTGAGCAAAACTACAAATCTTAAATCTGAGAGATTATCATCATGCCTTAAGATTCTACACTTGCAGCTGTATACCAACAATAAAAGACAGTTATCTTTAGAATGGCAGAACTGGGTTAGAAATGTGTGATTTCTAATATTGTTTTTTCCTAAAAGGTAAGAGATAATATCTGTACTTTAAAGAGAACATAGACCTGGGACCTTACCACAAATATATTAAAAGTTCTTTGTTTATGATGATAGTTTAACCTTGATTCATATAATTAAACGTTTAAATCCTAATAGAACATGCAGAAGTATATTTGGGGAGAAGGTATCAAGAACTAAAGCAAAGGCAGAAGAGTTCTATGATCTCTGCAGGAGTAGTATGTCAGAACTGAAATTACTATTTCATGAATATTTCCATAAAGTATTTTTAGTCTTTAAAATACGACTTTGACAAATGAATGCAGTTCACTATAGGTGTGCACAAAGAAATAGGTTCCATTCATCTGCTCTTTCATCTTTTCTGTCTGGTGTTCACAGCCTCCTGTACATTTCACACACCAGGTCCACGTAGCAATTGAATGTAAATTAATTTAGTGTTTCCTGACAGCCTCGCTTGTGTTACTGCTGGGCTCCAACTTCCCATTCTTCTCTGGAAGCTGCTAATCTCAGCTCTCTTCTCAAATTCCTGTCACTCCTGGTCAGTGTGGATCTCGGCTGTCAAGTTCTGCCTTGTCACTCCTTGAATATTCCCTTCCTGAATAGAGCCATGAACATTGATTTTTCTTAAGCACTCTGGTCCTAGCCCTTACCACAAGATTTCTCATCCTACTGCAAAGTCAGATGCTGCTTTTGACCTAAGAAACAGTCAGATTTAAATCTGTCTTAGACAGTATTATTGATGAACTAGCAACAAGAAATGATGGGTCCCTTAACACTGCTTTAAAAAAATGGCTTCACATAGCAGAACCAGAGGTGATGGATTGCATTTCAAGGCAGCATGAGTTGTACACAGGGAGGAAGTTTTAAATGTTGTCAGAATGATTTTTGACATAGGGATCAGGGTTACAAAAGTCACAGAGTTAAAATCCTGTACAGGACAAGGAGTTGGGCTGGATGGTCCTTCTAGTCCCTTCTAATTGAAGAGATTCTAGGATTCTATGAACAGTTAACAAAAGGGTGGTGAGGAATTGTGAGAGCTGCTCTCTCTGTCCCCTCTACCTGCTCAAGAACTGGATCCTGAATATGTGCCCTGATGAAACCACACAGCTCTGAGGACAGAGATGGTGAGAGACAAATCTCTGGGAAACACACAGGAGTGGTCAAATGATCTCCAGGTCTAACACAGCTGTCTGGAAATCCTGCAGGTTATTGTTATTATTATTATTATCCTGCATGAACTACAGGGCTCAACCTGAGCAAGGGAGGGCGTCGGCTGAGCCCAAGAAGAAAGAGCTTTAACACAACTCTACAAGTAGCAGAAATTAGATTAAATGTGGAAAATTATAAGGGGGGAAAAACTGCCAGAAACAGTCAAAACAGTTTATCAGGTACTGGCTGAAGACAGTACAGGTTTAAACATAGTGAGATAAAATATATAAATCTAAATAGAGAGTTTTCACAGCCTCTCACAGGTTCCCTCTTTTGGGTTCTGTCATTCTGATCCTTGTCTCTGTTCCTCTTCTATCCCTAAACTCACTTACCCTTTGCAGAATTCATTTCTTACCATTTGAAAGCCCTCCAATGAACACTAAGTATCACCAGCACCTGTCATATTTTGTTTCTTTTGTCTTCTTTTCCAGGATGGGAAGATCTCTTCCAATTTATGCCTTTTCCATCTAAAACTAATGACTTGTAACATTCTTATTTTCTCTAAGGTTTGAAAATGCAAAATAGGAAGGTTGGTTTTTTTTTTTTTTCTCATTTTACATAAACACATGCATATTTATTAGGACAAAAGAGAACCAAAGGAACAAAAAAAAGAGAAAACAGAAGGAGGGAAAATTGTTCTATTACACTGACATATGTTTTCTGCAGCCACACTATTAGCAATTGCTGTAATAAGGGTTTCTCTGCCTGAGTAGAGGCCTTACTCTGGTAGATGTAAAAGTGTGAAAAACCTCAGGGAACAGGATTCTCAGGATGATGTCCCAAATAAAGAACTAGTTTCAGATATCTGAAATGAGGTTTTTCTTCTTTTAGGACTTTCAGATCTCTACATCTATTTGAGTTAAGTCATATTGATGGTTCCACATTTTCTTTCCACTGCCTAAATGAGATTTTCTACTGATACAACATTCAGAGAAGCCCATTTTAACTGTGCATATAGAATCTCTTTTGCATTTGAAAAACTGTGCTAATGTGCACAGGATGTATTATTCATATCACGCCTGCTGTAATTTACATACCTCAGAAAAAGTATTCACATTCTGGGTTTTCATTTGTTGCTCAGACAATACTGATAATGCTCACTAGACTTGTGTGGCTGTCTTAAAGTACAGATGTTGGTCACCATGGAAATTTAGTGTAACTAAATAATTTTAACACACAGTTCACATGTCTTTATACATTAGTATAGTATTCCTTATACTTGGCACCAATATTTCCCAGGCACTTGGCAAATGCTGTGGTAATGGTATTCACTTAGTCAGAAAGAGAGAACAAAATAGCAAAATCATTTTAAGAGCAGGCACTTGCAACAGGTACTGTAGGGCTCCATGCATATTTCCATGATGGATCAAAGTATCATAGTTTGAAAGCAAAAGAAAAGCCCTCTATCTTCCTAACTAAGAATTCTACAAATTAAATCTGAAAACTGAAATTCAAGATGACTGTTTCTGGCTTTGATTATGAAAAATTGTTCCAGAAGTTAATAAAGTTTTTCACAAGAACTACAAGACAATACAGTTCCATAGAACTAGTGTAGTTCCAGTAGAAATAATAAAAATTACAAGACTCAATTTCTGTCTTTTAAAGTAAGCAAAGGCCAAACAGAGAATCAAACATAGCAAATGAAAAATTGCTATCACAAACTGAAATGGAAACGGAGAAAAAATACTCTTGGGCCAGAAATAATCTTCCACTTTTTCTGTAGCAATATAAATAAATTCCAAAGGAGAAAACTCTCATAACTTTTCCTCTTCCTTTTCTTTTAATTAATGAAGTGTACAGAGCTGTCCTTGGGCCTTAAATTTCTATACAGGAAGATCCTGGGGCTCATGACAAGAGTTTATTATAAGGTATTCCTCACCAGAGAGGTTTCTGTGCCATCAGAGATCTTGTTTCTCCCTTCCAGTGCTGAGGTCACTCTGAATGCTGGAATAGACAAGGACCTTTCTCTCTGTGGGCTTAGCCTGAGCCACAGATGATGTGCATTCCTCTCCTGCATCCCACTGGGTACCTTCAGGTCAGACCCTTTCCCTGGAAGTTTGTAGCACCTCTCCTGCTCTATTAGAGGAGTGGATTCGCTGCTGCTGTCTCTTCTTACACATCACCACCTGCTTTACCTCTCAGGAGGGGGTTTGTGCCTTTTTCTGCCCCTTGACAGACTGACAGTAACACTCATTTTCCTCAAGGCATTAAAGAGGGTTCCAGGCCTGTTCCTATTGCATATCATCAGCTCTGTGGCTTATACTCTTCCCTGCTCATGCCAGGCTTCCTCATCCCTGCCTTCCATGCCCCTCTTTCCCCATTCCCTGCCCTGCACCCATCCTAACTCTCCCTGATATTCTGGAGTCTGATTTTGAACTCTGCCCTTAGTTAAATTTTTCCAAGAAGTATGGAACAGTGAAGTTCTGAACTCAACCCTTTTGCAAAGTCAAACTAAGCCTAAAAATCCGTCCCACAAGCTGCATATGTGTCACCCAAGCTGCTCCTGCTTTTGCTTGTTGAGCACTCCTCTGTTGTCTTTGATAGTGACCAGATTGTTTCTGAGGTCCTATAGAATAACAATCAAGTGCACTCTAAATGCAGATTTTGCTGTTCTGTTTTAGTAAACCAGCTAGTATGTTTAATACCATCTGAGGCTTATCTCTTTTGCCTGAATTCCCCCTGTATTTGATGAGAGGTAGATGAGATCTGAGCTACCTCTTTCCTGATACTATTCTTGGCTCAATTGATTCTCTTTTTGCCAGGACCTGTAAGTGTGAAACCAGATGTTCCCTGACTAGAAACTAATGTCTTTTATGAAGAATTGTTTCAGGCAGTAATATCTAAAAAAGTGAAGACCAAAATGTTCTTCTGCAAAGACCTTCAAACAAGGACTCATCTAAGTCAGAAATCTTTCCCCTAAACCACCTGGCCCTACTCACTTGAAGAAGTTTCTCTTTTACACGAAGTTTGTAAGGCATCATTTATGTCACTTAAGGCTTTTCAAAGATCAGGCACAGAGTGCTGTCCTTAATAAGTGTTGACACTGAAGACAATGGGTACAGACTGTTCTTGCAGCTTCCTGTGGTTGCACAGCTTTGTGGGGAAAGAGCCCTGGTCAGAAAGCAGGTGCTTGTCATTTACCAGATTCTTCTTCATTTAGGGGATGAGAAAGCTACTAAGCAAATCCAGCTGTAAATTTAGATCTGTGCATACTGACAAATATTAATAAAGCCTTATAAGAAGTGCTTGCTAGATTTGTGCTCTGACAGAATATGTAGAACTGTTTCCCATTATTTGTTAGTCTGGCATAAATAATTATGGATATTTGTGTGTTCTTTCAATTCCCAATCCATTTAGAGGAAAAACTATCACAGTTTAAATAAAAGAAAATATAGGCCTCATGTGAGTTTCATCCACTGTACTGCAGAAGAATTTATTACAGTAAGATCTTGTTTTGCACCCATGACTGGAGTCTACTAATAAACTATTTAAAGCTAATACCTAAAAAGCATCAATAGAACCTTTTAATGAACCCACTTAGATGATATTTTTCCAGTTATCTTGACAGGTGAGTTGAGTTTAAGCAATTTACACAATGTAATACTATAAAGCAATTGGCAGAATGTAATACTAAAGGAAATGTGCTGTAGCATATCTTGTAGAACTAGCAATCTCAAGTAAGATCAGCCTTCCCAAAGCACACTGCTGTGCTTATATATATGCTGCTATTTTTAAAGTGTGTTTCCACATTAGAGGAGAAACATGTTAAAGAGAAGCATCCAAATTTCCACATTACAGAAGATGACCTAGGAAATTCTATTGCAATAAACAAATATTGCTCCCATTGATATAATCAAGTTCCTCTAGGTGCAATCATGTTATTCCAGTTTTATACCTGTTTAGCCAAAATGGGAATTGGTCTATTTGTCTTCTCCAGGCTAATATTCCTGCAAACTGCACTATGCCCCTGTATAAAGCTGGGATATTCATAGCAATTTTCATAAACACTCACTACACTGAATCTTACAAATCCTTTAGAAAGTGCTGGTGTCAACTTATATTTACAGTTAATGCTTGTATCACTGAAGTGCAGGGTTTTTTCTAATCATTATTGCAAAACTGGTGAACCAATAGAGAACCCATATGATCAGTTGTTTCCACACCATACTTTTCCCACTGCCTGTGTAAGATTATAAGGAATATTTTTGCTATAACCCCTGAATCCTTTCGAACAACATCAAAATTAGGATTTAAAAGTGATTGCTTTAAAGTCCTGTATATTCAGCAGAGAAATGGTGAATACACTAATTTTTAGTGTCACTACTTTTAGTGACAATATGATGCCAAACAAAGGAAAAGAAACTTAGAGTAAGATAAATTATATAAAGGAAGCATGGATTTATTTCTCAAACTATCCACAAGTTCTGCCATACGGGGACCTTTGAATGAGCACATGTTCT
The DNA here is from genome assembly GCA_030060385.1 of Muscicapa striata striata. Taxonomy (NCBI): domain Eukaryota; kingdom Metazoa; phylum Chordata; class Aves; order Passeriformes; family Muscicapidae; genus Muscicapa; species Muscicapa striata. Next base: position 2,107,831 of record JAREIS010000117.1, on the reverse strand, counting down.
TGGAATTTGAATCTAAATTATGGGAAATAGGGAAAGGTACATCTCTTGTGTCTTAAGTCCATTAGCAACATCTATCCTGCCTTTCTGATCCACTGTAGGTACAAGTTCCTATTTTGCAGGGAAGCTGGTACAGAGTCTCATGCCATATTTCCACCACTGTTTTTATATATGCAGATAAATCCTAATACTAAAGGGGAAAAAATTATGTCAGCTTTAAGTTTTTCTAAACAAGCCTGAAGAACAGGTTTTTATTTGTTAGTTATTTTGAATTCATGCAGCTCTGCTGAAAGATGTACTGCCATGACATGAGGACCCAAACATTGTGGAGTACCAGAAGGAACAAAAGCAATGAGACCTCACAGAATAATTTGTACAACCTAGTGAATCATCCTGACAGCAGTCTAAGGACTGAACCATTCCCAAGTTGTGTCAGGACCAGCAGAAGTAGGTGGCTCTGAATGGGATCTCAACAGACACTGTCTTGGAGTTTAGCAACAGATTTATCTCAGGGACAGGCGTTTCTGATCACCTCTAGAAGCATCTATGTTTGTCCTGTTTTCCTGGCAGAAATTTTTCAAATCATTATTTCACAGGTTCCTCCAAAGGCTTTGTATCATCGTGAAAGAATTCCTTTTCATAAAGCCTTAGTTCAGAATGAAAAATTGACTATGATAAATGCTTCTGCAACAAAGTGGTAATGACTTGCAATGCACTGCAGTAGCAGTTTAGGTGCCTTCTCTCTGTGATTCATCTGAAATGGGGCACTGAACTAACCACTACTAATTTGTGTTGTATCCTTGAGGATGTCATGTACAATCTCACGAGACTTCTACTGCAGCTAAGCAGCAATTTAACTAATCATTAGAAAGAGTATCTTAGCCTAGTAAAATAATTTCATATTCATCATAATAATACAGATCATAATGGATTCCTGTGATGTTACTGTCACTGTCATATATATTGATACAAAAATTCTATTAAAATTTTGTTGTACCATAACATTATAATAAATTAGCAGTAGTAAGAGGGTGAGATGACATTGTAAATCTGTAGGACATTGTATTTTCATACAGTATCTTTACACCCTGAAAAAGCATAGAAATGCTTATTTTCAGAGAACACCAGCTGAAAAACTGTTTACTTATAAGTAAACTAATTATTAAAATATGGTCTCTATTACACTGAGACTAAATCCGAGAAGAAACAAGTTTTGCATTTATTTTATTTTTGCTAAAGGAGAAATAGAGTGCTTGCAGAAATTATTACCCTGTTATTCAGAAAAGGCTTGAATCTCATGTCAAACCATTCAGAAAGTTTTAGGTTCATATTGTAACTTGTAACTGTAGTCCTGAGAGCTGTAACTCAAAAAAGTCTTATCTGCCCAGAGGCTAAAAAAATCCCTTCCAGAGACATGAATTGCAAGCCTATGTGTTAGGTTAATAACCTTATCTCCTTTTTATGTTTTTACCATTGGTAAAGTTTCCTTCTCTTTGTGGTCAACACTACAATGACTTTGCAGTTTAGTTTTGTACTTACATCTATGGAAGCAGAGCCTGTTGCCACCCATGTTTTTCTATTCAGGCCTTGACAGCTGTTGTGTCATTGCAGATGTCAAGGACTTGAAAACAAAATCCAATTCATTCCCAGGTAAAATTCCCAGGTACTGTGAAATGTTAGTAGTGAGTAACTGTAATTAGAGAGCAACCAGTTAAAGCATGAGAAATTCTAAGCCAAACAATTCAAAACACTACTTACTGATATGTATAAAAGATTAGTCAGTGGAAAATAAATTATGAAGTACACATAAAACAGGGTAGGAATCTGCCTGATGCACAAAGGAGAGTGCTCCACTTTAGCATCATGCCTGTTGCAGTCTCCTGTCAGGTGTCCCTTGATCCTCTGCCAAGGGATATTAACTTTCCATTCCTCACCATTGACCTTACTACCCTCTGACCTCTCTGTTTCTTTATACTTAACCATTTCTCCATTTATTCTCCTCCACTTTCTTCTGCTGCCAAGAAATATCCTGTTTCTATCCTGGCTATTAATTTCCTTTTTTCTCCACCTCTTCTCTAGTAGCTCATTTTTCTTTGTCCAATTATCCCCTTCATCACTGTCTTGCCACAAGTAGCTACAGTCTTTGTTATTTTTGATAACATGCCACCTTGGCAAGCCTGAGAAAGATCAGGGCTGTGATATTTCTCATTTTCTTCTTCATTGATTGCAGAGCAGTTGAAGTTGCTGAGAATGGGGATTCCTTTAGCTGGAACTGAGACAGGCAGCTGCCATGACTGCTGTGATCCTGCAGGGACAGATTTCAGTGATGCAAGTGACAGCTCCAGCCACCGTGCCAGCACGAGTCACTGGAGGTCATACTGGGAGGAAGAAGACAGAATTTTACAGTTGTTGCTGAAACTCATTAGCCAGCCTGGTTATCAGTGCAGGCAGACACTGGAGGGATGGAGGCAGACACCATTTACCACAGGCTTTTTGGGAGAGCTGCCTGCACTGCTGCCTCACTTTTCCCAAGTATTATAAGCAAGGAAAAAAATGTCTTGAGGCTGCAAGAGTGCAGAAGGAGAGGCAGAGGTGTCCAGCTCGCAGTGTCTGGCTGCAGGCTGAGCTGCAGGTCTGAATGGTGGGTCAGAGATTGGAAGGCTGAGTTAGGAGAGCCTGGTCTCTAAGAGGAGAATCAGGTGGATATCAGACAACCATTGCCTCCAGGAAGAGAGGATTTGAAGCTTGAGAAGCCTTCCAAAGACTGATACTGTGAAGACATGCTGTAAGATAGGAGCAGCAAAATCCTGGTGGGATCTCTAGCCAGGGTCACAGGTTTTAAAGGTCACTGGGTGACTTAGGTTGTAAATCCCTGGTAAAAGGATATAAAAGAATGTCAGAAGAATGATCTAAACAGCATTTGAGTGCTGAAGAGAGCCCTGTGCTGACATGGGTAACAGCAGCCAGAGCAGGGCTGCTTGCTCTGAAGGGTTTCTGTGCTGCACCTCAAGGGCAGAGAGGAGCACTGCAAACCCTGCAGCTTCAGAGCTGTGGCTGACCTTCCAAAGTCACAGCCCTGACAGGTGAGAGCCAGGAATAACACCCCTCTCTCCCAGCCCTACCTGCTAGACCATATTTCCCAACCACAGTCACACTCTAATTAGTCTTGTTTCCTTGGAAACCCACAGACCCAATTACAGCTTTGTTGAGACTCTCTAAGGCCAGCTCTTAGAATGACAAAAATATTCAAGGCCACCATCAGCCCACCAACTTCTTTTTTCCTCCTCTCTCCTAATTTATTTTTTTAAGAAACATAAACAGCTCAGAAAACTCAGGTATTTGTTCCCTTCAAAAATCAAGAGAAAAAACATTTGATTGCTTTTTGCTGTTACATTTTCTGGAAGGATGATTCAGACATGGTCAGTAGGTAAGACCCTTTCCATAAGATTTGCCTTCTGTGGCATCTCAGTGTCAGCAAGTATTCAACATGAACGTGATTTGTAAGCTGAAGCTGGATAAAATTTATAGAGAATGAGCAAATCACACTCTGCCTCTCTTGTCTCAACCCCCTCCCAAATATGAAACTTGCATAATGCTTCTGTGGATGCAGAAGAAAATCACTGCTGGCATAAAGATATGGTTTTGATTTGGCTGCATTAATTCTGCAAGCCAAATAGCTTACACAGATCTTGGCAGCACTGTAAACAAGACATTAGCTAAGTCACAAAGCCAGGATGCAAATTTTGAATGCCTTGAAACTCTCAGGACACTGGACCCACAAGTCCTATTCTTGATAACACACACTAATATAGTTTATTTGAAAAATTCTAGTACATATTACTAATATGCACAAAGTTTCAGTGTGTTTGGATTTAAGGCCCTTGCTTGGAGCCTATTGTATCAAAAAATTCAAGATCAAACCTGGCACATTAATCTTTTATAAACAGATTTTGCAGGAATTTTATTTTGATTCAGGATGTTTACAAAATGCAGGCTTTTCAGCCATTACACAAAGTATTGGACACTATCATGTCCAGAGCAGTTACAAGTTGGATCTGCTTAGGATGCCAGAGGACAGGAAATTTGCACTGGAATTTTGCAGAAGATAAGAAGCTATGATGAAAAATAAAATCATACTGTTCCTTTTGGTTTTCTTGCTTTTCTTCTCCTGTTTTTCAATAGGAATTGGGGCACTGTGTTACTTAACTGATTCTGACACATTGTGGGTAGCATAAACTTGCAAATTTTGCTATTCCAGGCAAATTTTGCAGGCAGAAGAGAGTCAAATACAGTATCTGAGAAGTGAGTGTTTGAGATTATTTTCAGGAACTGCACCTTCATGTTCATGGCCCATGCCTTCAGATAAATTACCTGAAGCAGAAAGCAGAGGCAGAGCAGAATGAACAAACAAACTATACTTAATTGAGAGTGCTGCCAATAGGGTGTGAGGGTCTGGAATAAAATTTCCAGCATAGTTTTTAGATGTACATGTAGCCTCTAACAGTAGTAGCAGAATCCCTGCAGCTACTGAACAAATAGCAGCTGGAATTTATTTCCTTTTTTCATTTTTCTTTTGTTTTTTTTTTCTAATAAGGTGTGCTTCAGGTTAGATAGAGAAAGCAAGTCCCTTTTGGGAAGGAATATCTTTCATTTTGATGCTCCTTTGAACACTGCCATTAGAGAGTCTCCACATTTATTTTAATAGCAAGCAATAATAGTCAACTAAATTGCTCTGTCTAATCCATTTGAAAGTCACTAATTATTAAATAATTGTTTCTTTATTTCTATTCAAGATGTCACTAGGCAAAGGTACACACCAGTTATGTACTTATCTTTTTCCTGTTTTCCCTCTCACTCAGACACACCACAGACACACCACCATCCCTGCACAGCACTGCAGACTCAGCAGTGGCTTTAAACAACCAGCCAAGCATTGAGAAGGTGGAATTCCATCTGGGCAGGCTGTTTCACACTGACACCTCCTAAAAAGATGCACTAACCAAGAAAAGAACAGCTGAAGTAGCTAAAGACATGTTTCATTTTCACTTAAGACAACACAGACATTAAAATAATGTAATTTATCCTCTCTGCCCCCTTATATCCCACATGATAGAGAGACAAAATCTCCTTCCTTGGTAGGAGTGCTGAAGGTGCTGATGAAGATGAACATGAGGAGAAAGTAAGTTTTCTCTGGTATTTCTGTCAGGCTTTTTGCCAAGATATGAATTTCAGCATGAACAATTTCTAACATAAATACATATTCTCTCTCACACAGTTGTCTTACAACAATGGAATTGACCAAGAACACAAACTCAGCATTTCAACATATATGTACTCCATAAATCTCAATCACATCATTACAGTGTTACCCAAACAGACTACTGTTGTGTAACCACTCAGGTAACAGCTCCCTGAGACACAGCAAAATTGGTATCAAACTAATTATTACAATGTGAGTGTACATTAAACAGGAGATTGGAAAAGTACTTCAACATGTATTTCTATTTATTCTGCAGGTACACAAGAGAGCCCAAGGGGTAAGCAAAACTCCTTATTTCCTAGTCCAATGCACATCTATATTAGGCAGAAAGATTGGAAAGGAATAAATGGCTGAGGGAGAAAATAGCTGAGTAATGAAAAGCAATGCCTAAAGTCGATAGATAAGAAAAGAAACAGAGGAATGACAAGACAACAAAACAAAAAAAATCAAGAAGGAAAAAGAGGGAAGAGGGATGAGCAAAGAAGAGAATTTGTCTTATGGCATCACCTGCCTTGATATGCTTTTAGGAAGGCTGGCCTGAAAGAACAATCAAAATTTCCCATGGAATTATGCCATGAGAAATGAAACAGAGGTGTTCACTTTCACCCTCTGTTCCAGTATCCATTAACAACTTTGCACAAGACTGAATTATGTGTATTGACAAATGTCCCTTGGGATAGGGAGGCATCACCTTCCAGTCTCCAAAGAAACACACAGTTTGTTATAGGTCATACAGGACATCTGTGACAAAGCTGGAAACTGGCCCAGTCTCCTGGGCTTCAGTAATGCTCTAACAGAAAGATTAATTGTGGAGGAAGCATATCAGCTTGGGGACAACAGTCACACCATTACACACTCCAGTGCACTGGAAAGACACACATTTCTAGAAGATTGTTTTGTTAATGTCTGCACATCCCTAGATCAAACAATCTTTTTCTGAAACATCTAGAGTTAAAATTTTCCAAACTCACCCTGCTCCTTCACAGGTGCTGCAGCCAGTGGGGGAGATGTGGATTTGGCAGGCAGTGTAACTTTGTCCAGCGTGGAGCCCTGGCCCAGGTGCAGTGACATCCTGGGCTGTGAGAGAGACAGCAATGAGTGTTTGTCACAGGCTGTGCCCAGGGCTCAGCCTGACTTCTGGTAGTCCCACAATTACCCTTCCAGTAGACTTCCCTTATTCTTGTGAAAATGGGCTCTCATCCTTGACTGAACTCCTCTCTCCCACAAGGCTGAATCAAAGCAATTGCTGATGGAATGGTTTCTCTGGGACCCTCTTCAGGATCTAGCTCAAATCAAACATCAAAGGTTTGGAAAACCACCACGGCTTTTCCAAATTCTTCAAAGCTAGAGCTTTCTCCTCTCACCATCATCAAGCTTTTATTCTCCCCAAATTATTTCTCTGCTTCAAACAGCAGCAATACCCCTTCCTCTGTTGTGCTGTTCTCATGGAGAAAACACTGGCAGATTCCTGCTTTTCCCTGTAACTGGGTTATCCATGGCCAGGCCTGCAGACACAGGATGCCTCATTGGTCAGTTCATGTACCATCTTCTAGGACTGATCCCACCACTGCACACTCTGTGTGGCCTTTGCTGGGGAAAAGCCTCCAGTCTGAAGGAAGGGCCAGCCCTTCAGGCACCAAACCAGGTGCTTGGAGATGCTGAATTACTGTCTACACCTGCTCTATAGCTACTACAAATAAGGTGATTCATCTTACTCTGAATGAACTCTTGAACAAAAACCAGTTTCAAAGGAAATCTGCAAAGAGGCTCCCTTAGATTGACACCTGTTCATATTGTTTTCCATAGGGGGTTAATGAAAGAATGGAAGGACCATGATGCTGCTGCATTTCGATTAAGGAAGTGGTACATACAGTGAGAGATGTTGTAGTGAGGATGGACTTCATTACCAGAATGTAGGAGACAAATAATTTGAATGTAGACTTCTCAATATCTTTTTCTGGAAAGGGGATATAAATGCCTTGTTTTTAATGAAATATGCTTCCTAAATTTTGATCAATCCCTACTCTTCATGCTACCAAATCTTCAATCTTATCACCAACCATCCTAGTGCTTTAGAGTTTTTAACTTCTTGATAGAGAAGTCACAAATACACAACAATTGTGCAGTGATAACTTACAGGACCAAGTTTCAGATTTCACAATGATCAGACTGTTTTTTTTTTTTTTTTTTTAGTTTGTTTTGCTTTTAGAAAGCAGTGTTTCAGGGAGGAAAGCCTCAGAGCAAGTAGAAGTTTCAGGGAAACTGAATCTGAACTCTAGTCTGCCAGCCAATGATTCTTACTGGCCCTCTTAAGTTTTTATACATCTCTCCCTGTATTTCACAGTAAAATCTGGTGACACAGGTCTAAAGACAAGCCAGTGTTACTGTCAGCCAACAGTTTGTTGCAGTCCTGTGCCTTTACCCAAAGAATATCTAGCTAGCTATGACTTATTTCATTAAGAAGTGATATGATCTGTTATTTTAGTCTGCAGTCAAGAACAACAGCAATTAAGAAATAGAAAGTAGGCAAGATACCAGATTTATATTGAGATCACTGTAGCAACAAGAGCATATTTCTAAATACTCAGAGCCAAAAAGCAGTTGGTACTTCAGGAGATAGGATTTTGTCCCAGTGAATGCTGGCATTGTGTCAAACCACAGAAAAGTGCTGTGGTAGATAGGGAAAAAATACCTCTCTCTGAGAACAGGAACCTTGCCTCATTCTGCATTTATGAATTCCTTCTCTTTGCCAAGAGGGAGGAACTCTTGTCACCCTAAAAACTCTTCCTACCCTAAAACCTAGCAGTGGCTTTACATAAATTGTTCACTTTCTTGGTTTCTCTCCATCTAACATAAAAGAAAAATCAAGTACTTTAAACCAGGCCAGATTGGTTTCATTTTTTCCCCCCTAACATTAGTCAAAATATATATCCCTCAGGAAACAGTTTTGGCATGTAACTGAACAGCTTAGCTAATTTTTTCCTCCTAATATGGCTGTAATTATGGACAATACAGTATGTTCATATTGCAATGATTGTAATGAACTGCATTTGCACAGTAAGCTGCTCTGAGACAGATTTGCTTGTATTGCAGCTGCAGAGAGTGTCTTCTTGCTTAAAAAGAATGACTATTCAAATAACTTCTAATACTGGCTCTTGACCCAGAAGCATTTAAGGAAACTGACAGCAACCAATACCTCTAGCTGTTGGAATGTGAAAACTCTGAAAAGATAAAAAATAAAAATAAAGGAATTTCATGGTTCTTTCTCCCCTAGCCCAGCTACCAAGTGGTTTAACTGTGGATGTGTGCTCGTGGAGCTGGTTACAGAAAATAGCAGACAAAGATTACATTAATCACCCCTCAATCCAAGCTGAAAGTAGACTTGTGGAAATTTTTGGCTGTAGCTGTGTTTCTGCCTCTTTTTAGTAGTTGTCAGGATATGGCACTTAAAATAGTTTATTGCATGAGTGATCTGTTCTCCATGGATCTGGATATGCTTCCTCCACTGTGTGATGTCTTCACCTCGTGAAGGCCTCCTCTTCAGTTTCCAAACATACAGATGGTAGCTAAAAGGTACAGAACTTTGGCAACATTTTTGCCTATTAATTCAGTCGTGTGATGAGTTTTACCCTTTCAGAGTACAACATTTCAAGTTGTCATTGCATTAAAAGACATGCAGAAAATTGTTTGAGGAAGTGTTTTGGACTCACTTGTTGGATGAATGAGTCCTGTGATAAACCATCTTATCCCCATGATTACATTACCTGTGCCAAACAAATCCCTGGCTGATGGAGCCCTCATGGCAGGGGAGAAGTTGAGCTTGGAAGAGCTGAATGATCCTCTCTGACATCAGCAATCCTGCAAGGCAGCCAGCCCCAGTGGAAGATGAAGAGTGTGTGATGGCATCTGATTCAATCCTTCTACTCTCTCAAACCTTCATATCTGTCAGCAAGGCAGCTGGCAAGGCAGCAAGGCATGCTCCTTTCTGAAATGAGAAAATGAGAGACAGCCAGGGAATGACCCTGGTTTGCAGAGGATTTCAGACTGGCCACAGAAGAAACTGTTGTTTCAATATCAGTATTTTGGCTGCTTGTCACACGACAAAGCCTGGGAGGAATGAGGTCAGACCAGCTGTGGCTGAGTTGTGTCATGATTTTGCAATGAGTCCCAGCTGACTGATTAGGAACCATGAAAACAGCCAGACCTTTTCCATCCCCTTCTCTGAGGCAAGACTCCCCTTTGCCCTTCAGTCTGAGCCCAGTGGCCAGTGAGCCCCTGCTGGAGATGTCTTCACTGGCAGCAGGAGTAAAGCAATCTCAAGGCAGAACATCCTTACCTCAGCTGCATTGTTGGATTTGATGGAGTGATTGGGTTATGCTGAAGATGCTTATAATGGTAATACCAAATGACTCCTCCATTATATATGGACATGGAAAAAGCAAGGTCTGTTCTGTTTCTCCATGCTCACCCAAGCTCATTCAGTCCAGAGTTCCATGAATTCAGATTTTTTGTTAGATGATGGCTTTGGGCTCCTGTTTCAGACTGATGAGCATTATGTGAACTTTCAACCAAAGGTTAAAGCTTGCAGTCTGAGGTAGGGGCTGGTAAATCACCCCAAACAGTGACAGCAGCTGAGACTGTTGGGGATGCAGGACAGGGACCAGCCCTGGCCTCAAGTCCCGCTGACTGAACTAACATGGGGAACTGTGATGTGAGAAATTGCTGGATGTGACAGATAACAGTGACAGAAGCTGACAGGAGCTACCCACAGCACCACGAAGAATGGCTGAGTTTACAGGTGATTCAGAGGGAATGATGTGAGAGATGGACAAACCACCCTGAAAAATGAGCTTTGGGACCTTGGGCAAGACCAACAGCAGCTTGAGATCCACATCAGCCAAGGATATAAAACTGAGATTAACTACATCACTAATGGGGTCAGGAATACTGACTGGGCTATGGATGTAGTCAAAATGGAACCAATAGTAAAAAAGTAAATGAGGCTGGGTTGTTTAGCTGGAGAGGATTAGGGAGGAGAGGGGCAATGGTGAAAGAAAACAACAAATGGAAAATAAGGCAACAGGATATTTGAAAGGTGTCACTGTTGTTATCCAAGGTACTTGCCAGGCATCCCTGCACTTCCTCACTGCAAACACAGCAGGACAACAAACCTGTTGTCCTTAGCACAGCACAGGTGTCAGGTGTGCTTCCATGGTCTGGAGGACCACAGGATGTGGTGGATGCTGGCCAGGGAACCTCCAGGATGGCTGTCTTGAGCATCATGGTGTCAAATGAGTCCATTCCCATTTCAGGCCAGCATAACAACATGCTCAGGGGAACAAGGCAAAAATGAGGTGAGCCTTGCTCTTGAGACAGGCAGCTGTGGGGAGAGGCAGGGTTTCAGGACTCAGTCCCTCCAGAAAATGGGAGCTGAGCCCTGGGGGTGAGTGAGAGAAACAAGGGCTAAACTGCTGGGTTATGAAGTGAGAGAGGGGAATGGTCACAGCCTTGCCCCTCTTAAAGAATTAATGGCTGTAACTGCAGTTTTTGCAAGCCAGACCTTGTTGGAATCTTTCAGGCAAGCTTTGAATTTAGTTCCCTTTAGTTCCCTCCAGGGTTTTAAGATCTTTCTGATCCCATTTGGACTAAGGGAGACTCTACATAGTTTATTGAACTGAATCTCTGCATTGTCTCCACTTACTGAGCTTTAGTTCAACACATGGAGAGCCCTCAGGGAAAACCAGATTGGATTCTCTTCAGTTAACACCAAAGAAGGACTTAATTGAGGGGCAGCTGGGAAGGTTTCACAGTTTCTTTTTACAGGCAATTAAACTCTTTTGTCCAAAAGTGTCATGCAAGCTGCACAAGTCTTTCCAGGTCCCTTTTTGACTGTCAGCCATTTCTGTTAGGTGGGTTTGCTCCCTGTGTAAGGGATGCTCATCTTTTGAGTTAGTGAATTCCTCTGTGCACCTCCATCCTTCCTTCTCGTCCCACTGCAAAGGTTCAAAGAGCAATGGTGTGAATCTGTGAAGCTTCAAGGCACTTGAAATACTAACACTGAAAAATTTTAGAGCAGGCATGCAAGATTACAGAGAATATGGGAGAGCATAAATGTAAAACATCAGAATTTTTCTATTTTCTTATCAAAATAAATTAGTTTTATGAATAAACATAAAAAGTGAGTTTTGTACAGTGACATTTCTCTAAAAATATTATATATCATCACTGAGGGCAGAATATATCTTTTTTTTTTTTTTTTTTTTTTTTTTTTCTCTCTTTATTGTACAAAATAAATATATGGGCCTCCCCAGTTGAAAAATTTCTCAAACATAACATCAGGGGAGCCTTTCTTCAGAAATATACCACAATTCTGCAGTGTCTATTACTCTAAAAATATAAACAAAGCCAACTTATTAGTTTTAAATTTTGTCAGCTTCTGTTTCAGACATAGCTTAGGAAACACTGTTCTCTATTAAGTGAGTGTTTCTTTCTCTGAGCCCACGTTGAAATAAATGGTAAATAATGCATTTTAATTTACTTTAGTTTAGTTTTTATTTCATTTTGCTATATTCTATCTATTTCCCTGGGTTAGATTAAGCCTCCTGGATGAAATTAGAACTTCTTCCAGAAAGCCCTCTTTTCCCAGCTTTGAATGCTAGAAGAGAATCCCAGGCACTTACTGGATGTTTAGGTACTGGAATTCCCAGCCATGGAACAACAGAATCCCAGATGGTTTAAAGCTGATCCTTTTCATATCCATCAAGTCCAGATTAACTGTGCAGCACTGGCTGAAGTGGCCTGGAGCACCAGCCCCGATTTACATGCACTGCACCACTCCAGGCCAGGTCTTTCTCAGCCATCAACATAAAGAAGAAACATGGGAGACCTGCAAAGACCTTGCAAATGATGAATAGAACAAGCTATAGCAGATGGAGATGGACACATGGGGACTACAAAGTGGATGGTTGTCTTGGATTGCAATACAGGATGTGGCCAGAAATGTGTATTCTATCCCCATCTGTTACAGCCAGGTGGGGCAGTGACCCTTATCTCTGTGGCACACATTATCTGCAAATGGGCCAGCTTTAAAACCAGGTGGGGCAGTCATCTTTATCTTTTCCACAACACATCTTCCTTCCATAAAGATATCATCTGCTGCTGGGCCATTCAGTCCCAGTGCATGACTGATAAAATTACATCATCCCACTGGGAGATGCTCCAGCCAGGGGGAGGAACCAAGACTTTCCTACCTAGATAAAAACTGAGATTTTGGACAGCAAGATATCTTCCTTCCACCGGATTCCAGAGGAAAGCCAGACCTTTCCACATCATCCCTGGACCTTCAGAGGAAAAATGCACCTTCTACAGGAGCACTGCTTCAGCTGAACCACATCTGCCACTGCAGGACAATGCAGCCACCATTTAATGGGACTGCTACCAACACCCTGACTGACTGATGGGGTGTCAGGTTGTATTCTGACTCTGTCAGTGTTTTTGGGTTTGTTCTTTGTAACACTGTATTTCTATTTTAATTTTCCTAGTAAAGAACTGTTAGTCCTAATTCCCATACCTTTGCCTGAGAGCCTCTTAATTTCAAAATTATAATAATTTGGAGGGAGGGGTTTACATTCTCCATTTCAAAGAGAAGCTCCTGCCTTTATTGGCAGACACCTGTCCCCTAAACCAGGACAATGGTGCTCTCTGCACACCAGCAGTTCTTACAGAGGGGACCCTAAAAAAACTGATTGAGGAATGGTGATGGTGAAATGAAATGTTTTCCTAAAGATCATCAGCTAGAGTGTAATCCAGCTTGGAAAGTCAGAGCTCCACTGAAGAATACATTCTTTGTGTGGACAAAGAAGACAAACAGAGTAGCTGGAGGAGCCTAAATAGGAAAGGAAAGCATTCACTGAACCTTTTAAACAAAGAAAGAATTTACAAAGAAATGAACCAGTACTGAGCAAGAAGCATGAACTGTGTACTGTGAGCAAATCAAAAGCAGAAAAATATTTTCACAGTGAAAACTATTTAGTAGGAATCTTGCCCTTAAAGTGACTAGTACTGATTGCTGTGCTCTGCTAACATATAATTTGCTGGATCAACTCTTGCTTGATGAAACTGGAATGAAGGTAGAAAGAATGTTTCCTCTTGACATGTCCAGCAGCTGTAATCTCAGGAAATTTAGAAACACAGGATTATTTCTTGTGAAGAAAAAGATAAGAACATTTTAAAAAATAGACAGAGAGGCCAATATTTTTATTTGTATTATAAATCCTTGAATCCAGAAAGAAGGAATTTTTGGTGATGGTGGTGATTTTTGAGGGTCTTTTCTTTTGCTTTTTTTTTTTTTTTTTTTTTTTTTTATGAGTAGAAGTTCTCCACTAATCCTTTGTGTTAGAAAAAGAAAAAGGTGAAGCAAATTTATCAACAAATCTGGTACCCAGAAAAAATAATTACAGTCACTGTCTGATTCCTGAGAGATAAGTGATTCCTTGCCTCTGTCTCTTCTTGCAGTCTTAGACTCATTAAAATCATCTGATTGATCTCACTGACATATTTAAAATCCATCTCTCCGCAGCAGAGATTTGCAGCAGAAGGAGTGAGATTTTAATCTAACACATGATCTCATGCTCTCCAAGCACATCCCACAGAGCAGCCAGCTAGGGGAAAAGGGGGAGAACTTCATTCCACAGGTTGGAGGTTCCCTCTCAGCCCACAGGCACACCAAGCAGGAGAGTCCTAATGACCAACCACCACAGCACATACAGAAATAATAAATGAACTCCAATACCCAGACCAGCTCTACATATGAGATATGAATCTAAAAGATGCCAGCTCCATGTAGTCACCAACAAAATGATTCTGCTTTGGACGCTGAAGTTGTAAAAACCTTTAGGAAAGGCATCACCATTTAGCATGGTTGTTCTGAATTTATACAACCTTTTTTTAAAAAATACTCATTAAGATTCATTTTTTCAACCCCTCCTAGCAAAAGGCTAAAAATGAGCCAAGTTGGAGGAGATATGGGTGGGAGGAACTCATGTGCTGGGAATTGCAGCTGTAGCTTCAGTGGACCTGTGAAGCTGCAGGACCCAGGAGTGCTTCCACTCAGCCAGAGATGACAGAAAAGCATCTATGTTGGCTATGGCCTTGTCAAGGTTCCTAACTGTGAGGTTTCTTCAAAGATTTTTTTCTGCCTGGAGTAGCTGTCCCTGTTTCAGTCTGATTCACAGCTTCATTTCTACAGTTTTATGCTGATATAACCCTTCTGAAAATCAATCAGCCAGACTGGTGCTGGTATAAAAGTAGAGTGATGCAGTGGTGAATCAGACCCATGGTTACAAAACAGTATTTGTAAAGAAATTACATAACTGGATTGGAAATATTTTTAAGAAATTAATCATTTAAAAAACAAACAAACAAAAAAACCCCACATACAATTATGTTTAAACTTTCCTGACAACAGAACCATAAATATATTGCTCATTACTTACACTGACCTGTCTTGAAAAAGAACTAATTTCATAAAGCTTAACAAACTCGAAAGATATGAGGAGGTACTACTCTGTCTGGTTTATATTGACAAAACATCTGGTATTCTCTCACACTGGAAGGCAATGATTTGCCCTTGCTGCAAGTTATAGAGGGAGAATCAACATTTTCCTCAGCAAGTGAAGATACAAAATGCATCAGGAGGAAGCTTAGTGCTGAGTTGAGCTGAGTAATGAAATAAACACCCATTTTGTGTCTCTGGGATGGGATCTACTCTGTATGACTGATTTGAAAACTGATATCCTGCTTCATCTCATCTACTCCATCCTTCTGGCTCTCCCTTAGCAACAGGTGCTGATCACCAGCAGAATTCCACCTGTGCCACTCTCTGCTCTCACAAGGGGAAACTGGGGCAGGATTTAGTTCAAATCCTTTTTATAAGAGAGGGTTTGTTGTCTTATCTACACACATGATGTTCACACATGTGATGAACATCACATCAATTGGTACTCCTGAGCAGAAGTCCAGTTAGTACAGCCTTCTGAAAGTCACCAGTCATCAGCTCAAAAACTTTGTTAAAATGAGATAAAAGAGAGGGTAGATGTAATCTATTAAGCACAACTAAAATGATTACATGATATATACTTTGGCAGAGCATGTGTCAAAGTGCTCAGCTTTTTTCTTCAGGATGGGTCTGTCCTCACACACCTGGGTATCTCAGGACACTGCAACATTCCAGCACAACAATGGTGGTTATTTGTGCCCTGTACAGCTACTGTGTCTTCAGGTATTACAAGGGTTTGGGGTTTTTTTTGCATTGCAGTATTGAAAGGTCTCAGGCATCTGTGTGGTTTCAGTATCTGCTGCTTTTTCAAACCTCAAAATCTGGATCTCTATACACCCCTTTTCCTGTGCCTCTACTTTACCAAAGGTGCATGATCTGCGTTCAGTCTAGCTCACCTCCCAAACTGACAAGTTACAAGTTTTACTTTCCTATTATCTTGACAATCATGTTTTCAGCTGCATTAGTTAATTTTTAGTTATAAATCCTGGAGCACCCTGAAAGTGCTTCTCTTATTTACTCCTTGTGAACACCCACAGTCATTTTCTCAGCTGTCTTAACCTATGATGAAGTCAAAGAGAGGGTTTTGTTTTTCTTGCCATCAAAAGTGAATTCCCAACTTTAGGCTTGGAAGTGAACATGGAACTCTTGCTCACTGAACCCTTCAATACCACAACTAAGGTATTTTTGAGGTAACTTGAAAGTAGCTAAAGATTGGTTTAAACCATTAAATAAGGTACTTTCTTTTTGCAGAGGAAATACTATTTCCTGGAATATACTGCCACAGGGGGTTGCAGATAGAGATATTTTTATCAAAGATTCAGGAAAGGATTAGAAAAATTCATGGATATCAGGTCTGCAAAGAGACATAAAAAGAGACATGAAAAAAGACAGCATAGCATTCTCAAATATCCCTAATATAATCATAATGAATGCTAGAAGAGAATGATAGAACAAAAAGCCTTATCTTGCTTTGTTGGAGATAAATTCCTAGGTTAAGTAGACTGTTGGTCTGACTCTGCAGGGCATTTTTTCTGTTTTTATCAGGACATGTTTACTTTCAGTAGTCCCATTCTCTATATGAAAACACTCCATGAACTTTGGACTTTAGACTTCACCCCAAAAATTTTCAGAATGAAGGCCTGTATTAGCTTTAAATACAGCAAGACTTTGCCTCACCGTCTTTGCTAAACTTCAGCCCAAGCATTTCACTGTAAGCTGGATTTTTTGCTTTTTATCCCATGTGCACAATATCCAGGCTGCTGTTCTACTGCTGTCTGAAAGGGAGTGTGTTTCCCATCCACTTAGCTTTTGTACTGTGTGTTCTGTTCTCATTTACAGTCAGTTTTAAAAAGATTTCTTTTTCCTTTCTTTTTATAAATTCCTGGTCTTTGTCCTGCCTGATGTCCATGCTTCTCAAATCGACTGATATACTCAGAGAGTTCTTTAGAAATCAATATTTGTGGTTCTTGCAGAAACTTGCCAAGTTGTTTGTAAAACACCATCTGGGACCAGGCATGGAAAGACACGGCTTTTGTCAAGCATAGTCTCTGATTATTGATTGTCCTCAGATCAAAGTAAATATGTTGTAAGATGTACTAGGATACAAGATAATTTCCAGCTGATGGGAGAGGGAGAGTCCCTAAATCCTTAACAGGGAAATGTGAAGGCCAGGAGCTGAAGACTGGTATGGTGGGTGGCACACAAGCATGTGGAAAGTGGTCTTTCCAAAAATATTTCTGCCATTGCTGATGAATCCATCATTTCACTAGTTCTAAAACTGGCCTCGTGTGCTAATAAATACTTGCTTACTTGGAATGCTTGCCTTTCATTCTTGCAGGCCCTAATGATTTTAATTCACTCCCTTGTTTGCCCTTTTCTTCCTTCACTCCGAATAGACATGGGAGGAGCTCCTGCATATTAATCTTGTTAAGTGTACTAGAGCTGATGGTCTAAAATCTAAACTGCTTGATTTAGCTGCCAGAGGTAAGTTTCTTCTTTATCTAATCTCTCTCTGGAGACTGATGAGCTGCTCTGAAAACACAACAAGGTCATACCTTTGCATAACAGTGAAAGCAAATTAAATGTGACCTTTTACAGATCTAGTTCATGATTTCTTGTAATTCCTAAATCCCATGAAAAAAAAAATTCTCAAAGAAGCATGCTTTGGGGTTTTTTTGGGTGGCTTTTGTTTTTCCTTTTTTTTTGACTCAGTTGAGTTTTTTTTATTACTTAAGACATTAAATCTTTCCTTTGTGGTACATATGTCACAAGTATCCTGCCACTTGTTGGCTGTGGCTGACATCCTGGGGTAATAGGCTGCAGCTGTTTCTAATAACTTTTAGCTGAAATCCTCAGTTTGTTAAATCACCAACTCCTTTCATGAGAAAACACTCAACAAATGCAATCAACACTTATTCATTGTCACAACTAATAATTCAGTATTCACACACATAGCACTCCATATCAACATCACCATATTTCAGGTTTGTGTTGAAGAAAAGAAACAAGTGTTTGTTACATGATCAATTCTAGGATGGCTCGTTCTTGAGAATAATTTGTTCCATGGTGATGAATTGTGGATGTGTTGAGAAGTTTGCCATGATGTTCAAGCTGAAACAATAAAAACTTCTTGGATCCCTTGCCTTCCTGCTTCTCTTCAGAAAAAAAAAGCACATATTTTTCAAGAACCAAAAAAGACATTGCTTTGGAGTGGGATCCTGCTTCATGTACTCTGCCTATGAGAACTTCTTTATATTCACTCAGTTTCACTGTTTCTGGTGTATAATGGTACTCAAACACCTCTTTGTTTTGACTGATTTAGCAGCAGGGGACAAAACTAAAATCTCTCTTTCATATATCTGTATATATTTACATGTATATTTTTATGTGTCCATGCATATTTCCATATATATGACAATGGGAAAAATCCCAAAGTGGACAGGAAAAGTGTATACACAGGTGTAGTGTTGGAGGCCACTACACAGGGGTAACTATCTAAGTCCAAGTGAGCTTGTGAGACAGAAAAGCCCCTTTGTCTTTCTTTTTGCTCTAAATGTAAATAATATGAATAATAGGAGACAACTTATCCTGCTGTTTATTCTCCCCACTAACATAACATTGATATCTGCACAAAAGCATTCCTCACTATCTAAATTTCCTGTAGATAAATGAGAGCAATTTTTTTCAATTAATGTTGTTGAGAGCTATATCCCTTTTTTCAACCAGAAAAAAAATATTCTGTAAAAAAAACATTCTGCAAATGTATATTTATTATAGGAGTTCTACAAGAAGGTTATTTTATTTAAGTAGCAATACAACCAGCTCACCATTTCCCATCCTTGCCAGTCCCCTTGGGCTGCAGGCACAGGGGGCAGGTGAGTCTTTACTATGCTGGCAGCTAACAGGCAGAGCCATTAAGCAGCTCTCTTGGATAGTTAATGGGGAATATTATCCAAAATTGACCTTGTTTAGACATCCAGTGCCTTTGGCCTCACTTCAAGACACTTAACATGAACAAGTATCTGATTATATGGGCTTTTAAAAGACTGTATTGCTTAAGCAATATCTCACTGCAAGAAGCTCTACTGTGCACCAGAGTTTGCCTTTCAAAAGGTTGCATAAAGTATAACTTCATGCCATTTAATTAATATTTGTCAGACTGATGAGAATTGAGGCCCAGGAATTTAGACCCGCTAAGTGCATTTTAATCTACTGCAGAAAGAGCTACTCAGTGTCTCTGTTTCACATTATTGCCCAGATTTCTTAGCACATAAGTAAGTTTTATCTTAGCAGATATGCTGTGCTGAAATTTCAGATTATATGATGGTTTGGACAAAAACAGAGATGAGACACAAGCACACAGAAAGGCTGTCCCTGTCTCAGGTACATTTTGTATCTTTTTCTAGAGGCACAAGTGCCTGCTGTCAACTGTACATTCTCAGGGGGCTCCATTTTTTAGACACAGGAATTACCAAGCATGCTGTTTGAACAGCTTGTTTCAGTTCTCATATTTAGATATCTAAATAAAGTGGCTATTCTTAGAAGAGACTCACGACAAAAGAGAGGATGATAATAATTCTTGTATATTATAATTTCACCTGTCTTAACTAAACAACGCTGTATCATGGCTGTCAGTAACAGGGTTGCACTAGGCTGATAGATATTATTATTACTATTAAAACATAAATATGCAAACTGTAGAGTGCATTTTCTCTGCAATATGTAATTATCAATGGTAACAGGTGAGATGGTGTTAAGAATAGTGACAATACATGCATTTAGACCATTGATGGAAAAGCAGGAATCTGAATATTCTTTGTAGCTGAAGCAAAGAGAGCAGTGCAAGTCCAAGCTTTTCCTACAGGAATATTGAACCTCTGAACATAATTACAGTATGAATCAAAAGCCTGAAAAATGTTATTCTGGGAGCCAAAATAAAAAGAGAATCTCTTAGACTTTCAGCTTACCAAATGGGGATTTCCAGATTTTCTTAGAAATGCGTATGAACATGGCTGAATTTCTCCACCACAGAGAAATATAAAGTATATGGTACCTATGTTCTTTCAGCAGTGTGCTTCACCTGGAATAAGCTACAAATCTTACCTGCCCCAGCACTCTTTTCTGTCAGGCATTGCCTTGCCCCTCTATAATGTTCTCAGTTTCAATCAATATGGATTTATTTAATTGTACTTTTTCTGTAGAACAGCTTCCTAGGGTTTAGCAGTTTTTCTGGCTCTCTCCAGAACATGAATGATCTGGGGTGACATACCCTCAAGAACCTCTCTTACTCAATTTAAAAGGCCAGCATATTTTATTGCAGAAATGGTCCCATCTTCCTAATAATTAATGATTTTTTTAAACAATAATTTATTCACCTTTCCAGGCTATTACAAATACAGCTCATAAAGTCTCCAGTAAAGAGCTAATTCCCATTTCTCTAACCACATGCACTATTTAACTACAAGATGGTCAGGATCTACATAATAAGAAAAATATTGTGCAGAAATGTCCATCATGTCTGGCATACAAAGACCTAAAGGCAGATTAATTGTTCAATCAGAAGACTAAGGCAAAACTGATATGTGAAAGTGGACTTTCCAAATCCCAGACCTGTGCCTTGAACAAAATTGCTGTCTTCTTCCAAAATATCAGTGTTTCTCTTCAGTTTTGTCTCATGATTCCATGTCAGAAAGGTGAAGCAGCTTTCACATACTTGTACTGAAAATAAATTTGTCACACAGCAAGATCAAGTTTTTTAAACTCATTTTTACAGTTTTTTTCTTCCGTCATTATTTTTAAAATAATTAAACTGCCTGATTATATCAGTCATTAATTAAACACTTACTAACGTCCCCTCCAGTGCCCCTCTACTCATGTGCTGTGCTAAAATACATGCAAGAGAGATATGACACAATGCTACTTGCAGACCCAGCAAAGAGCCATTACTCTTGTCTCTACCTGGCATTTAGGAAGGAGTGAAAAAAGGAGGAAATTGTGACTTATTAACTCAACTGTATTTACAACATCATGAGCTCTAGTAGATGAAGAATTGCAATCATTACCTAGGAACCTAACAGCCCATGAAACTAAGAGCCAAGGTTAAACAGGCTGTCTAAACAACAGGATTTTACTGTCTAGTACATCAGATTTGCTCAAAGAATAGGAATACAGTTTATGTGAATTATGTGTTCATTGAAAGGCAGCTGCTAGCAGAGCATGGGGTGCATAAGTCCCAGTGCAACCCATATGGATAAACATCTACTCTGCCTTTTGGGAACAATTTAAATGTCTGCTGAAACATACACTCAGGTACTGGGGAGACTAAATTATTCCAATTCATTTCACATATTCCACCAATAGCAATTTTATTTCATTAAGAGTGTGGACAGACCCTAGAGACTGGAAATGAACTTCAGTTACAGCTCAAGGTGTTCTTCAAAACTTTCACATAAAAAGGGACACAAAACAGAAAGAAATTAAGTACAAGGTAGGAATAAGGTTAAAGAAAGAAACAATACTTTTGACAACAAAAATAGCTACATCAGACAGAATTTGTGCCTAATGTTAGAAAATTGTTACATGCCTATAATATATGTACTGGAGAAAAGATCAAGGGGCCATTGTGCAAGGTACCATGCAGCTTTTTAACAGTTCCTCCCTGTAGCATTTTTATCTTAATTTCTTTGCTTTTTCTCTCTCCATCCATACCCTAGTCTCTGAGGGCCAGACTGCCATCTGTCTGATGCTCTGCCCTTGATGGGACTCCTCAGGATAACATACTTTTAAATGCAAGTTAGTTTAGGATGAGGAGGTGAAGCCAGGTAACTCGTAGCTTGTTACACAGTGAGTCAGAAAAAAGCTTAGCTGAAAGCTCCAGGCTACCTGGCCAGCCTGGTCCCTCTGCACAAGACTGAATTTCACACTGAGAGGACAACTTGGGTAGCAGGATACACCACTGCTAGGACATGGGGCTGGTCCATCTGTTAGCATTTCTACCTGAAATGTCTGAAATTTATCATCAGTTGGAAAAAAAACCAACAAAAACAGTGCTACAATTTGCTCAAATGAAAACATACTCCTGAGCTTAAAAGGAGGAGACAAACCAATGTTCAGCTGAACCCTGTGTGTGTAAGGCTTACAGGTCAGGATGAGAGATCTTGTGAAATATATTTGTGGCTGGTCATATCTGTTCCCTGTGACTGCCACTGCATTTTCAATATAATTTGGTCTGCTTCCTGCTAGAGAAAAAATAACTCTGTGCCAACGCAGAAGAATTACCATGGATAATTCTTTATTTCTGTGAGTGACATGATCTAAATAATACCTTAAAAGTAGCTAGAGAAGCAGGAAGCCTCTTACTTTTTGACATGGCAGTGGAAGTTTAGATACTTTTTATATAGCAGAAATAGCTGACAAAACTCAAATTACCATGACAGGTCTCAACTGTCTGATCCAGTGGGCTAATGCCAACTTACAGCAGTTTAAAAACTGGGCCAGTGATACATGAACAGAATAAAGCTGCTTTTTGCAAACCAGGATATAGTCCTATATCTACTTAGTGAGCATACTTATTTTAATATTAAAAAATCAAGCCATTTCAAATGAGGCTTTTTTTAATAGGAAAACCCATGACTCATTAAGAAGCCAGTGATTGTTGTTCTTGAAATCATGAAAAAACCTTTCATTTAATGTGTTGATTCACCGCAGATACAAAATCACACACTTAAATTGAACAAGTCCAGTCCAGACCTCATGATTCTGAGGATTTCTGTCTCCTCAGAGATCACTAATTGTGAAATTCCTCACAGGCATACCTGTGCTAGACAGTAGAGTAGCCTGATCTGGTCAGCCAGGGCTGTTAAAGATCACCAGCTGACAGAACAGTATTCATGTAAAATAATAGGCTCAGAAAGAAACAGCCAAGAATTTAAGCAAACAATATCGTTATAAGCAACTAGCAATTATCTTCAAGCATTTCAAAGCAAATGAATCACCCTCTTGTGATTTCCCTTTCAAAAATGCAAGCAAATTGTCATGGTTATTGTGGTTGTTTCTGTAATTGATCTAGTTAAGACTGTACAGTGGAATGTATATATGGGTTTAAATCAGCTGCTAAGGAGGTCTGATTAGCTTACTGGATTTATTTAAGCAATTTGGAAGGCTGGAGGCAGCAGGTTTCTCAAGAGAGTGCCACAACACACAGTTGCTTTGCTTCTTGTTCTTCTTGACAAAACCCCCAAATGCACTCAATACCAGGGCAATGGAAAAAAGCTGATTGCTAATGAAGGAGTTAATGTTTTGGCCCCCTGCAGCAGTGTCCCACTTGTCCTTCTGTGGTAGACAGAAATAGTAATATAAAGTTATATAAAATTATTTTGTAAAGTTATTTACTGTTCAAGCATATACCCTAGTATTTCTGTAAAGATGTTAAACAAAATAAGAAATTGTAGAAGATGTTCAGTTAGCGTTGCAAACTGTTGAGAAAAGTTATTTAAAAGTTACTTACTGTTTAGAAATATACCTTTGTATTCCTCTACAATGTTGTACCATCTTAGTTCCGCCCTTCTCCCTCCCCACTTCCGTTGGTTTCCCTTCCCTTTCCGCCCTTACTCTGGCCCCACTTCCGGCCGCCTGCCGCTGCGTCCTGTCATTCAAACCGCTCCGCCCAATATGCAAACGACCAGCCTTCCCAAATGGACCCTGCAAGAAGCGGAAGTCCTGGCCCATATAAAACATCAAGAAACTGAAGAAATGCGACATTGAATTAGAAAGCCATTAATCGCCAGCCACTAAAGATTCCCCCAGCCATCAGAGAAAAACCTTTTTAAATTCACTACAACCTGAGAAGTAGTGAGCAAAAGAGACACCCCTGGACAGAACAAGCCATCAAGAGAGGATCTGTGCTTGCACACAAGGCTGGACTCCCTAGGACCCGACCTCAGATCCTGGCAGTAGACAGCGGCAGCAGGCGGCGGCCTTCTCCCACAGCCCCAATAAATAAAAGAACTGTTTATCAATAAAGGCTTCGGCCCAAATTTATTTATTACAATTTTGGGGGCTCGTCCGGGATTTGGCCACGCCCGAAGAGGACGTCTGACGGGAGCATCGCCCAGAGGAGGCCCTCTGGGACAGCTGGACACCCCCGGATCCGGACTAGTGGGAGCCGAGGCAACGGAAAAGGTAAGAGAGCCGGAGGCGGGTACGGGGGCGAGTGAGTGGAGAGTGGGTGTGACGGGGGCATGGCCTAACTGGAGCGAGTGCGGACCCCTTAGTACCGCAGTTCCATACCCCCGCGAGGGGGCTGGCCGGGAACAGGGGGAAGCGAAAGGAGATTGAGTAAGTGAGGCGCCCCCAGGGTAAATAAGATCAAGTCCCAGTGCTAGTGCGCGCGCAGATTTCTCCCTCACACACACACCAAGGTAGCCTGACTGTTTTGAAAGGGCTGCCGCTGTAGCCTGACTGTTTGAAAGGGCTGCAGGGAGTGTGTGTAGGTGGCCTGACTGTTTCGAAAGGGCTGCCGCTGCGGCCTGACTGTTTGAAAGGGCTGCAGGGAGTGCGTGTGGGTGGCCTGACTGTTTGGAAAGGGCTGCCGCTGTGGCCTAAGTGTTTGAAAGGGTCGTAAAGAGTGCGTGCGAGTAGCCTAACTGTTTTAAAAGAATTGCAGAGAGTAAGTGTGTACTGCCTAGTAAAATAACCGGGACAAGAGTGAGTCATCGCCAATAATGGGACATTGTGTGAGTAAACGGGGACGAGGAAAAAAAGAGTGTCCTGATATTCCCCCTGACAGTCCTCTAGGACAACTGTTATGGGGGTGGGAACTAGAAGAAAGTGTTAAAGGCCTAGATCAACTAAAAATGATTCATTATTGTGTAGAAGTGTGGCCTACCTTAAATTTACAAGAACGATGGCTTAAGTGTGGCAGTAGAGACCCGTGGTTATGTTCTCAATTAATTCAGTATTTAAGAGCACAAGGGGGTTCCAGTAACAACCAGCTACGGTACGCGATAGCTTGGGAAGGGCAAAGTAAGAGAAGTGAAAGGATTCGTATCTGTAAATTAAATAAGAAGAAAGAAAGTAAAAGACAGGAAGAAGGAAGTGAAGAGAGTAACACACACAAGTGGGGATCCTTTAGAGCATCTACCACCTCCCTTACCTCCAGAATATCCCGTACCAGTATTGGAGCCACCAGCAAATACTCCTCTGTTCCCGACTTCCGAAAGGTCTCTAACTACCTCAACACTCCCTCCTCCAATTCCTCCTATTCCAGTTACTCCCCAAAGCATTCCTCTTACTCCTTTTGTCCATTCAGTTCCAGTCCCTCCCTCGGTACCTCCAGCTTCAGTTTCCCCAGCCTCAGTCCCAATTCCTCTTTCAGTTTCCCCAGCCCCAGTTCCCTTAGCGTCAGATCCAGTCCCTCCTTTAGTTTCCCCAGCTCCAACTTCTTCAGTGTCAGTCCCAACCCTTCCTTCAGTTTCAGTTCCTCCAGTCCCTCTGGCCTCCGTGCCAGTTTCTCCTTCAGTTTCCCTAGCTCCTCTAACTTCAGCTCCAGTCCCTTCTTCAATCTCCCTAGCTCTAGTTCTTTCGGCTTCAGTTCCAGTCCTTCCTTCAGCTTCCCTAGCTGTCCCTCCTCCAGTTCCCCCAGCTTCGGTCCCTCCAGTCCCTCCAGCCTCAGTTCCAGTGTCTCCATCAGTTCCCACAACTTTGGTTTCTCCAGTTCCACCCATTCCAGTTTCAGACCCTCCTTCGGTTTCCCCAGTTCCAGTTCCCTCAACTCCAGCACCGGTTCCTCCTCCATCTTCTCCAGTTTCAGCCTCTCCAACGTCAGTTCAAGCCCTTCCTTCAGTTCAGCCAGTTTTAGTAACTCCCCCTCCTCAGCCATTAGAATTACCTCCTCCTCCTTCCAGTTGGAGTTCAGGGTACAAAGATGCACAAATAGAAGCAGATACCCCTGTACACCCATATTATACTAGGTCAAAAGTAAAACTATTCCCCTTGCGAGAAGTCCCCATGGGAGGCATAAGTGGTGGAATAGGGTTTGTAGATGCCCCTCTTACTGGTTTTGAAGTTAGAAATTTCAAAGAAAAGTTAGGATCCTTAATAGAAGATCCCATTGGAGTAGCCAAACAAATAGATCAGTTTCTAGGCTGCAGCATCTATACATGGAAAGAGTTAAATTCTATAATGAATATCTTATTTGACCCAGAAGAAGTAAGATTAATCTGAGCTGCTGCCATTAAAATTTGGGAGCGGGAAAATAGATCAGGTCCCCCTGGGGAGTATGAACTACCATTACTTGACCCTGGGTGGCAACCAAATCTAGAAATAGACCGACGTAATATGGAGGAGTACCGGAGTCTAATAATAAAAGGAATCAAAGAGTCAGTGCCCAAATGTAGTAACGCTAAACTAGCGTTTGACATCTCGCAAGAAAAAGAAGAAACTCCCGCTATGTGGCTAAATAGACTTAGGAAAAACCTACAACAGTATTCACAAATAGATCCAGATACGCTTGATGGCCAGACCTTCTTAAAGGTCCAGTTTGTATCTAAGTCGTGGCCAGACATAAGAAGGAAACTCAAAAAGATAGAAGATTGGCAGAACAAGGATACTAATGAATTATTGAGAGAAGCATTATGAGTGTATCTGAGAAGAGAAGAAGAAAAAAACAAATCACGAGCTAGAGTTATGGTCCCAGTAGCAAGAGAGAGTGTAAAAGACCTAGTTAACCCCCATCCATCTGAAACATCAAAAGATAAAAAGTCAGAAACAGCCCCTAAGCAAGAAGGAGTAAAAGCAGAACCCCAATTAAACCACACTCCAAGTCAGCCAGTGCCCCGTAAGTGCTACTGTTGTGGGGAAACGGGACACATTAAAAGATATTGTAAAAAAATCTCCTTTGACGAAGCCGTAGCGCGAGAACAAGAACTTCTAGAGAAATTGTTGAAAGGTGATAATGACGAAGAATAGGGGTGTCATGGGCTTTTCCCAGTGGGGGACCCAATGAAAGATCTAGAAGAGCCCATTGTAAAGTTAGAAGTGGGTCCCCATTGTCAAGAAATTACCTTCGTAGTAGACACTGGAGCAGATCGATCGAGTTTTAATGAACCGCCCTGAGGAACGATGATAGGAAATAGAACCTGTGAGGTCCTAGGGGCAGGAGGAAAACCGTTTAAAGCAAATTTTATTGACAATGTAGAAGTAAGAGGTAATTTTAGGGAAAAAATAGCAGATTTTATATATTTACCATGGGTGAGCGGGAACTTGTTGGGTAGAGACCTACAAGTAGAACTTGGAATTGGAGTAATCCCGCAAGGAGGTAAAATGGTAGCTCACATGATGACTCTAACCACCAAGGATTTAAGCGAAATAAGACCAGATGTGTGGGCAGAAGAAGGTAAATATGGCCAACTCAATATTTTACCAATAAAGCTAAACATGGAAGAAGAAGGGCCTCCAGTAAGAATAAAACAATATCCAATGTCCCCCGAAAGTAAACAAGGGTTAGCCCAAATAGTAGCCCGTCTGTTAGCTGAAGGGATACTAGAACCATGTATGTCCCCCCACAACACACCAATCCTAGCAATCAAAAAGGCTGAAAACAAATATCGTTTAGTACAAGATCTCAGAGAAATAAATAAAAGGACAAAAACTCGACATCCAGTGGTACCTAACCCATACACATTACTAAGTCAAGTCCCAAGGGAACACACATGGTTCTCTGTAGTAGACCTAAAAGATGCGTTCTGGACGTGCCCACTAGCTGAAAAAGATCGCAACTAGTTTGCCTTCGAGTGGGAGGACCCAAACACTCGGAGAAAACAGCAATTGAGGTGGACCAGATTGCCACAGGGGTTCACTGAGTCCCCGAATTTATTTGGCCAGGAGTTAGAAAAAATACTTGAAGAATTTAGCCCAGAAACAGGAGTACAAGTGCTGCAATACGTAGATGACTTGTTAGCATACGGAGATAATAAAGATTTAATTAGAAAAACAACTATTGAACTGCTTAATTACCTAAACACAAAAGGCTTAAAGGTGTCAAAAGATAAGTTGCAGTTTGTAGAACCCAGAGTTATTTATTTAGGGCATATTCTAGAAGCCGGGAGTAAAAAGCTCAGCCCCGAGAGGGTGTCTGGGATATTAGCCATCCCAGCACCCAAGACCAAAAGAGATGTTCGAAAACTACTAGGGTTATTTGGCTATTGTAAATTCTGGATTGAAGAGTATACTCAAAATGTTAAATTCCTTTATGAGAAATTAATTCAACCTGAGCCAATTCAATGGACAGAAACAGATGAAAAATTATTAGAAAACTTAAAAATGAAATTAACATCTGCACCTGTTCTGAGCCTTCCAGATTTAAGAAAAGAGTTTGAGTTGTTCATTAACACTAATGAAGAAATAGCCTACGGAGTCATAACACAAAAATTCGGTGGTCAAAGAAAACCAATTGCTTATTTGTCAAAATTTTTAGACCCTGTCGCCAGGGGTTGGCCTACCTGTATACAAATTATTGCAGCTACTGCAGTATTGATAGAAGAAGCCCGCAAACTAACGCTCCAAAGGAAAACTATTATACACACCCCACATAATTTGAGAACAGTTCTAAGTCAAAAAGCGCCACACTGGCTAACCGATGCACGAATTTTAAAGTATGAAGCCATGTTAATGAACACCACAGATTTAGAGTGGATCACTGCAAAAAACCTTAACCCAGCCCAATTTCTCACCGGAGAGCCAGAAGACCCATTAGAACATGATTGTTTAGAAGTAATAAGCTTACAAACAAAAGTCAGAAAAGATCTAGATGACCAACCCTTACTATATGGCCAAGTATTGTTTACAGACAGATCATCGCAAGTAGTAGAAGGAAAAAGGCAGTCCGGGTATGCAATAGTAGAGAAAAAAGAGAGAGACCAGCTAGAAGTAATAGAGCAAGGAAAATTGCCAGCACATTGGTCCGCCCAATGCTGCGAAGTATACGCATTAAAACGAGCACTAGATTTATTGGATCACAAAGAAGGAACTATATATACAGACTCGAAATATGCTTTTGGAATAGCCCACACTTTTGGAAAAATTTGGGAAGAAAGGGGCTTCTTAAATTCAAAAGGAAAAGAACTAGTACATAAAGAGCTAATTAAGTCTGTATTAAAGTCGTTAACAAAATCCCAAGAAATTGCAATAGTGCATATTAAGGGGCATCAAAAGGAAATACCTTAGAACAGAGGGAACCGAATTGTTGATCAAGCAGCTAAATTAGCTGCTAAAATTACCAAGGAACCAAACAAAATATTAAAAGTAGAGAGTGCGAGGGGAAGAGAGTGGTGGGGGTAGCCTGACGGTTCTCGGTGTGTTTTGAAGGGCTGCGTTGCCTGACTGTTTGAAAGGGCTGCAGGGGGGTGCATGTGGTGGCCTGACTGTTTGAAGGCTGCTCTGTGGTCTGTGTTTGAAAGGGTCTGGGCTATTTTAATGAAAGTAGACTAACTGTTTTAAAGAATTGCAGAGAGTAAGTGTGTACTGCCTAGTAAAATAACGACAAGAGTGATCATCATATGGACATTGTGTGAGTAAACGACAGGAAAAAAGAGTGTCCTGATATTCCCTGACAGTCCTCTAGGACAACTGTTATGGGTGGGAACTAGAAGAAAGTGTTAAAGGCCTAGATCAACTAAAATGATTCATTATTGTGTAGAAGTGTGCCTACCTTAAATTTAAAGAAGATGGCTTAAGTGTGGGTAGAGACCGTGGTTATGTTCTCAATAATTCAGTATTTAAGAGCACAAGGGTTCCAGTAACAACCACTACGGACGCGATAGCTGGAAGGGCAAAGTAAAGAAGTGAAGGATTCATTGTAAATTAAATAAGAAGAAAAAAGACAGGAAGAAGGAAGTAAGAAGTAACACACACAAGTGGATCCTTAGAGCATCTACCACCTCCTACTCCAGATATCCCACCGTATTGAGCCACCGAA
Source organism: Muscicapa striata striata (assembly GCA_030060385.1). Taxonomy (NCBI): domain Eukaryota; kingdom Metazoa; phylum Chordata; class Aves; order Passeriformes; family Muscicapidae; genus Muscicapa; species Muscicapa striata. The sequence continues at coordinate 2,078,044 of JAREIS010000117.1, read as the reverse complement.
TACTCTCTGTTCCCACTTCCAAAGGTCTCTAACACCTCAACCTCCTCCCCAATTCCTCCTATCCAGTTACTCCCAAACATTCCTCTTACTCTTTTGTCCATTCGTTCAGTCCTCCCTCGGTCTCCAGCCTGGTGCCTCAGCCTCATCCCATATTCCTCTTAGTTTCCCAGCCCAGTTCTTCAGCGTCAGTCCAAGCCTCCTGCTTCGGAGTTTCAGTCCTCGCTTAACTTTTCAGTGTCATCCCAATCCCTTCCTTCAGTTTCACAGAATTCTCCAGTCCCTTCTGGGGCTCAGTCCTGTCCCATTTCTTCAGTTTCTAGCTCCTCAACTTAGCTCCAGTCCCTTCTCTTCAATCTCCTAGCTCTAGTTCTTTCGGCTTCAGTTCCAGTCCTTCCTTCCCCAGCTTCCCTTAGCTGTGTCCCTCCTCCAGTCTCCCAGCTTCGTCCCTCCAGTCCTCCCAGCCTCAGTTCCAGTGTCTCCATCAGTTCCCAAAGTAACTTTGGTTTCTCCAGTCTCCACCCATTCCAGTTTCAGACCTCTTCCGGTTTCCCAGTTCCAGTTCCTCAACTCCAGCACCGGTTCCTCCTCCATCTTCTCAGTTTCAGCCTCTCCAACGTCAGTTCAAGCCCTTCAGTCTGGCCAGTTTTAGTAACTCCCCTCCTCAGCTATTGTGAGGAGTTCAGGGTACAAAGATGCACAACAGAAGCAGATACCCCTACACCCATATTATACTAGGTCAAAAGTAAAACTATTCCTTGCGAAGTCCCCATGGGAGGCATATGGTGGAATAGGTTTGTAGATGCCCCTCTTACTGGTTTTGAAGTTAGAAATTTCAAAGAAAAAGTTAGGATCCTTAATAGAAGATCCCATTGGAGTAGCCAAACAAATAGATCAGTTTCTAGGCTGCAGCATCTATACATGGAAAGAGTTAAATTCTATAATGAATATCTTATTTGACCCAGAAGAAGTAAGATTAATCTGAGCTGCTGCCATTAAAATTTGGGAGCGGGAAAATGATCAGGTCCCCCTGGGGAGTATGAACTACCATTACTTGACCCTGGGTAGCAGCCAAATCTAGAAATAGACCGACGTAATATGGAGGAGTACCGGAGTCTAATAATAAAAAGGAATCAAAGAGTCAGTGCCCAAATGTAGTAACGCTAAACTAGCGTTTGACATCTATGAAGAAAAAGAAGAAACTCCCGCTATGTGGCTAAATAGACTTAGGAAAAACCTACAACAGTATTCACAAATAGATCCAGATACGCCTGATGGCCAGACCTTCTTAAAGGTCCAGTTTGTATCTAAGTCGTGGCCAGACATAAGAAGGAAACTCAAAAAGATAGAAGATTGGCAGAACAAGGATACTAATGAATTATTGAGAGAAGCATTATGAGTGTATCTGAGAAGAGAAGAAGAAAAAAACAAATCACGAGCTAGAGTTATGGTCCCAGTAGCAAGAGAGAGTGTAAAAGACCTAGTTAACCCCCATCCATCTGAAACACCAAAAGATAAAAAGTCAGAAACAGCCCCTAAGCAAGAAGGAGTAAAAGCAGAACCCCAATTAAACCACACTCCAAGTCAGCCAGTGCCCCGTAAGTGCTACTATTGTGGGGAAACGGGACACATTAAAAGATATTGTAAAAAAATCTCCTTTGACGAAGCCGTAGCACGAGAAGATGAACTTCTAGATAAATTGTTGAGAGGGTATAATGACGAAGAATAGGGGTGTCATGGGCTTTTCTCAATGGGGAACCCAATGAAAGATCTAGAAGAGCCCATTGTAAAGTTAGAAGTGGGTCCCCATTGTCAAGAAATTACCTTCGTAGTAGACACTGGAGCAGATCGATCGAGTTTTAATGAACCGCCCCGAGGAACGATGATAGGCAATAGAACCTGTGAGGTCCTAGGGGCAGGAGGAAACCATTTAAAGCAAATTTTATTGAAAATGTAGAAGTAAGAGGTTATTTTAGGGGAAAAATAGCAGATTTTATATATTTACCATGGGTGAGCGGGAACTTGTCGGGTAGAGACCTGCAAGTAGAACTTGAAATTGGAGTGATCCCGCAAGGAGGTAAAATGGTAGCTCACATGATGACTCTAACCACCAAGGATTTAAGTGAAATAAGACCAGATGTGTGGGCAGAAGAAGGTAAATATGGCCAACTCAATATTTTACCAATAAAGCTAAACATGGAAGAAGAAGGGCCTCCAGTAAGAATAAAACAATATCCAATGTCCCCCGAAAGTAAACAAGGGTTAGCCCCAATAGTAGCCCATCTGTTAGCTGAAGGGATACTAGAACCATGTATGTCCCCTCACAACACACCAATCCTAGCAATCAAAAAGGCTGAAAACAAATATCGTTTAGTACAAGATCTCAGAGAAATAAATAAAAGGACAAAAACTCAACATCCAGTGGTACCTAACCCATACACATTACTAAGTCAAGTCCCAAGGGAACACACATGGTTCTCCGTAGTAGACCTAAAAGATGTGTTCTGGATGTGCCCACTAGCTGAAAAAGATCGCAACTGGTTTGCCTTCGAGTGGGAGGACCCAAACACTCGGAGAAAACAGCAATTGAGGTGGACCAGATTGCCACAGGGGTTCACTGAGTCCCCGAATTTATTTGGCCAGGAGTTAGAAAAAATACTTGAAGAATTTAGCCCAGAAACAGGAGTACAAGTGCTGCAATACGTAGATGACTTGTTAGTATACGGAGATAATAAAGATTTAGTTAGAAAAGCAACTATTGAACTGCTTAATTACCTAAACACAAAAGGCTTAAAGGTGTCAAAAGATAAGTTGCAGTTTGTAGAACCCAGAGTTATTTATTTAAGGCATATTCTAGAAGCCGGGAGTAAAAGCTCAGCCCGAGAGGGTGTCAGGGATATTAGCCATCCCAGCACCCAAGACCAAAAGAGATGTTCGAAAACTACTAGGGTTATTTGGCTATTGTAAATTCTGGATTGAAGAGTATACTCAAAATGTTAAATTCCTTTATGAGAAATTAATTCAACCTGAGCCAATTCAATGGACAGAAACAGATGAAAAATTATTAGAAAACTTAAAAATTAAATTAACATCTGCACCTGTTCTGAGCCTTCCAGATTTAAGAAAAGAGTTTGAGTTGTTCATTAACACTAATGAAGAAATAGCCTACGGAGTCATAACACAAAAATTCGGTGGTCAAAGAAAACCAATTGCTTATTTGTCAAAATGTTTAGACCCTGTCGCCAGGGGTTGGCCTACCTGTATACAAATTATTGCAGCTACTGCAGTATTGATAGAAGAAGCCCGCAAACTAACGCTCCAAAGGAAAACTATTATACACACCCCACATAATTTGAGAACAGTTCTAAGTCAAAAAGCGCCACACTGGCTAACCGATGCACGAATTTTAAAGTATGAAGCCATGTTAATGAACACCACAGATTTAGAGTGGACCACTGCAAAAAGCCTTAACCCAGCCCAATTTCTCACCGGAGAGCCAGAAGACCCATTAGAACATGATTGTTTAGAAGTAATAAGCTTACAAACAAAAGTCAGAGAAGATCTAGATGACCAACCCTTACTATATGGCCGAGTATTGTTTACAGACGGATCATCGCAAGTAGTAGAAGGAAAAAAGCAGTCCGGGTATGCAATAGTAGAGAAAAAAGAGAGAGACCAGCTAGAAGTAATAGAGCAAGGAAAATTGCCAGCACATTGGTCCGCCCAATGCTGCGAAGTATACGCATTAAAACGAGCACTAGATTTATTGGATCACAAAGAAGGAACTATATATACAGACTCGAAATACGCTTTTAGAATAGCCCACACTTTTGGAAAAATTTGGGAAGAAAGGGGCTTCTTAAATTCAAAAGGAAAAGAACTAGTACATAAAGAGCTAATTAAGTCTGTATTAAAGTTGTTAACAAAACCCCAAGAAATTGCAATAGTACATATTAAGGGGCATCAAAAGGGAAATACCTTAGAACAGAGAGGGAACCGAACTGTTGATCAAGCCGCTAAATTAGCTGTTAAAATTGCCAAGGAACCAAACAAAATATTAAAAGTAGAGAGTGCGGCCTCAAGTGAAAAAGAAAGTCAAAAGCAAGTATATAGTGAGCAAGAGTTATCAGAAATGAAAAAAACTAAAGTTACAACAAAACGAAAAAGGAGACTGGGTAACATCAGATGGACGGAAATATCTAAATAAAGCATTAGCTCAAAGAGCGTTAAATGAGTTACATAATCTAACACATTGGGGAGCACAAGCCCTATGTGATCATTTCCTAAGGGACCACATTTGTATAGGAGTACATAGTCTCGCAAAAGCAGTTACTAGTGGGTGTCTAACATGCCTGAAAACGAACCAAAAACAAGCAAAGAAACCACCCATGGGAGGGAGAGAACTAGCCCTAAGACCATTCCAAAGCATTCAAGTGAATTTTACAGAAATGCCTCCAGTGCAGGGATACAGACACTTATTAGTAATAGTTGACCATCTTACCCATTGGATAGAGGCCTATCCTACCAAAAGAGAAACAGCTGATGTAGTAATCAAAATACTCTTAGAGCAAATAGTTCCCCGATATGGAATGATCAATAATATAGACTCAGACCGGGGCCCACACTTTACGGCCAAAGTTCTCCAAGACTTAGTCCAAGCTTTAGGTATAAAGTGGCGACTACACACCCCCTGGCACCCCCAGAGCTCAGGGAGAGTTGAGGGGACAAATAAATCCCTAAAAAATACATTAACAAAATTAGTCCTAGAAACAAAATTAAATTGGCTGAAATGCCTCCCACTAGCCCTTTTGAGGCTAAGAACAAAACCTAGATCAGATGTGGGAATTTCACCTTATGAAATGATGTTCGGACTCCCCTTCCTCCTGTCACCATATAGCACAGGAAGCTATCTGGAAGAGGAGGCAACAGCCCAAAAGTATGTACAAACTATTAGTAAAACATTAGAAGAGTTAAGGAAAAAAGGGTATTGTCCTCAAACCTCTCCCCTAGATGCTAATATACACAACATCGCCCTGGGGGATTGGGTTCTTGTCAAGTCCTGGAGTAACACACCTTTATCCCCCAGATTTGACGGCCCTTTTCAAGTGCTTCTCACCTCACACACGGCAGTTAAGACTAAAGAACGTGGGTGGACGCATATCTCGCGCGTAAAAGGTCCTTTACCATCTCCAAGTGTCCCTCTGAGCCTCTCACCAGAACCACCTCCAAAAGCCCCGCTAGACCCCGCTGTGCAAACCCCCTCTCAAGATCCGTCTCAATTTCGCCACCAAAACCACAAGCTACTTCGCCTAACTGGACTGCTACACGTGACCCTAAGTCACTTAAAATCACCCTGAGAAAGAAAACTAAAGAGTAAAGACTGAAATAGTGTCATTTCAAAATAAACTAAAAATCTAGGCACTAAAGATAGTTGCCGCCAATACAGTTACCTGGAGAAAAGACTAAAAGTTGTTATAAGTTTTAAAGAGTTAATGTTAAAAGTTAAAATTAATTGTGTAGTTCCCACTCCCTAAAGTTACAAAGAAACATAGTAAAAAAAAAAAAAAAAAAAAAAAGGAGTAACACAGTAATATAGCATCACCTTAGCAATTTCCCGCTAAGAAGATTTCACTCCCAAGACATTTACCAAATAAGGCATTAAAGTAATGTTCCAGCCGCCAAGAGGCAAGCCGAAGCAAGACCTCTGGGAAAGGTTCGCATTGGACTCTTGGCCAAGCTTGTAATACTCTTGACAGTCTGTGAAGCAGTAGAAGAAGGATGTCACAAGTGTTATGCTCCTATATACGAAGGAGAAACCATGCAACCCCTCCTCCAAACTCACACACAAGTAAGCCCTGCGTGTTTTGATCAAACTCAATTAACTACTTGCAAAGAAGGTCAGAAAAAGTATTGGCTTGCTAAAAATTTAGCCTCGTTTAGGCAACGCCTAATTGGTGAATGTCCCGTTAGTGAGTGGTTTTGCTTAGAAAACGTAAATTATATAAATGAAGGAGTCGATTTGATCAAAGAAAAGCCAATATCCCCAGCAGATAAAGATCCCCATGAAATATTTGGAACCAATTTGTTTATAGAATTAATAGAGAAAATCAGTCATGAACTCAACATCACAAATTGTTATGTGTGCGGAAGCACTCAAATGGCTGCTATATGGCCTTGGGAAGGTATAAGCCTTACTCCCCTAGACATACTGCGATGGAAACAAGCAAATCCTAGTCTTCCAAAATAGGGAAAAAGAGGGATGGAAAAATGGAAATTGAAAACAAAAATAATTGGAGAAATATGTATTCAAAGGAAAGGAAGAAAATATACCACCTTTGTAGGAGCCATGCCCTGTAAAAGAATGATGATAGTAAGAAAGAAATGGGTCCCAAATGAAATAAAAACATATTGGACCATGGGTGAAAACGAACGCGGGTGCCTATATAATGAAGCATATGCTCTATATGAGTGCTCAATTCAAGGAAAGAACCCCTTTTTGGGGAGTACCATCTATCTCAAAATATTGGGAAAATCCTCTTAACATGACCACAGACTGGGAAGCCCCGCAATATCTCTTTTGGATATGTGGAGACCGAGCTTATACCTGACTTCCAAAAGGCTGGACAGGAATCTGTACGGTGGGAATTATTAAGCCAGCTTTCTTTTTGTTACAGAAAGAGTCAGGAGCCCACCTAGGCGTACCCCTATATGACCAACTGTGGAGGAATTCTAAAAAGCGAAGAAGTATTGCCGATCTCAACAGCTCTCAGAGGTGGAAAGGAGATGTTTGGACCCCTGAAAGGATTATAAAAACCTACGGGCCAGCCACCTGGGCCCCAGATGGGTCCTGGGGTTATAAAACCCCAATCTATATGCTAAACCGGATCATCCGCCTACAGGCAGTCCTAGAAATTGTGTCAAACAGAACAGTATTAGCCTTAGATTATATCAGTGACCAGTTAGCACAAACTAGATCAGTTGTATACCAAATCAGATTAGCAGTGGACTACCTGTTGGCGGATGAAGGAGGAATTTGTGGAAAATTTAACACCTCTGAGTGCTGTTTAGAAATTGACGATAAAAGCCAAGTTGTTAAGAATATTTCAAAAGAAATTCACAAAATTGCATATGCTGGAAATCAACAATGGACGTCGGTAATAAATACTAATTGGTGGGATAATTTTTGGTCATTTGGGGGATCCTGGTGGAAAAAAGTAGGTTTCATCATCCTGACCTCTTTGGCTGGCTTTCTACTTCTCCCATGCCTGCTTCCTTGTCTAATCAGACTAATTACCTCCACCGTCCAAACTAATTTTCAAATTGCTCCAGTAAATCGCTCAGACAGAACAGCCATATTAAAGTTAGAGTCCCAAAAAGTTGAAGAAGAAGTCAATAGTACTACCCAAGAAGTAGATACTGTCAAAAGTATTTATAATAAACTTCGAACGCTTCGGAGACAGTACCATGAATATCAAGATGAGCCCGAAACCGCAAACTGATGCGGGACAGTGAGTCCCGATCAAAGATTCAGAGAGGGGATATTGTGGTAGATAAAAATGGTAATATAAAGTTATATAAAATTATTTTGTAAAGTTATTTACTATTCAAGCATATACCCTAGTATTTCTGTAAAGATGTTAAACAAAATAAGAAATTGTAGAAGATGTTCAGTTAGCGTTGCAAACTGTTGAGAAAAGTTATTTAAAAGTTACTTACTGTTTAGAAATATACCTTTGTATTCCTCTACAATGTTGTACCATCTTAGTTCCGCCCTTCTCCCTCCCCACTTCTGTTGGTTTCCCTTCCCTTTCCACCCTTACTCTGGCCCCACTTCCGGCCGCCTGCCGCTGCGTCCTGTCATTCAAACCGCTCCGCCCAATATGCAAACGACCAGCCTTCCCAAATGGACCCTGCAAGAAGCGGAAGTCCTGGCCCATATAAAACATCAAGAAACTGAAGAAATGCGACATTGAATTAGAAAGCCATTAATCGCCAGCCACTAAGGATTCCCCCAGCCATCAGAGAAAAACCTTTTTAAATTCACTACAACCTGAGAAGTAGTGAGCAAAAGAGACACCCCTGGACAGAACAAGCCATCAAGAGAGGATCTGTGCTTGCACACAAGGCTGGACTCCCTAGGACCCGACCTCAGATCCTGGCAGTAGACAGCGGCAGCAGGCGGTGGCCTTCTCCCACAGCCCCAATAAATAAAAGAGCTGTTTATCAATAAAGGCTTCGGCCCAAATTTATTTATTACACTTCTATGGTGGGACCACTCCAAAGAGCCCCAAGGACGGTGGACACTGAGAACAGGTTCTTTTCCCTATGTTCACAGCCTGGCTTTCTGCCTCCATAGCCAGGAGCTGAAAACTGCATTTGGGAGCCAGAAACAAACCCACTGAAATTTCATATTTTCCAGAAAAGGCTCTAAGAACGCCAGGAACAGGAATTGGTATGACTGCAGTTCACCACTTTTATAACTTATTTCTCCTGTTTCTACTTAACAGAACTGCAAATAAGGAACAGGATAACTTAGTCCCTGGCCTAATCAGGCCTAAACTTAGTATTCCACAAGTTTTTTTACTATGTGGAAAAATGTTGGTTTCTTTATCACAAAGTTTTCCAACATTTTCTTGTGTAGAAAGTTTTCTCTTTATGCTGTGGTAAAGGAAAATCCAGGTACTCAGGAATTTTGCTTTCTTTGATTTTCCTCACTAATTCACAGAAAGCTTTCCAGATATCTTATTTGTTACCTCCTCTTCGTAGTTAAAAAAGCTCAACTTTGAATCTCTTTTTGGGAAGAGTTTTCCATAACCCCAGTTATCTTCCTCACCTGCTTTAGTGCCTGTGTTAGTCTGAATTCAGAGGCATTACTTACATCCATATGTGCATTTTTATATTCCCATTCTATGCTTCATTTCATTAGCTGTGTGTCTACAACTCAGCAAATCTTAACTTGTGTTTAACAGTGCATGAGTCCTTTTAGTAAGGCTCAGTATAACTTACTTTCCTGCTTTATTCATCTACATATGATCTTGTCATCATCAACTCTTAATTTTTACCCATGGAATGCTGAAGTTTCTCCTGTGCCCTCAGAGGCTGAAGAACAAAGGAAGGTATTTGTCCCATCTGCTTAAAGAATATTCAGATGCCTAAAGGACAGTTCAAAATGTCAGAGTTTAATATTCATGTCTCTTTCATGCAGGCAAGAAAGAAAAGTAAATTCTCACCTGGTGGTTCTTAAGGGCACACCAATAAAATGTCTTAAGCATAATTATTTGCCAACCTGAATAATTTTATCAGATGCATAATGTTCTATCTGATTCCCTTCTTCCAAATTAGCACATACTTTAAATAGAGAAATTAATCTAGAAATAATTATATTTCTTGGTGGGGGGTTCTTAGCCTTAAATTTTGTTTTGATTTTCTGTTGCTTGTGGCTGATTTCCTGTTGCAACTGAGTTTCAAAGAACCCAGTGGAAGGTTCTTGGATACCTTAAATAAAGTATTGCCAGTTGTTTTCCTTTTCAAAAGGGATGATTACAGAACCACAGAATCACAGAATGGCTTGGGTTGCAAGGGGCTTTAAAGATCATCTAGTTTCAACCCTCCTGACACGGGCAGGGATCCCTCCTTTCAGGGATGGGGCAGCCACAGCTTCTCTGAGAAATGTATTTTCAACTGTATTTCAAATGTATTTTCAACTCAACACCCTCACAATAAAGAATTTATTCCTGATGAGCTAAATCTTCCCTTTTTCAGTTTAAAGTGCATCCCTAAATGGCCTTTTCAGAAGTCCCTCTCCAGCTTTCCTGTAGGCCCCCTTTAGGAGCCATGAGGATGCTGTAAGGTGGATACATGCAAACAATCTAAAATTTTAAAAGCTTAGCCATGGCTTCAGAAAACATTAGAGAAACTAGTTGATTTGAGAGTGACATGGTGGTGCCTTTAGATAAAAATGGAAGTTTGCTATTTTGGTGGGAGGTTTGCTTTTACTGTGATTCTCATTCAGTCACGCAGAACAAACAACAGCATTTTCAACAAGCAGCCCCACAATTTGTGCTGTTCAGTGTGTGTGGGATTTGAGGGGAAGAGCCCAAGGTGCAGAAGGGAAAATTCAGGAAGGGATTGGATTGCTGTGTGTGCACCCAGGTAGCTGCTGTGGTGTTCTGAACCAGATCTGCAACAAAGTCATTTCAACAGCAAGTCTGTGGCATGAGAGTGAGCCTGTGAGGGCAAATTGAGCTATTCCACAGCAGGTGAAATATGCTTTGAAATCTGCTGGGAACTTCAGGAGATGTAATGTGAACAGCACAGAAATCTGTTTGCAAAACACTCAACAGCAGTTTCTAAAAAATGAGAGGGACAGAATATTATCTTATTTTCCTTATTGTTTTAATTAAATGGATTATTCTGTTAGCTCAATTCCAACTCTGTATTGCTGATCAGGAAATGTGAGAATCTTTCAGCATTTTGTGAGCATGGCTATCCGTGATTTGTATAACTTGATGACCAGAGTGGAAGTTTTTTTGTTTAGGATTATTAACTTTCATTTTCTTTAGGGTTTGCAAGGCTATAACATTATAGCATATTGAGAGTTTTGTGTCTCATCACAGCCCCAAACACTCAGGTAGCAGGAGTCCCAAGACTCAGAGCACACACATGTTCAAAGCCTTCAGTCTTACCCAAAGAGTAACTAGGAATCAAAGCTTTTGTGCACTTGATACATTCAGTGGCCATAAACCCAGGGAATTAAACTCTTGTGTGACTTCTTAGTGGTGCCTTTCTTCCACAGAAGAAAGAATTAATAATTTCAACTTATTTAACATAGTTATTTCTGGTAGTAATTCCAGTACATTAAATGATACGAGACATAAACCAGTCCCATTAAATTCCAGGAGCAGCCAATTTATACAACAGCTGGGAATGAGATCAAAGCAGCTTTTTCCATCTGACCAACAAAGTCACAGGGCACACACACCGTGTGCTGGCTGCTGACACAGCACTGTGTATGGAACAGCAACACAAATAGAAAAAAAGGTTACAATGCATGTATTTTGGGAGGGCTTGAGCTTGTATTGCAGCACAGACATGTTTGTTCACTGTGGACTGAATGGGTGGAAATGCTGACAAAGCTGCATTGCAATGGCAAATTTGCACCAGAGCACCACTGCAACTGAGTGCTTAGAGTCCCACAGCCACTGCTCTAGGATACAGGATGCCTGAGGCTGCAGATTTGGCAGTGGTCTCCAATGCCAGTGAAAAAGGACCCATGAAAATTGCCTGTTTCAGCTTCTTGGTTTGGAATGCTCCCACTGGACATTTTGGATTCCTATAATCCGTGTATTTCAAAAGCCCATCTGCCATGTAAAACATCTGATTTTCTCAGGAAACATGTTCAAAATTACAAGGAGACTTTAAATAAAATTAAAGTCCAAGCAATTGCAGTTTCCTTTCTTTTAGCAAAACCAAGAAGTGTAGTTGTAGCTATTAATAAAACAAATAGCATTTGGAGAACTGCTCTTTTGTGTACCCCGTGTTCTTTTAGTTGAGGTACTTGCAAAGGAGAGAGAGCATCAAGAGGTGCAAAGAAGAGAATTAATTCCAAAATTTCCAAACTGAAAAAAACTGTCAGCACCTAATTCTTCACATGACAGCACTGAAAGACAAGTGGGCAAGTGGGACAGGTTGTCCTTGCCTGGGCACAAAGTTGAACTCAGGGCTTGTTGCATTTCCCTCGAATCACTGAGGAAAACAGAGAGAGGAATTCTTGTCTTACATCTCTGTACTGTCTTGTGAGCCCATGCTTAGCATGAAATAAGAAAGAAAAAGGCACTGCAATTAAATTTGTTTGAGTTGGCAAGCCCTTAAGTAGCAAACTCTTGGGGAGGCAAGGAGAAGGTGGCTGCAGAGACAAAGACTGAATTTCATTAACAGTTACACCTACAACAGTTCAAAAATAATTACCACGCAAAATGCATTTTTCTTAGAAGCAATTATTAATCCTGGAACAAAATTTGCTGCATAAATGGGAATATTGACAGGTAAAATAGGGAGTAAATATTTCAGCAGTGTGACCCTGTACACATATGCCCTTAAATGCTTCCCAACCTTCCCTTAAACTCAGAGTGGTTGTGAGCTAATTTACCACCTATTGCCCAAATTCATATCTGGTCAAAAGACACTAACATCCAAACCCAGCACAAACCCTTTGGGCTGTCCCTACACCCATTTATGCTCCTGCACATCCCAAATCCTTTAGATGGTCTGTCAGTGCTGATCCCACTGTGCTGGCAGCACCAGGACCCCCACCCCTCCTCCCCTGCTGCAGCAGTTTCTGCTCCAGGTGGGCTCAGGAAAGGAGAGAGGCTTTGCTGGGAGCCATGGGACATTTGTCAGCCAACTCAGAATTCATGGTGTGGACATTATGAACATCAGAAACCAGGTAAAGGCACCAATGATGCTGAAAGAGTCAGAAAAGACCACACAGGAGGAAAAAAATTGAATACAAACACAATCCATACTAAAATGTTTAGAATTTTTAAGAAGTGCACTTTAAATTTAATTTGAGCACTTTAACTGAAATATTCTTTTAATTAAAAGCATATTTCATCCCTTCTTTAGAATCACAGACTTTGAAATAAATGGGTTCTTTTATTATCAAGTTCACTTCATGTTATAGCAGATTAACATTCAGTGGTTTAATTACCCATAATACATTCAGTTTAAAAGAAAAGAGCATCCATTTTGCCTAGCACAGCAAATCATAAGTTCTCATAGAAATGGACTGCTTAATGCAGAGAGAATTCATAATTTTCTAGCAGTGAAACCAGTTAACCGTGGTAGTAATACAAGAATATTTCTGGCAGTGTTGGAGCAGATTAAATGGACCAGATTAAATACACCTGATTCTAGCAATTTTTGTGGAGCTCTGAAGAAGCACTGAAGATAGAAGGGTAGCCCCATTTCTAATCCTCCCACCACAGGGGAAAATCATACTCATCTATCTCCCTTTTTTCTGTTCACTGAATATTTAGGATGCCTACAGTGATTCTACTCCACTTAATTCCTGATTTCAGTTAATTGTAAAGATCTAGTCATCAAATCTTAATATGCTTAAGACAAAATTAAACTGTGGATGATGTCTCCACAGAATGCCTTTTTTTGCCATTTTTCCTTTGGAAAAAGAGTTTAAAATCCTAATATTAAAAGCCCTTCCCAGATTGTGAAGGAGATAAAAAAAGCCCCAACAATAAAATCCCCCAGAGACTGAAACAAATATTATTGTGGGGAAACTTAGTAAAAACAAAACAACAACAACAAAAAAATAAAATAAAAGAGGGATAAAGTAGGGCACCATGGATCCCTGAAAGTATTTTTTATAAAGACTTGAACATATTGAGGAAGGAAAGCAGATCTCACAAACTCCTTCCTGTGAATACAAGGAAGAGGCTGCTTTGTTGCCCCAGAGTGAAATGAAGAGGGAAGATGCTGGGAAATGCTGTTGCTAAGTTCTCTGTTGGAACCAAAGCATTTCTATCAAACACACAATTGACCTCAGTTTTACATAGAAGTGTCTGAATTACTTTTGTCTGACTTCAAAATGTTATGGTGTCAGAAAAGAGCCCATTACTAAAATTGTAAACAGAAAATGTAAATAGAAATGGAAAGTTCTTTTATTTTAAAATAAATCAAAATATTTTCAATTAAAAACAGAATTCAGTTCTTCATTATTTCTTCTGCAACTAATAATTAAATTCTCAGCATATTTCACATGCATCTCCAGGAAATAATCTATTTAGTTTGAATAGATTAGGGAGTTATGGGTATGAAACTTATGGAGATGCTTATGGCTTCTTTCTCTGAATTAGTATGGATAAATACACTCCAAGTGACATAAAAATCTTCTCAGGTTTCTCCTGAGACAGGTGAGCTCATGTAGCAAGTGACAGAGAAATTTAATTTCTATTTGTTTGCAGTTAAGAACAGCTCCTTGCATAGGCTCAGGCTTCTGTCACTGTGGTTCTTCCTGTATCTCCCTGATTCCTGTGCACTCATCTGCTGTACCAGAGGGGACCCCACTAACATGCTCCATGTTTGATGGGGTTGACTCTCTACCAATATTAATTCTTTGTGGTGTCCTATGCTGCATGATAACAGTTATTAATATTCTCCAGGACCCCAGATATTTGTATTCACTGTTCTTCTATTATACTAAAAAGTAACATAGTTAATTATGATTTTAAATATTAATAGTAGTCTTAATATTATTAAAATAATGAAAATGCATATCCCCTTCAGAATTTATTTATTTGGAAAAAAGCCCTTAGTTTGTTTTTGTCTGGAGCTTGTTGGATGACTGCATCTACACTGAAATGCAGTCTTCTTATTCTTCCCTCCAGAGTCCAAAACACAAAGCAAGACTCAGTTATTTCAACCACACTGAGCAATCACGCTGAGCTGTACCAGGAAAAAATAATTTTGTGGTTATAGGAATTATGAGCCAGGACTACAGTACACACTTATTTGCTCCTTGTGGACAGACGAGAGCAGTTCAAAAGTGCTGATTTCATTACATCAGAGTGCTCCCCCCAAGAGTTCCACAAATACCAGTAAGGTGTCAGGGATTGCTCATACCAATGACTCTCTTCTCCCTCTTCATCATATACAACAGCTAAACTCAGTTAAAATGATGGGAAAATACTGGGGGGTGGGAGGGCATTTCAGCTCATTTAAACTTTAAATAAATATTGAAAGCTTGAGTTTCAAGCAGATTTATGTCAAAGCAAGGATTAATTATTAAATATATATAATGTCTTTGATGGTTATCAGATGGAGCTCTGTATGTATGACCCATTTTTTTTTCCTGGGTTCTGTTCAAAATTGAAGACATCAGTGACTAGAGGAAACTCCAAAACATTCAGAACAAATATAAAAAAAGAACTAAGATATAGAGAATCAATATTTTTTTGGGTTTTCTACTGTCAAGCAAGTAGTGTCCAAACACAAATGTCTAAAAGGGGACATAGATTTAGAATTAGATTTAGATTTAGATTTAGAATTACAACTGGTTCTAAATTTCCCAGGTCTACTACCCATAAATATATTTTTCAAAGTTATGTACAGGAAGCAAGTCTTTGCTACCATGCGAAGCACAAGAGATGTCCTTTCTCACCATAAAGGAGCTCCAAAAGAACTCTGCTTACTTCTCTGCTGCTCAAAAATTAAATATTTTTCATTTTATGCTTTTCAGAAGATCAAATTCAAGCCTGGTTGGAAAAGCAAAAAGAATTGTGCAAGTTCAATAATAATCTTATTTTATTTTCCTTAAAATGGCATAAAATCTTACATCCTGCACATTTTAAATCTAAATGTAAATGGAGGTGCACTGAAAACATTCCCTCAGAAATTACCATCTATAATACAGCATTTAAGCAATTCCAAAATATTGTACTATACCATTTTAGACCTCTTTTTAGGATAATAGGATGATTCAAATAGCTGTCACTGAAGTAAATATAAATCACAGCTGGTCTAATCATAAACAAGCATTGATATTTAAAAAAAAAGAAAAGGTACTTTTTTCCTAAGTGAACTTTCTAATACAGTGCTGGATTTCTTTAATTCTGCTCTGGGAGACGTGCTGGTGGTTTTATCTTTCATTCAAAGCTCAATGGAATCTAAAGGTTATCTTGATCATACAGGCTTTAAGGGGGCTGATATTTTCCAAATATTTTATTCAAAGACCATGCTTTTCCTGAGTCACAACAGCTGACACATCATATTCTAAAGGCACTTCACAAAAAGGTGACCTTCTAAACAGAAACCTGAAATCTGTGCGAGTGGACTCCCCACCAAATGGAGAATCTTGTTTGCTTGTGTTTCTTGTTTTCCAGAACAAGAATATATCTCTTCCCTCTATTTTATTTCGTGATTTGTGACTTGATCCCCTGTTCACAACTGGTGGAAACAGCCCTGCCCAGGAGCAGCTGTGTGTTTATGTCACTGCCAGTGCTGATGTGTGTGCGTGAGCAGAGAGGGGAAGATGGAGGAGAAAGCAGTGAGCAGATAAAACCAGGCTATAAAACATTATAAAACATTTACAGTTAAAGACTCACAGGATTCCCATTTCAAACAAATGCTTCCACCCAGAAGAGCTTCTCTTCTCCCACCTGTAATGTGATGGATTGTTATAAGCCCATGATTTACTCACAAGATAGTATTTACTGCTTTCCACAGAAAACAGGATAATTTCAGCTAATGGAGCCATCTTATTTCTAACAGTCTTATGCGTAAAAAAAGGAGAACTAGTTAAGAAACTCTGTACAGCAGCAGCCCCCATGCCTTCAGCTGCGAATTACTAATTTGCACATCAGTATTGACTTTGAAAGTCAGTACACTACCAGATTTATTACAGGATGCAATCAAACTCTCACTCAGCTGCACGTTCCACTGGTGACACAACATAATCCATTTTCTGAGTGTTAGCACCAGAGCAAGCTCTTTCTAGTGTTGAAATGTCAACTGTGCATCCTGACATGTGTTTTGATTGAGTTTGGGCGTCCTGTTGGGCCACTGGAGAAACCGACTTTAAACCAGTGCTTACAAAGAGCCTTTGGTACATTTATCTTTGCAACTGTTCCTTTGTTCTGCTCACACAGCACGCTGCAAAGTGAATTTATTTATCTCAGTTCATAAAGTATAGCCAACCAAACATGTTTCTATGTAAAATTTAAAATAAAATCCATAATTAGATAAGAACCAAATTAAAGCCTGACAAAGGATGTTCTGCGGTTCGTTCCATTAGACACCACAAAGGAGCAGAACAGCAGGACAGATCAGAAAAAGATAAAACATGAAGGGACTTGGGAAGAGTAAGTGAATAGGGAGAGCTGATTATGAGATGAGAAAATAAATTGCAATGGAATTGAAGGACAAGGTTCTAAGAAGACATAAAAAGGAAAAACACTGAAAGGAGACTGGTATTGTTCAAGATACAAAGCTGTAAAAAAAAGTGGGGAGGAATTTTCTGAGTTCTTGCAGTTATACTTCTGGCCATCTGATTTCCAAAAAAGACAAAAAAAAAATGTGGAGAGGGTGATTTACTTGTTAAATCTTAACCACTGTTATGTCTTACTTTGTAGAGTAACTGCAGATGGCTGAGAATTAAGGACAAATATTTAACTTTATACATTGCATATTGTTGCATTGTAATTTTTCATTAGAAAATTTTACTTGTGCATTTATCTTATTGTGGATTAAGATGTAATCAATTTTCCTTTCCTTTTCCTTTCCTTTTTTTCGTGTAAAGACCACTTAGTTATAAAATAATCAGCAACAGAGCTCCTATCATAATAAAAACATTATAAAAGATTCAACATTCAGAACACACCTCTCTACAATGTGTAGCAAAAGGTTTTGCACCATATTCAAAGGAGATGCAGAAGGGTTTTGTAGCAGAATTTCACATTCTAGCTCTCAGTATATAAAAACCAGGCCAAAGTTTGCCAGGGTCTCTTTCACAAGGCTGTTGGAATCTTGTTTAGTTTTGTAAAGACTTTTGAAAGGTTACCATCTGGTAAGTGGACTCTGCAGGACTCTTCTTTTTGCTCTTTGTTTGTGTTCCTGCATTGCCTTTACAATAATTCAGTGGATTTCAAATAAATCTTCTTATTAAATACCTGCAAGCCTGTGAATGCTGCAGCGGGTTAGACGTGTTTCCGCAGTCATGGAAACATGGACACAACCACCATCATTCCAAAGCAGAGCTTTGTTAAACATGATCATCTCTGCTGTTACAAGACTTGCATTGGTAGCTCTGTGACCTAGGACTGTGTTTGGTTAGCATTTACAACATCTATTCTTGTGATACAGGAAAAGAATTTCATTCTTTCACAGTGAAGTCCTTCATTGTACATCTAAGCATAACGATTTTCATCCTCAGACAGATATCCAGCCTCCTGCAAGGAGACAGAGTTTAACCAAGTGTGTCATTGAGTCTGATAACACTGACTGGAAGCTCAAATATTTATGATTAACAACTCTTATTTGAATACTTAGATGTATTAACCTACTCCAAGGTACTCCAAGAATGAAGAGATATTCATAAATTTGTAATCCATTCCAAGGATTCATCCTGTAATTCAAATAAAGAAATATTTTATCATTTACATTTGTAATGGTTACAAGCACATGAATCAAAAGATCATAAAGTAGTTGGTGTTGGACAGGACCTTAAACTTCCTCTTGTTCCAGTGCCCCTTCCATGGGCAGAGACACCTTCCACTAGACCAGGCTGCTCAGAGCTGATCCAAACTGAACCACACCAACTCTTTTTAATGAGTTTACAAGTTATCCTTGTGCTGAGGAGGTGCTTCCTTGGAATCCCACAGCACAATCCAATGGCATCAGAGATCCTCTTCAGCAAAGGAGGCTATGAAGGAACACTGCTACTTCCTCATGCTTTCTTACAATTAAGTAGTGAAAATGAACTTTTAGTTCTCTGTAGGTGTACTGAAAGAACTTGTTTTGGTTTTAAGTAAACAAGCAGGATCCCCAGACATACTAGGAGAAGAGTATTTGGTTATATTTTAATAAATTAAGGGTTTGCTTCTATTTTTTAACTAGTCAAATATGAGTAAAACCAGCGGCTTGGAAAAAATGCTAATGCATAACAAAATTTGGGCCGTATCCCAAGTGACTAAATCCTATCTAATTAATGCTAGTATAAATCCAGAGGAATTCTATGGAAATAAAATTACTTACATTTTCTTTCTTTCTTTGGCCTAATGGACTGCAACATTCAGTCCACATTGTTTAATATAACAGAATTTACTTTTGATATGCAAAATATTTCAACTTCCAGGACTCTCCTGCAAGAAGGAAGGAAGAATCTGAATAGCTGCCAACATGAACTCTGAATGCAGTACATTTTCATCACATAGTCTCAACAAACACTTCTTCCATTAACTTTACTCCTCACTGAGCATAAATCTCTCTCACAGTTTCATCAGATCAGAAGAATACATTCATTTGGACAAAGCATAGTGATATTTAATGGGAAGCTTGAACTATTTGTGTAATTGTATACTTTTTGCAAATGTTACAAAGGAGATGGGTGAAAATATTTTGAATTTTAGCCTTGATTGTGCCTGCCTGTTGAAGCATGAGCTTACTTCATGAACAGGCCATTACTGCATGATCCATGACATACAAAAATAACACAAACTTAAAAGACATTATGTCAGTAAAATAATCAGGAAAAAAATCATTATTCAAGATCATATATATGTGATATAACTCATAATATTGTAATTTTTCCCATAAAAACAACAACAAAAAAATCACAATCATTCAGACATGTGCAAAGATGTCACTGTACTGTTTCTAAAATTCACATGAACAACCGTTTAACCTAAAAGATAATGAACCAAGTCCCTCAAGCTTGCATATATATATGCAGACTAACTTCTATGTTCTACAGCCAAGCTTGGTATTTTACCATTTTAATGGTTCAATCATGTGTAATGAATTAATTTGCAACATCTCATTGAATTCCTTGCTGATACGTGTCTGCTGTTGCCCTCTTCTTGCCCCCAAAGAATTTTTAATACAGGCTAGGAAGACAAATAAAAAACCACACTCAAACTTGGAAATGAGAAGTTACTCTTTGTCATTTTGTCCTGACATCACCATCATCCACCCCTTACAGAAGTCCAGAGATGTATGTGGAACTTTGCATCAGCTCCCTTGCTCCAGACTAGCACATTCCAATGATCAGAGCAGTGTTTCCAGCTGGAAGAGCCAGTGTTAAATCTGTGAAATCTTGGTCATGAGAAAGACTCTCAGAAGCTCAAGGTTTCCAAGAGGCTTGACAGGGAAACTGTTTTCCCAGGACCAGAGCTGTTACAGCAGCCAGAGCAGGAGACAAAAAACAGGCCAAGGATTTACAAGCAGGGAAGTGAAGGAAACAGAACTGCACGACTGCTTGGATAAACCACCTTCCATTGTACAAAAAGTCTGGTTGATTGTACCGGGTTCTGAAGATCGTGAGTTCAATCCTTGCTGCATTTGGGCTATGGGAGCAGTGAAAAGGATATAGCAACAAAGCTCCTTCGTGCAATGGAAAAGTAAAAAGCCCTTTGTTTAAAGAAAAAATATACTTATATAGAGTAGTTCATGGTAGCAAGGATAGAAATTATTTGATTGGTTCAAGGAAGGTGACACCCCTGTAAACATGCTTTCCTGAGAACAATCACATCTCTCATGCACTCTGCAGGTACATAATCATTGGTAAAATTTTTTTCTCTTGTGTTTTCCTTGAGCAGTACGAGAAAATCCAAGGCTGCTTCAAGGCTGCTTTTTCCCTGGCTTTCACCAGTATCCCACAGATCCTCACACAGGGCACCATTTTATTGTGTTTTATCTTCTTTTTCCTTCTCTACCAGGGTCGGGATTGAATACACAAGTGGTGGAATTTCATGTTGACTTGGATGTTTATTAATTCTTATCGATGTTACAGTGAGTGCTACAGCACTTCCGGCTTACAAGCTAAAAATGGCGGAATGGCAATGTATCTCTCTCATCACAAGGTCTTTTAAACCTAAACTGTCCAATTAAGAGCTAATACCAATATTATTTTTGCTTTTGTCCCAATAACCAAACATCCGTGACCTGCAGTGCAGCATTTTTTAATCCAATCACAAAAGTACCACCTAGACACATGAAGAAGAAAGTGAGAAACCTCTGCCCTAAAACCTCTGTCTTGCCTTTTATATATTGCTACATTCTAAAACCCCAAATTCTAAATTTTTCACCATGTGATATTACACACTTCTATTCAAACTACACACTAGTGATTCTAGTTCTATCACTCAATTTTGGAAGCTTTCTCCAAGGCCTCAGGTCAAGATGCAGTGTTCTTTTGGGATTCAGTGCCTGACAGCACAGAAAATTCAAAACTCCAGTTTCCAGGGTTCCAACACCACGTGTTAATAAAAATGCATAACTATATTCTGAAGCATCCTTGAAGGCTTATTTTCCTCCCCAAACATTCTGCCTTTGGTCAATAGGATCTGTTCTTTTCATGCTATGCTCTAGATAAGCTACCTGTGCAAACCTAGCAATGACGATGTTAAAATAAGATCTGACTGCTGTGCATTTCCACAACTCAGAAAAATAAAATGAGTTCCCATTAATGAGAGCTTTCCACTTATAGGAAAAAATATATAAACATTAAAGAAAGGCAGCTGATTAGATTTCATGACAGACAAGGTGAGAAAATTGCTAACACCATGAAGTACTTATATACCCAATTAATGAAATTAACATCCTTTCAGATAATACTCCTTTGTCATGTGAATTATGAGCAGTTTCTTCACATCTATTTTGCTGAAAATAAATTGGTTTTGTGAGTCTTGAGGGTTTAGAAATTTACTATAAACAATGATCACCACCACTCTGATTACTTTACTGAACATTAACTATGAGAACTAATCTTGCAACTAGGATGCTCTAGCAAGTGCCCAAAGTAGATTCTTATGCAAAATACATGGCTGCAGATAAGTCAAGTAAGTTATTGTAGATGAAGAGGTGACCACCCAGAAAATAAATTTTTTTTTCACCAAAAAAAAAAAAAAAAAAAAAAAAAAAAAAAAAAAGTTAATAAATAATCTCAACTTATTTTTCTTCATCTGCACCTTTCTTAAAAGAAGAGCATGGTTTATTTAGCTGCAAGTCTGATCTATCTTGTCATTAGAATATCAGAAACAAAGAGTGTATTGGTAGTTGGTGCAGTCATGCTCTGAATGGGGATACAGGTCTGAAAGAAGAAGGATGTAGGTTTTGGTTATTGATGCCAAGGTAGCAGGTGAAGACACCTGGGTACCCTGTGCATGCTTTGTTTTTAGAAAGGAGCTCACTGGGTTTGGAGCCTTATTTGGCTCCCTCCTCCACAGTGCAGAAAGGATTAGTGGGTACTTCTTTTACGAAATACACAAGAGCATTCTAAAAATTAGGATTCTTGATTTTATTAGTCACTGCACAAATACAGAACTAGAGACAGTCTCTGTGCTAAAGGGATTACTTGAAAATAGATTAAATAAAGATTACTGTATCCTTCTTATGTAAGAAGGTAGAGAAGTTCAGCTCTTCTTCCAGTCATAAAAAAGGAAATGGAGGAACACAGATTTAACCCTAGATGCCTTGGATATTGCTCCCATCATTTTTATTGCCAATATTTTTCATGATGTTTGTGGAAGCTATGTGTTCATGTGCCTTCCTCTCACCACAGCATCCTCACTGCCAGGGACTCACAACTCAATTTTATGCAGAAATCTGCAGAAAATAATGTCTCATGTGTAAAAGAAGAAACCACTAAAAGCTTAAAATAAAAACTCTTTTGCTCTCCAGATATATTTTTCATATACTGCCCAGTCATACATATTTGCATATGTGTTAAAAATAAAAGCATATGAGTCACCACATGGCATTTCTGCACGAAAGGTTCACTAGGGAAAGGCAGGTCAAAAATAAGATCTGCAATGGTGAAAATGGACTGAAAGCAAAACTGAAGCATTTGTTACAAAGCTACAGCCTTGGTTATGTGGGACTCCATGGACATGGCAGCTGCTGGAGGAGCAGCACACCAGGGGCTATTTCTATACATGAGACCTTTCAGGAAGCAAAAATTAACCATCTGACATTCCTCAAGATAGCTCTAAATAGTAAGAAGTGACCAGAGGGTCTGGCCTTTAGCCATGCACATGAAAAACTCGGGGGGAAACCTTCCTCAGAGGAAAAGAAAGTTTTTCTGAACTTATATGCCTAAAAATTAGTGAATTAAAATCCTAAATCTCACATATCATCCATAAAAACATGACTTTACCAGGCAGATGCAATCTAAGCCTTGAAAAACACCCAGTATGGATAAGATCTTCAGATGAGTTGAAGAAAATAAATATAGTAGCAGGCAGTCAAGAATTTTAATTCTGTCTAAAGACAAAGGTCTGAAAAAACACTTTTTTTGCAGGAAAAGAATCCTTTTCTCTCTTGCACCAATGGATTAGAAGAAAATGAAGTGAAAAGAGCTTTCAAGCTGCTGCAAACCTGCACAAACCTGACAGTGAAGGCACCAATGTGTCATAGTCTAGCTCAGCAGGGATTAATTTATCCAACTTACTCCTTGATGATAAAAAATCTGGAAGCTGCAGATGCTAAAACTCAGAGTTATGATGCTGTCAGTGCAGAGAAGTAAACATTTAAATTGTCTGGATGCTCAGAGGGAGCAGCAGAGCAGTGTCCTGGTTGTAAGGTGTGACTGGGCAGTGAGAGCAGCTGCTCCTGGATGTTTGGTCAGGAGTGGAACACACAGGCAGAGGAGCCAGAACCACAGCACCACTGGATTTGTGAGAAAAGTGGAGTGAAGTAGAGATGGGATAACAGGTAGCATGTTCAGACACCTGGGATATTCCTGGGTGTCTGGAAGGTGAGGCTGCTTTTCCCTTGGGAGGCCAAGAGCCATGTGCAAAAATGGACCATGCCCCTGCTGCCAAGGCAAATCTCTGGAGAGGGGAGAAGGGGAGCAGGGTACAAACTGCTTTAAGAGAATGTGGATTTACCAGGGCCACCACTAAAGAGGCAGTTTTGCTCCTGCAGGTTGGCTAATGTGTTTGGTGTTTTCCAATAGCAGAGAAAAGCAAATACACACCCCAAAAACCAGACTAAGTGGAGATAGGTGGAAGAAATTTCAAGTACTGACAATTTCAATAAATTCCATGGGAGTTTTCCTAATGCCCACTCCAATGTAAAACTTTTCCTGCAACTAGTGAGCAATATATTTTTAACATTTCTTCCACAGGTTTGTGAACCCAATTCAGACAAGACACAACTGTACTGCTGTGAATTATAATGCTGTGCTTATCCACTTGAACTAACAGCAACACCCCTCAAAAGCAAATTGCATTTCACACAGCTCCAACAGCAACAAAGCAAATAAACTGTACAGCACCTAAGGAGGACACTACTGATTGCAGCCAATGTATAAGAGAAAACATGTGCCCACTACCCAATTTCTCATTGAGAACGTGGAGAACAAACACAATGAAGCCAAAAAATCAAATTACATTAGAAATAGAAAATTAGAAAAATACACTTTGTTGTGTGGCTGCATACAAAATAAATGTGAGAAAAAATATCCTGTGAAGTAATAGTAGTAATAGTATTCCCTTTTGTCTGGCTGTAAAGTATAGACCTTTTATCTTTGCAGAAGCACAGGAACTTACTCACTGCTGCATTCCTCATGGGGTGTCTGTGCTGTCATCACCACCAGCTATTCAGATGGCCAGGATCTTCAAACTCTTCGTGTCTTCCTAAGACCTCCTCTTTTACAATGTCACATGGAGACAGAACAAGTGAACAAGAGACTGTTTAAGTTGAATAAGAAACACCTTTGCATTTCATGGACAAAAGTAGATTAAAATCCTGGTGCTTGACAGTCTGAAAAAAAAGACCTAGAAGAATTTTTAGTGTCTGAGCTCACACTGCTGGTACATTTGCATAGTACATTCACTGCATGCTTAGAGATAACAGAAACCAAATGTGCTTTATGTCTGGAGTCAAAATGAGTTATAGACTGATAAGAAATAAGCATTTTTAAAAGAAGAGAAAATACACAATCATGTTATTCATAGATTACAAAGGATTGTCCACAGTATGTGTAGGACAACAGAACAACAACTGTTTACAGCTCAGACTTTTTCAGCCTGTCCATCCTGGTGTGGGGGCAGTCCATGACACCTGTGCAGCATGAGGTGGTTGCACTGGTCTGGTTTTCCTCAAAGTGCTACACAGCTGCTGCAGCTGTGGGACCATGAATTTCCAGATAAAAAGGAAGAACAAAACAAGCAGAGGTTGTTAGACAGAACCATTAACACCAGTGTCTGATGCAAAGCTCTTTCCCACTCTCAGTATTTTAAAAATCACAATTAGAACAGACAAAATGCCATTAAATGGGACCTCTGTCAGCCAGAATGTTCAGATGGGTCTGTCCAGAGAGAACCAAGCCCAAAGAACTTTGTAAATAGCTGTTTCTGAGGTCTTTGCTCTCTGGTTTGCTTTCAGCCAATTCATTGCCTTATGACTTGCAGCAAGTCTTTGTCTTTAGAAATTTCTCTCTCCAGCCCTTCAGAGACCTCAGTGCCTTCCTGTCACTCTTAGCCCCAGAAGTTGTTTCTCCCCAGTAAGGCTCTATCCTTCTCTAGAAGGCTTCTGAGAAAACAAGACCCAGACTGTCACTGTTCATCAGAAATAATTTTAGAAACTAAAGTATTCTGGCTGAGAACCAAAGGGAATGGAAGAAGTTTCCCATGAAATGTTGTCATTTTGGGTAGAAAGCATCCCTGAATCAGAAATTCAGTTTAGCACCAGGAGGTTTGATGGACATATTCTGACAAATTCTCATAAGGAAGAGTGTCTTCAAAAGAGAAAATTTCTGTTTTAAGCAAGGTTCCTCATTTTACTTGATATTACTAGTGCTGCTTTGGAAAAGCAGTATGTCCATCTTTAATGCTAATGCATTAAAAGAAATTTGCATTGCATGTGAATACTCTTTTCAAGTTTCACAACTACCCAAAAAGAAGAAAATTTAAATGTGACTCAAGTTACAAACCATAAGCATGAAGACTGTAAATGAAAAAGGGAGGAGTATTGATTTAACCAGGTACTTATCCAACAGATTTGTATGAATTGTTCACTGCAATTGTAGAGCAGAACTCAAGGCAGCTCAATTATTATCCCAAAATCCTGAGGCATATCAGAATTTCACCCCTATTAAATAAAAGAATTTTAAGGTATAAATTCATTTTATTTACTCCAGGGCAGACACCACTGAATCTGTCTTCTGTCATTGTGAAGAAGACAACACAGAAGTTATGATGCCAGGAGGAAGAAAGAAGATTGAGAGGCCGAGTGCTGATCCCTCCTTGAAAAATTCTCATATCCTTCATCCAGCAGCTTCATGCACGAGCAGCCCAAGGAAGAGGGAGATAAAGCTTGGCCCATCTGAAATCTCTGTTCTCTTCTCTGGGATGGGGACTCCTGTTCCTTTGTCTTGGTTTCAGTGGGGATAGAGTTGATTTCCTTTACATTCTCTGGTACAGTGCTATATTTTTTATTTGTGACCAAAGCAGTTTTGATAACACACTGGTGTTTTAGCTGCTGCTGAGCAGCTTTTGCACAGCATCAAGGCATTTTCTGCTTCTAAGACTTCCCTGGCAGTGAGCAGGCTGGGAGTGCACAAGAAATTGGGAGAGGACTCAGAGGGAACAGCTGACCTCAACTGGCCAAAGGGGTATCCTAGGCTGCATGACCTTTTTCTCAGAAATAAAATCTGTCAAGAAGGAAGAGGAATGGGGATATCTGAAATTATGGTGTTTGTCTTCCCAAGTCACTGTTATACACAAGGGAGTCCTACTTTTCTGCCAATTCTTCTGGCTGCCATTTGAAAATAGTGAATTAATTCCCTATTTTGCTTTGCTTATGTGTGCAGCTTTGCTTTACCAATTAAACTGTCTTTATCTCAACCCCTCTAGTTCCTCAATTTTGCCCTTCAGAATCTCTTCTCCACTGAGTGGCTGTGGAGGACTTAGCTGCCTACTGAGGTTAAACTAGAGCATCCTTCAAGCTTGTTTATCATTAGGGTCCAGAAATCTCCCAGCAATGGCAAGCAGAAAGTGCCTGATTATTTCAGCCTTCTTACTAGTTTGCTGTTTTGGGAAGACAGGCTACTTATATTGATAATCTCATGCTCAGGAAAATCCAAGTCTGTTGTCTTGGAAAAAGCTTCAACATCTAGGCTGTAATATGAAATCTGAGTTTATGCTGCCGTCATCAATTTCTTTATAGCAAAGGGGGGATGCACAGTTGTTGAACCCCAACAAGGGAAATTTTATTAGCAAAGCTCTGTACTCTTTAAGAGCAGATGCAACATTACACTGCAGTGAATACCCTAAACCACACAGCTGGAATCCCTTTGTGATCCAGGGATTGCTAGAAGGGACTGGACATGCTGACTTCATGTATCTTCCCTGTGTGTGCCATTTAACCATCAGCCTGAATCAGATTTGGTACTTACATAGGAGTTGAATGCCAAAGTGCCACTGTAGACTGCATTCTCCATGTCACTCAAACATGTGTGTAAATCATATCCCATGGCAGTTACATTTTATAATCAATTGTTATGAGTATCCAATAAAATACCATCAGTGATTGCACTAGGCTCCTTAATCCCATAAAATATTTCTAATGTAACCAAAATCGAATCAATGCAATTAATAAAAACTATTCCTATCAGTAATAAGAGATAAACATGAGGGTGGGTAGAGAAGATAGAAATATAACCTCATCCTCTCCTTTTCAGTAGAAGATCATGTACCTGCAAGTTTATGATTTTTTCACTACTGGAAATAAAGTAAAACCAAACATACATACAACCATCTCAAAATTATTCTTCTCAGCTTGAACTAATAACTATTTAATTCAAATTAACTGTGTGAAGGAAAAACCAACTCTAAATAATAAACTGAAAAAGCACAGTTCTAAAAGCCATAAGTAATCTAGGTACATTCTGTCCTCTGTTCATTCATTAGATCAAAACTAATGACAGTGTTCAGTGTAGGGGCACTGAACTGTAAAACAGCCCACTGTTAAAGCTCATATACTTCGTGGCAGGGTGTTTGCTTCCCATGCTGGTGTTCAGCATTGTATGGTCAAACATAAACACACACACACACACACTACACATACACACATAGATACAGATACACAGGCATATGTATCTCTCTCTCTTAATCTTAGAAATGGGAACCTCTGAAGCTACAGGTGCTCTTATGACTTGCATGTGAATGTGAGAGAATGGGAATGAGTGTAGAACATCTTTTGAGAAGTTATCCACGTGATTTTCTGTGAAGAATAATACTGTATTTATGAAGTTTCAAAAATGGGTGGAAAGAGCTGTAAAATACATTAGACTGTCTTATTATAGATGGCCACAGGGCGTCTAGACTTTCTAAACAGTCAATAGTTATGGCGATAAAGAAGTGAGTCAGTTTCTGAATTGTAACCTTATAAGACAAGTTCAGTGTGCTGCACAGTACAGCTCTTTGGCCAGTCCTTCCTTGGGTGCCATTTCTGCAACAATTACACAATCACAGAATCAACCAGGTTGGAAAAGACCTTCGAGACCATCGAGTCCAACTATGACTGAATTGATCTTGCCAATTAAAGAGTTTGCACCTCCTCCTCCCCCCCAGCCAAGAGCTTCTCCCTCTTGCCTCCAGCAGTGGGTTTTTCATTTAACACTCCAATGCCTCACCAATGATTAAAAAAAAAAAAAACCAAATCATCCAGACCACTGAACAGGCAATGATTTTTTTTTTTTATCCAGGATGTGACCTTCAAGCTGTAAAATTTACAAAACAAACTTAAGTTTCCTTTTCTCTTTCAGGTTTACAGTTTCAAATAGCAGAGTGTTGTGTGGTGTATTTCACTCAGGGCCACACACACCACCAAGGTCTGCCAAGGTACTTCCATTTGTGCCTAAATATGTGAATATTTCCTTTGATTGTTATGGGAATCAAGCAAACGAGAGATGCTTAGGTGAACAGGAATGGAGACAAGTACATACCTAAAATGAGCTGGCACTTAATCTTTTCTTAAGCTCAGGCTAAATATGGGAACTTTGAATATCTGCATTGCTCCAGGGATACTTTACTGACTGAGAGATTTCCACTGTTTTTTTACAAGTTGCATTAATTCACAACTTTAGCAAAGTTTGTCAGGCTTAGCTTTATAGAAAGTTAATTTGCCTGACAGATCAGCAAAATGCTTCTTATATGCAAAATCCTCTTTCCCTACATCAGTAATGCTAATGAAACTTACCACAACCCAGTGGTTTTTTATTTACTTTGCAAAATGTACTTTTGATATGGGTAAATTTCACTATGGTCAAACATCCATAGGGGAACACATCAGTACCTTGTCTAGCAATAACTTTAGAAAGCATGTCCAGAGTGACTAATGAGCTGCCTCATTAGATGAGGGTGGTACTTCACATCAGAGTCAGGAGCATCAGCATAGAAATGAGGAAGAAGCTTCTGGTGGTGGTGGTGGTGGAGATGGGCAGGTCTCACAGAAAAATAAACCCCATTCTGCACTATCATCCCAGAATCTTTTTAAACATCATATTCATTCAAGGGGAAAACTGGAAAGGAGGATTTTTCTATTTTTCCTTGTGAGACTTTTCAGATCTTGGTGTCATCATCTACAAAATTCATATTTCACATATGAAGATTCAGATATATATTCATATTCATGATTTCAAGATTTGTATAAAAGTGTCATGTAGTGGTGCTCATCATAAACCAAACCCACACTACATTTAGAGAAAAATATATACAGAAAACAAGGATTTATGATTTAATTAATCAAAAAGCTAAGTGAGAGGTACAACTTTGAACTGGAAGTAACTGGTTTAATTTTTATTCAGCTGAGTGTTTACTAATGGCTAAGGTATTGAAAGCCATGAATGTAATCAGTAAGCAAAAAAAAAAACAAAAACAAAAACAAACAAACAAAAAAAAATTAAAAAAAAAAAAAAAAAAAAAAAAAAAACCCAAAAAAAACCCACAAAATAACAACAAAAAATAGCCAGTGAATCTGTTTTCTGAAGCAAGCAATACAAAACCAACAAAACAAAAGCCCGGGTGCACAGTCATTGAAGACATTAAATGTATGGATTCTATATCACTATTGAATTACTTAATTTATGTTCAAAAAGGAATGCAAGTATAATAAGTAGATTTTGGCTTAATCTATGAATTAATATTATTTAGTGTTCCTTTTATTTTTTATCTAGATCATAATGAATTTTTGTAGATACATTAAAGTATGATTAGATATATCCCTGTCTCACAGAAAATATCTTTAGGTGCCAAACATTATGAAACATTTTCCCAGCTAGACAGCTTGGTAGGGGACCAAGAATTTCATTTCTCAGAAATGCTGGATTTTACTTCCAGGATGACTCTGCAAGCGATGGGAACTCAGTAAAAAAAAAAAAGTAATCCTATTAAAAAAAAATCTTTTCACTGCAACACTGAAATAATTTAGACTAGGAACCATTTTTGAAATCCCAAACACTATCTGAAATTATCCAGTGATCCATAAATAATCCTGCTGCACCAGGAAAAAATCAAGAAAGAAAGAGAATGGTAGGAATGGAGAAGCTTGAATGCGTTCTTAGCTGAAACCAATGCTTGAGAAAAACATGAACCAATATTCATAGGGTCATGAGCTAAGTATACAAAAATTTACAGACTAGCTACAATAATTGTGCCAAAATCAGCAGCAGCTAAAAAATTACATAATAAAACAAACACAGCTAAAGAAGACACACATTTTAAAGGCCACATCTATCATCACTTTCTTGTCTTTGTTTTATGATCCGCCTCTAATGTTCCTCATTACTTGTTCACCAAAAAAAAAATCCTTTTCATTTTTGGTATTGTTAGCTTTCTGGGGAAGAAATTACAATTCTTTGTACCCAGTCTTTTCCAGATGATGTTACCTACTGCAAAACTCACACACAACTTAAGAAAATGAAAAAAAAAAAAAAAAGACGATTTTGCTCCAGCCATGTCTTACCACTGGTGTGTCAACTGTTCTTGCAGAGGGGGAGTTCTAGGAGCTTGTAGAATAAAAGGATTTGTGCAAAAAAGTATTTATTTACTTTGACATAAGAAGCAGCCTTTGTTGTCCATGCAAAATGAAATTCAGCCAGAGTTTCTCTGCTCATCTTACCCAAAATGGGGTTTAGAGCAAGATTTCTTTGTACAAGATGACATCTGAAATTGTGTTGTGACAATGAGACCCCACTACCTATACTACAAAACAAGTGATTCCTGTGCAAACATTTCCATCTGTCTGGGGCACAGCAGGGGTGGCAGCCTGCAGCCGGGTGCCGCAGAGATCCTCAAACCGCGCCAAGCTTGTGAGTGCAGCTCGTTGTCACACAGCACTACCACACACCCCAACACACATTTCTACTCCCTCTGTGATTTTAAATGCCTCCTTACAAATAAGCTTCTCAGAGGATTAATAGTGGGATTTTTCTGCTAGATAGAACAAGTTCAAATAAGGCAGCCTCAAAAGTCCCTGAAAGTCTCACGCTCTGGCATTCATTTGTCAGGCAGGAGAATGAAACCTCAGTGGCACATCCTGAGCACCAGTGTGGTTTACAGGAGTGAGCATACTCCTTGTTGTCTGAATAGTGGGATCAAGAAATCAAAAACTGTGAGATGCTCCAGCCCTCTATCCACAGGTGGATTTTAGTGACAATGCCTGTTTGCCATTCCCAGGGACAATGGTTCTGCAGGTAGAAGATTAATCCAGAGCAGGCTACTGAGTTTTGCAAGGTTCAGAGTGCTCATCCAAAAAAGCTCTGAGGCATTTTTCATGTTACTATGTCCAGTGAAATCAGCATTGAAAAGTGAAATACATCTTGTTAAACTAAATTTTGACAGCAGGATGATATTCAACTCAGTGTCCCCATCTCCTTTTGAGCTTCTCTTAGAGAAGATAAAGTGTTTCTGAGTACTGTTTGTTTGCTTCATATATTGTATGTACAGTTATTTGGTCAGGTTACCTCACCATGGGCAAACTTATCATGTATTAAAATAGTTATTTTGTGCTTCAGTTAATAGACAAATAGCATATATATTTATACAGATACTTGCAAACACTTAAGTGAGTTAGGTGCTCAGCTGTGACTGAAGTTTTGTGTGCTCTGGACATAAAACTAATACCAGGGCCCTATGGAGATTCCTGATTTAGAAGTCTTCCAGAATTAAATTTACTGGGCATGTAACTTCTACTCTAAGAATTATATTTTCAAAGCTGTCTATGTAAAGCTGACCAACACAACAAATTATTTGAGAAATGCTGTAAGTGTGTTAGTGCTGCTGATTTATAGCAAAGAAAGCATGTGTGAAAATCAAAGGCTCATTACCATCAGCTCCTTGCCAAGTTTTCCCAGATGCCCTATTCAATATACAGCAAGCTGGGCCAGGAAAATTCTAATTTACTTGAAAGTATCTTTGGCATTGGCAATTTGTGAAAAGACAATACCTTGCAGGCCTAACACACTGACCTCAAGTAATGAAGCTGAAGACATATTTATATAAATACCTGTATGCCTATATTCATGCAAATGCCTGATTTAAAAGGAAGAGTAGCAATGATCTTTCCTAAATTTTGCTTTCACAAACCATTTAATCAATCAATAAATCTGCCAATCTATATCTGTCTGTGTATGGGGAGAGATCGAGACATTTAAGCCTACTAGGAATACACAATTTAGCAGCTGTGGCATTGCAAAACCAGGGTGTACTCCACAAATTAAAAGAAAACAAGAAAAGAGCATTAGCTAAAGCAAGCAATCTCAGCCTTTTTGCTGGGAGTCTCAATTTAGAAAATCTACTCAGGAAGAATAATTGTTCCCATTCGTTATTTTGCTTGGATGACTTTTACAGAGCTGCTTTTTGCAGTCAATTGGCAAATTCAGTGGAAGAAACAAATCACCCTATTATTAAAGCATATTTGCAGCAAACAATAGATATTCTGTATAAGCTGTGCTTATCCGGCCATTTTTCCTAACAACTTCTAAGAACATTATGCCTTCATCCCAAAATGCCTTTGTGTAGCTGGTGTTTCATGGCAGGGCAGATCTCCAGCAGAACCTGGTTCTGCCCACTGCACGTGTACCCCACTGGGCTCTGTTCCAGGCCAGGGCAGCCTCACTGACTGCAGCTTGTGACTCCTCACAGGGTTTCCTGCACTGTTCACAGCTCTCTGCAGCTTGATTCCAGCCTCTCTCACTTCTTCTGCCAGGGTTATTTTCTATCAGCATTCCTGTTTGTACAGGTGGTAATACAAGAATGTTTGAAAGTTTCTTCTGGGCTAATATTTTGCTACTTTTCGGTGTTAATGAGAGTTTGATTTTTTTACTTCACTTCAGTGTTGAATTAGTTTATAAGAAAAGCTGACTTGGGAATTGACCTGAGTATACATTTCAAAGGCAAGTATTCAGAATTAAATTCATCTTGCTTGTGTGACTTAGCTAAGATACTCTTGGTTACT
The DNA here is from genome assembly GCA_030060385.1 of Muscicapa striata striata. Classification (NCBI taxonomy): domain Eukaryota; kingdom Metazoa; phylum Chordata; class Aves; order Passeriformes; family Muscicapidae; genus Muscicapa; species Muscicapa striata. Next base: position 2,044,855 of record JAREIS010000117.1, on the reverse strand, counting down.
TGTGTACAATCCCTGCATACTTAGTGGGGAAAAAAATTAATTATCTTTTGGGCTTGCAGCTTTTTCTTCCACTTATGGTCATAGTAGTCAAGATTAAAGAAAGACATGAACATATAAATAGGAGGCCTTGAAAAATAGGAGTTAAAATCCAAACCTGTAGTGCTTTCACCTCATTCATCTTGTTTTCCAGGTAAAATCGTATACATTTCATTAAACTTTCAATGGAGGTCTTGAAATGCAGGTTGCAGCACAATCTTTATTCCTCTCATTTGAAATGAAAAAGGTTTAGCAGATCAATAACCAATAGATTAATGAGTCACTGATGATAATAGCAGCAATTTACATCAGCAGCACCTATTATCAAGAGCAATCACAAAGTACTTGGGAAGCCGATTACCAAACTATTTCTGCTTAAGTGGTGCCAGAAGCCAACTTCCTTTGGAAGCCTGATGAAGAAGGACAGAAAATAATGACCATTACAGCAAATACTGAAGTACAGTTATCACACAGTCGTGTAGAAGACAAAGTAAATTGTTCACTTCAAAATGTGAAAATAGCACTTCTTCTGGATTGTCTAAACATGGCTCTTCACTGTCAGAAGTCAGGCTGGGCATTGCATTTTGCCATGTGCCCCATGTGCCAGCAAATGAGAGGTGTGTTTGCACACTGTATGTTCCTAAACTGAAAGGCCCCCCTATGGAAGATGTGACCAGTCTGTGAACCAGCCTCCATATCCCAGGTCATGCCAAGCCTCATCAGCTGGAAAACAAGCCTTGCAGTCTTCAAGGATGCTTAATACTGCAAGCAAATAGGCACACAACCTTTCCATAATGGTCTAAAATACCAAGAATTCTTATATTTCCTGCCAGAAGTAGCAAAGAAAATGAGACAAAACAATGAAACACTGGCATGCATTTGAATTTTCTCTTTCTTTATTATCTAGTCATTTTTGGATCACCTTAGCAGATTAGGAGCTTTTCTCTCTATCTGTGAAACTCAAAGTGTCTCTGTTCTATTCTCCACCTTTTTTATGATTTGCAGACCATTTTTTCCCTATACACTACACCCCGAATTAAGCTGCATTCCTTTTCCATGAAAGCACAGTGTTGTTATTCTCCATGTTTGTATTTCTTTTATTTCTGTGAAGGCAAGTTTCTCAATTTTCCAGGTCCAGTGTACATACCTGACCTCCTCATTCTCCTTTTTGGTAAACACTCCAGTTCCAACCCTCCTCAGCTGTGGTCTCAGCACTGCTACCCCTTCATACCACATGAACAGTGGAGATTTACACCTTTCCTTGGCACTAGCCTGGAAGTGGCACCCCATGACCCCAGCTGCAGGCAGCTGACTATTTGGAACCCTGATAAAATGTAACACAGCAATTCTGTGAATTCAGGTGGTATTCCCAAGACTCATTTAAATATCCTTCACACACAAATAAGCGTTAGTCATCGCTGCTCTTTATAATTGTGAAGGTATTCAAGATGCTAAGTTTGGTAACAAGTCGTGATCAGAAAGGTAATGAGCTACCTTGACTGGAAAACGTGGATAGTAAATTCAGTATGGTTGGGCCATGTACATCTTATGTCCTCTGACAGTCATTGAACATATATGGCAGTGATCCTTAAACTAATTTTTTTTTTAAAGTGTCTGAAAGATAAAGAAATGGTCTCCCACATCCCTACATTTTATTCCCCTTTTCCACTGTGAAATACTCTTGTTCATAGAGTCAAAGGGAATAAGAAATGCAAGTTCACCTCCATAAAACAAAGATACAAGAAAACAGACACAGTACAAAAAACAATGAAGAAAATGTTGTGAAATGTGTAAACATTTATATGTCTGTCTAGTTTGGGAAAAAATAAAAGCAAACAAACAAAATAGTTGCAAGGAAGCTTTCCAAGCCACAGTTTTTTCCAGAAATATGACCTGCACTGACCATGAGTTTGCATAAAGGTGTGGATGGACTGCAACCTAACAAACTGCTCACTGAAGGTAACAGAAATTTAACCAGTGAAATTAACTGAGTTTCATATATCCTTATAATGTAATGCAGTTACATGGAAATGTAAGATACTGAGAACATCTGCATAATTTTGTTTGTAATTCCACAGATCTTCAAGAAAACTGTCTCAGAAAAGACAATCTTTTAAATATAATCCCTTTGGAATTTCACAGGAGTGATTCTTACCTTCAGAATGTAGAAGACTTAAATACAAAACAATAATGACAAGATGCCCATAAAAAAATAGCTTAAGGCCTATAACATCATATAAGAAACAACTCTTAATTTCCCCTGTGGTTTTCTGTAATCTTTGACACAACATTTACATTCTGCATAGCTCTCCAATGTGTGCTGGAATCCCAGCACAGCAATATAAAAGTAAAACAGTTCCAAGGGGTTATATTAGGATACTAAGGATCTCAAAGACAAGACTGTAGCTATTGACAAGTTTCATGAATAATTTTAGTGCATTTTTATTACTTTGTAGTAAAAATATCTGTACAAGATGCAGCATCATTATCCTTTTCCCTCTACTTTCAAATTATTTTTTGATATGTCTAAAAAATTCCTTTTCCACTTATAGGTCTAAAATTCACACTTCTAGTTTGAATTTGAAATGTAATTAAGATGCACACTTCTCTGTTAGAGCTGGATGGGCATGAAAATAAGAAATTTCTTTTCACTGCCTTTCATAACTCAACATTGCTTTAATTTTTAAAAGCAAGAATATTTTAGTTAATAATTTAGTACTCACTTCAATTAGAATAGTTATTAAAACCTTCAATGATGTTACAATTAAAAGTTCAAAAATAGTTCTATAATTTCTATCTTGATACAATTTTCTGCTCTGAAAAGAAAGCTAATGTAAAATCACTTTTATAATCTTGGTACTGCTTCAATACAAGTCTTTCAAACTACTAAGGAGGACTCTTAACTGACAGTGTATTTCAATATATCTGAAGATGCTCTGCATGCAATGGGTCAGCTTGTTCAGTGGCTGTATACAGGTGCAACCTTATTGCCTGAAGGAAAGGCACTTGCTCAGGCTCTTGTTCATGCCACTCAGCAGAGAAGGCACAGCTTGTCAACACAAGAAAACCTTGGTCTAATTTGTAGGTTCCATTTTTATATAATTTGCCATGAGGCCAGTCATGTCCAATCACCTCAAAATGGTAAGCCCAGCATCACCTGCCTCAGCATAGTCTGGGAACAGAGCAGGACCAGATGCAGATGGGAAGCAGGATTTCCCCATGCTCAGCATCCAGTTATGTACATTTCTCAGGGTAAATACCAAGAAGTGATGTGATGTTGTCAAGAGGGAAGAGCAGCACTGAACAGACACTTTACAGAAACCTTCTGGATTAGACAAGGAGCCAGCCAGGAGAGAAGCTGACTCAGCGAGCAGCACAGCAGCTCTGACAGCTTCCAAAAAGCTAAGCCTGCCACCACTTTGATTCAGAGTGAGCTGTGCTGCATAGATCTGAGGGACTCTCACGAAGCAAGACAAGAATATTTCATGTACATTGCAGTGTTTAAACAGCTGCATGTACTAATCTAATTTTACTGATGCCACTAATAATAGTATCTACAATAACACAAACCACACTCAGTCCCTAAGGTTCATTAAAAGGTTGTCTAGTACTGCCTTTTAGCCCTTTATACTTTGTTTTACATGGTACTTTTCATTTAAATCTGCAAGATTTTGTTTGGCCATTTTGTACTGAAATTTCCCATGTCATTGTCTGTCCCACACTTCATTTCTTCTTTGTTGGAAAGGCTCAGCTAGCACAAAGTCAGTTATTCCTGAGAATGCAGGGGGGAAAATTTTTATTCTGAACTTTGAAAGGTCTGAATGTCTCCACTGAAGTTGTGTCACAAAGAGGGCAAGGAAGACCTTGTTTAATACTATGAATGAAAATTCTCCAAAAGGTGCCAGATTATCAGGTACCCTATATTCTGTAGAGACTTGAAGGCTAGAATCTCTTGACAATTTTCCTAGACTAAGTTTCTGTATCCTTTGAGGTATTGAATTGGGAGTTTCTCTGCAATTATGGGTCCAAGCTGCTGCCTGTGACAGCAGAACTGAGCAGAGGAAGATTGTTCATCCCTTCAAATCAGTACAAATTGCCAGACCAGGCTGCAATGCATCTCAGCCTGAGATGGAACAGAGGAAAAATGGGAAGCAGAGCTTATTTCCTGCTATTCATTGGAAGGAAATTTTTGTGCATGGGATCTACAGGGTCTTTGGCATACTCTGGATTAAAACCCTGATCTGTGTGACTGGCCAACCAGTACAGCTGAGCATTGCATGGGGCTCACGTGCAGCCCTGGTGCCTGACACAGCTGCAGTGTCAGAGGAGGGAAAGGGAGGAGTTGCAAAGGGGAGAACAGCTAGAACTGGTGGGGACCAAAGACAATAAAATGGATGAGGAAAGTGTGAGTGAGGAACAGGAACTGATAATTGACCCTGTGAGGATGAAAACTGAGCAGAGTGGAGAAGACTGGACTTGGGCTGAATACAAGGAGTTAAGTCTCTGTAAAAAGGAGACCATGGGACTGAGAAACTTCAGAATTCATCACTTCATAGATTTTAAATTTTAACAGATACATTAACTGATATAGTTAGATCTTAAATGGACATTAAATGGACAATTAGAGAATGATTCAGGCAAGGAAGACTGGAGAAGGTATCAGAGCAGAGCAGAAAGCTGATTGATACCACTTCCATCTCCAGTGTCTGGGAAGGTTGATAGACTGAGAGTGGAAGAGGGGACTGAGAATGGTTGTGTCAGGAGAAGAAGCATCAGAAAAAGGGAGAATGGAAGAACAGAAGGAAGGTGAGTGTTAAGGTGGAGAGAGCAAGGCAGAGGATATTTTGTTTGGAGTGACCAGAGCAGATGGCACAAAACTTTGCAGAGTCTGGAGCAGGTTGCTGAGTGCAGCTGGGCCACTGTCCCTCTCCCTGCCCAGAGATCCCTGCAGGAATAATCAGGAATTTCTCTAGCCTTTGCCTGTGCCCTGGCACAGGAGGAAAACCCTCTGCTGCTGTCAGCTCCTGTGCCCACCTGGTGTGCTGGTCCCAAAGCACTCAGTCTTCCTGCTGATCAGGGGGGGCCAAAACACAGGTAACTGAGAGAGGGAGTTTCCCTCCAGTGTAAAACACTGTAAAAAAACACACTTGGACTGTGGAAATGCAGGCACCCAAGAGTTAAGGAGAGCCACATTTCAAGTGTATTCTTCCATACTTGTAAAATCAGCATTCCTGTTCTGCAGCCATGATGTGGACAAATAAATTAACTGTGTGGGACTTCTCCCTTATACCTTGAAAAATCTTATTGGAAGAAACGGGCAGGAAATTTTGAGAGAAGCAAGGACATTCTCAAGGAAGTCAAATGTTGAATGGAAGAACTGGCTTTTAGCCCTGTCTGACCCACAAAGTTCTCTGATGCTAATCAAGTCACTAAGCCAACCAGACTTGTCATTATGTTTGATTTTACATGGGTTTAATGCACAGGAATGCTTAACCTTCCCAGATGCAATTGAAGCCTCTGGGTGCTAAGCCTTGAGCAAAAGTTGAACTACAACAAGAAGTACAACATGAAATACTCTGCAATATCAATTTCTACAGAGAGTCTCATCTAAAAGAAGTGTATAAATTCTTAGCTCAATGCCTCTATGTAATAGAAAAATTCCAATAATCTCATGCATATTTTGTGCAAATATAGGAATTGGTTTTCCTGCAGTTAGATAACGTGGTGATAAACCCTACAGAATTTCACTTTCAGTGCAGTTTCACTAATTTAATGTAAGGGGTATAGAGATATATTGAGAAATGAAGGTTTAAAAAAAAAAAAAAAAAATTGATTAGTCATTCTCTGCCCTGGGTGGTTCAGGGCACAAATAGAAAAAGGAGTATGCAATTAAAACTTTGTCAGCATCCAGTCATGAAAAAGAGTTAAGCTACACTTGAACTGTTAACCTTAATTATAACACTTCTTAGTTTCTTACCTTACACACTCAATAACGTTTTCAGGTGTTCTTAGTTTGTGTTGATTATAATATGTGCCACACTTTTGAATACCTTGTTGAGTCTGCCACATCTGGTCTGCCACTGTTTGTTCTTTTTCCCTTGAAAATAGAACTTGTTTTAAAAAAATATGTTATGTTGCTTCCTTAGTTTCTCTTTACCCTTCCTTAGATGGAAAAACAGATCATGCTTAGCTTAATTCAGCATGACCCCTAAATTCCTGAGCACATATCTGAACATCAGATAAAAGAACAGTGACTTGGCACTCTTCCACCATATCTTGAAAAAAAGCCCAAAACAAAATGCTGAAAGCTTTTTTTGCAAACCTTTCTGTTCAGCTTTGAAATGAGATTTCCACTTATTTGGTCCGAATACAGGAATACAAAGTAGCTAAAGTCCCTGAAACAATAGTTAACTATGTAGTTTCCATAAAACACAATGGAAAATGTGAATTTCAGGTGCTATATTAAGAGGTGTTGTATTCTTCCCCTGACCAGGCTGCTCAAATCCCCATCCAACCTGGCTGGGGCATCATATGGAGTGTGGAGGCAAGAATGATTTGCAAAAATTCCAACTGTTACAGGATGAGTTTCAAGCTGCAGCACTGCAAAAGTGGTTTAGACTTCAGCATGAATGTTGCTCATGCCTTTGCAAAAAACAGCTGCTTCAGGCTTTTAAAATTTGCCCTGACCCAGCATTATGTCCCTCATGGGAAGCCCCCTCAGACAGTGGCATTCTGCATAAGCACAAAAGTTTATTTGCTTGCACCTCTTTTCAGGAGTGCAGGATTAATTTAACATGAAAATGAAGCACTATTTTTTAATTTTAACATTTAATTGCACACAAAGGAAACACTTGGATTCAGAGAAATAGGTACATAACACCAGAAATAAAACTTCCACATCTTTTCTTGCCACAAGTCACAAGTAAGTTGTGAGTTAGGTTAGATCCTCTTGCTGGATTTTAGAGAAAGGCTGGAGACTGTTTTGGAAACTGATGAAATCTCTTAAGGAGACGAGAATTTGATATCTGTATTAAAATCTCTTATTTCACTGCTTCCGTCCAGGGGATCAGGAAGGAATATCCCATATCTTCAGAACATCTTGTATGTTTGGTTTCCTCCATTACAGATTTTGTTCAAGTTCCTCAGCTCTGCCAAAAGCAGGGTTTTGTCTGTGGGTGCTGCAGACAACTGCAGAGCCCTGCCTGGAGGTTTGCTCCATGCCCTGCAGCACACAGGGAAAGCAGAGAGCTGCTGGTGCAGCCAGACCTGCTGGGGCTTTCCCGTGGCTGTTCCATGGCACAGCTGCCCATTTGGCAGCTTGACCAGCACATCAATTTTAGCAGGCAGTAAACTAAACCCAGGGGCAATAGGCTTGCTCTGTCATGCCCATACTTTCTAGATTTTTATTTTCTAATGTATAGCTTTATAAATATTAGATTACTGAATGCTTGCTTTCCCAAGCTGCCTATGGATGCTTTTATTTTCTTTATTTTTTGTTGCTAGCTGAGACTGTCTCACAAACATATGACTATGAAACTACACTAATTATGGAATTAGTTCCAATTTAATGTCTGGTTTATCATGGACCTATTTATGGATAGGCCAAAAGCTGTTCTGGCAAATTAGCAGGAAATGGGAAAAAGAAATATCAGTATGAGCTTCATAACTGTTGGCACTAACAGTGCCTTACTTATGCTCTACTTTAATGATGTTGTTTTATTTTCCTCAAAGAAAAAGCTGGTTTAAGAGGCCTCTAAATTCGTAGAACTATTAAGTTGATGATGAAAATAACATTAAGCTAATGTTCCCAGCTTATTTCAGCAATAGAGTAGTGGTGTTATTGCATCATTAAAATGTTTTAGTAAGTTTATCAAAGAAATAATAATGACAAAACATCTTTAGTGCCTGTGGAAACTTCTTCACCATCTTTGAAAAATCCAAATTAAGCATCATCCTAGCCTGGAAAGCCCAAAGCTCCCTTCTACACTGTAGATGCATTTTAAGACAGTAATTAAAGTAACCTATATATTTTAAATGATAGGTGAATTAATATTATACAAGGCTTTGAAAAACTGATTTTTCTTCCATAAGACATTTACAATGCAGTTCTTATCTCCCATTTACTACTGTGTTGGGTAAAAGCAATTAAGAGTAGCAAACCTACCAAGGACTAAACAATTTAGCATTGTGTGGCCAGCTGTGGCCAGAAGTTGGTCACATACTTTCTGTTGGTTCCCATCAAGATAAAAATTCCTACCCATTTTCTATTGCATTAATAGTAATGTTCCCCCTTGTTTAGAACTGGCTATGTTTTGCTGAATTTGCTGTTGTATCCACAGTGCAGACTAATTGTGCTCAGCTGCACTCTCCCTGGCTGCTGCCAGCCTGCATGCATGGCTTTGCATTTCATGCAACCAGAGAGCAGAGCTGTGGGGGTCTGTGCCAGGGTGTCAGGCTGCAGTGGGGCAGGGACCCAGACCTGGAACCTGCAGAGCTCTCCCAGGACCTGCCAGCTAGATAAGGCCTGCATGGACATTCTGATCTGAAAAGTGGGGAAATAAAAGGAAAAAAAAAAAAATAAAAAAAATAAAAGAAGAGAGAAAGAAAGAAAGAAAGAAAGAAAGGAAGGAAAGAAAGAAGAGAGAAAGAGAAAGAGAAAGAGAAAGAGAAAGAGAAAGAGAAAGAGAAAGAGAAAGAGAAAGAGAAAGAGAAAGAGAAAGAGAAAGAGAAAGAGAAAGAGAAAGAGAAAGAGAAAGAGAAAGAGAAAGAAAAAGAGAGAGAAAGAAGGAAGGAAGGAAGGAAGGAAGGAAGGAAGGAAGGAAGGAAGGAAGGAAGGAAGGAAGGAAGGAAGGAAGGAAGGAAGGAAGGAAGGAAGGAAGGAAGGAAGGAAGGAAAAGAGAAAGAAAGGAAAGGAAGAGAGAGAGAGAAGAAGAAAGAAAGAAAGAAAGAAAGAAAGAAAGAAAGAAAGAAAGAAAGAAAGAAAGAAAGAAAGAAAGAAAGAAAGAAAGAAAGAAAGAAAGAAAGAAAGAAAGAAAGAAAGAAAGAAAGAAAGAGAAAGAAAAGAGAAAAAGAAAAAGAAAAAGAAAGAGAAAGAGAAAATCACTAGCTCAAGACTTGAAACTTCAAAATAGTAAATACATAAATTGACTAGTCTTCAAAGCAAACATGTGGTCAGCTCTCTGCTTGAGGTATTTTAGATATAGATTCAGAGGTGGGAAACTGCCTTTATGCAGTATTTAAATGGCTTCCTTTGCTTTTCAAGTGGAAGCTGGCTCAAATGTATAATGTCTTCAGGGAAGGAAGAGTCATTCCCTGATGGCTGGCCAAGAAAAAGTGAAGACAGCAGCTGCAGAGGCAGCTGGAGTTACCACCCTCACAGATGGAGTGAAAGTGCTGGGCTGTAGCTGGAACAGGAGGGAATGAATGAAAACAGAAGGAAGGTAAAAATAGGGAAATAACAAACCAGATAATGTGCCTTAATAAGATTGGAAGGTTTTCTGCATATGCTTGTGTAACACAGGCTGGAAGAATTCTAGGTTTTTAAAAAGGGCTGTATGCACCACACACTCTGTAGAAAGGGCAGTTTCTCTGAACAGGACTGCAATGGAGACAGAAAATCTTAAATTATCCAGACTGGAAGAGGTTGTGGATGCCCTGCCCCAGGAAGTGATAAACCTTTGCTAGGCACTAGGCTGAGTTCTAACAGCACAACCCCTGTTGGATTAGATTGGAGAGAGATCAGGGGCTGTTCTCAGAGAGTGGCCAGCAGCACAGGAAAATATAAAATTATCTGGTCCCAGTCACATTCTTCTAGCATTCAGTAACTTAAGTTCTACTGATCTTAAGTTCCCTGATATCCAGGATCTGACAAGATCTAAGCAGTATAACAGAGTGGAAATTGGAACCTTTTAACTTTTTTGTTTTTATTCTAGTGAAAACTGAAATTGACTTAATTTTAAGAAATCAGTTTTAAGCATAAATTTGAACTAGTTATTAGGTTAGCTCATTAGGTAGAAGTGGCTACTTGTGTAAACTCAGATGTTTTCAACAGAAGGAAATAACCCATTGAATAAACATCAAAATAAGGATAGTCTTTTCCATTTTAGACTTTCTTCATATTCTTAAAAATGCTGTGAGAAAGCAAATTTCATGCCAAAGAATTTAGGCCTAGCAATAGTAAGTACACGTGCTTATGTGCTTATAAAAAGGCTGCTCATAAAAAAGCTGCTGAGGGAAAAGGAAAAAAGAGAAATATTAATATGTATTAATATTAATATGTATCTCAAACCAAGAGAATATGCTTTTTTAGGGACAGAAAATATTACAGAAAACATCAGAAATACAATTTCTGCATCTGGGCATAGCTAGGGTTTAAACATTTAGTCAAGCTTTGAATACAAAGAGTTATTTTCTTTCCTAGTTCACCAGTTTCCATGTCAGTAGGTCCTCCTCAAAAAAAGTTTCAAACTAAAATCTCTACAGACTCACAACATGAAATGCATATTTAAGTAAGAAATGAAAATTATACCTTCTTTGTATAAGTGCCTAAATTAAAAATTGTGTTTGATCATGAATGTTATGTTTTTAAGTATAAACAATAATCTATCTTTTAAAATTAGAAGTGCTAGATTTTTTTAAAGGAATCTAAAAATAATTACAAAATTACCATTTTGGTGAACAAGTCTACATGGGAGTCAAGTGATTCCCCAAATACTTTCAATTCACTGAAGGTGAAAATCCATTTCAGACATCCAGAATCTCACAACTGAGAATGTTTTGTCTCATTATAGGACTGGACAGATAATCTGCATCTTCCAAATACCATCTGCAACCAAACTGTTACCAGATGCCAAGCACTAAATCTTTATGAGCTGGGTGACCCTTGTTAGGAAAAATGTTACACAGACCTGGACCTGTGAAGAAATGCACACTGTGGAGGGACACTGTCTTAACTTCAAGGATTAATTACTCACCAGCTGATCCTATCTAACTGCTATCATCAATCTCCAGGTTAATTTATTCCTAGATCTCCTGTTATTCCATGGGGTTGATAATGGATATTAGCATTCTAAGTTCCCACAAGAGAGCATTTTTCTTATGTGTTTAGTTCAGTTAGGCTCAAATTTCTGTACATCAATCCTCAGTCAGACTCTTATAAGAATTCCTAAATTTAGGGCATAGCTCTGCATAAAATGGATTGTGGATGAATGTCAGAGCTCACAAGGATATCTTCTTCCTATTGAGTGAAGCAGCAGGTTGACAGATATGTTTGAGTCCTTGGTCCCATATGAAAAATCATGTTCCAGTGCTTCACTATGTGGAGCTCATTCTCAGATCAGTTCTCCCAGATAGAAAACCTGTCAGGTTTGCAGCTTGAGACAGGCAGAAAAGTCTGGGAGCCTGAAGTGATGTAGCCAAAACCTCCCTCACAACCCCAGAGGTACAAATAGGCTTCCAAACCAGTCTTGAAGAAAAAGGTAAACAGAAATTCCAGTGTGTTCCATGTTTTTTAAGGAGAAACAAAAGTGTGTATGGCTGTGTTTTCCAGACCTACTCTAATACCAGATTAGAAGCTAATTTTAGACTGTATTTACTTTAAGTAAAAAACAGTCCCTTTTAAATGAGAAAACAGGGATTTCATTCCTCTGGAATACTAAACTAGCAACCATGACAAAATGCAGTTTCAGAGTGACAGTTAGACAGCCAGAAGAATCCATGGTATTTACAATTTTGTCAAATGAGTCCCCTTCTGCAAATGTTTTGGCCTTTGCATATTTACATTCCTTGTGCTGGTGCATTGATATGCCTCATGTAGCACAGCTTCTGCACTCCATCACTGCTGCTCCTCCTGCTTTCCACTTGGCAACTTTCCACTGCTCCTTTGTTTCCTTTTTGAATGCAATACATACTAATCTTACAGTAAATGCCAGTTTACATCAGCTCAGCTGTCCTCATGACATAATTTGAAGTTATGCAAATTACTTCTTTCCAGATACCTCTGATTAGCTGTAAAAAACACTCCCTAATTAGTCCAGAGATAATCAGGGAGAAATCACAGTTGATTACATATATTGAATTTGCTTCTCCAGTCTGAATTGCCCTGTTTCCTGCCACAGGACCTATGAGCACTCTACAGAGTTTGCACCTTCACTTTCCTTGAAAAACACTTCAGCTACTCCCTCACAGTTCCATCAAATCAAACATTTCATTTCACACTGACTCTAACCAGACAGAGAGAGATCCCTGCTGACAGCCCAAGAGAAATGCCAGCCAGGTGCAGTGCAAATCCTGCCTCTTGCTGCAGATACAGACAGTAAATCTTACTGGAAATACACAGGTGTCACAAAGTTTTACAACTGGCAGCAAAGAGACAGAGCACAAAAGTAGATCCTGTGATAAAAATGGCATTGTCAGCTGATATTAAAGTGACAATTTTAGAGGTCAGTAATTTATACTGAATTTCCAGTGGAGATCTGCTGGCTTGCCTCATGCTGAACTCTTGTCCCTTAGTGATGGCTCAGTAATTTATTCTAATCCATTCTTCAAATAAACAGGGACAAGTGAACTTCAGAAGGCTCAACATTCAGATTCAATTTGAGTAAACAGATAAACATTCAAAGGTTTATTCAGAGTTTGTTTTCAATTACCTAATACATCTCAAGTCTTTGAGTTAGCAGGGCTGGTAACCTTTTCTTGCATGATCCCTAAACTCTTCCCCATATAAAGTGCCTTGACAAGGTGAAGAGTAGGTCATGTGCCTCCTAACAAAACCTCTTTTTTCCAGAAACATGATCACAGGCTGATATTCTCTGTGAGGAAATGAGGAGCAATAGTTGAACTTCAGGCCTCTTATTGCATAACAACAACTGACAAAATGCAGATGAAAAAGAAACCAGATTTTGGGTTTAACTTCGGTAAGTTCTTGATGGTACTAGGAATTCAGATTTGAATCTGAAGTTTCTAGAGCATCTCCCTCCACAAGGGATGTGATTTGAACTTTGGATTTGTATCTCTTTCAGATGGAGTCTAAAACTTCCCCTAAAGGGAAGTACTTTTTCAAAATTCAAGGAAATTGTAACAGCACAAGGGTGAAAATGGAGATATTTCAACTTAAAGCTGAAATGAACTGCAGATTTTATGAGCTGGAGAGATCAAAAAGGAATTTTCATCCTGTAGCATGAGCAAGAGAAGGTGGATTTTGCCCCTTAATGAACCTTGCAATGCATGAAAGGAGATCTCTGCAAGACAAAAAGAAACCCAAAACTTTCAGTGAGTTCAAACTCCCTGAGATGGAATAAAGATGTAGGAGTAAGTTCTTTCCTGATTTATGACAATGTGAGTCTGAAACAGTGATTCAAGTCTTAATCTTACATAAAACTGATACCAAGATACTATCATACTACCAAAAAGAGTTGGGATACTTTTTTTTTTTTTTTGAGAAAAAAAGTGGTGAAGTTTTTTTGGGCTACTAGTAGGAAATCTGTTCTTTCAAAGAGAAATTCCTTTGTCTCCTTGTTGCTGGGTGATGTTCTGGAGAAACCAAGGTCTACCCTGAAGATTTCTGTGTCATAAAAGGCAAGACAAAGTGCCCAGAGTGGCACTGTATCCTCCCACACACTGCCTCTGGGTCTTCATGGTCACTGCTCTGCAGAGAAAAGCAATGGCAAGGACAGGATATGACCATGAAATGGATTCCATAACAGTATGGAACATAATCATTCTGGGATTCCTTTGCACAATTTTTATTCCAACCGTGAAACTATGGTAGTGTAAATAAAGGTATTCTGTAGATGCAGTAATTTCACATGGAAATAAAGAAAAATCTGAACAGGAAGAGAAATTATTCAAGCAGGTATTTTGTTACTATTTGAGTTAGAATTTAAAGACATACACCAACACGTCAAAATTATTCACATTTTTTACATTTTTTTTTTTCACCTAACCTTTTGTCAACAGCCTCTTTACAGTTTTTAAGACAAAACCATCACATCAGAACAGCCACCACAGCCACAGTTTTACCTCTGCTCATTTTCTCAGAGGCAGCTGGGGCATAGTCACAGAAGGGGGTGCAGGTCACACAAATCATTCTAGACATCCAGATGCCCTTCTTCTCCATGGCTAGATTTCCTGTCAGAATCAGAAGTAAACTTTTATGGCAAATTTCCTCACCTGGCAGGGCACGTGGAGTCATTGACAGTAATGATAAGTGACAGACAGTTTCTGTGACTTCATGACAATCTAAATGTATGTAATACCAAACAACATCAGAATTATTACACGCTCACACTGCCATGGAGCCAACACTGCAACACTTGCTTGTGTCCTTTCCTGTCAGAGCCTGCACAATAATTTCTGGTCCATTTCTCTGCTGTACAGCTCTCCTGTGCTTCTGCCAGAGCTGCTCTTTCTCATCTGCAGAGTCAGGGCACAGTTGGAGATAAGGCTGAGCTCCCAGCCCCTTTGCACCACTCTGCTTTTCCTCTCTCTTCTCCCAGGGATGCTCCAGCACATGCATGATCAGTGGAGAGCCTGTTCCAAAGAGAGGAGAAAGGACAAGGGAGTTACCCCATATCCATTGGATTAAAGAAGGAGGAAAATGTTTCCAAATCCCTTTGGTGTTTCAGAATCTAAGTTGAAGTCTTTCAGGCACACAGCCCAGTCACACAAGGGAGATGATTGTGAAAGAAAGGTTAGGTGGGTACAAAAACAACAACAACAATAACAAATTATCCTATTTCCAGACCCCACTGACTCTTTTCTAAAGTCTCCACATGTGGAGGTACAGTACAGATTTGGGTTTAATATTAGAAATTATTAAAACAGGTTGTCTCTCAGTGTGAGGTGGAGCATTGTGGAGGCTCTATAAAGTTGTGTCATGTCAGTGCCAGTCACTTGCAGATACAACATGCACAGTCATCCTCCATGACAATGTTCAGGCAGGTTCACCTTTGACAGTGAGAATCAGTATTCTCTCAATAAAGTCCTAGTGATGCTTATACATCTATACCCTGGTAACTAAATTACCTCTGCAAGGGAATTTTTACTGTTTTCTTTGCTTTTCATGAGAGAGTGGAGGGAAGTTTGCTTTCAAATGGATTCACCTCCATGATGCATTTATTGTTAATATGGATTTCACAAAGGACCCATTTGCAGGCAGATCAAATATAAAAGTTCTACGGCCTCAGATTTGAACTACACAAATGAAATCCCACTCTGCCTTTTAAAAGCCACATTTGACCTTATCACAAAGTAGTTCATTCTAATGACAGGGACATTTTCACAGCATAGCAATCTGCTTTTTCAAAAAATCCAAGACCAAAGTATTCTTACCTCATAGAAAATATTGTGAAGTAAAGCCAAAACACTTGATGTCAAGGCAAGAAATATCAATCTATGACAATGTTTTGCAATGTGATGACTTTAATGCCTTTATAGTAAATGCTTTTGATGTAGTTATTATTTATGACAAATTTTTAGGGGAAGGAGAAGCATTCAGTCATTGAAGTCTTGATTATATGGAAACTGAACTCCTGCTGAAATATAAAACTGCAGGTTAATGTTCACTGAGGTCATCAGGAAAACTCAAATATATTTTAATAATGCAGAATCAGGATTTCTGTGATGAAGTGTTCTTTCTTTTTCTCCTGATGGATTGTTAAAGGTACTGCTTTGCATAATATTTGACTGGTTATTGAGTTACCAGGACAGTGATAGGTGTATAAGCAATGAGAAAAATCTCAGGAGCAAGAACAGCCACCTTCCCCAGCATGATCCTGAAACAGCCATCCATTCACATGCAAACCTTTCCTTTTGTTCTTTTTCTGTTCCTCACCTTTGTTGGCCATCTCTGGGCAATGATAGCACAGGAACATCCACTCTTTAATTTACTACCCACCCTTTCATTGCTTTCTTCACCTCTATGTCTGCAAGTACTGTTTTGTTCCAAGCCTTGGGAACAAGAATCTGTCTTTGTAATTTGCAGTATCTCGAGCTCTTCTTTGTAGGAGTTTACTAAGTCCTGAAACACATATTATTTTTTTATTCCTCTGTCTCAAGCTGAAGGATCACACTCCTCAAAATGAGATCTTTTTACTTTCTTTATATACATTAGACTTCAGTCTTGTATTTTTAGAGCACATAGAGAATGTACAGTAAAATAGAGCTAAACTTCCAAATCAGTGAAAAGCTGCAGTTATTTTGTGGACTCCATAGCTACTTCTGGAAGCAGATCAGTACTACTGAGAAAGCTGACTGTTAGTTATTTCATTCTGTTTTATTAAAGAAATGTAGTGTGTATTTAGAGCAATCGGAGGACTGGTCACCCAGAAGACAAGTTTTGGTTGCTATTTTTGTAACTTGAAAGTGCATAAAGGTGAAAAATTAAAACACTATAAACACTAAAAGTGTTTGCTTTTCCCCTATATTTCCTTTCAGGCTTTTGCTCTTCCCTCCCTTATGTTCTTCACTCCACAAATACTCTACTGATCAATCTGTCTTAGGTGTTCTCTGCTCTGACAGTGAATTAGTTTCTTTTGATTTTATTTTCTCCCATCTCATAAGCTGATCTCTGTCTTTCTCAAAGCTGAAGCCACCAATTTTTTCCTTTTATTTTTTTGAAGTGAACAAGCAATTAGTTTTTGAGCATATGTCCTTAAAAGTTACATTTTCTTTTTAAGGGCCTCTGCCTTTTTCTTATTCTTTATAGTGCTGGAAACAGCCTAAATCATTCATAACATAACTCTGTGACTGAGGTACAGTTTTTTTCAGAATATGGGATCCTAATGAAGTGATGCTGCTTTTCTCCTTCAGCTTGTTTGCTTGTTTGTTTTTTTCCTGGTAATATAATTTTATAATTCATGTTTTTAGTCTCTTTCAGTGGTAATATAGACACTACTAAATGATAGCAGCATTACTGGCCACTTACACAAATAGTCTTGGTATTGGCACACTATGCCCTTAAATAAAAGAAATTGACCAGACTGGCTTATTTTTACAAAAGTGTGCACATTTTAATGATCACAATTACTTTCTGTTAGGTCAGCATTGTTCCTGGTTTGTTATCAGCAATATTCATATCCACGAGGTAGTTACATTTTAAGTGAGTTCCTAAATAGAATTACATCAGTATTTAAATGATTTTGTATAATGAGAAAAGAGCAATATAAAATCCAAGCTCCCTTTAAGTGTATTCCTCTTAAATAAAGCTTGCAACTATACAAACTGTGAATTGGAGATATTAATAATCTACATTTTCTGTTTATTCTTGACTGATGAGTAGGTTGGTTGTAATAAGATGCAGTTAAAAGTTTGCATGATCAATGCATCATTTGATCAAAAGAAAGAGTAGAGGAAACACTGCTGTCACAAATACTTTGCATGATATCACTGGAAGAAAAGACAAAATTGATTTCTTAATTGTGCATTCATCTTCATATAAGCATTATTTGGCTGGAGTTTTCCTCACTAATTTCAATGCAGAAGTAAGCAAGGCACAGGCCTGGTTGCTATTGAACTTTGATGATGCCTTCTGTTGGTCACAAAAATTAGGGGGGTTTTTTTCTCTGTAGCTCACAGTATCTGCTCATAATGTTTGATTTGGTTTGAGCAGCTGACAGAAGTTCAGCTTAACCTTACACTCAGATGGAAGTAATGACTTGCCCATGAGATTAAGTCCATGAGAAACACAGATATAAAACATGTTCTGTAGTGGCCAACATGCCTGGTCCATCAAGGCAGGTCAGCTCAAAGTCACTGGACTCATCAGTACTTCATCAGATGCTGAAAAGATATTGAATTATATGAATTATGTGATCTCCCAAACTATTAACTAAGCTCCTGAAGGACTAGGAGCTGAAATTAGAGGTGGTAAGTTCAAGAAGGAGAAAAAGGAAATCCTTCTGCTTGTCTATAGGAAGAGGAATAGTTTCAGATTGGTGAAATAGACAAGATGAAAGACATTTAAACAAGACTTCCTCTCTCCAGTATGTTGTAATACACATTAGGGAGCTGCAAAACCAGAGCAATTTCTTTAACAATATTTATTTTTTATTGACTTCTACCAGGAAAATTAAACCAAAATCATAAATTACTTGAGATTTGAAAAATATTATCTGCTCTCAATCTTCCTTTTCTACTTGATGAAATCAGAAACAAATAATTATAGAGACACTGAAATATATAATAACAGTAGGATAATAGTAAGTATAATTCTGAAGAAAGCCTTAAAGAATTCTGGAAAAAGTTTGCAGGTGAAAAAGCTGATCCAAAGATGTCTATTTAGATCATTTGGTAAATTGACTCCAAATACACAAGCATTTGATACAGCTAAAACTAGTAATGTTATTGCAGCTGTTGTGGCTTAATTGTATAAAATGGAGGCAAGGTTTGTAAGAAGAGGCACTGTTTTTGTATTGGATCCATGGGTTTAACTGGAACCCCAAATACCATGCACAAGGCCCTCTTGAGCTGAAGGACAGCTCTTAGTAAGAGAATGTAAAAAAAAAGAGCAAGCTGGAAATGAGAGAAGAAAGCTGCCACAGAATAAACAATATCCCCCCAATAATTAGACATGACACCAGGGATATGAGAGATGCATCCCTTCCTGTTTTGAAATGCATGAGTGCCTTGGTGTCTGAGCTTTTCAATATTCAGGCCCATATCTGTCTGATTTTGATCAGTTTCCACACAGAAATGAAGACAGATCACGTGCCCAAGGCTCCTTCTCTTTTCCTTTTCTGAGCATATATGCTGATTTCAAGAGAGATATTTCTCCTTACAAAATTGCCTGAAGTTAAGCTAAGTGCATTGTTTACACAGAGCAGAGCTAAAGGATGCAGCACTTTATCCTGAAAAGCAGCAATTCTGGAAAGGTACTGGGAGTTGTGGGTGGGTTTTAAATTTTTTTTTTTTTTTTTGTAGTTCCAAGTTGTGACAAGCAGGACTCTGCTCCTCTTGAATGTGAAACAGGAATGTTATCAGAAAGGGGGGAGTGGGTACAGTCTCCACACACAGGGCTGAAGAGGCCACCACTGGTGAGCTGTATGTGGTTCTGACGTGCTTCAAAGAGAATACTGCAAATTTAGCAGCTGCAGAAACGATTCAAAAAGATTATCGTAGAAATTTATCTTGGAATGAAACTGTTTCTTATGGAGAAGGAGGATATGTGATTTTGAAACAATCTATATGTAGACTTCACAAAAAGAAAACCAGCATTTACTTAAAAAAAATCCAAAACACAGTAAGAGTTACTGGCTGACAGTTAAAGCTAGAGAAACTCAGGCTGAGATGAAGGTATAGCTTTAATAGCAGACCATTAACCATTGGAATCATCGAAAAAGAACAAAGAAAATAAATATTCTATTGGTTTTATAAAATATAGGTTTTTAAAAACATATTCTCCACTTCAGCTGTGAGGTATTGGGATTGGCAAAATAATTTTTAGACAAAATACTTGGACTGCTTTGTACAGGAATTGTTCAGGCTTCAGAAACTGTTTATCTAGGAACCATGCAACCACATGCACACTGAAAATAGCATCTCATAATAGCATTTCTTTTGCAGGTTTTAACTCTGAAAGGCATGAAACAAAAGAGGAAAGTTCACAGACTGATGAAGGAGGCAGTGGCCCCAGCAATCCCTGGCTTCAAAGATGGTATCAGTGGGCACAGGACCAGGAGCAGCATCAGCTCAGCTCACTGACCTTAGCAATGGTCAGAGCTGGAGGTCACTGACTGCATTCTGCAGGCTGTGACAGAGAATTCAAGGTGGCACTTCCACACCTGTGCTCCAAATGGGCATTACAGACTTATTAAATGTGTGATCTGTCAGACATTGCTACACCCACCCTTATCAGGAGGAATTAGTAAGGACTGATACAGGGCATGGGGACTGAACTATGCAGCCATATGCTTTTCTGCTGCTTATTACAGCTGTGCAGTTTCATTAGCACTAACCTAACTTCATTAGTTTTGGTGTAAGAATAACAACTGGTATTACCCATGATTCAGTGGGACACTCAAGGGGATGAATAATCTAAATTATGTGTTTGAACCTGAGCACCTGTTGACACTTTTTGCTGAATGAGTGTCATACAAATGAAGTAAGCCAGGAAGCAGCCATGGTCATAATGACAGATAGAATAACAGCCTCAAGTCCCTTTCAGATTTTCTTTTTTTTTTTTTAATATAATTTTAGCTAAATTTTATAAATTTAGCTAATTTTATAATTTAAGCTAAATTTTAGGGATTGCTGGAGCCCCGAACTTCCAGTTTTTAGCAGATTTGGCTTAAATGTCCTTGCAGTTTACATGCCAAACTCTCCCTCCCCCTCAATGTTGCAATAAGAGCTGATGCTGTATACCATCTTTCCTCTCCTAAGCCATTATTAGCATGTGGAATTTCCGCCTCCTCCTCTGCTTGAAATCCAATTATTTATACTAGAAAAGAGAATACCAGCCCTGTCCTACAACCATTCTTTGTTATTTAATCTCAACAGAGCTGTTTGCCAAGAACCCTTTCTTCCTTTTCTGATATCTCCAGGCCAGCCTTAGCCTTCAGCTCACAGAATCTGCTTTGATTTTATGACCAGGAGCTGCTCCAAAGACAAGATTCATTCCAATGCCTGTTGCCCCTCTTACCCTCAGGAGCTTCCAGCTTCTTTTCTTTGCTGTCTTCTGATGTTGCCTTATTCAGTGGAAGGGAGTTTCTACAAAACTCAAAATGATCTTAGACCTGAAAATATGAGTACTTTTGTTCCTTCATGGTGACAACTCTCTTTCACACATGACCTGATATTGTTATTATTATGTTTGATTGCAAAATCCTTTTGTGTTTAGAAGTACAGAGTCCTTACACTTGGGGAACATTGAAAGTGATGCACTGTGATAAAACATTTTTAAAACCCCACTCCACTGGTTATTTTAGCAATATAAACAATAGGAAGAAAAAGAAAACCCACACAATTATTTAAGCAGAAGGCCTCATATTTGTTCTCAATTTCAACAGCTCCTGAATAAGCCTAAGGGCACAATTCAATGGTTTTTGGTATTGGGCTGCCCAAAAATTAAGGATCTGGCTGCAGTAAGATCATTCAAAGAGTGAGTCAGTGCTCTAAGCACTGCTAATGGCTCTGAGCTCTAAAGGCTTCCCAAGGATAATGTACAAGGACTGGTGAGAGTTTCATGCCTCAAAAGGATAATAGAGCAATAATACACTGAGCAAGTTACTGGAAAACTGTAGAGACACACAAGAGGGTGCTGAGCTCTGCCCTTTTGCTGCAGCTCTGGATCCAAGGTTTATCTCTTCATGGGTCCATACATCCACTGAGAACTTTGAGGGAGATTCATCAGGGAGAAGGGTAAGCTACCTAGATAAATCTGTGACCTGATTCTTCATCTGCCATCAACAGATCTTCATCTCATCTGCTTCCTGTCTAAGTCTTTCTACAGCAAAGAGGAGTGGATTATGACTGGGCACAGATGCAGCCTTTGAAGTCAGCACCCTATTCTCACATTCTCATCCTTCTTCAACAAGCTCCTAAATCCTCTGTATTTTCGTAAATGTGTGTTTGTTACCATTGCTGTGAAATAATCTCTAGAAACTTTTAAGGTATCCTATTAGCTACATAGGAAGCCAATTTACTTCATTACAGATTTTTGCATCACCCCAGTAGAGACAAGCACATTTTTAGGCACTGAGATGGCATAGCTAGGAAGGCCAAATTGAGGTGTCTGAATTTTCTATCTTTTGATTATAGGAGGAATTGTGATTTTATTCTTCAGGTGTTATTGTGATAATCATGTAAATAATTCTGATTAGATTGTCCCTTTTCAAACATGAATGTGGAAAAAATTAATTTTAAACTACACAGGCATTATGGTAATATAAAATATAAACTGGTAGTCCAAAAAATAAGACAACTCAACAAAAATTCACCTCTTCCACTGGTTTTATACCAGAAGGAACAATCAAACAGAGCATTCACAATTCCTTCCAGTAATAATAAATAATGTATCTTCTTCATACACAAAGTCCATTTTTATATACCTTCCCCATGAAAACAATGCAAGAATAAAAATCCCGCTGGATTCACCTGTTCTCTTGCCTGCCTTCTCTAAAGTAATGAAACTCCTTGTACAGAAGCTTTACAGAAAGACAGGAGGAAAGTGGATAAAACAACAACAAAGGCATGGTAGTGTCTAATCACTAATGTCAAGGTAGCACATTAGGAATTTTTGAATGAAGACAAGTGTATTGCCCTTTTGATAATTTACACCATTTGTGAGACATTGCAATTTTTTTTTTTTTTTGGTGCCTAGAAGTGCATAAATGCTAGGCCTTAAATGCCAACTGTTTGAGTGTTGACAGTTACACAAATAGATTTTCTTAACATAAATAGACCTCACTTAAGAGACCTTGTATGGAGTTGTACTTTGGAATGGTAATCTTCATATTAATTGATCTCTCAGTACAACAGGGAACGTGACTCGTACTCACATTTATTCTTTATACTGACGTTAACAGCTGAGAAAAAGTCCTTTCATGGCCCATTTGCATAACTCTGATTTTGGATAATAACATTCTAAATTGTGACCTATAAAGGTAAATTTTTTGATATTTGTACTGTGACAACAAAAGCTGAAGAACTTAGACTTGTCAATCCATTCTTGAAAGATAAAGAGGGCAAAGCCCTTTTTAATCATACTTTTCTTCAGCTTTAGTTTTCCATATTCCCAATCGTATTTTTTCTTCCTAAGGACTTCCTTTTCTTCTATTATATTATTATGTTCACAGAGCTGGTATCATATTGCAGTATGGTATCTGAATTGAAGTTCTGAAATTTGCTGTTTACAACAAAGCATTGCTAATGTACTTCCTTCACATTTTAAAGCATCTCAAAAGAGTAATGATTTCCTAAACTGCAGAAGGCACTGACACTGAAATTCAGTGGGATATGTATCTCTGCAAATGTATCTTATTTTTTTTCTTTGTTATCAAGAATGAGGTTGCCATTAATTTTTGGTCTGCATAATCCACAGAAAATCAAAGGCCCCAGATTCCCCTTGTCTTTGCAGTGAAGTGTGAGGTGCATACATTGCAGTATTGTTTGGTGCCCCTTCTCAAAACCCACATGGTGCAAAGTTCTAGTGACCACATCGATCAGAAAAGTCCTGCACAGACCAAACCAGAGGAGCACTGGTGGAACTCAGGGACCCTACAGGGAGAATTAAGATGTTTCATCCTTTCCTTTCAGCTTCCTCAGCAAGATTTGCTCTATCAGCCTTGAGATTCTGCTCATACCACTTTGCAAACCAACAACCTTTGAATCTTTTTTCATGCTGACAGACAATCCTAATGAAAGAGGCAAGTTTCATTCCAGAGAACTTATACAGAGCCTCACAAAGGAATTGTGGCACTTCAACTTCATTTTAGGCTTCATTCATGTACTTAATGCTGAGGGGATAAAAAAAAAAAAAAAAAAAAAAAAGCTGCTTTTCTGCTTGAGCATGCACAGGCACCAAAGTTTTCAACACAAAGCTTAAGTAGGTACTTGAAGTTATGCTACTGTGCATGCTGAGATAGGCCACCAAGTTGTCTGAACTGCATGATTCAGAGCCTAAGGCTGTCAGGAATTCACAGCTTAGGCATCCCTCCACCAAAGTCCCCTGAGGTCTGGTCTGGTAAACTTCTCAGTACACCTAATACATCCTGACAGCATGAAGGTCACACCAAAGCACAGGAGCCACAGTTATTTCTATTCAAAAGAAGTGATTATTTCAGATTCCTTTCCTTTCCAGAACTGCTCAGTCTTTTAAGGAGCTTACCAAGGAAGGGAGCTGTGCTAGTTCAGTGATGGTCACTGATACACAATGCAATTTCTGTCCAGTTTCAGGGATTCTGTATACTTTGGAATTAAAGAAATGAACAGGTTGATCCAGTCCTGTCTGGCAAAAAGGATAAATTGAAAAAAGTTCTCCAGTCCAAGTTGTAAGTTTATACAAGGCATTTAATTTCCTGGCATTTCTGTATGACATGGGTTACCTGCTAGGAAGTTATGTTAAGGAACATAATTCTCCCCAGTCTGTGTAGATACATGCATACTTACACACGTAAATTCCTTAATACGTGAACAGATGTTAATTAAACCATATCTTTAATTGTAGGCTCTACAACACTCAACAGGACAATTCCTAATAGGATTTCTGAACCTGAATCTTCATTTCTGTTCCATGAACGGGAACAAAGATTATGGTTGGTATGTGGCCTCAACCAGTCTTTCCTTACAATGGGAGTGAGATTTCATATTTCTCTCATGAAATAATAGGTCTGCAGCACTCAAGTCACTTAACACTGGGTCACTCAACTAGATTCAATATCTCCCTTCCAATTAAAACAAAAAAAAATCTGTGAAATTAGACTTTGGTGAACTAAATGCAGGTGATGATCACTGGACTGACCCTACTACATAAAGATATGTATAATTATTTTCACTGGAAGGAATCCTGATGTGCACAGTGGCCTGTGAAGTTTATATTTTGCTTCCTCTAAATTGCTTGAAACCTGCTTTTGCAGTGATCTCTTCTAACCATGCACAGCTCTGTTCTGAGTCCACCATAGCAGTCAGACATCACTGAATATTTATGCTTGGAAAACACAAGATTCAGCTCACTTTGCAATCTCAGCTGATCTGAAATTGTTATTATGTGAATTTAGATGTACAGAGTCATACAGTCTCACTCTATTAGATGTCTCCTGCATTCTGTTCTGTTACCAATTTTATACTCTAAATTTCATAATTTACCTTGCGTATTTTTTATTTATTTGGTGGTGCAGCTAACCCAACAGTAATTTTAATTTAATCTAAAATTTTTCTCAGGATATCTTGTACTGACTTTTCACAGTCTTATTCTGTGAAGTAGATGAGAGTCCTGCTTGCGCCTTCACGCTGTCAACCTTCTAATTCAGTTTCCTCTAGGACAGCATTAGCATACAATAGAGCCACAGAGCCACAAAGACTAACAGCTATTAAAAGTTTGTCTAACTGTCATTGGTACCATAAAGAATAGGAAATAATTTGAAGAAATTCTTTGCCTACTGTCCCTGCTTTCCCTAGAAAGACAGGATTCCTGTGTAAGATTTTTTTACACGTTGTTTATGCCGAGAACAAAGAGTACCAGATATGATTTGTTTTAGAAACTTTTGAATGCTGAGTATAATCCTCCCCCGCTTCCCAGGCTGCAAGTAGTTCAGGTGTAGGTCAGGCAGTACACAACATCTTTCAAACCATTCAGCATTATTACCCACAACTCAGCTGCTTGTTCATCAGATAGTCCTTTGTTGTCTGAAAACAACTTACCTGAGGTCTAATAAAATCATATTTTTTTCTGGATATAATGGAAATGTTTCATTCACTGTTTTATTTTTTTTTTTTTTTTTTTTTAGATTTTAGTTCCTAGCTGTTTATACTGATTTATAGGAGGTCAGTAAGAACTGGGACATCACAAAATATATATTCTTAACTTTGCATAATAAACTTGCATGTGAGTATTTTTAATCTCTAGGTATGCAGTGAGACCTGGCTAAAGGATTTAAGAAAGTGTAGCTTTTAAAATGTCACCCACTTACTTATTCCATATATACAGTCTTTGGATTTGCCCTTTTGCTGCCAGTAAATTGATTTTACTTGTCAAAGGTTAATCCAGCATACATTTTTTTAAAATGTACCAACCACATTAAAAAGAAAAATATTCTTTTAAAACTTCACAATAGTCAAGTTCAATGACTTCAATAGTCATTCTTAACAAAATGTCTCTCTTTCACCAAGGACTATGAGAGCTGGAAGGACTCCTGGATGTTCCCCTGTATTCCTAACACAGACTGATCAATCTCACTTGCACAGAAACCACTCGGGGAAAACCATTTAAAAAAAAAAATCCACAGGATGTATTTAGGATGTATTTACTGTGAGGTAAGGCTTCATCTTCCTAGGTTTTGACTAAAGAAAGATATCTTGCTGTCTGGAGAGTGGCAGATCAGTTAGAAAAATGTTATTTTACTGTTTTCTGCCTTCCTTTGTTTAATAAGTATCTTGATTTTCTGGTATTTGGTGTAATGTGCAATGATTTTTTTGTACGAGCCATAAAGACTGTATCACAGATCACACTTTTACTTTAAAAAATAAAAGAAAAAATAAAAAGGAAGAGAGAAATAGAAGGCACTAATTGGAAGGGGCAGTTTGCAAAGTGACTGGCCAGAAACTAAATCTCCAGAAACTGCCCAAGTGGTCCCAGGTCTTTATACAAAGGGGCTGTCCCAGGTCTTGTCCCCACTCTCTTTTGGGGATAGGTGAGGATTTGGGGGATTACCATTCTAAATTGTCCTCCCTGAGCTCCTGAAACCAAAATGAATGAACAGATTTAAAAAAATAAAAAAAAATAGTTTCTTCCACTACAATTTTGATGCAGACTTCTCTGGTTTAGCACTGCTTAAATCAGTGATTTAGGATTAGTTCTTTTCAAACAGGAGTGCTGCTGGCCCACCAAATACTGCTGAATTCTGAAGACTCTTGCTGGAAGTCACATGCAGAAACTGAAAAAAACTGTTTAAATGGCCTTATTTCCTCTGGCAGTGAAGGCCAGTGAAGGCCCCCTGAAACAAAAAAAAAAAAAAACCAATATAAAATCAGCTGTCTGGCTGCTGCTATTTATCATGGGTGACCACAAACATGAGTGGTCTGGAAACAGGACAGAGAGCTTAGGGTCAGGCTGGCTGTACATCTTTTCCCTGTGGGCTCGGTGGAAGGAGCCTTTTGCTATTTTCTGTTCTGCTGAAACAGTGCACAAAAACAAGGGATTGGGGGTTCTTCCATGACTGCCTTTGGAGAAATTCTCCTGCAGTCACATGATGCAATTGCAGGCAGTTAAATCGAGTTTAATTCTGATATCATTGTGCTATCAGCAGTCAAAGCCCATACCTAGGTCTGGATTCTGCTTCAATTTATCAATTACCTTCAAAAATGCTTATATTAACTCCTTTCTTCTTTAATATCATGTGGGTGGAAGGACATTCACTGTCTGATGTACAGAAAATATTTTTCCAGCAGATTGGATTATTTCCCCTCTCCCAAAAGCAGCTTTCATTCATAGCTTTCAGCAAAGGATCTGCCAGGTTAAGGATTAAAAACATGGTCAGGAAAATGATGTGGAAGTGATGAGAATCAGTGGGGTTTGCAGGGAGGGGCATGCTACAAAACTGAGACTAGGTACAAGGAGGCTCAGAGAAGGTTTCCAGGAGGCAAAAAGAAGTTGTGATAAGAAGATGCTCACATAGGTCACCCTCGCTGACACAGTCTGAATAACAGCAGTTGTCAAGACAAAAACATGAGTGTGAGAATGTGTGTAAATCAACATTCCAGACTGACTAAAAGCACATTTAGTCCCACACTAATCCTGTTAAAGGGAAAGCAATCATCAGTTAGATTAAATAGTAGCCAAGCAATGTGCTGGCCACCAGCTTTCCCTGATGGAAGGGACGGTGCCAATGTGTGTGAGCACACACCTGAGTGTGGTTGTGAATTTTAGGCATTGGCTCTGGAAGGATATTTAGAAATGTGCAGGTGTATATCAACATTTGTATATGTCTAGAACTGTGTTATTGACCTTGATCTTGAATGTCACTAACATTCATTAAATTCATGTCCTAACCTGTCGTTAACAAATCAATAAATCACTTTGATCATAATTTGTTTTAAGCCATGTGAACTGGAATTTTTTTCCCTTAGACAGAGAGTAGGACTGGCAGCAGATGTGAGATAGAGAGAAGATGAACTGAACAGAAAGCAAGGACAGGTTTGGCAAGAAATCTGAGAAGAGAATCAGAAAAGACAAGGGGTACTGGAGGGAGGAGGTGGATAAAAGGTAAAAGGGTGTTTGGGGGTTATGTGGAAGATTGTGCAACCTTTATCTCCAGCCTGAAAAAAAAATCTTTGATTCCCAAAACTCATAGTTGCTGTTTAAGAAAACATGTATCTCATCCCATTTTGGTGTTGGTCCAGGAGGAAAAAAATCCTGCTGCTGCTGTCCCTTACTTAGTTATTTCATGGAGAAGAGAAACACTTAAGGTTCCAATTCTGTTTGTGCATGCAGTAGGTGACAAGACCATGCCATTGATTTGGTTTTGCTTCTACTACAGTCACACACCATTTTCTCTCAGAAGAATATGATCACGGCTTGAAGCTGCCAAAAATTAGAAATGGACAGAATCCAGGTTAACAATCTGACCTTAATTTGGCCACCTTTTTCATATGGAATGTAGGTTTTAATTATAGGATCACACATTCAGGTCTCTCAAGAATACTCTGACTTAGTGCATCAAAAGGACTTAATTAGCAGCTGTTCAATATTTTTTTCTTAGCCTCACTGTTCAATATGTTGACCTGGGTCTTACTTTAAAAAAAAAAAAAACAACAGTGTTCAAGCCCTGCTCTGAAAACAAAATTATTAATTTACTCTGGGATTTTCTGTGATGCTCATCAGCCCAGAATCTGAGTGCTTTGTAGACAATTAATCCATCATTGTAAAAACCATGTGAAATTTGAGGGCATTATCTCCATTTAGGATGTAGAGAGCTGAGATATAGGCAACCCACAGATAATGGGTGACAATGTGAAATACTTCAGATGGTTAAAATGTTATTTTAGCATTACAGAAGATCTTATACACTGATAGATTAGTTCTCATGGACTTTGCCAGCAACTGAACTTTTCAACATTTTGCAGAGCAGGCCTGGAGGTACAGACCAGGCAGTCAAAGATATAGAACATATCAGAGTCTCAAATCATTGCAGAGTTCTCAGAAGGGGCAGGTATGGAACTAAATTTCTCAGGAAAACAAAGTCACATTTCTGTTCCTACAGTTCCCTGCCTCAGCCACTATCCATCTCTCAGCTCTGAAATGAACAAGGAAAAGGAATTTATATTAAAAAAAAAAAAAAATCCCATTCTTCCACATCACTGAGGCATCTGTGTGTTAGCTGAGGCCAAAGTCCTGTAGAGGTAATATTAATTGATCTTTGGTTGAAATTTTTTTAATAATATTCAGAGACATGTTAACAGGGATGCATTAAGGGCTGGGGGTAAAATGTCAATGGAGATGTTCTGCCATTTCCAAATATTAGACATTTCAACTGTATTTCTTTCAATAAATTAGTGTACAAAGGGGTATATGGCCACTTACATATGCAATATAATGTAGAAGCTTTTTGATTTATCAACACTGAAGAATATGAAGTGTAACCAGGGGAAAGCCACTACCAACTGCTCACTCTTTGGAGATAGAGAAAAGCTTTTAAGTATTCTGTATTTGATAAGTAGTAATATGCAAAGGTAAAGATCCATTTTCTATTGCTTTCAGGCACAATTAATCTTGAGCAGCCTGGACAGGCAGCTCTTCTAGATTACAGAACTCCAGAAAAATATGAAAGCTCCACAGATTTCTTGCTAGGGCTCTCTGTGCTATTCCAGCTGTGTTCTTACTAAGAACATGAGCAAACTTTCTAGCCTGGAATTTGAATAAATTAGTCCTCACATATATACAAGGAAAAAAATGCAATTTCTGTTTTCAGAAAAGGAACATAAACTTGCTTTGTTTTACTATATCTCCTCAGTAATTGTTAAAACCAGTAACTAAGGACCATAAGGAAGTTACCCCACTGTTCTAATGCAGTGTATAGGTTCCCTAAGATAATTAAATTAATAAGATAGTTGGTGTTTTCACCATCTGTCTTTTCCCAGGGTGTCTTCTGTGTTGACAGCCCTCAGTTTATTCATGGACATGGGAATTGTATTCTCCAAAGTTTGTCAGAGAGATCTAATGTTGTTTCTTGATCCAATGGCCTAACTCAGCTAATTAATTTGTCAGCAATTAATTTAATATCACATTATTGAAATAACCTTTAAAGGGAATGGAGACATCTATGAAGGGACTCAGTTCTCAGCTGTAATGGCTTGAAAGAAAAACCAGGGAGACCCTCCAAGTCAGAAATACAATTTAATAGGAAAGAAAGAGAAAAATAAAATACATGCAATAGTACAAAAGAAAAACCACTGACAGAGTCAGAATATAACCTGATACTCCACTAGTTAGGGTGGTGGTAGCAGTCCAGATGAAGTGGTCTTGTTGAAGTAGTGATCCTGTACTGGTAGCTCTTGTCCTCTGGAAACCAGTGAGTAAGAGCTGCTTTGGTGTTCCAAATCTCAGTTTTTATCAGTAGGAAAGGCTTGGCTCCTTCTCCTGGCTGGAGCATTTCCCAATGGGATGATGTAATTTTATCAGTCATGCAGTGGGACTCAATGGCCCATTAGCAGAGGATATCTCCTACAGAGAAAAGAATCACTGCCCCACTTGGTTTCAACAGGTGGTGATAGAATACATACCTTTGGACACATGTTTACATTGTAACCTAGGACATCAGGTCTTTGGAGAAATTTGCAGAATTGAGGGAACAGGAATCACTAAACATGCAATCTGTCTGTCTGGTCTAGCACAGATATACACATTTCCTCAAACCCTGTCTATAAAGATATTTCAAAACAAGATTCCAGAGAGGGCACAGCCTTTGTTTTCCCAGGAAGGTAAAAGCAGTCTCCTATATCCCAGTGCTTCCTCAGAGTGTAAAACTGAGTAGGGAGGACCTGGTGTCCAGGTGTGCCAAAGCAAGCAGTGGGAAGGAGATTGCTCCCCTAATTACAGAGGTTCCACACACCCAGCAATGTCTACATACACTGAACAACATCAACCTGAATAGCACTGAAGTGGTTGAAATGATTATTCCCAAATAAAGGAGTGGCACCAACACTGAGGGACTACAATAAATAATGTAATTTTCAAAACTGCCATTTTCACAGCGGGTCTAGGCCAAGCCAAGCTGAACTCTTAAAAAGCCCTGTTAAAGGCAGCCCTTCAGACATTCCAACATTGAATTGCTTCATATAATACCAACCATAACTCAGATTTCAGAATTTCAGGCTTTTCTGATGCAAATTACCTCCAGTGAGCTGAAACAGTAATGGAAGAAATTAAGGAAAAATCTTAAATGAAAGCTTCCAAATTATTCTCCATGCTTTGGATTTTCAACCAAATTGATGCCCTTGCACAAAATTTCAGAATTTTTTCACTTGATTCCTAAGATTATTCAATTCAAAATATTATTTATTGGTATATGAATCAAGATTATTAATAAAACAACATTATTTTGCTAGTTTTTTTCCCTTACTTAGAACTCTAAAATTCTTTTACTTGAGTTGTTACTTTGTTTTTTTTTTTCCTTGCTGTCACAACAGTGCAGGTCATGTACTTGTCTTAGGCACTCAATATAACAGCTTAAAATACCTACTAGCTATAATTAATTTTTAAGAAAAAGTGTGACGCCTTTTTGTCATTTCTTCAATTAATTATTCACCACTGCAACTAAATAAAAAGCACCTATGCTGCATTTACTTGTTTCTCCTTTTTTGACTCAATGCTGAGGTGTCTCAGTTGATTAAAAGAAGAGTAATCAATTAACAAAGGCATTAATCTGGTTCATAAAACACTGGAGCATAATTCTGTGCTCTGCAGCAAACACTTTGTGTGTTCTGGGGCTGCTCATTTACTGTTCAATCTGATGGCTCCAAGATGAGGATTAAAACCCTCTCTCATTCTCTGTTCCTGATGATCCTCCCTGAATATCCAAACCCGTGGATGTACAAGGCACAGGGTCACAGTGCCCTGATGTCCCTGCACAAAGAGGAGACGAGTCCTGCCCTGGCACAGAGCTGTGCAGCCTCTGTCACTGCATGACAATGTCACCAGTGCTCCTGGCATTTTGTCCTTCTGTCCCCTGCAAGTGCAGTCACCAGTGCAGTGTTTATGGTTCTGGTTAATAGCTGGTGCTGTGACTCATAAATGTGACAATTAGGTAGAACAGCAAGTGCAGGAGTGTTTGAAAGGGTATGAAGAGAATAAATTGTAGGAATCACTGTTTACCAAGAGCAGACAACTGAAAACCTACTTTTTTTTTTTTTTTTTCCCTGAGAAGCTGACAGGTGGGATGTACTAACCTTTCCAGAACTATTTAACATGTCCTACTTCTGCTTAGGTGAGAGAGCTGTGGCTGCTGACCGCACACCTCCCCCACCCCAATATATATTTTTTATTGAGCTTTTCTTATGGCTTGTCCATTTTCCACATGTTGGAAAACCTTTTGGGAACAGGGAGACACAGAAGGTTTTCTAGCCTTGTGCTACCACAGTGTTGGATCAGGTATCTAATTAATTAATTCAGTAGCAAATGTCCATAGTTACTTAGATTTCCCACACAGCTTGACTCTCTCTGAAATTACCTTTGCAAGGGACCTAGATGCATTTGCATATAGTCTGAACATATGTTTTGTGAAGTGTATTTTTGAAGGAGTGTAAGTTACCAAGAGCCCTAAATGTATTTTTGGCTAGTGATTTGGAGAGCTAAAGTTAAATCTCAGTCTCTCAGAAGGATCTAGGACTCACAATCACATAAGCATAACTTAAAAATTACCCTTATTATTATTACAAATTGTTGCTACTTCCAGGGTAATTAATCTCCTCTTCAGCCACAAGTACCAAGCACTCCAGTTAACTCAAAGTGATCCAGCAGCTGTTCTTAGGCACTTTCTACTCATCAGCAAAACATCTGACTGAGCCTTAAAAATATTGCTGGAGATACTCTTACAGAATTCTGGATTATATCTGGATTCCATTTATCCAGCAACTTCTACATGCATCTAAAAACTGACCAGAGTGACAACAGCAGGGATGGGGTTGATCACTGAGTCATAGAACCTCTATGCTTATGCAGGAGAAAAAAAAATAACAACAAAACAAACCAACAAAACCAGAATGGAGAATTGTTTCTTGAACATATATGTCCAGAAATTTCTGGAACTGATTCTGGCAGTAAGGTTGGCTGTGGTGGGCTAGCCTTGGCTATCCAATGCTCACCCTCCTGCTCACTCACTCCTCTCTCTGGCATGGTGGGAAGAAAACATAAGAAATTGAGAAGATGTGTAGGTCAAGATAATAAGAGTTTAACAGGGAAAGCAAAAGCTGCATGCAGAAGAAAAGAAGAGGAATGCATTCAATGTTTCCCATTGGCAGGAAGATGTTTATCCACTTGCTGGAAAGTTGAGCTCCAGCACATCCCATAGGGAAGAAGAACACTCTTTTCCCTTACCCTTTTCACTGAACTTTACTTGTAGAGGATGGTATCATCTGGTATGGGATATCCCTTTGTCAGTTTGGGTCGAGAGCTCCAGCTGTGTCCCCTCCAAACCCCTCATCCACCCCAGCCTGTGCACTGAGTGCACAAGGAGAGCAGGGCAGAGGGAGACAGAGCCTTGTTGCTGTGTCAGCACAGTTTGGCAGCAGCCAAAGCCTTGGTGTGGTGTCAGTCCAGCTCTGGCCACTCAGCCAGAGCACAGCACCTCATGGGCTGCAGTGAAGAAAGCTCCCTCCATCCCAGCCAGACCCACACCCTCACAAAAGGTCTAATAAACCCTCTTCTAACTAGGCAAGACATTACTTACACTGAAGCCTGAATCATACTGAAAGAGTTGTTTGCTATTCCCTTTTGGTTTCAAGACATTTATAAATGTCAAATTTTGTTTGTAGGGACCAACCCTGTGGCGTACTGAGATGTTTCTGTTAGATAAGAGATCTGAAAGCCCCATGCACAAAGGAACTGGCTGTATTGGAAGGAATAAGTGGGTCAAATATAAAACTTTGCTACAGTTTCTGTTCATTAAGATGTCTTATTTTACTTTTTTGGCTGTAGAAATAAATTGAAGCTCCAGTCTATTTATTTTTTTTTTCTGGCTTAAATGCTACTCATATGTAATACAAAATACCTGATTTCTGCAAAATATACTATTTCTAAGAATTCTAAGGATAAGAAAACAATGCATTCTCCAGCTGAATAAAGAGAAACACAGTTTTCTAGATGCAGTGGATGAGTCAGAACAAAAAATAGTGTGAGAAGCTTATACCTGCATATCTGTGGGTAGGTACCATAGTGAAAGGGTGCTGTTAAATTTGTTGCTGGTCTGCAACCCAAAACCTTGATTACAGGAAGAAGATTCTATAATGAGAAAAATTAAAGCTTTAAAGAAAATTGGGAGATGATCTTTTCACTGACATGACAAGGACCCTTCTTTAGATCTTCTTTGCAAGTGTCGGGGAAAGTTAAAAAAAGACCTAAACAATAATCTCTCTGTCCTTTGTCTGGATTATTAGGACAAGAAAAAATTTAATGAGCATATAGAATTGAGGGTTCTATTTTGAATCCTGTTTTGTCAAACTAGACACAGGCCAAAGGGTTCTGTGGCTCAGCTATATGTCACTGCAGTGAAAATCTTACCAAAAAAGTGAACTCTAATTACCTATTTCAGATGCGGACATTAAAAACATTTAAAGAATGCAAAAAAATTTTTAAATCTCCGCAAAAAAAAATTAAGTGCCTTCTTAACCTTTTCTTCCAAACAAAATGTTATTTGTTCTTCAGTTGATTGCCATGTAGTAAACAACTAAATGGTAACTACTGAGGGTGTGTGCTGACATGCACTAAAGCTATCCTAAGATATCAGTGATAAAGTATTGCAACAATCAGAAACCAATCAAAAAACACATTTAGAAGGTCCAATAAAACTAAAGGAAAATCCAGCATATTGCATGGAGAGGAAGAACCCAGAACTAGTGTAGGAAGTAGCTATCAAAACCTTAAAAAAAAAAATTAAATACCACCTGTAACTGAGAAGGGATCTTGGCTGGTTGCTCATTTGGGGACTCACAGGCAAAAAGGGGAAGCATTCAATTTCCTTCACCATTGTCCTTACACTTATTTGAATAAGGTGGTGATCCCAGTCAGTGAACTCATCCATATATTTCATATTTAGGACTGATATCATGTGTAGGAATAGTCCCTCATGGGATTTCCACAGTCCTGAGAGTGTTGCACTGGAGTGTCTGAGACCTGACTATAACCAGGAGCAAAGCAAGCTGGCCTGGACTGTGTCTTACTCTACTTTCAAATACACAAAGCCAAAAAGAAATAGGACCATAATCTCTGTGATCCTCTACAGGTTACCCTCTGCCTTTATCTGTATCAGAGTCTATCCCAGCATTATTCCAGGCACTTAAATATAGTTTAGAAGGACTCAGCCCTAAGACCTGAGCAGAAGATATACATCTCCCTCCAGGAATCCACCTGCAGAGCCTTTTCAAAGCCTGGCTTTTCCTGTTCAGCAAAGCTCATGTTGCAATGCAGAGAAAATCCTGTGTTCCCCCAGCCTGGGGCAGGGTGCCAGCCAGGATGTACCTATATATCACTGGAGGAGAGGCCAGGAGAGGCAGTATGCAGCCTGTCCCTTTCTGCAATGCCACTGGTGGGAGAGGGTGCGAGGCTGAGGAAGGGAACTGAACTGGCAGAGCCCTGGCTCACAGGCACAGCAGCTCCAAACTGAGCTGGAAGGGTAACAGAGCAGCTTTGTACAGCTGAAAAGAGCTGGAAAGGCATCATTTAAGGTTCAGCATATAGCCAACTCTGAAAAAGAGAGCTGAAAGAATAATATTACAAGTAGGGCAAGGGATCAGGGACACTGTTGCTTTCATGTACATATGCTCACACAGTTAATAAACTATCAATAGAAGACAGACACTAGAGCACAGCAAAAAATAAAACCATAAGGAGAACATTATTTTTAATATACATATCTGCCAATCAAACACTGTACTGCTAGTTTCAAAAGGTGACCTGATTGCTTGGCCATTAGCACAGCAGACTGTGGGGAAAATGAATCCAAGTCCAGTTGTCAAATATAATAGAAACTTGGCAGGGGAGATCTAATAATGACTGCAACTGTGTTATGAAAAACAAGAGAGAAAAGGATGCAGTCTCCCAGTCCATTTTGGAAGACCAGATGATTTTATGTGCTTTAAAAAAATGAATGCAGGGGTCATGTTTCTGAATTAGGACAAAAGACTATTGAAAAAAAATGCTAAAAGTATTGATGGGATCTTAGTGTCTTTCAATTTTACCATAGCACAAAGCATCTAGTATCTGTATGTGCCTTTGTTTTTCCCATTTATTGAACTCTTTACACTGCTACTCCATGGCTGCAAAGCTCCTACATACACCAGACAGAAGTAAACTTGTCACTGACACAATCCAAATTAGGATTAAAACTGCATTGCACAGTCTACATGCGAAGGATTTAGGTTGCCTTCTGATTTTAACAAAGCTGTGCTATAAAGTCTTTCTTTTTATATGGCAGGTGATAACATTAAGAGACGATGAAGAAAAATATCCTATATACCAGAATAATGCCTTCATTAGTTACATGAGGAAGAAAAACATTAATTTCAAAAAAAGGCTTCTCGAACTGCACATTTCTTTATCTTGAAGAGGTTTTTGGGTGGAATACCTTGCTAATACTTTGCCTAGGTTAAAAGAACTTTTTTTAGTTTTCCTAAATCCTCATTCATGGTTTTAACTCTCATGTTTTGACTGGAAAGAAGACTTTATAATAATTAATTTCTGATAAGAAAACACCATATGCTAGTGTTACTGATGAAAGGTACAAAAAACACATTAAAAGTTATTTGCTGCTCAGTTTCATATAATAAACTCAATTCTACTGTCTACATTGAATTTATGGGCTCAATAATATTCCCTAATTAAATTAAAGACCCCTGCATGCCAAAAGAAATGGGAACAGTCAAGTAAACCAACTTTTTTTGTATTGGCTACATGGAAAAATGCTGCTAAAACAAATATATTTAAAACAGCTTTCATTTTGCTTTCCCACTTAATGACTCTAGACATTTTATTACTAGAAAATAGATTATGTACCAACCCATACTGTTCAGACATTGTCACACTATTGAAGGTGCTGGCAGGTAGAGAATTATTTTTATAGACAAGATGTTAAATCCAATTGGGACACTGGATTTCTTTGGTATTACATGAAACTGTGCAATTCTTACTACTATCTCTATCTCTTGGGCCTTAACCTCAAAGTTTATGTATGAACTCATGTATATATAATATATATGTGGTTTTGACATGTATGACATTTTTATATATATATGAGTTTTTGTGACAAAGTTTTGAGGCAGGTTTGAGTGAACTGGAATGAAAATCAACACAGAAATACTACAGAAAACCTAGAATGTCAAATATAAATCTCTTAGGCCATTTCATTTTCTAACCCTAGAAGGAAAAAGAAATTAAAAATATATATATTCATATCTATTAAACTGTTAAACCACACAGGCATCTGGATTTTAACTTCTAGCACAGCAGTAGAGAGCAGAGATTTTAGGCAGGCAGAGAGGCAGTTTAACCTTTATGAGCACAAGACAGTACTTTCCAGATAAAACAGAGCTGACAGATTTGCTGGAACAATGAGTAGCTATGCATCACCTACCACTCAAACTGTCAGAAAAAAATTTATCCAAACTTAGTGAAGAGTTTGGGATGTTCAGTTTTTGTTATGGTTCCTTTCTGTTTTCTTTTTTTTTTTGTTTGGGTGTTTGTTGGGTTGGTTGGTGGTGTTGTTTGGTTTATTGTGTGGGAGGGTTTTTTGCTTTTTTTCTTGTTTTGTTTTGTTTTGTTTTGTTTTGTTTTGTTTTGTTTTTTGTTTTGTTTTGTTATTAGCATCTAGACTCATCCTGGAGGCTATCAGGTCATTAATGCTGCACCACTTGCTCCTCAAAACATCAATCCTTCCTGCTTCAGGTCATCCCTATTTAGCACAGGGTTTATAACAAGGGCTTGATAAACACCTCAAGAGTTTAATAAGCAGGACAAACCTTATAGAACTTATCATACTGAAAACTAAAAAACAAGTTCTCCCTCTTTGTTTTGTTCAGCCAGTGTGGTTTAGAAATTAGACCACTGAGCAATCCAAAAAACATGCAAAAGAGATGGAGAGTTGTACAAGCAATAGCACCAGTAATCTGCTGTCAGTGGTGCAGATCTAATTTCAGTGCCAACTTGAGTTGCTACAGCAAACCAGACACATCATCCCCTGGTCATCTGCTGATCATAGGAATTGTTCACAATTTATTGTCTCCTCAGTGCCATAATCACCATCACTAGGACTGCAGCTTTGTAACACTCCACATTACTCTTTTGAAGGATACACATCCATACATATGCACCATGGTTGAAAATCGATTTTGTAGAGGATGAGGAACAGCAAAACATGGAAAAAGTGATGGCAAACAACTGAAAACGCACAGAGAAGCTTGAGATGAGAGAAAAAAATTGCCTGCATCAGACTTGGACAGTGACAAATCAGAGAATCCTTATGGAGCCAGACTCCTCCTGGGCTGTGTGTGAGTGCAGAGAGGAAAGGACTAAAGGGAAGGGCCCAAGCCATGGATTTCACTCGCCCTGAAGAACCAACATCCATGCAGGAAGTGTGGGACCTGCAGAGCATTCAGGAGCTGGAGGATTTTGCAAGTGAAAGACACAAAACACAAATTACAGGGTTAGCTGTAACAGGGTGCCCTGTTGCATTTGAGCTATAGGAGAGCAGCAGAAAGGATAATGCAACATAGTTATTCGTGTAATGGAGAAGTAAAAGAGAGAGAGCTTTATTTAAAGAAACACTACAGTTATAGAGGGTAGTTCATGCAAAACAGAATAAAAAAGGCTCATTGGTCCCAGAAGGCAATACCTCTTTGAAAACACGCTTTCTGCAAAACAACACATCTCTCACGTATCCTGTAGGTGTTTGATCATTGTTATAATTTCTATCCTTGAGCAGCCTGACAACCCCAAGGCTTCAAGGCTGCTTTTTCCCTGGTTCCCAGCAGTGTCCAGTGACAGTGCCCTTTCTTCCCATCAGGAGGAAGGGAGCCCTTATAAGAAGTTCTGTGACTTCTATGAGATGAGGGAGAGAGGAAAAGCACAAGGGTTAACAGCTGAGAGTTGAAGTAGTGAGGCATTGTGTCTGCTCTCTCCATGGCCATGGGAGAGGGGACAAGGTGCCACTGGAGTGGGGACAGTGCCACGTGGAAGGAATGGCAGCATTCAGTGTCCCTGCTGGGGACACAACTGGCAGGCACCATAAAAGGGAAATTCTGCAAGATTGCAGCATAACTTTTAATTGTGACTCAGAGATCCTGGCACGAGGCCTGCCTGCCTTCTTCCTCCTCCTCCCCACCCCACATAATGAGAAAAATATTATTAGTCTATTAGCTAATAGCTCTCATTATTACTCATGAGCTTTTTTTATTGCATCCCACTGTTTTCATGGGAATAGTACACAGATTCCTCTCACTCTGCAGCAGCACTTTCCAGGGCAGAAATATGAGCACTGCTTAGAATACTCTCAGAAAACTACAGACATTAAAATCAGAGATTCATTGATCATGAAGCCCATTTCTCTGCTAAGGGAGGCTTAGTCCCAAAAGCACATTTTCCAGAGTTTCATACAAAATAGTGTTAAAAAAACCAGCAGTGAATCATCCTCCAGGTTATCTCAGGAGGCAATTCCTCAGCAGAACATGCTTTTGTGTTTTGTGGGTTTGGTTTGGTTTTTTGGCAGACTAAATTTTAATTTCTCTGTTTTATTCTCAGCTGTGCCTTCCCATAAAAGCATTAAATACTTCTCTTTGCATGCAGCTAACAATTCACACCTTTCTCACTCATCAAACCTTGGACACTCACTGTAGGACTCGTGCTGCTCCCCCTTTTACACTCTCCCTTGGCTGAGCTCTTGCTCTGGGGCCATTTGTGGGGCACATCAGAGCCACAGGAATCTCTGAGCAGGTGCCAGGGGTGCCCCAGGGCAGGAGGGACAAATCCTCTTTTATCTAGCACCATCTCAGGCACTGAACCTGAGCAAATCTGGGGGATTTATCTGGACAAAATTTCTTGCTTTTCTTAATCATCACAGACCTAATTTAGTACCATTGATCCATCTCCTAAATCCTCATTCTCCCCTATAAAATAATTTGTTGTTCTTCACTAAATTCTCTCTAATTGATCAATATCTTTCTAGTTAGCATAGTGCTGAATGCTGCCCAGTGTTTCATAAGAAAAAAACTGTTACTGTTTATTGGACCTGTGCCTGGCTATTTTTATCAGCTACTATTCTCTTAAAAATATTCAGGAATCTTGGCTCCAGCCCACTGAATTATGCCCATGTCCAGATTTTTAACAAACAGGTGCCTTGTATTACAGACAGGATGAGCAAGTAACAGGTGAAGCCTCATAGTGAATGCTAAAACCTGCTTATATTGCTATAGTTGAGTGTGACTCAGAGAGGGTATTCTCACTTTATTGTCAGGACACAAAAGCACCAAGGGCCTTCTGATCACTCAGTGCTTTTTGCTCCTTTAACTTTTTAAATTTTCTCCCACCACTTCCTCCACAAACTTTATGGTGCTTCTACTATTTTAGGATTTTACAGAAGAAATTTAAAAATACTGCAACACAAAAAAACCCTATAAAATAGTTATATGATGCTGGTCTTTTTTCCTATTGGTCCAGTTATAAATGTGTTTATAAAAGGTCATATATCTTTATCACAGGTTTTCTCCTTTTTCTACATTAATAATTGTACAATTAATAGAAACACATGAATACCCAAATCTGGGTGGATAGGAGGATATTGGACATCTGTCAATAATTACTGCCTCTAAACTGAAGTGTGTATTTTACAAATCACTGAAGCTCTTTTCCAAACATTCTTGCTGCTCTCTATAAATAGCTCCTATCTTGTACCACTCAGCTTTATTTACCCAGGGGTTGTGTGCATATGCATGCACACATATATTTATCCATCCTTGTATTCACCTACATTTGTCTGTGTGTGTCTCTATGTGGGTGTGCATGCATGTATATTTAAATTTACAGTTTGTGCTACCCAGGTGTGTGTTACTTCTGCATTTATTTTCTGAGTAAATGATTAGAAGTTTTAATTTTGAGCAATTTTCTTACAGCTTCAGGTTCTACGATTGTGATCTCACTCAAGAAGCTCATTTTTCAATCACAAAGATTAAAAAAATCAGATTTCCAATCCTTGTGGTGAACACCTTGAAGACATGAAGCAACCCTGAAGACATGAAGTAAATTAACATCAAAGATAAAAAAAACCCCATACACGAGAAGAATGTAGAATTTTTAACATACCAGAGTTTTAAAATTCCCTATGTTTTCACCAGCTTCTAATTTTTATTTACACTTGGTTTTCCTTGCATTCTGACCAGTGTCCATGCTGTTTTTCTGAAGCAGAAAGCTACTCTGGCATGGGGGATTTCCTTTGTTTCCACAACATGCAAAAACAACAGTTGTCATCAAATCCAAGGTAATCTTCCTTGTCCTTTCTCAAACAGGCAGGGGTCTGATGTCTTCTGTGACTGATATACATGTAAAGCAGTGCATATTTATATGAAATTTATATCTATGTGATATGACAAAAATATATTAACTTTTTCTTTCTTGGATTAATTAATACCTGACTATCCAGTAATTTGGTATTTCTGCTATTTGATGAATTACACATCTAAAAGTATATCTGGAAAGATACTCACCAAGTTTTTAAACAGCATAAATTAGTTTCCTGTGAACCAAGAGTTTTATCAGATGATGACCTTTAGGTAAACAAATTCATCATCATCATCTTTCTAACCAGAGCTGTCAAAATGGGACCTAGAGATCAGTCAAGTAAATTTAAAAATTATCTAATCAATCTTTACAGATTTTTTTCTCAGTCTAGAAAGTCCTGTCCTTCCCCAGGCCTCCCCACCTCAAATATTTTTCTATTTAGTTGGACTATTATATATTTTTACCTTTGCATATAGTAAACCATAGAGAAAATGTAGAGAAGGAAAGGAGCAAATTGTCTGCAGTCAGAAAACAGCACTGAAAATTGTAAGTAGCACCAGAGGGAATTTGAACTTGCTGCTTCAGAGGTTTGGGGAACATGGCTGTGAGATAAATCTTTGCATAATTTCAAGGGAAATATTGCACAGTTGGACCAAGGTGTGCTGATCTCGGTGCTCTGACCTTCCCACCCACCCCTGGCCCAAGCCCATAACTGCAGTGCAGGTTCAGCTCCATGGTTCTCCAGGGACAGCACACAGCTGACGTGTCACCTTCCCACCAAGAGGGACAGCTTCC
Organism: Muscicapa striata striata; assembly: GCA_030060385.1. Classification (NCBI taxonomy): domain Eukaryota; kingdom Metazoa; phylum Chordata; class Aves; order Passeriformes; family Muscicapidae; genus Muscicapa; species Muscicapa striata. The sequence goes on along the minus strand of JAREIS010000117.1, from coordinate 2,002,620 downwards.
TCTTACATGTGTGCAAATATCACCAACACCTTGTCATGTCATGGCTCCTTCACGTGGAACGTGATGCTGAGACGAAATGTTCTTTTCTGTTGTGGTTTAGCAGGGTGCTCAGTAGCCCCCAAGGACATCTGAAGGTACTCTGGAAGCAGTAACCTGAGTAATAATGATAACAGTGTACAAAGTCTGTAGGATTTTTATTGCTTTGGAATATTGAAATCTGTGACAGAGCATCAACGCTGAAGCCCTATGGATGTGGGCATTGAGAACTGTGGAACTGTGGGTGATTAGTAGAAATAGGAGAGTGCTCTGTACATTGCATGAGAGGCTTTCAAAAATTATTGCAAATAATCTGGAATTCTAGAATTCATAACCTTTGCAAGGTGAAAAGAGAGTCTGACATAACATATTTCCACATGCTGAACTGGGAGCTGGACCAGAACAGATTAATTAGAAATTAAATAGGGAACACCTGCACTTAGTTATTTCTATAATTTTGACTTCAGCTAAAATCCAGGGCCCAATTTTTGATACTCTCATATTTTCCAAGTCATAGAATCATTTAAATTGCAAAGAGGCTATTAAGGTCTTCAAGCCCAATTTTTAACCCAGCACTGCCAAGTTCATCTCTAAACCAGGTCCCCAAGTGTCACATCTACACACATCACTCTCTACAACTCCCTGAAAGGTGGCTGTGGTCAGCTGAGGTTGGTCTCTTTCTCCAGGCAGCACTGACAGAATGAAAGGACACAGTCTCAAGCTGCACCAGGAGAGATATAAGTTGGAAATTAAGAAAAAGTTTTTCATGGAAAGAATGATAAAGTACTGGAATGGTTTGCCCAGGGAGGTGGTGGAGTCACCATCCCTGGATGTGTTTAAAAAAAGACTGGATGTAGCACTCGGTGCCATGGTCCAATTGAGGTGTTAGGGCATGGGTTGGACTTGGTGATCTTGAAGGTCTCTTCCAGTGTAGTGATTCTGTGATTCTGTGAATTCTGTGAATCTCTTAAATACCTCCAAGGCTGGTGACTCAACCACTTCCCAGGGCAGCCTATTCATGTTTGACAATCCTGCCCATGAAAATAGTTTTCCCAATATCCAATCTAAACCTCGCCTGCCGCAACCTGAGGCTATTTCCTCTTGTCCTATTGTTTGTTCCTTGGGAGAAGACATCACTCCCCACCTCATTACAACCTTCTTTCAGAGAATTGTAGGAGGGGAATGATCTCTCCTGAGCCTCTATTTCTCCACAATAAACGCCCCCAGCTCCCTCAGTTGCTCCTCCTAACCCAGGACTGGCCCCAAAGCTGAGCCCTGGGTGCCACCCCGGGGTCTGTCCCCATGGATGTGTCTCCATTCCCCACCCCTCTGGGCCCAGCCCCACAGCCAGTGTTCTGCCCATCCAAGCCATGAGCCACCCCCAGCAGAATGTTGTGGGAAATGGTGTCAAAGGCTCTACTGAACTCCAGGGAATCAGGACCCACAAAGTCTCTATGACCCATCGAGTCATCTCACCGTGGAAGGAGACCAGGGCAGTCAAGCAAGACCTGTCTTTCATGAACATATTCACAGCAGTAAAATCACAATGATGAACAGATGAAGGAGCAGAATCACAACACAGGAGCAAAATTTTGTCAAAAAATATTTAAAATTTTACACAAAAGTGAATGCATTGTCTGGGCAGACATCTCCAGTATCACAAAGAAGGAGGATTTTTTAATATGCATATTAAACACTCAAAGCCTCAGAGAAATGCTGACATCAATAACATCATGACATGTTTTGACAGTTTTTTGTAAAAATCAATGCAAAATGCTTGATGTAAATTTCATTTTTTTGTAGCATTTGTACCATGCTATTTGAGATAACATTAGATTGGGAATAGACTGGTAGGTTGAATGGTAGATCTGGGCACAAGAAAATATGATTACGAATACATTAACATTTGTGAAACCAATATATTGAGTTACCAAGCACAACAGCTTGACATACCAGACCTCAGCAAAAATTAAAATATTAGTGGAAATTAAAGCTTACTAGCTTTGGGGAAATAATTTACCTGGTCTACAGATGATAAAAACAAAATAAAATCATGCTAATTTCTTTTTTTTTTAGGTCAATAGCTGTATTTTCAATGTACGCTTGGGCCTCCAGAAGCAATTTTTTTAAGTCTAAAATTCTGAATCAAAAAGTTCTCTTAAAATCAGGAAATATCATACACACAGATATAAACTTTCCATTCTATTCTCAGAATCATCATGTATAGAAGAAACATTAATTTTACTGCAGTGCTGATATTTCTTTTCGGTAAACAAATCATAAAAGCTGAACATTTTAAATTTGTGGCCTTAATTTCCATAGTTAGAAAGGTATAGATATGTATGTTTAGATCTAATCTTTCTTGCAAAGAAAACTTTCAAAAGTGCTAGTAGTCACTGATCTACCTGATAACTAAAATTATGATTGCATCTTGCTTCCTGTTAAGTGTTCACCTCAGAACGGTTTCAGACTTCAGTGTGGTTTGCAAGCCCTCTGGGATGCTGATATTTCTCCCTCAGAAGCCAAAGGGAATGACACATTTTCCACCTCTGCTTCTGGATGAGAACTTGTGGCACAGTGTGAGATGCTGTGCCTGCTGCGCAGGGCAGGGCACGGGCACTGTGAGCTCCAGCAGGGCAGTGGCACCTCCAGAACCCCCCAGAAATCCACAAAGATACTCCCAAGTCAGACTTGGTCTCCCAGGGACATTGAGTGGATGCCACAAACTGTGTTGCTAAACAAGCTATGGCATTTGAGAGAGAGAGCTAGAAGGTTTTCCCAGGAATACTCGATTTCTCTCTCTTCTATTCCCCTCCTGTGGATGGAAGATACTGAGACCCTCAAAAGCAAAGGTGCAGCCCCCATTCCTTCTCCTGAGGCCATGCTCTTACTCTGATGTCAGAGGCAAGGTTTTGGATGCAGACTTTGAACCACACTGCCTTAAGCAGGGGAAAGTCAGGGTGGCACACAGCACCTCTGTTAAAAACCCTGACTATGACTGCTTGGTGTTAGAAAATAAATTGCACTTCTTTCTTTGTCTGTCATGGACACAGATTTTTCTGGATGTGGTAGCGTCTATTATTCAGTGTTTTCCCAAGAAATAGGGACAATACCTTTGCTTTGAAGAGGGAAAAGTTCTTTCATGAAGAACTAGTCATTTTAACATCCTACCTTCCTTGTTGAAGAATGAGGTGAGATGCTGCAATATGTGAGAAGAACAAAAAATGAATAAACATATCATTACACACTCACATGCACAAACACAGATATGAAGATGCCAAGCTGGAGAACAGTTAGAAAATTGACTTCTTTTTATTATAACTGCTCATTTTGTTAATTCAAATTAATAAACAGTTGATGTAACATCAACTGAGGCCTTCATGTGCTGTCGCCTCCTCCTGTCAATCACGCATAAGAACAAACAAAAAAGTATAATAAATAAATAAATAAATAAATAAATAAAATCATTTAATATTAATTAAAAATATATGTAGAAGGTAGACAATAAGAGATAGTTCTGAATTGTCTGGTCAACGTTCTAATTTTTGTCCAAAGTCCAAAACTTGGTTTCTGGGAATGTAAATCTGATGCATTTTCAGTTACAACAGTTCTTTGCACTTGACCAATACACCATGAATAGGCATAAATAATGAAAATTAAAGTAGTAAATAAATTTAAATTAGGGGTAGATTCTGTGATACATTATCCTGAATTTTAAAATTGTAGTTGCTCATTTATGACCTTAGTAGTAGATCAACCAACTATTACAATAAATTAGAGAGTTTCTGTTAATTAATGGCCACCAGATGTCTCCCATATTGTTTTCTCTTTACAATAGAAAAACACTCACAATCATGGAAAAATCAATGCAAACAAATGAATAAGAGCTAAAGAGTTCAGCCAATGCATTCTCCTTGATTCATGCACAAATCTACAGTATGTTCTTTAAAAATCAAACACAAATTACTGTGATTTATACTGTTCCTTGAACAAAAAAGCAACAGTTGCATGTAATTACATTCTGTTGACACTGCATATCTGTGAAAGGAGGCATCCATTGAAATATTTACTTTTAGAGTTATTAGCTTTTTTGGTCTCTGAAAAAAAGTTCAATCCAGAATTATTGTCTATGTTTTTGGTCTCCGTGTCAGTAGCTAAGTATAAAGCAACTTTTGGTGCTTTCTCAGAAATTTGTTGCTTTTGAAGTGAAGAATGAAGGGGAGTAGGCTGTAGCCTTATTCTTGTTTTCTGTTCTGTGCACAAACTGGGGGAAGGATGAAGGGAGTAGATCTGCAGAATGAAGCTGCTGGCATGGAGGATCAAAGGGAAGTGAGAATCATTCATGCCTCCTTGAGACTGGCTCCAGTTTGGTCCCAGGGGCTCATTTCCCATTTGCAGTTAACACTCATTTGGTGCTTCCCCAGAGCAGTTTTTGTCATGTTATTTTCATCCAACTAAATGTTGTGTAAGCTCTGAAACCACTCAATAGCACAAATGACATGAAGGTAAGCATGGTCAGTCAGGAAATTAACTTCAGAAGAGTAAAGAACCAAACTAAAATGTTTTACTACTTCTGTAGCTGCACATCTCCCTGTAGAGATCCTATAAGTCCATATTTAGTACAGAATGATTGTGTTCTGGATGTGTTCCAGATGCATGACATCATATGGGCTGTTTAACCAGCCTGAGAATGTGAAAGAGCTGCAGAGCCTCCCCCCAAAGCAGCCCACCATGGTTTGGCATTTCTGTTCCTACTGTGCCTTGTTTCTCAGTGCTTCTTGTGTGGGTGTAGTGCATGGTCAGTTCATAAAGTGATTTCTAACACAGGAAGAGAGATAAACCTACCAAAGATGAAAATCACATTCTACCTTGAGGCTGTTCTGACCCAACCAGTGCTAAAACCACAAGGGAAAGTTGAGAGTTTGCCAATGTTGTCCAATGTTTTGCTCTCAGCGCTGCACATTATCAGTCACACCACCTTGGCCAGGTGAGCTGACCTCTCCATTCAGAATGCCAAAGTGATCTCTGGCTGTGGTCAGAAGGGAAGAGATCTTCAGTGTGAATGCATAATATATTCTCACTCAAATGCCTGGGATGAATATCACCAGAGCCTTAAGTTCTGAGCGAATTTTCCCCTAGAGTTCTCTTCACCAACACTCTTGCTGCTTTAGAGAATTCCCTCAGGCCACAACCTCATATATCTTTATATGCTTTCTGCTTCAGCACTTATTTATCAGTAAGAATCTTTGTCTACAGGTGATAGACATTCAGTCTCAGAAAAAAAACAACAAAGGGTTGCTGCACTTTTTAAGCAAAATGAGACAATTTTCAGTGAAATATTTAAGTGCAAGAGTAAAATTGTTCTCTGTGCTTATTTTAAGTGTTAGCAGCAGTAATCTTTCTTTTAGCTTGCAGAGTGAACCCAAAGTTAACCTTTCCTTGGAGGTTTCTCTAAGCCTGTTCAGCTCTTTTGCACTTAATGGATTCATTCCTGTCATCTGAATTTTGCTCCAGAAGCAGGTAAAAGCTTAAGTAGATACTGTGAAACCTGCCAAATTGCTGAGGATGGAAAAAAAATAATAATTCATTCTTTCCGTGGTAAACCACATCCAATTAGAAAAATATTCCAATTCAAATCAAGGGGAAAACTGGGAGAAAAATTATGTTTCTCCATTGTAAACATTATCTACTGAATTTAAAGTCCAAGATGCTGAACTACTAAGACAGCTTGATATTAAACTCTAATCAATGTTATGTTGTTGATTTTTAGACCAAACTGCAGTAGTGAGTTTTTTTTTCTTTTTTAAAATACATGTTTACATAATTTGAGCAAATGATACAAAATTAAAAAATTAAATTATTGAATAATGTATACAACTAACTTAATGAAAAAAAAAAAATCACATTTTCTCCAAGTAAAGAATATGGATTCCTCCAGTGTGTCTGACTAACACATGAATTTCTGATAACATACTGAAGTTTTAATGAAGCTGAAAGTTCCTGGCATAATAATACCTACTGTTTGGCAGGCTTGCAAGAGGGTAAAAGCTAAAGCTTAATGCCCAAATTGATCTTGCCATGCACTACTAGAGCAGGAACACCCAGAGCAGTAGTTATCCTTTCCTCTTCAAATGACTTGCAGAATTCAAAGGCTTGGTTTAAAAAAAAAAATAAAAGGGGAAAAATAAAAAAGCATAAACTAATATTTTCAAGTGATGTTTGTGTAGGATGTAAGAGCATCTAAATGTAACATTGAATATAGAAGTTAAATTACAATTTCAGTTAAAAATACAGCATACTATACTTGAGATAACCCTCTCCTGTAGATAGAACAGTGTATCACAATTATTCCAGCATCTTAATAAAACTACAAAATTACCAGTGAAAATTTGCAGAAAGGACAGGTTAAGTTCATGCCGTTCCCTATTCATGTTATAGCCTCAGCATGAGGGTGGATTGACTGGAGAAAATCACAGGTTGTACTTTTCATCTTTCTCAGTTTACACAAAAGAGGGCATTGTTTGTGGATTGTTTTCTGTCTCACAGCTTTCTTAGGGGTTTACAGTTGGTTTGTTTTCAAACTAGGAAGAAATAAATCTTTCCATTACATTTCAGCAAAAGCTGTAGAAGGAAAAAAAGATTCAATGCTAAAATGGCCACGATTTTAGAATTCCAGCATTTCAAGCATCATGTATCACATGTAAATCATGCCTATCTGTATGTAGTCATAGCACAAGCACAGGGTTAGGCACTGGAGATGGAGTTATCCATAGACTGTTTTCTCATGAAGAGGTGGGGTCTTATTTTCTTCTGGTGACTTTTTGCAATCTGATATCCTCAATATCAATATTGATGTATAGAAAATCATGGCAGCTACATGGCAGTACATTGCAGTGATTGTTTATTTTCATGTTTTGGCTGTAATGGACTTGATTGTGTAGAGTGATTGAGGTGAATAAGGAGCCAAACATCTACTTGAGACACATACTTCACCCAAATTTAGACTGAAAGAGGCTTTTTGTCTATTTCCATTTCCTAAAATGAGCCATGCTGTGAGCTTGTCAGTGCTTGACCTTCATTGTCTATAGCACCACCCAAATACAGAACCATAGAATCACTGGGTTTGAAGGGTCCTTTAAAGATTTTCTAGTCCAACGTGGGCAGGGACATCTATCACTAGGTAAGGTTTTTCAGAGCCCCTTCCAATCTGGCCTTGAACATTTCCATCTACAACTTCTCTGGGTAACCTATTCAGTGTCTCAACCCCCTCACCTTAAAAATTTCTTCTTCGTGTCCAATCTATATCTAGCCTTTTTCAGTTTAAAAGCATTATCCCTTGTGTTGTCACTACAGAATTTGGTAAAATTCTTTCTCTGTCTTTCTTATAACCCTCTTTAGGTATTGAAAGACTGCTATAAGGTCTCCCTCCAGCCTTCTCTGTCTTAGCTGAATAACCCCAGCTCCCTCAGATTCTCTTTGTTGGTGTTCCATCCCTCTGGCCATTCTTTTTTTCTTTCCTCTGGACCCTCTCTAACATTTCCATGTCTTGTTCTTGATGGGGCACCAGAGATGGAGCCAGTTCTCTAGTGGGCACCTCACAAAAGCAGAGGAGGGGCAGAAAAAACCTCCCTTAACCTGTAGAACATGTCTGAGCTACAGTGATTGAGACATAGGAGCAATAAATCATGAAACCCAGAAAATGTGAACATACAAATATGCATGGGCATAGAAAATGGGAGACTGAACTAGATTTATCCCCTTCCAACTAATGATTCCACACACACCAGTTTTAAGCATTTTTGTAAATTGAGTTATCTCACTCCTATTCCTCAGCTTCAGAGAGATTCAGCAAGTTTTCAATCTGTGTAACTGAATCTTCATTTAGCTTTAAGAATATTTTTTTTTTTATATATATATATATATATAAATGTCTAAAATAAAACCGTATTTTTCATGTTTTTTTATAGACTGTCTCCACAATAGCACATCTGCTTGCTATGCTAGCTAGTTTCTTTATGCTTCACATTTTCATGGGAAAAAAAAAGAAAAATATGATCATTCACTCATTAAGTTTATCTCATTAAGGGATAAGCTAACACCAGCCATTTCCCATTTATCACCACTTCTGACATCTTGCTAATCATTTGTTCTCTGGCCCAAGAGTGATCAGTACTAGCATGGAAGAGTGAAAGACTAAGACTGAGCTTAACTCTTCACATCCATGTAAATCAGATTGCAACTGCTCTGGCACATACAACAGCTCTTCTTCAAATGATAAAAAATCCAGTCACAAACAATATTTCCCCCTATTCCATCAATAAATGGAGGAAGATATGAAAAAAGACTCATGCATATAAATAGACTACAGTTTTCATGTTAGCATGGTATTTTGTCTCATTTAATTAGAGTAATGCTTGTATTCAATCTGCCACAGCAGAATTCTGTGCCTGCCCTCTGCCCTCAGGCTGCAAACAGACTAAGGAAACAGTAACTCTGTTCTCATCTGCAGGTGGCCTCTTCAAATTCTTTTCTCTGTACCAAAACCAAAAATCCCAGATAGAAACAGATGCAGCAGCTATTCCAACCAGTGGGAAAGAGCAGAATGGCCAGGGTTATATCTCCTGGGTCTTGTGTCTGGTTGGTATAAGCTCTTTTCATAAAACTGTCCTATGAGGAGCCCCTCAGAGTATGCAGTTTGAAAAAAAGTCATTGGCCCCCTGCAGCAGTTACAAATAAAACTGAGAGGAAAAAAAGATCTTTAAATGTTACTATTTTATCATTGTTGCTGCCTTGGAGCCCTGCACCAGCTTCTAGTTTTTTATTTTGCAATTTTAAGTTATGGTAGGGCACTGAAAAGGTATGATTCATTATTTCTATCTGAATAATTAGCTATGAATGTAGCCAAAGTGATGGTTAATACAATCAATTGCCCAAGTGGAAGGCATAACATTTTAATATAAAAGATAAAAAGCTTCCTTGAGCCTACTGTGAAGATGTAGACTCAACAACACCTTGCAAAACCCAAAGAACTAGAGCCCTGGAGAGCCAAGATCAATCTTACAGGATCATATGTATTGAATGCAGCTTTAAGTTTTTCAGAATGGATTAAACTTTCCCCTTACAATATGTCCTTCCCTATCAGAGCAGGTCTGCACAGAGCTCCATCTAAAGGAGCTTCCTCATTACTGAGTTTCTCTGAGCTGATCTTCTGCTATTTGGAACAGTCATGTCAGCAGGTGGACACTACTTACTAGCTGTCAATCTGAATATTTTCAAGAATAAGTGTGAAAGATCTATTTCAGGGTCCTCTAATTAGGCTTCAAGTGAGAGAATTTCATTGGATGAAACAGTCAGGGCTGCTTCTGCAGAACTGGAGGCATCACTGGCCTCACAATGGCCTTCAGCTACTTCTGCCTTCCTCAGAACCTGCAGAGTAAAATAAAACCAGCTTAGAAGGGAGGCTTATTTCATAACACCTGACAAGGGGACACAGGACCAGACATCATGCTTCCTACTGTTTGAAAAAAATTCAACAGCTACTATTCAATTCAGCTACTAAAGGCTGAAGCAAAGCATTGTTGGGTTCATAGCAGCTTGCTGTCGCTCTGGATCTAAAAGCCTGAGGCAAATCATCTCCATGTCAAAAAGTAAGAGCACCATTAATACAGAGATTGAGTTGTCAGTAATTTCAGTTTGTGCTTTCTGGCTAAACAAAACCTTATCCATCTCTTCCTTTGAACTTCCTTTGCATCATGTATAGTGCATTCCCACAAAACCCCACAGGCAAGTCTCCCCACCAGCTCTGTGCTTTGAAGCACCAGTGATATTAATTGCCACATGGCATCACATTTATTTTATGGCTTCTAGACACACTATGCATGCCCTGACAATGTGTCAGGATTCCGGATACCACAAGGATGACAAGTGTAAGAATGCTATCAGTAATTATGTCACTGTGGGCTGTCCCTGGCAGCTGGCTCTGTAAGCCTTGGAGCCCACTCCACAAGGCTGGGATCAGATGGTGAGCTGGAACTGCAGATCTGTCCCAGGTTCACCTAAATGTACAGCTCTTGGTGACAGCAGAAGTTATGATTTCAAGTTTGGCAGGGAAAGAGCATTACTATTGATCATGTATTGATGCCTGGAGAGGCTACCTAGAACAGTGTTAAAGGAATAAAGCAGGTACTTATTAAAAGGCCTTCAAAGGATGCACCTTGGGCACTGCCATTGCTACACACAATATGGATGACTGGGTATGAGTTTTCACACTTTTATATGTTTTGGTCCATTTACATATTGGTAATTGTCCAATTACAGCTTCGGGTTATGAAGTCTCATTCTCCCAGTCTGCTCTCCTCAATTTGCTGTTGTTTATACTTTTTGGGCCTGAAGCTGCAACAGTGTCCTTGGTTCTGGGGCTGGAAAAGGATTGTTTTGTCTGACTAAACTGTGAGGAGAACTTGCCAACAATTTATATGAAGTTCAGGGTTATATACTAATGCAGTACAGAATCTGAAAAATATGAAAGCTGAAATTTAAGGCATCAGTATCCATGCAACTCAAGTACACTTGACAGGTACAGAAGTGAAGGATCAGTTTTTCAGAGATGGCACCAAAATAAAGACAGTGATAATGATGCAAATAAAATGCCTGCAAAGTAGAGCTGAGTGTGGCTTTGCCAGAACAGTGTTACTTTACTTTTCATACATCTAAATGAGCATTAGTTCTGAACCTCATCCTGCAGTCTTTAGATTCTACATGGCTCGAAAAAGATTGTGTATAGCATAAAACATTTTCCATTTTTAATCTCAGGCTTTTCTGCACTGCTGTTTCTAAACTATGGGGCTTTTTTCCCCTTTGTAGTTGAGGCATTGCATATATGACTGGAGAGAGCCCAGTTTAGTACCTCTCTCCCTGCTGGTACAGCACAGCACTCAGCTGTCCCCAGCAAGCAGCATCTCACATGTGAGCTAAGCCCAGGAGGGCAAGCAAATGAAGATGACAAGGGAAACAAGGGAAAGCACAGAGAGAGATAAAAAACAACACATTAAAATCTTCTCTGTACTTCATATTTTTTTCATATTCTTTTTTGGGACTAAAAACATAGAAAATCTAGGAGGCAATGGGATGTTTTGCAGAACAACTTGAAGAGCACATCAAGCCAGGCAGAGCTGCAGTGATGGCAAGTGAAGGCTCTACTGAGTCAATGATAATTTCAGCATGGCCCAAACTCCCCCACACCTTATCAAATTAGGCTGCTTGTTAGGATTTCAGTTGGATTCAATTGACTTACTTATTTCATTTGTTGAGATTAGAAATACTGCTGGAGGAAAAATAACTCCTGGGAACAAGTAGAATGAGCTCCAACACCCTGTGCAGTTCATTGCATTCTGGGGGCTATGGCAAGTATGGATTACACCTCTGCACAAGAAAAGGTTCCCATCTCTTTTTGTGCTGGGTTAGCCAATGTGAAAATCAAATTACAGCCACCCCTCTTCCCTGTTCTCCACTTTGCCTCCTGGACCTTCATGCATGGATTCATCTCCACTGGCTAAAGGAAAAGAGCAAGGAAATGATTAAAACCTTTCTCCCTCTCCAGCCACATCCCCTGCTCCCAAGCAGGCTGCATACAAACAGCATCTCTGTCAGGCATCAGTGGCAAGGCACAGCCAAGCACTTTGACCTTGAATTCCAGACTTTTCAGCTCCTGCTTTTTAATTTTAGTTCTACTTTCCCGTGTAGCTCTGATATAAAAACACTGTAAAAATCTGAACTCAAGGATTTTGATACATATTGCTAAAGAGAGATTAATTAATATTATTCAATTTGAATTTTCTTTTCATTTTTTTCCTTGTGAAAAAGTTTGCAAATAATTAAATAATTCTCACCATTTCCAGGTTTTGATTTACTTAGCAGTAAATTGCTATTTACAGTTTACTAGCACAGTAGCCACTTGAGACAGCATTGTGTCCATACTTGCTGTTGCTGTCCTATTATTTATTTCAGACTTAATATGAAGTGTGAGAGCTGTTAATGCATTTTCCCACTAAATACTTGCAGATTTTTCTTTAATCTTAATACAGAAATCTTAAATTTTTCAATTTTTTTCTTGAACTTTGTGAAAATTGCCATAAATCTAAAACCCAGGAGAAGACAGGCAAGATGTCTCAGTAACCTTCAACACTCTTAGAGCTGTCTTTCTTACTGAAACATAGAAGATAGTGATACTTGAAGTGTTATTTTAAGGCTAACAACTTGAAATTATGAATAGACATGACAGAATATGAAGAAAACTCCTCTGATTTCTTCCAGAAATTTTTTTCCTTGAATACTGTGTTCACAGCAATATTTTTGAGACCTCTACACATAGAAAAATAAGGCATTCTTTGACTCTGAAACCACTATGATTTCCTGTATTTATTTCATAGAATGGCCTTATACAATATGTAGAAAATGGAAAGAGAGTTTATCTGTTGTTTTACACGTGGCAGATATTTTCTAATACTGGAAGGAGTATAATGACAGAGCTGTTAGAAATATGTATTTAGATTGCTATTTTTTATTATTTTTGAGAGGTTGTCTTTTAACAAAAAATAACTAGCAAATTTTAATAAGTCAATGATTCTGGCTTTCACTGTTTTTTTCCCCCTTCCTCAGCTATCTTTCAATAATATGAAAAAAGGCAGTACCCCAAAAATGGAGATTAAAAAACAACACAGTGAATGAAATTTAGAACGTCATTCTAAAAAAAAATTGTGTATAAATCCTTATCTTGTAATGCAATAAAACCTTTTGATATTCAAGAAGGTGCTTCCTAGTAAGGAAAAGTATGCACAAGTGCAGAAAAAAGGGAGAAATTACTTCTAGCAATGACTTAACAGCACTGGAACATCTGATGCTAGTATCCCAAGCTCCCTCCAGATTACTAACTGGGTAAACAATTGCTCTGAGTTCAAATCAATTAATAAATGTGAAAAAAAGCTAACTGCAACCATGGAGTTACTGGGCAGCCTATGGAGGTTACCAGGAGTTTGTCTAACTTTGTCACCTGATGCAGTAAAAACGTAGAAATTAAAACTGTTGGTCCATCTATAGAATTTGCCAACATGTCTACTATAATATTAGTGTTAGGGCAGGATATTTGTCTTTTCTGCTTTCAAGCAATCTCTTTTTCCTCTGCCTGTTCACTAAATAAGTGATTTGGCCTCCACAATGATGCAGGCAATGCGATTTTAGGCTAAAAAGTAGAGAAAATAGTCTTATGAAAGGAGTAGTTGAAACTATGGCTCATAAATTAAAAAAAAAAATCTCCAAAAACATTTCCTTAAGATGCTTTCTTAGAATCCATTGGTGCAGATACAGCTGTAGAGCTTACCCACTGCAGTAGCATGTGCCTGCTCTGGCACTGATCTTGCCTAACTACCAATTTCTCCTGGAAGTCTGAATATGTGCATGTTTAAAGCTATTACTTAAGGAAATGCTGACTGACAAACAGAACTATGCAGACACTGAAGGACACACTGCAGGTGCTGCAGGTTTGTCATCCTGATCCAAAAGCAGCTGGAGTGGGCTGAAAATTTAGTTCTTTTTCTTTTCTTTTCTTTTCTTTTCTTTTCTTTTCTTTTCTTTTCTTTTCTTTTCTTTTCTTTTCTTTTTTTCTTTTCTTTTTTTCTTTTCTTTTCTTTTCTTTTCTTTTCTTTTCTTTTCTTTTCTTTTCTTTTCTTTTCTTTTCTTTTCTTTTCTTTTCTTTTCTCTTTTCTTTTCTTTTCTTTTCTTTTCTTTTCAATTGTATGAATGCAATTTGACCTTAGTGGGAAAAAAAATAGAACCAAACTAATAATTTCTTCATAGTCAAGCTGGTTCATGTCCAGATATATTCCTCCAAATAACTGAATGTCAGTGTGGGTAGGGTGCAGGGGTGATGGATGGTGGGGGTTTAGCATTTGTGTACAGGGATGCTCGAATGGTGCTTTAATGGGGCATTGCCCACTGTGCTCTGGTTCTTTTATGATCTCTGAGCAGCACTAGTGAAGAATTCTGCTCCAGGTTATAATGAAATGGGAATCAACTGAATAACCTGGAAAACATTCCAGGTTGACAATCAGGTCTGTGGGATAAAATATTTATGGTGTAGGGTAGGAAGAAGAGAGAGAGTCTGCAAAACGTGAATTCAAATTGCAAAATGAAAATTAATTACTTGTGTCATCCACAACCCTAATGATGGTATTGTTTCACTACAGCATCTATTATTAGTATTACTTATTTGAATATCTCCAAAAAAGAGCTTGGTTTTTGATGGATAGATACTAAAAAGTGTCTCTGTTTAAAAGATCTCACAAGGGAAGAAAGTACAGGGTGAATACTGCTTTAGAGTGCTTGCCTTTGCAACCTTGATGATTTTTAATATTATAGTTTGTGTATAATAAAAAACAAAGCTTGAAAATATATTTCAGTGACTTCATTGAATGTCCTCTAAATATTATCCTCATTTTATGGTTAATATCCAGAGAGAGAGCTGTACAGATTTATGTTAAAAATGCTAAGTTGCAAGAAGCTGAGGTGTGTTCTGAAATGGTGAAGTATTCAGCAACTCCCAAATGACATTAAAATTCTACCCCCTCAATGTCTCACTGATTGAAAAAATTCACCCAACCCTAACTTTATGTCTGTATGGTCCTGTGAACCCTGTGAGTGGAACCCTGAACTTTGTGCTGAATCAATAGGATCAATACTCAGCTATAACATCTGTAAATTAATGTGTTTTTGAAAGAAGGAACAAAAAGGAGCACACATCAGGTGTTGCTGCATAAAGGGTTACGGAGTGGCAAGAGAAAACAGCAACAAGGCAACTCCCTTGCTGGGTGCAGGAAAGCAAGAAAGAGCAGTTTATTGAAGAAACCTATTGCTTTTTATAGTACAGTTAGTGCAAAACAAAATACAGACAATCCATTGGGCAGAGAAAGAGACACCTCTTGTCCCAGGCTTTCTCATGGATCCAGCAGGTGTTTATTTATTGTTATGATTCTTTCTCTCGTGTTTACAGTACAGACAGAGGCCCTAGCTTGGGAAAAGTCCCAGCTAAGCCTGAGAAAGTTTCATGGCCTGAGAAAAAAACTCAGACCCTGTGAGAAAAGCCTGGCTGAAATCTGCCTAGGCCTGCAGCATTGTCCACAATCAGGAAGTTAAGCAGGGAACATGAGAATTTGAAAAGAAGAAGTGCTGATTATCTCTGATTTCTGTGGAAACTCCCTGATACTTTTACAAAGGTCATAGCAAGAAATTATTTTATAAATATTTGTACAATATTCTCTTCAGCAAAGTGAGATTTAATAGAGTCACAGAGGGGTTTGGCTGGGAACAGACTTTCAAAGGGTATCTAGCCCAACTGTCTTGCTGTGGGCAGAGCACCTTTCACTAGACTGAGCTGCTGAAAGCTCCATCCAGCCATCCAGGGATGGCTCATCCACAGCTTCTGTGGACAACCTGTTCCAGTGCTTGAACACCCTCACCTTAAAAAAAAGTCTTCTTCATGGCCAACCCAAATGTTCTCTCTCTTTGTTTAAAAGCATTATCCCTTGTTGTCCTGTCACTGCTTGTTTACAGGCTTTGGTAAAAACCCTCCATCTTTCGTATAATTCGCCTTTAAGTACAGAAAATCTGCAATAAGGTTTTCCCCCACCCATCTCTTCTCCAGGCTGAATAACCCCAACTTTCTCAGTACTAATTTGTAAGAGTTGTGCTCCAGGTCTCTGACCATTTTTGTGGCAGTCCTCTCCACCTGCTCTAACAGGTCCATTACTAATTTATACTGGGAACCCCCAACTCTGTCAAGGTCCCTATTGATGGCAACCTTTCCTCAAATGTGACATTCCCACCATTCACTTGTTTCTGGGACAATTTCCCAATTACTCTTTCAGGAGGATAAAAATGTAAGGAAATCCTTACTGTAAAAGGACCAGCTCAGTGGCATAACCTATTGCCAATCTTCTGTGGTATTTGCATTTGCTTCAGTGATTTCATGTACATTTAATATTTACATAAAAAAGCTTATTGTACATTAGCTGTGTTAGCATCAAAGACTACAGCCCATGAAATTCTGAGAAATGGCACTTATGCTCTGGCAATTTATTTCTAAGTATTTTTCCATTGCCTGTAGGAAAGAAATGCAACGTGAGAATAATTCTCTGCCAGCATGCTTTGTAGTTTATCAAGCAAAGTAAATAATAGTGTGGGAGGTGAGTAGCATTAAAATTTCAAGGACTGACTAGCTGAAAAGGTGGTCCACAGAACCAGTATAACTCAGCTTTTCAGTAAGATTTGACTAGGTTTTCCATTTTTGACAAACCACCTAGGCAGGGTACTCCCTTGGGCTCCTTCTGTGCAGCCAAAGGTACTCACAGAAGGCTGATCAGAATGTGCAGCCTAGTAGGGGTTTTTTTTGAGTGTCTAGTAAATGAATGCTAGAGTCAGAGCACAGCTCAACAGAGTTTAGTATTTTCAGTTACAAGGAAATATGTACAGATGTTCCATACATAGCAGCTGCAGATTGCTCAACTTGACTGAAAGTGGATATCATGCCCTATATTAGCAACCTATCAAAGGCTTGAGATATCTGAAGACAAATTAGAGACTGCAGAAAATAAATTATATTGCAATCCAGGACAGTGTTCCATAAAAATAATAAATTGAGTTATTTTTAGTCCTGATTTCTTGTCAGTCATTTATCTTCATATTTTCTGTTTTTCCTACATATTGTAGATCAAACTAGGAAGAGGATTAATTACTTTTTAAATTACATTTGGAATATATTAATAAAATGCATGTAATACTCTTACAGCTTAACTGTAGATGACTTCAAAAGTTTAAAAATCATAGCATTTTTCTGACAGCTTTATATATAATACAAGGTTTATGATGCCATTTATAGGTAAAATGTTACATTATAGTAAAGCTAATGGCTTCATCTATGAAACTTGTTGCAGAAACAAATGTACATTCTTCAGCTTTAGGAACAGTGTTTTATTAGTAAACATTATTTCTCTTGTTGAAGTTCAGCTGCCTGTTCCCCTGACATCCACCCCATGCAATAACAAATACTTATTTTTGGCCTCAGATATCAGTGGTCCCCTCTACGACAAGGTATGCTCAAAAAATGACAGAGGACAAAACAGTAATTATATCTTTGTAAAAGAGTGTGTGGTTTTTCACAGCATGGGTTTGGTTTTGCAGTTACCATTGATCCATTTTCCTGCATAATCAAACAAGTTTTTCACATCTTGTTTTCTGTCCAATGCCCAGACTTGCAGCCACAGATTTTGTGTACATATGTGTGAGAAGGTAACAAGATATTATATAACTCATTTCAGTTCATTTCCCAAACCAAGATTGCTTTATTGGAAATTCTCCATCAGGAAGAGAGATTTCTCCATCTTTTCCTCCCTCTCCTCTCCACTCAGCACTGCTTCAGTCAAACCCCACGCTGCTTTGCAGAAGCTTATCTCGAGTTAAGGTTCAGTTTTGGACCAAATGAATGGAGGAGACTCTTCCTCTTTGCTGCATCCACTCTGGCAGAGAAACCAGGATTTGTCATTCCCTCAGGTTTGCCCCAGGGCTTCCTCTTCTCCTTTCTCAGGATAAGGCTTCAGTCATTGCCTGAGCCTGGAGAGCAGGAAGAGGTGAGATGAGACCATCACCCATCACTGTGTTAAACAACAGAATTAAGAGACACATTTAACCATCTTTATGCAATTTTAAAAGGCCTGCTTTTGTTTTATATTAATCTTAGTCTTGAAGGCTCTTTCAGATTTCAGATATCACTGAGGTTCATAACCTGGTTTTCACTAATAGATTGTATCATACAGCCTTCAAAAAGGGGCATAACTTCAATTAACCTCCTATCTGCTTGCAATAACACAAAAGTAGATTATTACTCCATTATTACTGCAGAGACATCTTCTATCTGTCAGTACTGTGAGTCACACCAAAAACCTAAATGCACCTATTTAGGTTTTCTCAATTAAGTTTATTAAAGAAGAAAAAATAGTTTCAAGATAATGTTAAGAGGTAAAAGTAGCAGCACAGACACTTTCCAAAAATTCTCTAAGTGAATCCAGGATAGCACAAAAATAATTTTCTAGTTAAAATGAATTTTCATTAGACACAGAAATCACAAAACAATCACCTGTCAATGGCAGAAGACAATTATAATCAGTAGCAGCATGACAACTCAGTTTAGCAAATATGTGAAGCTCTTGGTGTGAAATAATTAGAATCTCTGCTTCTGGCTGAAACACTTTCCTACATTCATTTCTACCCATTTCCTCTTGATGGATTGAGACACACCACATCTGACACAAGAGTAATGTAATGTATTCCGTTCAAGGCTGCTGATTATATGCACGTGTGCACAGTGACAAACAATTAGTGTAATGATGCAGTGATTGCAAAGCTTATCACAACATTTTATAAGATCTCATGCACCAGAAATTACCCTGACCACCTTTCCATGCTTTCCATTCTACATTACTGTGAAACACAAATTTGTACATCGAACCTGAAAGGCTGCAAAGGGATTGATCTATACAAAGCCTGTGCTGAGGAAATGCTGCCTTCCAGCAAATCTGGAAAATAAATTAAAAGTGATTAGGATGAAGGGATGGAAATACAAAAGCAGGGTTAAGAGCTGGTGCTCTGCTCAGTATTGATTGAAGGAAGATGTTTCCAAAGTCTTCCACTGCAGGAAGGCTGATGGTGTGGAGTTTGTTTATCCCACATCACCAGGCACTGCTGCCTGCTCAGAATCCCCCTCCTCAGGCAGAGCCAGGCTCCATCCATGCCCAGAGAGCCAGCCTGCTGCTGGCACAGGCTCCTTCAGCCAGGGGCACTCAGGAACTGCACTTCACCCTTGACATGGGCTGTTGGTGGTACCACAGCATCTCTGAATGTGCCATTTGCACTCCAACCTCCCTCAGTGAAGGTAAGAGAGGAACAGAGCTCTTTGTGTGCTCATTTCTGTCTCAGGAGTAATGTGTAGGGCATGTGAAGCAAGAGCTATAAAGAATGCAAGCCAATTTCTCCCCTCCCCTCTCTTTCTCTCTCAGAGCTGACAAAGCCAAAAAAGAGAGGTCTTTTCTCCTCACCCCGTGTTTGAGATGGGCAGGCAGAGCACGGGGCACACGGGATGGCAGCAGAGGTGTGTGCCCACACAGCTGCAGGACTCCTTGCAGGGAGGGAGCACAGCCAGGAGCAAAAGGAATATCACAGTTACAGAATGGCCTGGGCTGGAAGGGACCTTAAAGGTCATCCAGCTCCAACCCCCCTGCCATGGACAGGGACACCTGGCACTGGATGAGGTTGCTCTGAGCTCCAGGCATCCATTTGATGTGCCCACAATGGGAAAGGACACATGCAAATAAGGTCACAGCAGCTCTCCACATATTCCAGACATTGATTTTTTCCTTTTTTTCTTCTATAAATTCTCCCATTTAGATTTCTCCAGTTCGTTCCTGAGCCTTTTTTACCTTTTGCTGAACTTTTTTCCTCATGCAGAGCCCAGCAGTGAAAGATGAGCCCCTGTTGTAAGGGGCACAAGTCTCAGGGCTGATGCAGCTGGGAACATCAGTGCTCCCCTGGACAGCAGCACATCTGCCCTGAGATGGTTGCAGCTGGTTGTAGCCAACTCAGAGACTGAGGCAAACCCCTCCTAAATTGGGGGAGCAAATCTGAGGTGTCTATGGTGCTTCTACATAAGCATATTTAGGAAAAACCTGTCATCTGAAGGGAAGGGACTGGAGGGACTCAGAGCCAAAACGGGCAGGGAGTCCCCCAGGAGACTGCAGCTGTGGGCAACAGTGCTGATTTTAACTGGGATTGAGTTAATTTTTTCATAGTAGATTGTATGGGGCTGTGTTTTGGATTTGTGCTGAAAACAGTGATGTTATCACAGGAATGAGCTGAGCAGCACTCTCACAAAGCCAAGCCTTGGCCAAGCAGAAGAAACTGGGAGGGGACCCAGCCAGGAGAGCTGACCCCAAGTGATCACAGGGATATCCCAGGGCATATGGAATCCTGCTCAGCACACAGAGCTGGGGAAGGAGGAGGAAAGGGGATACTTTTGGACTCAGGGCATTTTTCTTCCCAAGTCACAATTAGGTGTGATGGAGTCCTGCTGTCCTGGAGGTGGCTGCACACCTGCTTGCCCAGGGGAAGTGGTGCATGAATGCCTTGTATTGCTTTGCTTGTGAGCAGGGTTTTTCTTTATCTATTAAACTGTCTTTGTCTCCACCCTTGAGTTTTTTTCACTTTTACCCTTCGTGTTGTCTCTTGCGTTCCAACACGGAGAGTGAGTGAGCAGCCATGTGGGGTGAGCTGCCAGCTGGGGTTAAATCAGGGCAGGGATACTTAAGAACAGTGTGGGAGGGAGATAAGTGAGAAGGAAAGAGTGGAAAAAGCATCACATGCACAGCAACCTCAGCCTATTCAGTGTGTTTTCTCAGTGGGAATGAGCCTGTGGTTTTGAGGATTGGTGTAGAGTGAATTGATGTGTAATCGTGCACTTCTTACCCCACTAACCAAATTAGAAATCAGAAGTTTTATTTGGACTGGTTACAAACTGGGCTTCCTTCCTTTTTTGTCCATGATAGTGTGTAAGTATAATTTTTTGGACTATAAAGTGTATTATTGTGTTCCCTGGATATACTTAATGATGAACTTCATCTTTCTTCCTTTTGTTCTCCTTCCTCTCTTATGATTCTTTCCACAAGTCCTCTGGAAATGAATAATAAACCACCTCAGTTGCTTCTGGATCCAAAGTTTTTTTTGCAGTGGAAGGACTGTGTGCAGTGATTCCTGGCCTGTAATTATATGAAAACATGACATATAATTGCTTTTGTAGGGCTTTATTATTGAGAAATATCAGTTGCAATTTCCTTTCATTATTGAGTAAGCAAACAGAAGAGAGAAAAAAATAATCTTTGCCTTCAAATATAAATGTTTGTGTGCCATCCTTGCCTTGTTTCAAGCTCCCAGTGCTTTCTGGAGCAGAATTGACACAGGTAGGATCAGCAGGCACCCCACCAACTGCAAGCCCCTATTTGTGTGTCAGAGATCTGAGTCCTTGGACACCTCACTGCAGAATGTAGCTGTGCTCTGCTGGAGGAAAGCTGGCTCCACAGCTGTTGGTGCAGTAGAAAGGTTTTGTTCAGGAAATCTGTCCCTGATGCTTTCTTGCTAAAAGCATTTCTCAGTACATACAGCTCTCCTCTATCCCTGCATGGAAAAGCAGAGAACACTGGTCACAAGGAGATAACAATTTTAGATTCTCGACCATCATTCACAGTTCAGGTTTTACTTTTTGAAAAATATTGTACCAGATCCAGTCTATGATTCAGATAGAAAGTTGTTTTCTCCCTGTCTAATAGGTAGGACAATTGGCAGTGATGGGCAAACAGTTAAAATAAGTTCTTCAATATTCTGCCAAAGCAGAGATGGGACAACAGATGCTTTCAGACAGGCAGGGGAGGACAAGGTAAGAACAAGATATACTTGGGCAGTATGACAGGACAGCTGTCTTTGTCAAATGCTTTGCATGCATACTTGGAAATGTGAATTTTAAAAGAATATATTGCACACAGATCCTTGAAATATTTACTATAAATCTCTTCTGAGTATGAGAAACTGAATAGGGGAAAACCCAACCAGCATTGATATTCAGTTATTGGCTGACATAAAGTGTCAGCTTGGAGAGCAAAGGAGAGGCAAAAGATCAATGACTGCCAAAGCAGAAGGGTCAGCTCCAGGCTGAGCACGTCAGGGCTGTGCACATTCCAGGCATGGTAACAGAAGAACACCAAAAGCACAAATGGGAAATAGGTGATGTGCCTTTAACAGGATATCAAATGGGGATTGACATGGTATTAACATTTATGGTTATCTGGGGATGGTGCAACAGAATACCAGTGTGTTCTGCAGGAGGACAAGAGCAGAACAACAGGTCTTGCTTCATCTCACTCCATTTTTGGTTACTTTTCTGCCAGCTTTGTGATACACACAGATGGTTCTGTTTGAGGAGTATTTGTGTGGTTGGGTACTTTGCAGCACATTGTTATATTACAGCACTAGTTGAATTTTCTTTCTGAAAGCTCACTCAAAACTTCATTATTGCTGAAGTGACCAAGGGAGTCATAGGTCTGAAAAGAACTGTGCTCTGCACCTCACTGGCATTATCTTCCATCTACCTACCTGCTTAGTAAGTTCAAGAGGAAAAAACAACTAATAAATTAAAGGGCATATCATGTGGTAATGCCTAAATTGCTCCTAGTGCTATTTATAAATAATTCAAAATAAAATGAAAGCCACAGCAAACACAGCTGTAGTTTATTTGCCGTCACCCACCTGCTGGTGAATCTAGCATTGAGCTTTAGCAGTTGCTTCTCAGCTTCAAATAACAACAACAACAAAAAAATCTATTATTATTGTTATTATTGTCACTACTAAACCCTCACTTGGATACCTACAATTTGCAAAGCCTGGTTCTTGACATGTTTTGGTTAAGTGTCACACCAGAATTTTCTCCACTGCAGTCAGGACACTCATCTACAGAGTGATCAAACCTTCCTGGCATTACACATCTTTTAGAGGCTACCACACAGTGGTGTGCACAGTTACCTTAGTAGAAAATACTAGGGATGAAAATTCTTTAAATTCAACATGCACAGAGTATTCTTGTCTTTGTGTGTGCTTGTATTTGCCATCCTCTGAAACACAAGCTATGAAGATTATATGTTTGACCTGTGTCTGTCCCAACACAAATTTCTTCCCACCACTAATTAAACACAATACTTCCACCAGTACCACACCCATTTGTTCTTGAAATACTCTTGTTAATATTAATTTTTTCCTCACATTTCTGATCTTCATGGATTTGCAGGTAAATATCCAGGTGGTTTTATTCCCTGCCTGGCTAAACTCCTTTTCTAAGTATGCCCCCTGACTTTCTGTTTGATATCCTTGTAAACCCACCTTAGGATGTATGATGACTTCCTTGGCTCTGGAATTAGTCACTATAAAAAGAACATTCTTTGGTCCTATGGGACTTCCTAACCATATGTTCAGAATGAAGAAAAAAACCAAAATCACTTATCAACACAAAATAAAATGTTGTGAAAAAGTATCTTGTCCAAAACCAGGAATAAGTAAGGGATGAAGGAACTACCAGTGCAGCATTGACACCTGATGCAAGGGCATAGGAAGTTTTAATAGCCAGGTCTGCAGTGTTGGTTGTCAAAGATGTCACTTGTCTGTAATCAAATCCTCACTCCACTGCAGAAGCCTAAACCACAGCTAACCTATAAGCCTTTCCTGCTGGCCTCTCTACCTCTTCCTCCTGCAACTTCCTTTTCCTCAAACACAAGGATTAGATCAATTATTTACATTGGCCACTTGATTTTTATTGGTGACATGAACAGAATTTCAAAGGAATCAGTTTGTTTAAATTAAAGTGTGCTTTCCCCAGGTTCAAGTGTTAGAGAAGTAAAATGGGATCAGGAAGGCTCTGTGCTGTGGGGAGCTGTTCTGGAAACAGTCATGGAATGGGTATAAAGATGAACAAATGTTAGTGCTAAAAATAAAATATTCCAAGGAACAGCTTTAAAGAGCTGTGGAAGGAATTTGTTTTTCCCTTGGTTTTGTCCAAGAAATTAAGAGACTAGGGGGAGGTGAGCTGCAATAAATCACACAAAATGGTTTCCTATCTGAATGGGAGTGAACTCTGCCAACTTGTGGCAAAAGTTCACTTTTTATTCTGCTTATGGAACATATCTTGCTAATAGACCAAACAGAATAAACAGACTCTTTATACAAATAAGAAGTGTTTGGAAGGCCTGGGAAGGAGAGGTGCCAGGCAAAAGGGAAGTGAATTGGAGTCTTACATGCTTTTGAAGTCTTCTTTATTTATAATCACATCCAATTTAACTGAAATACTTGGCAAAAATACACATAATTTTTAAAGAAAAGCTGCATCTTTGTAAGAAGTGTTTTCCCTGAGAAATCCTAGGAATATTTCTCATATGTCTCTTAAAACACAAAAACTTGCATTACCTTGCTTGCAGACCATGCCAGCATTATGAAATAAAAGCTCACTTTGAACAGTAAAATAAAAGTTACAGAATGCACAGTAGGGTTCCCTGGTTTAGATCTATAGCTCCAAACAATGGAGTTGCTTCCAATTATTTGACAGATCTCTGGAAGATATCTTCTTCCTCAGCAACAGAGAAGGGGAAGTGTTTGCTTAAAGCGTCAGCGTCCTGACTCCAGATTTTTTAGTTCTCTCACTCCTATGAGCTATAATTGTCTCAACAATCACTGATTTCCCCCAACATCTCACATTAATATACTCAAATCCATTAAAAGTCCCTTCCAACTGTGTATAATTAAAAGAAAAAAAGCAGGATATTTGAAGTGAGAGAACTAAATGTGTTAAATCACTTAAATTGCTAAAAGAGCAGCCAAGAAAAATTATAATTTTTCTTTTACACTGACGTTAGATACCTTTCCAGATTTCAGGATACTTTTTTAAATATGAAGTGATAATACTTTACTACAACCATTCCTATTTATTGAATGCATTTGAAATGTTATGAATTACTGAGTTTTGAACCATTTCCACACAACTTACTGTTTGGCATTGGAAATGCAAGTTTTATTTCAAAGGAAATTTCAAAGAGAATACTCTCTTGCACAGAAATTGGGAAGGAGAGAACTTTGGAGGGTTCCCTAGAGCTCAGAGGCAGGGGGGACCCTTTACAATAGGATTTTCCTTGTTATAGTTGATGGGACCAGGGTGGCTGCATCACATTCATCAGGCTGGCTGCTTGGGGAATAGGAAGGTGGAGAGGGTTCAGAGAATGGAGCTACAGGGATTCCAAGCAGGGCAGTGCAAAATTCATGTGAATTCTTCCAGAAGTAATCAAATGGATGTTTTACTACAACTCTGTGTGCAGCATCATGGTACTGAGACACAGTAAGAGGAATGGAGAGGGATAGAGAAAAAGAAGGCAGTGTCAGCTCCCACAAGGTGCCAGGTGGTAACTTTATCAAAGAAGCTTGTGGTCTGAACATTCCATTTTAAAAATACAACTCAGTGTTGCTGTGTCTGGGGTTTTTTTGGGAAATGTTCCTCACTTTTCAGACCTTCAACAAATCACAGAGCTTTCCTGTAGTGAAAAAAAGCCATGCTGTTTGTGCTCTTGTTCATCCCTGCAGTTGTAAAGTGAAGATTCATGCTGTGCCACCGTTTCTTGTGCCCAAAATTTTTAATGCCCTCATCACACAAACAAGATATCAAAATGCTCATGACACTCTCATCACAGAGCAGCCCCATTAATGCAGCACCACAGGCCCTTGGCACTGTGTGATTCACTCTGGGAATTCTGATGATCTGAACTGTCAGGTGTGAACCACTCCCACATTGTTAGGAGTGCAAGATTGCATGATTGAAGATTAATTATTCCCTAGTATGCAATAAGACTCTGACTCAAATATTTAAAAGTTTTTCTTTGCCTTTGAAAATGAAGTGTTGTTTAAATAAAGGAATTTGTATTCCAAAATAATTTTGGATCTTATGAAAATCTATGTATGGAAATAATACACCATTTTTGCTATGAAAATTTTTAGCATACTCTCTTCCCAAAAAGAAAAAAAGGCCAAAAACCCCATTTATTTTAAAAATTAAATTTCTATGATTGTCATTCATAATGATATCAGCAGTGTTCCTTCTACAGTTCTGAAAATGATCCGCAGTGTTCAGTTCCTGCTTCTACTTTTCTAGCTCTCTTCTGATGGAAATGAACATCATGATGCTTCATTTTCATGACAAAGACCATAGCAGAAAATAATACAGACCAAGTCTTCTCCTGACATTGACTGAGGTAAGTATGGAGATTAGGATGAAAATAAGACATTCCTCACTCACATTTTAGCACTGTTATCAACAGGAATCCACAGATACCTGTTACAGAGGGGATATTGATATGCATCATGTTCAGCATTGCAATTGTTGCATGAATTACATTTTAAGGATGTTTTTCACATCCTGCAGTACTGACATGTATTTCAGGCATCATCAAGAGTTCTTCTGCAGAGAACAATGAAATATGATTACATTTGTCATAACTGCAATATACCTTACCACCAAATGACAAATTAACAGAAAAGGTTCCTCATGCTTTTTCCTTCTGTTGAATTATGTGAAACTGCCATTTTTACAGTAAAAATTACTGTTGCAATCCTGTGTGCAAACCAGTTGTAACAGGTTCAAGTTCAGCAAATTCATTTTCAAGGTTGTGCTGCTGCTTTTACAAGCACAGTGACTGCTATGAGGGCAAAGAGAAAGAATATGAGCTTTTCTACATTGCATTTTTTTTATTCAACAGTTTTAGGAAAGAAGCAAAAGTTTCAGTACCAAGTTGAGCTTATTTGTTGATTACTCTGATTTTTTTCCCTTTATCATTCTAATTTGTTCGGTTAATAGTATCTGTTGCAAAGATTGTGGAGTTTTCTTCATTCTGCAAACTAAGAATGAGTTTGAGTCTATAACTGCATTATTTGTCACTAAATTTCTATGTACATGTAGAAACTGAAATGCATTTCCAAATAGGAAAATAGCTATACACTGATAAAGTATATAGTATATTAATGTCCATTAGAGATCATTTAAGGAATCTCTCAGAAGTAATAGAATTCTTTCAGTTCAGATTCTTTTGGGATATTCTTTCTCCTTACCTTTTCTCATTTTCACTATGTCCCACATTTGGAATTTGTAGACAGGAAAAAGATTGTCCAAGGAGGACGCTAATCAGTGAAGGATATTTTGAATGTATATGTAAAGAAACCAAGTTTCTCTTTAAGCAGGGAAGAGTGAGCAAGTGAAGCAGAAGTGTTGTTGCCAAAACGGATATCAGCAGCTGTCAGGCAGGAAAGAAAAACCTTGTAACTGAGGCAACAGAGTAAATGGATGATGGCCCAGAAATAACAGAAGGATCTGGCAGAGGAGCAAATGCTGCAAACATCTGCCTGGTATCTGTGATACATCAGGGCTCTGCAGTGCTTCCATCAGTTCCTTTTATCTCCTGAGTACTGATCTTATGCTCTGTCACTCTGTGCCCACAAGCATCCTTTGTCCCTCCCATGCTTTCGTGTTTTGTGTGCTGCAGTCTAATTCTCTTTGCTCAGAAGGCACCACAAAGGCTTGTTCCTATGTCTTAGTGACCAGAAAATAATTGGGAAAAAGGAGTCCTTCTCTGTGAGGCAAGAGGCAGATTGATATCCCAAGAGGAACTCTGTGTTCTTCTGCACTTGCTGCAGCTCATTTGTGTTGGAGTGCTCATCCCTTTCAAGACCCCAGACTATCAAGTGAGTCTGAAACTCACACAGCATTTGACCTCCAGATGAGCCAGTGACACTGAGAAAAACTGCAGCAGTGGAACAATAACTTATAAAAGGCAAAATTCCCATTCATCACAATGCCTGCCTTTTAGTAGAAATCAACGTGCTATTCTCAACCTTCCTTGAGTGAGTTATCTTCTCTCATTACACTAGGAAATTGCTAAAGCAATGCTCCAAATGTCTCTTTTATGTAGTTTACATGAGCTGAACATAAGTCTTTTGATATTTCTAAACATGAACACACAAGGTCAATCCACTTTCCTCAGCTGGCATTAGGATAAAGCCATTTCCAGAAGTGCTGCAATAAACGGGCAGTGCTCCAATTCACTTTTTTTTTGTCTTCTGAAAGTGTCAAGCAGTGGTTCTGGTTGATGGAACAAACACTCTTCAGAGTCTATGTAAAATGAGAAATTATTTCAGAGGGCTTTTCTATTCATACAAATGATTATTAATTTCTAAACTTCATAGAAATAAGAATTCAGTTCTATTGAATCTGGATCTTCTCTTGCCCTCATGTTGCAATTCCTCATTCAGTGATTCATGCATCTCTCTTCTGCATCCTCACATACTAAATTCAGTTAACAGAGTTAAGACTACTAAACTTTAAGAT
This sequence comes from Muscicapa striata striata, assembly GCA_030060385.1. Classification (NCBI taxonomy): domain Eukaryota; kingdom Metazoa; phylum Chordata; class Aves; order Passeriformes; family Muscicapidae; genus Muscicapa; species Muscicapa striata. The sequence goes on along the minus strand of JAREIS010000117.1, from coordinate 1,974,533 downwards.
TCAAGATTAGCACTGCAGAAAGCAAAAAAATATTAAAATATTTTTACCTAACCTAGGTGCAGGCTTTCTTTTTGATGTGTACAGCACTGTCCTTTCTGCTAAGCAGCCAAGTTCCTTATAATCATCCAGATCAGTACCTGTTTAAAGCACATAATGGCATTCCTCTTGAGCACTGGTTTTATGTACAAAAGATTTGTGGAAGGAAAGATGCTGCTAATCTGAGCCTCGTCCTCACAGAGAACAAGGATATGGCCAGAGCAAGTTTTCAGATTCAAGATCTGGGAATCACTTCTAGGAGCAATAAAGCAAAAGAAACATCAGTATTGCACCTATAATTCACATCAGAAAATCAACATGTAACATCTGTTGCCCAAAATGGATCCATAATTCTTTAGCATCTTGTGTAGAATATAAGCAGTCAGGCTGAGTGAGCCAAGATCAAAAAGGTGGAGTACACTGCAGACTAATAGTAGAACAATATTCTCTGTAAAAGTCTTTTAAAGGAAAACAGCAGGCACTTGAAGTCTTGAGAGTATGTGGAGAAAAGGATGAAAACTTTTTTGAATGCAGCTGGTCCTAAGAACTGCAGAATTTCTCAGGGGAGAAAATATTTAATGTTACCTTACATGGAAGAAAAATCCATTAGTATAAATATTAAATATATTTTAAAATATTTAATACTGTAAATATTTTTCAGTAAAAGAAGTGGAAGGAATTTTTTTCCCTAGGGAATAATTAGGCTGCTCCTGAAGTTAGCATCTATTGGAATGTGGATACTAGAATGCAGAATATAGGGGTTTGAGCAGGAAGGTATGTTCTGTACCACCAATTTGCTACACAGATATCCCACAGCAATGTGTGTGAAATTCTTATTCAGGTAGAGCCTGTATTAATGTACTTTTGGATGGAATCAGGCTTGTGCTAAAATATGTTCTTCTATTTTGGACAAATATGTTGTCATTCATGTCAGACTCAGGCATCATATGGAATCTTTTTGTCTCATATTCCTCTAGCAGCCTGTGAGTTCCATCCCATTGGCTTGTCTGTATTTTCTGTAGATCTAACAGAAAACAAGCTGGCAAAACTTAGAAAAGGTCAGTGTTTGCAGTGGCCTTGTTGGTCAGGACCAAGAAATCAGATTCAGCTCTCACATTAGATGTCTGTTCAAAGAAACTTGAAACTTTCATTTTACTTCCAGAAAATGGATCAACTTTTTTATCTCAGACTGTTTTTGCACAAGTGGGGAGGTCTGTGAGTTAAATAACCTTGGTGTAAAGTACTCTTCAATACTAGAGATTTTTCATAATCGCTCTTAGATTAAAAAAAAAAAAAACAAAAAAACAAAAAAACAAAAAACAAAAAACAAAAAAAAACCAAAAAAACACTTCACATAGACTCTTGTGGCATCCTGGAACATGCAAGGACACTTTACTGGGTATTTTTGCTTCCTGCCACTCATAGTCTTGAACTTCTAAAAATACTTAGAAGAATATAATGAAGAGACTTAATTCCTTAGTCAGGCACTTATGTGTTTGAGCACTTAATGATGTCACTGAGGAAGCCTCATTTTCTCAAGTTCCTCATCTTCATTTCAATTCACAGCCTGAATGAGGTATAATTTTTACATATAAACATGCATTTTTTTATCTTTCTTGGTCCTCTTCTCATTTGAGACTGTTGAGATTATCAAATTCTGAAGAATCCACCAGACTAACAAAAAGATTGATTCTGATTTACAGTTTGCATTTACTGCTGTGTTTTTAAATATTGAATAAGCAAAGTTTGTGCAACTTGATTGTTGCTGCAAAATGAATTATAATAATTTGTAAAAACACTTTTTTTTCAGTGTCAGCTTCATGGTGTCCTATGCCTGTAAGTCACACAGAAGACAAAGCTGGCTTACCTGTGCAGGGCAGTGTGGCAGCTCTGGCAATCAGGCAGAGAAATCCTGCTGGTTGGAAGGGGCAGATTCACTGTAAATCCTATTCCTGCAGCTTTGTTTCTGCCATTTTCCTGCCTTGAACCAGATCAGATTAAAGGATAAGGAGAAGAAGGAAATAAATTATCACCCCAACCACTACACCTTCCACTAGACCAGGGTACTCAAAAGCCTAGACCAGGTGGCTTCTCTATACAGATGGGCAATTTTTCCCCATTTAAATTTAAATTTCCCCCTTATATCCTTTTCCCTTCACAAGCAGCAGGATCTTCCCATAAATCAGTGGAATGTTGACTTCACTGTGATCCACAGCACTACAAGGAGACCACTTGACCTGCGTGGTCACAGTGACTGTAAGGTCTGTTTTCTATACCAGAGCAGAGGGAAAAGAGGTCAAATAATGGCTGTAATGGATTTCTAGTGAAGACATAAAATAATAAAAGCATGGTTGTGGCAATCCTTTGTCCATTAGACTCCTTATTTTCAACAATCTATTGTTCAGTGAGCAGCCTGGACTTCTCATTGGACTAAGGTGGCATATTTCCTTCAAAATTCAGTGCAAATTTGTTCTTCCACATATACTATGCCCAACACTGCTTCAAAGCAGTACACATTTATACTCATCAGTGCATCTAATAGCCATAAATTATAAAAAAGCATGCAGATTTCTAAGTGCTTTTAGGTAACCTGTGTGCTTGTGTTGAGTAGGTGGAATCAAGGTAGAAACTCATACACCAAATTGCAATGTACAGTTTTCAGCTGTAGAAACCCTCCTGTGTAAAGTAATATGAGATGAGGGGAAAGGCATAGTCTGGTATCATAAATCTGAACAGAGTCAGCAGTGGAGAGGGGAATAAAGCAAATCACTTTCCTGAAAAATGAACAGGAATCTGCCCTTTTGATTTCTTTTCTTTGTATTACAACAATCTGATTATAGTAGTAGGTATCTGACACAATTCATTACAGGACAGTAAAAAAAAATGAACTGTAGGTGCAGGAAGTGTGGAACTGAGTCTTCTGTGCTTGGCCTGCACTAAAACTTTGTGATTGACTTGTATTTGGCAAAACCACCCAGTAACATTTCAAATGCCAACCCAGAACAACTCAAATTAGGGACAGGACACAAGGGGAAGTTCTGCCTTTCATGTCCAGAGAAAGTCCTCTCTGTGTCTGACAAATCAAGTGGCTGACATGCCAGGGGGAATTTGGGCTTCTGCTGCTCTGGGAGTCTGGAATGCAGGAAGGGAGTAGTCTGGGCCATGTCTGAGCTCCAAACAATGACAGCTTCAAGATTGCAAAGATCAAAACCAAGGCACATGCACCACTGAACTTACAGTGTTACTTTTGGATAAAGGAAAATCTTATCAATATCATTAAAAAAAGAAGACCCTGGAGTGCTCATCTTAGTCCATATCATAGCCACTTGAGCATAAACACTTTGAAATCACTGCATATAGATATTAAATTTACATGAGCTGCAATATTAGTTGTGCTTTTTTTCTCTTTGTTTAACAGAATGAAGAGCAAATAACCTGAAATCTTTCTGGGGAGAATCCTGTGAATATGTACAGTATTTCTTCCTTGTTATGTTTTAGGAAAATATCTTAATTTTAACTGCTATCAGATTCAAAAGTTTTATTTCTCTCTTGACCCAAACCAACAAAATCAAAGCATCTAATTTACAAGATGCATTATGAAATCATTGGGCTTCTCTCTCAGCAAGAAAAAAGTTTCTGGGGAAAAGTCACATTTTCCATTTTTTTCAGGCTTTCACATCATACCATAAACAATTTGAGGGAAGTGATTCTTCCTGTCTACTCTGCCCCTGTGAGACCCTACCTGGAGTGCTGCACCCAGCTCTGAGACCCCCAATACAAAAAAGGTGTGGGGCTTTTGGAATGAGTCCATGGGAGACCAGCAGGATGATCAGAGGAGCAGAGCAGCTCCCCTGTAAGGACAGGCTGAGGGAGATGGGGATGTTCAGCCTGGAGAAGAGCAGGCTCTGGAGAGACCTGAGAGCAGCATTCCAGAGCTGGAAGGGGCCTTACAGGAAAGCTGAGTGGGACACTTGTCAAGGGTGCTGTGGTTAGATAAGAGGGAATTGCTTTAAACTGAAAAAATAAAAAATAAAATAGATTTAGATCAGATGTAAGGATGAAATTCTTTACTGAGAGGATGTTGAAGTTGCCCAGAGAAGCTGTGGATGCCCCATCACTGGAAATGCTCAAAGCCAGGCTGGATGGGGCTCTGAGCAGCCTGATCCAGTGGGAGGTGTCCCTAACATGTCCAAGACAGGGGCTGTTGGAACTGGATGATCTTTAAGGCCAAACCAAACAGTTTCATAAAATTATGAGTTATGAGTTAATTTGGCAGCAAGTGTCCATTGGTTTGCTGTGCTTTTGATGTTTCTCATAATTACTCCTTTTCTGTGTCTTAAATTTCAATAAGTAATACTTATACAAAAAGGTTTGAGAGGACTTTAGTTGATTTTTTTTTTTTTTTTTGCTTCATTCAGTCACTAAAACTTTGGGTTTTTCCTTTTTCTTTTACCCCTGAGAGAGCCTTACATGTTTGAGCTCTGTTCCCTACAGTAGTTCTGTGACTACCTCCTGTCTAGACAGAAATATCAATATATTCTGGCCATAAAGGCCAGGAAAGAACAGTAGAAAGCAGAAGACAAAGAGTTCCGGGATTTGAGGAGGTCTCTCAGCAAATGTTCATACTGATATTTATTGTGTTTATCCAGATAAAAAAAAAATCCTCCCAAGAGTGTTTTAGAAAGGATATAGTGCTTACATAAATTTCTACTTTCCCTGGGTTTTATGATATTGTCTTTGCATTTTAGATGGTTCTTCCTTGAAGAAACTGGTCAGCATCAAACTCAGGATTTATGTAATTTCAAAGGATGAAAATGCAAGCAACTAAAGAAAAATTAACACTGTATGTACAAAATATCTTTATGGACAAAATAACAACATTATCAAAGTTTAATGCAAAAAATATCACTAGACTGCTTCCCCCACTTACAACAGTTTGTAGACTAAAGTAGAGCTCCAGTGTAACTATATGGTGCAGATGTTCTTTGTTGATATCTTCAAATAAATACATTTTTTATACTTTCTTTTCATTCAATTCTGGACCACATTAATGAAACCTACATTTTGGAAAAAAAAGTCCATGTCATAAGTAGAAAATGTTAATATCAGGAAACTTATTGAATCTCAAAGATATTCTATTTGTGTTTGTTCTATTTTTATTTTTATTATATATTTTTATTATATTGGTATATTGTACCTCTTGATTTTGAAATAATTTTATTTTGGAAACTACTCATGAGGAAACAAAAAAAAAAGAATGATGTGGATGAAAATTTGGCAACTCTTACTGAGGCAATTTAGTAGTTTCTGATGTTGACAAAATATACCAAAATGCTCTTCAAGACAATAGTAATTACTGATTTAAATATGTATTGGCAGTCACATTTATCTCTGTTTATATGTGCATTCTTTTGTTTTGTAGCTCCTATGTGAAAAAAATGCATATTAACATTAATTCTACTAAGTACTTTGAAGCAGAAATATTTCCAGGAAAACAGTGAAAAATTTAGAGGAAATAAAAATTTTGAAAATGCAATAAGTCCACAGAAACAAGATTTTTTTTCTTTTTTAACTATTCATCTTCTTCCTTCTAAGAAAGTCAATCAAATATTTGAAGAATTCACATTCCTAGAATTACAGTTTTCTTTACTGGTTTTATAGACTTCTGACACTTTTAAAATGCTGACAAACAATTGATCTAGCACTGAAAGATGAGTGTTAAAAGGTCACTGGGTGAATAGATGTCTGTGTGTTGTAGCACAAGTACTCATACTGAAATTATTTTTTTGCATTCCAATAATACAATATTCTTTCATACAGAAAGAGAAAAGAAGTATCTCCTCTCTTAGTCTATCTGTTGAGGAACTCACTTAAAGTCTTTGAAGAAGGCATTTGAAAAGAAAAATTAAAAAGTGTAAGGACTTTATGTTTTGCTCTGAGTAGAAGAAAGGGTATTAATTCACTCTCCATGATTCCAATGGGCTGGTTCAATCCATCCTTTTGCAAAGATGATCTTTCCTTCCCCTTCAGGTTTACTGTTACTTTTAAAATTCAAATCTTGGATTTTTTCCTGAAATAATAATATTCCTCCTCACAATTCCTGCTTTTGGTAGCTTGTTTTAAGTGCTGCAGCATCATCCTGCACAACCTGAAATTACACAGCAGCCTGTTTAGACAGTTTAGCTTTGTGGGAATATTTATAGAGCTGTCTGTGCATTGAAATCCTGCCATGAAGAAAACAAGCTCAAATCTTTTGGGGATCTACATGATCAAGTCAAGTGCCAGCACTGACACTGGGTGTGATTAACCAGGCTGCTGTGTCTTTATAAACTGATTAGAGTGCTGCAGGCTGCTCTGATGGAGAGAGGTGGCATTAATGCTAACACTGAGCCTCAGAACGTTGGTTTTTGTCCTCTAAGGTCAGGTTTGCTCTGACACTGATGTCAAAGGGAGAGCTGACATTACCACAGATCTTCAAACTACATGAACATATCACTACTAATTTAATCCCCCATAGCTTGTTGAAGTTGCCTGACATTCTGTGATACATCACAGAAAGTGCCATCCTCAGCCAGACTCTTTCTGCAACAGGAGCAATGGCAGTCATGGCCATTTCCTAGTCAGGAAAATGAACTGAATTAATATTTTGTACCTGATAATGTCGACATTTATATTGGTTCTTGATGGAATACGGCTCCCTGAAAAGTGTAAAAGAGTGAAGAATGTCAAGGATTAGTTTAGGTTTTTATTAGGATTAAATGGTTTCTGATAATAATTACATAAAATTTCTTCTCATCGCATTTCTCAAGAATAAAAAGTCATCTATTAGAGGAAAGCATTTGGGGATAAAAACTAGAAGTGAGAAATATTTTATGTTCAGGTCACAGAAGCAGGGTCTGGTTTACCTTATTCTTCTGACTTGCACAGCTTGTGAGCTCCTGGACACATCATTTCAATACTCCTCCATGAAATGTGTCCCTTTCCTACAGATTTTTCTGTGCCTTCTCATTTCTTCTCTCTGCCTTTCCTGGCTGATCATCTTCTGGAGTCCCTACCTTCAAACATGGATTCAACAGGGGGTTTGAGAAACCCAGAGACTCCACAGGCAGGCTCTCAATACAAAAAAAAAATATTGGTGATTTTTATTCTGTAACACCTGGGAGAACCCATAGCAGAGAAATCACTGGGCCATATAGAGTGGTGCTATGAATCCTGTGCACTCTGTGGGTTGCTGGGTCTGGCCTAGAACATTTAAATTAACCCTTTTTTTTTTTTTTTAAAACTCTCCTGCTACAAAAAACCCATGGTAATAGTGGTATTTAGTATTTAGCATAACTTGTCATATGGTGTTTACGTAGAATATAAATATATATAGTTTAACTTACCAAATGTGCAGAGAATGTGAAATTACTCTGATCAAAGTGTCTCGTTTTATGAAAGTTTTGGCAAATGTTAAGACTACTCTTGAAATATGACATGGAGAGCTTGAAATGGAATTGTGGGTAATTCTTTTAGTTCTGATGTAAAATTACGAAAATTAGGTTTTTGGGCTTTTATAGTTAAATTTTAATTATAGTCTCACTGTATCAGGTCTTTTAGCTACTCTTGAATTACTGCACTTGAAAATTATAAAATAACTTATCCACTTTCAAAACTTCTTATATTAGCAGAGAGATTTCCAATTTAAAAAATGAAGAAGTACAGAAAATTTAATTAGTGCTTGAGCCTTTTAAATTTCAGGCAACTTATGTAACCAGGAATGAAAAGTTTTGTAAAATGTTTATGTTCTGTCATTTTCCCTTAAGAGAAAAAAAAATAGTATACATCTTCCTCCCTGCTTATCTTCAGCTATTTGGTAACCCAAACTACATCCCAGCATTGGCTACTTAATAGAAAAAAATACTTCTATGGGACATCTGGTTTACATGCCTATATATTTTTTTTTTTAATCTTTGAATATATATCCAAGAATTCCCTTATTTCTCACTGAAAAGAACTCACTTAAAATTAACAAAAAGGAAGCAATTTCCCAGTTCACAATTTTTGGCCTCATCATGTTCAGCTCAGGCCAAGGACCATTCCTGAGAACTCCTTTTGTCCCTTGCAGGCAAGTACTGAGTTCAGTGATCTTCTGGGATGTCTGCAACAATAGGACCTTAGCAGTGACCCAAACAGTGAATGGATACCTCTCCTTGCCACCATGGTAATCCATTCTAATGTGTCTCTGAATCACAGATGGTTGAGGTAATTGATAATTGATAATTGGTCACCCAGTCCAACCCACATGTTCAAGAAGAGCTGCCCAGACATCATCAGTCTCCAAGACATCACAAATTCAAGTCCAACATGATCTCTTCCATAAAGGCTTTCTCTGTTCCATGTGAGAAGTCAATTCAGTTCAATATTGACATGAAATATTGTTGAAGATTTTAGATGAGCAGATAAGGTCTTAAAGGGATTTCAGTTTTAAAAAATCCAACAAATCTGAGTCCTTAGTCCTAGCAGTCTCATTTAGAGCAGGTTCCCAAGGATGAATCAAAGTGTCTGTGCTAGAAACTTGTGGTGGCATTGGATCTACAGGCATCAAGGTTTTAATTTCTACACTGCCCTTCTCATAACTCCCATAAAAACTGAGCTCACACATGTTCTTGAAAACTGAGTCCCCCATTTTGTATTTCTTTCTTAATATTCCCTTTATTTTAAACTAACATAAACTGGGGTTTGATATTCTCCAGTTTAAAGGCAGCAAGAAACCCTCAAACTGATCTCTTATGTCTAATTCTTGCTCATTAGCCTAACTACCAGTTTCAGTCTTGGTAAAAGGGTTTTTGATGCAGATGTCCAACTGTTCTGAAGTACATCCAAGTGAACTTTGTGTGAGGAATGTAATTCTGAATTTTCCATTTAGACAAATGAAGAAAGGCAGCTGTTAATTTAGTTGCATGCTGCTCTAACTGGCAGCAACAGGAAACCAAGTCAGGCTCTTCCATCTTCATGTGTTCTCAGATGACAGCACCACTTTTTATTCCATTCAGCTTCTCCTTGTCTTTACTGCAACTCCCTATTCCACAATTCTCTTCTGTCTGTAGATTGTCTCCCTTTTTACTTCCTCCTGTTCTGCTCTAAACACATCTGTCTCTCTCACACTCCAGACTCAGCTCCTTTTTGACATTCCTGTCAGCCAAGAAAAGTAATCACAACCCATGGGGATGTGGTGTATGAGAAAACGTGCTATCAATTAAGATAAGGATCTGTGTCAGGAAGGAAAAGTTGATAAGAAGTCTTGTCTAAACAGCTGAGGGTGAGAATGACAGAAGATGTCTGAAATGTTTGAAAGCTGTATAGGAAAATCAAGTCTAGGAAAAAATAAGAGGAAGGAGATGTGCATTGGGAGCTGATTGGGGTTGTTCACAAAAGAGGTAACTATTGGAGTCATCACTGCTATTGTGACAGTGTTGCATGAAGATATTTGAGGGTTTCAAAACTTTATATTATATAATATTTAATCTCTAAGAAGGAAAATGGAGGAGAGGCAGGGGTTAATATTTTTTTGCTCTACCCACAGATGATCCAATTCCATCAACCAGCCAATATATTATCCTAAACAAATGTAAATCAACAATAGATAACAGCAATGGACAATTTCTATGCTGTTTTATTTTTTTTTTTTTTTTTTTTTTGCAATGTTTGAGTCAGGTTCTTAACTTACAGCACTATAGTTAAATGGAGAATTATTGCTGCAGAGCAGCTACTATTTTTACACCCTTATAGCCATTTTCTCAAGAATCACTGTGTCTGGGCTTATTTTTTAGTTCTTGATTGTTAGCATAACAACATGATGATTAGTGCAACACAAACATTAGTTTATTTCTTTGAGATAATTTAACAACCTCATCTTTATTCAGGTGCTCAAGTCCATTTTTAGACACCAAAATTATAGTAACATATTTTCTGCAGAAAATATTCAAACTATGTTGCTAACATTTGTAGGAGGTCAGAAAATTTTCAGATAGACAGCCTGTACTCTAGATTAAAATCCAAGTTAGGACAAAACATTAAGCACAAAAAACTCAAATAGATTCTAAATAAATGAGCTAGGAAATTTAAAATCTTCTCATTAAAGAAAAATGTCATACCTTTTTTCACAGAGAGAGAGAAAACATTAAAGTTAAATTTTCAAATGGTCCTATATTGAGTAAACCATAAACACTATAAATAACATTATATTAAGGAATAGAGTTTATTAATTAATTCAGTCTTCAGTATTTTAATTTAGAATATGCACATTTATTTTATGTCACCAATTATACTGATTGATGGAAGATTAGCAAAGTTCTTTCTCTGCAAACTAGAGAACCTCTAACATTTTTATTTTTATTTAATTATAGTTTTAATTTACTTCTCCTTAGTAATACTTGGCAATATTTTTATCCCTGCCAGACAAAGCAATCCCCTCTATTTGGCTTCATAGCAGCAACAACTATACTTCTCCAATAGACACCTGTAAATACTTAGAGTTTTTCTTTCTTGACTTTTCTTCTTCTCAGGAAGTTAGCTTGATGGCATCCTGAAAAGATCTTAGGATTGGAAAGTAATGGAAGTTTTTCCATAGGATTCCTTAACAAGAATGTTGCCTTGTTTTTACTTTTGCTGCGTCTGACTGGGCATAGCAAAGTCTCTGTGTACAATACCATAGCATTTTGGATGAAGCAAGATCCAAAATTTTCAGAAACAAAATATATATTTTCTTTAAAAAATACATACTCAGGAGTGTGCAGTGGCAAGCATATCTATCACAGTTCTGAGCTGTCATGATCCTCACTAATTGACAGAGTTTTTGCATTTTTACCTCAAAAAATTTCTTTATCAGCACTTCAAAAATTAAAATAATGCCAAATTGACAAGGTTCATTCAAAAAATCAAGATGTTTTACATACTCCTTGGTTAATACTAGCTGTCATTTGAAACCTTTGTTTCCATCCCCAAGTGTTGGTACTTCTCTATGTCCTCAGAGAAATTCCAGCTATGAGCAATTTTTTCTCTTTGCTACTCTGCCACTCAAGTTAAAAGCTGATCTGTGGTTTCTAAAAATAACTGTTAAGTGGTAATAAAACTGTGTCTAATATAGATGCCATTCCACCACAAGTTTGTGAGCTTAGTGTTATTTTTACATGAAAGCCTGGCTGAGTCAGAAAGACACCAGTAATGAGGGGAAGATTTTTTTTTCTTTTTTTTTTTTGGTGACAAGATCAGTGAGAAAGCTTTCTATTGAACTCATAATGATGTTCCTCATTATATTCCTTCAATAGAATTCAGTAATAACTGCATCACATTTTGGAAAATGGGTTTTAAATAAATCTGTAGTATTTTTTTTTTTTAATTGTTGGAATCCTTCCAGAAATAAGGGGTTGTGGGAGAATAAGGAAATGAAGTGAATAAAGGTTACTGGATTATTGTAGATAGAGTGCAGGCATTTTCAAATGGATTTGAGTCAAAAATCTATGGTTTGATAAAACCAAAATTCTTCACTAGTTGTATTAGCAGCTATTATTCCAAGATTAGCAGTGATTTTGGATGTATATTAAGGCACGATGAGTCACATGTTTAGTTTTGAAAATCTTTGCCTTGTTTTTAAAATTCTGGGTTTGTGCAGCACAATCATAATTAAGTGCAACTTCCTCAAAAATCTGTTAAAAGAGTATTTTTTCTTGCATCCACTTGGCATCACTGCCAGCTTTTTCATACTTTCATAGCATAAAATATGGCAACAGTTGCTTGATTTCCTGGTGCAACTCTTTAATAATTATTAGAGTACCATTAAGGATCACTGTGGGTTTTTTACTTTCAGTGCCTCCTTAGCACAAAAAGTACCTGAACACTGCTGACATAAATAGGTGTCCATGACTAAGCAGAGTGTGAGAAACAGGGATACACAGATTGCTTCATGAAACTAAAACACAAACACATTTCCAATGATTAGGAGAAATGGAAATTTCAGGAAGAAATTATATAGCAATGAGAAATAATGGAAGCATCAATGAGAACTAATAATGTTCACCCATAAAAAATACCTTTAAAAAGTAAACAGAGCCAAATTCACTCATTTTTACTTTCACTGTGACCTTCTGATAACTTCTAACTCTGGATTGAGGTTTACTGCTTGCTAAAACTATGATAATTTTTATACTTTACTCCTATATATTATATAGTCTTTTCTGTACTTTTTGGTTATAGTCAGCATCTGTTTTATCTATAAATACATTCCATAGCTTATAAAAGAATTTTTAAAAAACAGCTACTAAAGGTTTCCTTTGAAGAATATAATTCTGCATCTTTGTGGTCATCAGCAATTACTCAATTTTTAATTGGGCATAATTAATATTTTTTGGTTTTTTGAAATGCAAAACCTGCAAAATATATTAAGCATTGGATTATACAAACAACTTTTTACTTTTATTAATGTTAAAGTAATGAAGGGATATATTTGTTAATGTATAGTTAGTGTGATTTTATGATCAATCATTTTGCTTGGAAAGTCTTAATTTTTTGCTCTGCCAGTATTAAAATTGCTTGTTAAGACAGAAAACAGGCTTATAAAATATATCCAAAACTTAATTTTGTCACCCTGATTGAGCAAGGGTGTGCATTAATAGGACATTTCTTGCATCACAGAGAACTTCTCAGTCACAGCTCTAACCATAAGAAGAATGACTGCAAGGTGATCTTCCTAAAGTCCTTTAACAGTACTCTGGCAGTACTTAGAGTAGACCCCAAGTCTACTGAAACACATCCCAAGCTGCCCTGACTGACTATGAATCTTCTTTTTGTGTAGAGAAATTAAATCTAAAGTGCATTATACATTAAAAACAAATTGCAATATCCTTGCATGATGAAAGTCATTTATCTTTGCCAGTGAGGAAAATGGGTTTTCTTTGTCCACATAAGAAAATTCTTAAGTGGAAGCTAGGCAATGTATTTCAAAGTTATGAGAATCATCTTAAAAGACTACAGACTGCTAAGACATGCACCTCACCATCACATCCTCTGTTCATACATTTAAAAGGAATGAGTCTGTTAATGCAATTCCCTCTTGCCTTTGCATTAAAATCCCTTTTAAACTTAAGCAACCACTGGCTCAGTGCTTGCTTTTGGGCTTTTAGGTCAAGTCACAGATCTCGTTGATGTATCAAAACCTCAGCTTTGTAATTTAATTTGCTATTTCTTGCATCTTTTTTCCTTCCACTGATTCTTGACACAAAAGTCCTCTCTCTCCTCTGCTCCAAGTTTTAGTACATAAGGATTTGTTACCATCACTGTCATGATCATTGCTTCAGATCACATATAAATTTTTAGTTTTGTGCAAAGACAGTGTTGTCATAACATCCCTTTCCTAAAAGACTGAATAAAACAAAGACAACAATTAGAACAAACCCCACTGAACTCCTCCTGCAGGCTGGAGACAGCGTGTGTAAGGGCAGTGTGATGTAGCTGGCTGTGTTCTGTTTGCATGTAGGATTCCTCAGTACTGTGGGAATATCTGCACTTCAGTTTGAGAATTATAAGGGTGTCTCTTGACAAAAGTTGCTGGGATGTGTCTTTGGAACATGAGGCAGAATTTCCCACACTCAAGTTTACTTTCAAAATAGCTCTTTGTAAGTGATAGGCATATAGCAAACCATTTGATCTCCTTCAAGGGTAAGAAAGACAGCTAAAACCAAGTGTTATTGTAATAATGCCTGTAAGACCTAACACAGATGAAAGCCTTATAGTGCTAAGCACTGAGTAGAGCTCTGATCTGTTACTGAAATGTGTGACAAAAAGTTTTCATACCACTATTCTCTAGAAGAAGAAATAAAACATCAAGTCTAAAAGCAGGGCCCAACCTCAAAATTACTGCTTATAAGACCCAATGTTTAGCCACAAAAATTTCTCCTAATCACATTATTTTAAAGGATGGAGTATTGTTTTCCTGATAAATATGTACGTGAAAAAATACTTTTTTATATATCACAAATAGCATCTGTTTGATACAGCTGTGTCCTCTCACAGCAAATTACATGGGGTTACTCTGGACATCTCAATTCAATCCATCCCAGAGCACAAGTGCAATCTGAATCCCTTCCACACAAGCACTGTTATTACCTGCAGTTCTCAGTTCACTAGGAATAAACTCTTGCATCCCCATGTAATCCCCAAATTTTACCTGTGCAATAAAATAATCTGTCAAGTAGCAAGTAGTATTGATTTGGTTCAGGTGCTGATAAAAAGTGTTAATTTTTCAATGAGTCTCAGCACAGGTGATAAAACAGCACAGAGTTTTCCAAGTATTGATCATCTCAAAAACTTCTATGTGTTTTAGTCCTGTGATTACAAAGAAAAAACAAAACCTCTTGCAGGGGAAAAGAATCATCATTTTCTTAGGATTTTTGAAAACTCATAACAGCCCAAAAGTCCATCAAGTGCAGTAAAGCAGACATCAACAGGAGGATTAACAGTTCCCACAATTACAAAATATGTTTCCCTGAGGAACTTAAATAATTTTTGAGAATACTTCTGGAAATTTTCATAGCTGAAGTTTCTTTTTGTTAAATGTAGATATTTTATTCCAGTGACTTTGAACTGTAAAATTATTAAGTGGTATCCTGTATTGGAAAAAAATCAATTATAATACAATTCTGTACTTTATACTTCATATTGTAGTCTGTGTTCCAGCTTGCAGTGAGGTATAAACAAATCTTGTCTGTAAGTAATTTTCAGAAACAAATGCACTTTTACTAGTAAAACAAAATTTCTACTGAATTTTTTTCTGAGTAAATATTATCTCTAGATCTCCATTTTCTACCTAGTTCATATCTCATTTAGTAGTCTTAATAAAAAAAAAAAAAAAAAAAAAAAGCCTGCTGTTCTCTTTCAAATATGCCTTCATTGTCTTAGATAATATTTTAACAAATAGATGAACATCATGACTTATTTGGTAACTTATTTGGTAGATTTGGATCTACTGCTGAAAGGTAAAATTAGTCAATTAAGGCAAAGAAGACTAATTAGTTTGTAAAAAAGTTTCACTGAATGCTTTTAAGGTTTCAGCTTGCCAACAATTCACACTCCTTACTGTTCCAAAGTAACCACTTTGTGCATTCTTGTTCCCTACCAACATCTCCTTCCTATGGAAACAAAGAATAAAACCTTTGAATGTCTATTCAAAGGTGGAATTCTTGTTTGAAATCACACTGGTGCAGCCCACATTTATATCTTTGCTTCAGAACTGTGCACAGAATTCTGAAGCAAACCTGAAGGAAATTAATTTTAATGTGAATTAATCCTTTCCAGGAACAATAAGGTTTTAAAACCCTTCATTGTCACTGAGAGCTATACTGAGTAAATAACAAAAAACCAAAACAAAACAAGAAAAAAAAATAGGACCTTTAACATCCAACAATGGAGAATTAAAAAAATATTTAATCATCTACTTAAAAAATAGTGGCAAAAAGATTGACATCACAATGAGAATCTGGAGTAGGAACTGGGAATAGAACTCTAATTGTTTTCACTGACTGTGACTTTACAGATAGTCCTTCCTTCCTCCTAAAATGTCAACATATTAATTATGGAATAGATACAGTTTGGGAGCATTTATGCAGATTATTGCACATAAATTCTATTTCATGAGACCAGTGTTCATAACTGTATTTCCTCAAAATGAAAAGATATTTTGAAAATAATTTACTTCTCAAGTAAAATCTCTGAAGATGTGTTACTGAGAAGTTGCCTCAGAAATTTGGCTCATCCATACGGCAATGAAGGAAACAACAGAACAAAAGAAACCAAGAAATTCTGTGACTCTTGAAAAGGAAAACAAAACAAAACAAAAAAAATAAGAGCATATCTACAGGAACACAGTTTTAAAAGAAAAACTAATCTGAAAAGCTAACAAAAAGGCAGAGTTTCTTAAATGAATGTACTGAAAGCAGCAAATGGTCCATCCATTGCCTAACAAACTCTTGCTGTTCTTGTTGAGAAGGATTCTTTCAGCACAGAGCCTGGCGTGGAAAAGCTTTGTACTGTGTTTACAGCTTCCCAGCTTGGTTACTCATTTTGTTGTCTGTCACACCAATGTACAAAACTGTACCAAGGACCCTTCAGTTCCCCCTCACGAGAGACATTTCAGTGCCAGCGAGCTCTTTGGCTCTTGCAGTGTTTCCATTCCACAGAAGTTGCCAGTGTTGCTAATTGAACTGTCACTGCTCCTGCTGTTCAGATTATTTCATCCTGACCCTAAAAGCAGTGGGACAGGTTCTCCTTGTGCAATTTAACTATGAAGAATTGTCCTGCAAGTCAAAAAAAAAAAAAGCTGATGAGGAATTGAAAGAACTTTCTAATAATGGATAGAATTTATTGAAATAAAACACCAAAAAGCATTCAATGCTTTAAAACTGAAGAGTGCAGACTCTATTCACTTTAGTGCATTTTTGTTTGGCCTGTTTTAGACAAAGAATGGAAGAAAAGCTGCAGTTTTTTCTGGAGTATTTGAAATAGTTTTTTCTTAAGTGAATAATGAGAGTTGCAGCTTCCCCCTAAAGAACAACACAACTTGTTCTGCCAGCCCAGCCTTGCTCCTTTTTTCTATGCTGTCAAACACTGCATTCACACATCCCATGAAAAAGATGAGACCTCCCTTTTATAACTGTTCTCAGTTCCAACTTCAAGCCAAGAAGCTTTCTGACAGAATGGCATTTTAAAGATATTGCTTCTCCACCTTCCTGAGCAATAATTTCACACAATTATCCACCAGGAGCTGGGGATCTGAACTAAGATTGCATCCCCAGCGAAGAGGGGACAGACACTGACAGTAACATGGGACATAAGGTCACACCAAGGTTCGAGGCTGGACTTTAAAATACATTTTTTGCAGCTGTTGGATGGGGTATCAAGCCTTTCCCATCGTAACTAGAACAGACATCCCAAAATATATTAAACACATAAACATTTTTTAGTTCCACTAATGGAATTTTCCTGACAACTATCATGTGGAATCACACTAAAATATGAGAGGAAAGCGCTTTTCTGACAGTGTGCTTACTATAATTTGTTGATTTTTATTTGAATAAGAGATCTAGGAAGATGGCTCCTGGCTGAAATATTTTCCTGGAATATCAGACAAGACATGATGGTATATTTAATTATCCCTTATTTCCCCTAAGTACTTATAGAATTGTACAAGGCAAGCTGGTGTGTATCAATTAATATCCATATCTATGTATCTATCTATTCACATACACCTATTTTATCATAAAGTAACTCAATAAATCACTGACCTAAGGATATCCCATAAGACTACCTAAGAGACTGAGCTGTGAAAGGACAAATGCTGAACTCAACTGAACTGAATATTAGCTGAAGGAAATGCTGAACAGAATGCTGAAACAGCAGCTGGAACTGAATACTCATGAGGCCAGGGTGGTGCATGGGGAAGAGGCCACTGTCAGGGGATCTGTCACTGGGCAGAGCTCCTGAAAGAGAATCTCTGCCTTCTGCTTTTAGTGTGGAAAAGTTTACACAGAGCCTCTCAGGGAAAACATGTCATTCTTATAAACCTAGGTCCAGTTTAGAGAAGTGAATCATTTGCTACTTGCTGAGTAAAAGGTCCCCTTATAAGAGCAGGGCTAACCTGACAGTGTTTCTTTTCCTCAGGGAATAGAGGTAAGACAAAATCTTATCAAACTTGGCCTTTCTTAGACCAATAACAGCAAAGGGCATGATTGCAAAAACATTGTCTTCCGGGTTTCTTGCTAACATTTATTTAATGTTTTGCCCTACCTATCTACAAAATTCCTTTGCCTTCCCTTTACAAAGCATAACTAGCAAAGAATAGGTAATTTAAAGTATTTAAAATATGAATTTTCTGGACCTAGTTAGCTTAGGAGTGGTTGACACTTTGTCAGCAGTGACAACCATGCCTGATTTCTGACACCTGAAATTAAAAAAAGAAAAAATAAAAAAGGTATTCACTGCAGCAAAACCTCCCAACAGTGATGTTTATGGGAAGGTGACCAGGACTTGTGTGATCATCCAGTGTGACCTCTTGAATATTGTAGAATATTAAAGAACTAGATGTAATCCAGAATATCACATTCACCCAATTCCTCCATGTTCTCCACTGTTGTTTCACTAGCAATGGTAGTGTAAAAGAATGATTCAGTCTTATTCCTGTGAATTAAAACTGCAGGAAAAATGCAGCATTGATGAAAAGCAGTAAAGAAATCTAACTTCTTGAGCTGAAGCATGAAACAACGTGTGCAAAATGATCACCTTAAAATGGGAGAGAGAAAAATATTCCCAAATAATTTGACAACAATAAAATCAACATATAAATACAATATCACTAGTTCCTTCATCCACTCATCACTGAAAAAAACATTGAAAGTATCATCTTAGGGTCTACAGTACAGTAGTAATCTTTATTCTGACAAAAAAAAAAAAAAAAAAATGCAGTCTTTGAGAACCCTTCATTTCTTTAGATTTACTAGGGACAGTTTTCACTTGTGGTTCCTATAAGCACCTCCTCTAAGGATTCCTTATATTTGGATATTGAGTGCAAGCCTTAGCTAGATACCAGTGGAAAGTCATTCAAAGCTTCAAAGGGAAAATTTCCAGAGTAACATTTGAAAATAATTTATTCTCTTTGAGAGGATTATTTAGGATGGCATGAAAACAGGCACTTAAGAAATATGGTCAGCAGGATGACATGATACAATGCTGGTGTCTTTGGCTAAGAAAACCAGAAAAAGGCAGAACATAAAAAATGTTCTTTGTAATGTGAGCATTTTGGACCAACGTGATTAATGGGTTTGTGGAGCTCCTCATGTTTCCTAAAGGCATCACACTCCACAAGAACAGCATCTCTGTCAAACAAAGTTGCTATGAATCAGATGTCAACAAAAAGAAAGAAAGACATAAATCTGCAGCTGCAGTTTTTCTATCATTTTTGTAATTTCACTTTTTGTCTGTAATAAATTAAGATGTATATTAAAAATATTAATAAAAACAAAAACATTTTACTGTTAGAAGAGATTTTCAAGTCCATTTAAAATTATTTCATCTGCTAAATAAATTACCAAGGTTTATCCATTACTGCAGGTCAGACCCTGGAGTTTCCAAAAGAACTTTGTACCAATTTGAGAGAAAACCAGTTTAGCCTACCTTTTTTCATACTTCCTAAAGTACTGCCTTAAAAAGATTTGCCTGAAAAATTGTCCAGCTGTTGCAGAATCACTGTTGTCACATAAATTAAGTGCAACTACTTTGAAACATCTTTTGCAATTCTTCTCTTCCTGGACATAGACTGTATTTCTGTGGAACTTAAAGATACATCTCCTCTGCTTTTCTGAGTACTGTGAAAGCAAAGAACCTAATCCTTTATGCTTTCTGTTCCCAACACCTTAAGCTTACAGCTCTCCATATTTGTTCCACTTACTGTTGCATAACTGCTTCTGCTAAGGAATGATCAAGGTATTTCTCAACAACATGTTTCTCTAACATGTTCTTTGTCCAGAGATCACAGCAGGTTGATAACAATACTGAAAAAGAAGATAAGAATTCCTTTTCAAAAAATTTGGCTGGTTGATGCACAAAATGAGAAGAAAGAAAAAAATGACAGCTGAGCAGAGCAGTTCATACTTCAAAGCAAAAAATTTCATTAGCTTTGTAATATTTATAATTTCTTTCATGTTATATTATAAGCTCGAATCCTACAAGTTATTCAAATATCCAGCAATCCCATTAAATATCTTCTCAGAAAGTAAAAGCTAACTAAACTGGCACAGAAATATTGGAAATCATCTACCCTTTCAGCTTTTTTATTTACTTTTCTAATGCAATATCTATTAGTTTCACCATATTTTTGTGAACTATCAGAAAAAGAAACAAGTAAATTATCAAACACAATACTTCTCAAGAAAAAAAACCTTGAGAGATAGATAGAAAAATATTATTCTACAGCAGGAGAATTTTCTGCCTGTTAAACTCTACTCACCACAAACAATAGTTTTGCACTTCAAGGTCACCTCCCTCCTCTCTTCAGGAGTCTCAAGTTTCTTCCAGTTAGTAGCTTGGCAACCCTGTCCATCTTCCTTTCCTTACTTACTGGCAATAAAGGCAGTGTTAGACAGTTAAAAATAAAAAACCCCAAACCAAATCAAAACAAAGCACACAGCCCTCCAAAACCCACAGAAAATATTATTTAAAAGATAGCTGTTGTTTATTTTCATAAGTCCTGGATATTTTTAAATGCCAGCTTTGAATAGGATGAAATGCCTTTCTTTTGTTCTTCATCTTCTAATTAAAAACATTCAAAATTACTGGAAACATGGGGAAAGTCCCAAGTGTGATGTGTGGAGCAAGCCCCACCAGCTGCCTTTTTTGGCCACTGTGTTGTCCTTAATTTTCAAGTGGATCTCAAAATTAATCATATTGCTAGATTTGCACACAATCTGTAACTGGGAGGCTTTCTGTCTATTAGGAGGAGTTCACCCCATTGCATTTGAACCTGGAGAGGGACTAATTGACAAGTAATATAGGGAAAAGAAAGTGGAGAGAGAACACTCAGCCAACACAGCCAATTAACGTGAGACAAACTGGCAATAGACCAGGGGATGGTACTTTGGGAGGTTCCATTTAAATTAATGAACAATGTCCTATAAGAAGGGTAAAAAAAGGAAACTTGCCATACTATTTCTTCACTTGAGGCTCTTAAAAAGTTAGCTGACCTACAGATCTCCATTGCTGAGAGAATTGCAATTTATTTTCACTGTTTGTCTCTTTCTCTGTTTTTCTGTGTCTGGCTTATTGGCTTCGTTGTTGATGTGTTTCATGGTAATTTTTTTTTTTTTTTTTTTTTTTCCTGTTCGCTTCTTAAAAACTACCCCAATCAATTTTCATCCTTTCTGCTCTGAACTTCACAATCCTTGGCCAAAGTTTTCTGCTTCTTGGCTCTGGATCACACATGTTTCTTTTCTGCCATGGGAATAGACAACTCAGACTGGTTATGTCCTATCTGAATGCCCAATACATAAACTACTCCAGCAGCTGCCTGCACGAAGTGGGACTGTGGAATCAGGATTATGGTAGGTGACTTTCAGGGAGCAAACGATAGCTTTGCCAGCAGCTGCTGGAGCACATTACAGGGCAATAGCTGGAATGTGTCCAGGGTCATGCAGATTTATCCACTCCCATGGCATTTCTCCACTGCTCTGCACATTACTCTCATCTTTCAACCCTCCCTGGGAATGCTGAACCAGCCTGGGGAAGAAAGATATTAAACATATACTTAGTGCCGCTGGAAGTGAAAATTACAGATGGGATGTTCATGTCTTTGCAATGCACTTTGTTCAAGCTTTGCTAAAATTTTGCTGGAAAAAAAAAAACCCAAACACAAACAGTTAAAACCTTCCTGTATCTTTATGAAAAGTAATAAATGAATTTTATATGCATTCTATACTTGTGCACTATGGATTTATACCTGCACATGCTCATATACACATATATGTATGGATCACTTAGTCACTGAAATAGGGGCACTTGTGTAATAGAGCACAATAGCTCTTTAACAGTTCTGAACACTCTGAAATTATATTTTAGAATAGAAAATTAAGGCAGAAGCGAAACTGCTAAGAGATCTACAGGCAGAATGCCTCCATTTCATTATAAAACCTGAAATCAGTGAAAAGTGTGAAGAGCAGCATCTCTGCTCTTAGGAATGGTGGCCTCTTAAAAGAGAAACACTAAAGAAAACATGAAACCAAACTCATTAAGAAAAAAGCAAAACAAAACTCCTGCAGTTCTCTCTCTTTATTCTATTTATTTAGTTTCAATTTCTAATTGAAAATAAAGTCAGCCAAAACTTGAGCAAAATAACAGGAGTGAAAAAGGGTAAGCCATGGGATTGGAAGGCAGAGGGAGAAGGCAGGAAGCTTTTCACACATATATATGGACAGGGAAAATAGAACTGATTAACATTCTAAACCCATAGCCTACTTCATAATCAGTTTTTCTATTCAGCTATCTACAGTGACTGCAAGGTGAAATGCAAATTAACACCACTTGTATCTCCTACCTCATCATTACTGATGTGCTGGAAAGAGACAGGACAATAAC
The DNA here is from genome assembly GCA_030060385.1 of Muscicapa striata striata. Classification (NCBI taxonomy): domain Eukaryota; kingdom Metazoa; phylum Chordata; class Aves; order Passeriformes; family Muscicapidae; genus Muscicapa; species Muscicapa striata. The sequence continues at coordinate 1,952,345 of JAREIS010000117.1, read as the reverse complement.
TACACCTGTCCTAGGGCAGGATCCTGTGCTGTCACACACAGATGCTCCCTGCATCTTTGGTCTTAATCAGCAGCATACACTGACACAAGTATCAACATCTGAAATGCATTAATTGCATTTCTGTACCTCACATAGGTTTCTGTATATTAAGATGTTTCTTGTATGTCCCCCTTTTCCCTGTAGCAATTTCCGTGCTCGCTTTGAAAGTTTTCCCTGCAACATTTTATCCCATCTTCCATTTATATTTTAAATTTAAAAAGGCAATAAATTAAACTGATTTCCTTAACTGTCATTAAATAAATGACTTTTCAGTTGTGTTTAGGTTAATGGAGAGGGGGTAGAACAGTTCAAAAAATGTAGTCACTCACAAAGGCCATTTGGAACATAGGATGGTGCCAGCATCAAGGTAAAAGTGAGCTAGAGGATGATAGGTTTGAAAAATAGTAGGGTGGAAATAATATAACACAGCTGTGGTGATGTTGAAAAAGTTCATCTGACAGCATTCAGGAGAGGAAAAAATGCAGGGTCATATAATTATAATATAATCCCAGTGATAACTGGGATTCTGTCCTAAAACACTGGGAGTACTGTTTTTGTATATGGTATCAAATTATTGAAATGTTGGGCTTGGGGTTTTTTTCAGGAAACAAAATAAGTTGATTTTAATAAGTTGATTGTCAAAATAAATTGGCAAAATTTGACATATCTTTTTCTGCCTTTAGGAATATAAGCAAAAATAAGTTGGACAAAAAAAACATGATGTCAATGGTTTGGGCAGGAAATGAGCCAGAAGTTACATCCATTGTTGCTTCAAATGAGAAAGTGTAGTTTATGTGGTACACCAGATGAAAAGAAAATTAAAATTATAATAAATAGAGAAATGAAGAGACATTTCTTAATACTACTCACTTTGCAGCACATATAAAAGTAGTGCATAATCCCACTACATCTCAAGAAGGTTTATCAGGGCCATATTAACTATCATAAGGGTCTTATTATCTTGCATGAAGACATTGAAATGGATAAGTTTGAAAACTGTAGTTTCTAATTTTCAGAGGAAATTAAGGTTTTGGGCAGAATTCCATCAAGAAAGGATAACATGGAATGCAGAGGAGGATGGTATGACTGTTAACACTAGAGAAATTAAAGTAACTACTGAGTAAGGGTTGAGGAAACATTCCTGAATGTGCTTGGTTGCAGGATCTTCCTACCTAGGTAACTCAGTAAGCAATTATATTTCTACATTTATGTTTGTTTTTTTTTAAAAAAATCCTTCAAACCATTTCTTTGGTCTATATGTAATAATAATATTGCTACTACCAATATAAAAATAATCAATATATATGTTACATACATATGTTAGAATTTAGGTTATTGAGAAAGTATGCATGGTATCCAATGTGTTGAATTACATGTTAAGATGATATATTCTATTTTTAAATTATTGAAGTAAAATGTAATAATTTTATTTTTCTCCAAAGATTAGTATTTCATAGCCTTTTTATAGTAGAGGGAATGATTAAATGGCAAGAAAAATATTTCTAATGTCAAAAGGAGTCAATCTCCTTGACTTGTAGGTCCACGGGCATTCTCCCTCAATCTTCTTGCTTCCCCTGATGATTATAGATCAATGTTTTGTGAATAATTTCCACGCATAAAACTTTATTCATTATTGGATTATGGCCACAGTGATGCAGCACCTAATTCCACCTTTACTACACAAACAATAGTGTACAAATAATCCTGCATATCTAGAACAACAAAAAAAGCAAACTAGAAAGTCTATAAATATTGATTTTCAGACATTAGCCTCAGTTCTGTGCTTATTTATAATTTATAATTATCTATAATTTCCCTCATTTCACACAAATCAAATAAAGATACATATCTTAAAATAAAATATTTAGACTAAAAAAAAAGAAAAAAATTAATAAAGCTGGTGGCTTTTATCTACTTTTTTTCTGAAAAATTCAACAAAACATCAATCAGAGGCTGGTAAACTGGTAAATCTCCCTTAACTTTTTACAAGTTCCTTCATTATTTCTGGTTCCTGAACTGAGCAATGAAATAGAGCACATCATCCCCAGGCTTCGTTTCACTTCTCTGCTCTAATAAGCCCCAGCCTAAGTCACTGGCTTCCTTATATTACTGTGATTTGTTTATAATTTCCACTACAGGTAGACTGAATTTAGAAATTTGGTGCAAATGTGTGGATCAATAGATCAAAGCAGTACATGCTGAGCAGTCTCTCCCACTACCAGAGCACTGGCAGATTATTTCCAATTGGATTTTTTCTTCCAAGAGAAACATTTCAGTTACTCATGATGGAAAACTTTCAGAAGGAAAGAGGCAGTGGCTCACACCAGACGTCTAAGTCAGAGCAAAACCCCACCCATGGTTTGGTCCAAAGTTCTTCTCTAAGAGTTGGAGCACTTTTTAAAAAGAGCTTCTGCTGATTTTCCTCCAAAACTAACTGAGTTAAGGCATAAAAAACTACAATGGAAACCAAGGCTGCTGTCAGAAAAAGGGTTTAATTTCTAAGCAGCACCACTGATGAACCAGCTCACTAATGGAAATCCAGCTAAATTCTACACAAAGACCCTTTGAAAGAATTCCTGTCAAGGTACCTAGGGTTGCAATACAGGATGTGACCAAAAGTGTGCACTCTATCACCATCTGTTGACACCAGGTGGGGCAGTGATCTTTGTATCTGTGAGAGATATCCTCTGCTAATGGGCCATCTGTTGAAACCAGGTGTGGCAGTCATCTTTATCTTTTGCAAAATCCATCCTCCCTCCAGGAGATATCTTCTGTTAATGGTCCATTCAGTCCCACTGCATGACTGATAAAATTACATCATCCCACTGGGAGATGCTCCAGCCAGAGGGAGGAGCCAAACATTTCCTACCTAGATAAAATCTGAGATTTGGAACATCAGAGCAGCCTTTTTCCACTGGATTCCAGAGGAAAACTGGACCTTTTCACATCATCACTGGACCTTTGGAGGAAAACTGCACCCTTCTACAGGACCAGTGATTCAACTGAACCACATCTGCCATTGCAGGAGGATGCAGCCACCATTTAATGGGACAGCTACCAACACCCTGACTGACTGATGGGGTGTCAGGCTGGATTCTGACTCTGTCAGTGTTTTGGGTTTGTTCTTTATAATATTGTATTTCTATTTTAAATTTCCTAGGAAAGAACTGTTATTCCTATTTCCCATATCTTTGCCTGAGAGCCCTTTAATTTCAAAATTATAATAATTTGGAAGGAAAGGGTTTACATTCTCCATTTCAAAAAAAAAGGCTCCTGCTTTTCTTAGCAGACATCTGTCCTCTCAACTAGGACACAAGGTCATAAAGTAGACCCAAACTTGAGTGGAATATATTTTTCTTTATCAATATCTCAATCTACTTTTCCCTTTTATATGATTCTATGATTCTTTGATAGGGCAGCATCCTCAGTAGCTCTTCAGACAGCACAAAATTAGGCAGGGTGCTTGACAGAGCATACAAGTGTCCTGCCATTGAAAGACCCTCTCACACACTGGAAAAATGGGTCAGCACTAATCTCACAAAGGTGAGCATAGGGAATTGACAAATCTTGCATCATTTTTCCTTTGTAGTTATGATCAGAAATCAAGTGTAATTTTAAAGTTATAAAAATAAATAGAATGAAGTTTGAATTTGCACAGATTTAAGAACTGTATTAGAAAAAAAGAAAGTTGTAAAGTTTGATTTTTTTAGTCTTAAGTATTTTAAGCAAAAGAAAAGATAGAACATAAAAAGTCTGTTATAATATACTGTGATTAAAATATAGCAAGGTACTCCAATTTGTACTGGACAGAAGCAGTCTAACAAGTTCAAGGTCAGCAGAAGGGAGATGGTGAGGGGAAGAACACACTCTAAACCACTTTAGTGATTTCCTGTGGTAATTGGTAAATTTTAATCAATAATTTTAAAATGTTTTCCTGACCTGATATGAAAAACATTTTGGTATCTTTTGAGACAAGATCGATGCCACCCTACTGATTTTTCACAAAATATGAACACAGTGATATTTCTCCTGTTATTTCCAGATGCAGATCACATACAATAAGTCAAATATGCCATGTATCATGTGATTACAGCAAGTTTAACAGATTCTCTTATATGATAAAAAGGTACTAATCAAACACCATCTTTGAAAGGGACTGTAAAATTATCTGTTACGGAAGGAATGGAGAAAGAAAAAGAACAAGGATGGCTTTTAATGAACTGGAATAAACTGTTCTGACATGGCTTTCAGCTTCAGGTGGGTCTCAGAGTGAGCAAGTTTATCAGTGATAATATCAGGCACAACTGAATCAAATGAAAGGCAGGAGGAGATAACTGGCATGTAGAGATCAGACCTGATAAAGCCATCCCATAATCTGGAGAAAGACGTGAAAATGAGGGGAGTTTTTTAGAAAAATTTTAAAGGAACATGAAGTCTAAGTCAGAAGCAATCATTTCACTTCATAGCATGACCTTCATCATAGCTTAGATTTTCAGTGTCTTGCATTTCTTATGAGGTTTGTGCATAAAGTAATGGTAGAAAATTTAGAAATTGCTTTCCACCAAAGCAGTTAAATATGTTTGATGAGCAAGATTGATTCCAAAACACATTTCTATGAAGAAACGGAAATGTACAGTTGTAGACACACTTTAAGGTAACCTGACCCCAGGCTCCCTTTCATGTGTTTTGCTGTACTCTCTCTGAAAGCAGCACTGCAATAAAGTTTTTCACTAAACCTACCAATCAGTGTGATAACATGTCCCCCAAATTTGTACTCTTGTCCATCAAAACCAGCCCATGGTCAGAGCAGGCTCTCATGTGGAACATATTCCCTGTTCCTTTAGCATGGAAACAGCAGTGAAACAGGGTGCAGAAGAGCCAGCATGTGTCAATTCTTGCCTGATATGAAGGCATGAGGTGGCCAAGGACAGCAGTAAGGGCATCACAAAGCACTGTTTGGCTGTGTTTTATGGGCACGTGGAGGAGGCTTGTTTGTTCTCCCTGGAATTTTTCATTTTCACAAACAGAGTATGTCCTTTCCAATCTTAGTCCAAAAACTGTTTGAAAGTTTTTATCTGAAATAGAAGATAATGAAAAAATACCCATGCAACAGCCAGCTGTCTTGGACATGTCACTGATGCCCCAGGTTACCTGTGTGCTGTGTGTCACATTGATATGTTCATGAAGCAGTGGCCTCCCAGGTTCTCATGGGCTCATACCAGTCCTTTCCATACAATAATTCACTAAACAACAGCAGATCTGATTGGTGAGCCTCTCACCACTGCTATTACCTGGTGGGGTTTTTCTAATGCTCTTTGATGCTCTGAATTAACACATTTCCTCTGCAACATCCTTAAGAGTCAGAACCTAATAGACTGTAACTCTTGTCACCACTATACTAAAAGCCTACCTAATTTCTGCACTTGCATGTGTAATTAGGACTATCAGTCTCTTTAATTGCCCTCCACTAAATAACCCCTTCTCACTTGAGCTAGTATTTTCCTTCTGGGACTTTCTGCCTGCTGGTATTGACAATGTGCAGCCATGTCATCAGGCTGACGTACCAGGGCTGCAGGAATATCACTGGTGACTGCCATTTCATGCTTCATTACAGCTGTGCATCTGAAATCACAACACTAATTAGCAAACAAGTCTCTTCTACACCTGCCTGCATGATGCAGAATAGGATCACTGGCAGGCAGAACACAGCCAAATTAAAGGACTTTACCATACAGTTGAAAGGCCAGTGCAGTGGCCTTATTCTGCCTATAACAACTGTACCATTTTGCTCTTGTAGACTCATCATTTTAGATGATGTTAAGATTTATCCTGCTCCTCTTTTCCCCTAAAAACATATTTTTAATAGATAATTTTATGTGTGAATTAGTTATTAGTTATTGTAACATGACCAGTTCAGCAACTTGCTCCTATAATGATGTATTCACCAATATCTATGTATTTTCAGTAATTATTTAGTCAAAAGCAGCTCAAATAAGTCCACAAGTATCTCATGTGTGTCTATTCATACATCAGAGAAGGCAACCATTTATAATATCTTTACCTTGTACATTCACTGGAGGTGAATAAGGGACTTTCTTCACATCTGTATATATTTAAAGTTATACCTATGTTAATTCCATTTACTCATCTATTAATTAAAAAATCTGAAATGTATCCTATAATCTCATATAATTTAACCTCAGCATGGCTGTGAAAAATTGCACCAGTCATTACTGCCATTTTTCATGTTAGCACTGGGGTACAGAGAGTCTTTGACTTGCCTTAGGTATCAAAGTCAGGCTCTGAGACAGAGCTGGGAATAGACCTTAGATTTACAGTCTCATAGCCCAGTGCTCTGACTGAATAAATCTCTACTTCTGCTTTATCTAGTGTAGGGATGACTACAGTGCCCTAGCCTGCAAAAGGAACTTTCAGGAAAAGATGTATCTGTTAATTCCTATCTGTTAGTTGGGCTTTTTTACAACATCTGTGGATAGAAATAACGTCTGTTATGAGCACTTTCACAAAAAACTACCTCTAGAAACCTCTTGGTCCCACAGTGCTTATGATGAGGATACTAAAAAGGTGAACTTAAAATGTTAAATCATTCCAAAATCCAAAGTCTAATTTCCTTGACTTCAGAAGAAATATCTTCCTCTTAGAAGACAGAAAATATATGAACAGTTATCGTGTAGTCCTGGGAAAAAGAAATCATTTCAAGTGAAATCATTGGTGTATGTCCTTTAATATTAAAAAAAGTTGCCATCACCAACCAAAAAAACAAACTCAACAAAACGAAACTCTGAATAAATTACAATTTTCTGCAGAATTTGAAGACTGAGAAATTTGTCCATTCTTCTCAATATTTTACATTTGAGGATCCTCCCTGCTAGGTACATTTTATTAAAGCCAATGTACTTCCAAAGACTGGTGCTTTTCTACCATACTCAAAGAGAGCAAAAGCTGAGGAGGCTACTACCTCATCATGCTGTACAATCTAAAGAAACAGGGCAGCTATAAAAAAGGGAGGAGACTTTATGCCTCCAAAGCACTGATGAAATCCTTTCCAGCAGCCTTTGAAAGCACACACTTCGTTCTCTGTACCTCCAGTGAGTTTTCTTGCCACACAGACAAGAAGAAGCCATAGTTTTGCCCTTCTCTACCGCCTGGAGCAGCTGCTCTCACCTGTGGCAGGACTTAGCCACACCAACATATCTGCCCTGCCTCAGTGCACAAGACAACAGAGGGAACCAAAGTCTTTTGTATGAACTCGTTAAGACCCCACAGAGCAAACACAAGAACTCTGTCACAGTGATGAGGTTGCAGCAATGGACACTGTCAGCATCTTGCCCTGCTGAAACTAAGCAAAAAGTCCCACACTTTAGAAAAAGCAGACTTCTCATTCATGTAGTCATTTTCCAGCCAGAGAAACCTATGCATTTTGCTAAGGGATATATCAGGAAAGCAATGAGTTATGAAGCCTATGTTGTCTTTTTATACTTTCAAAGGGAAAGATACCCATATCTGTACACCATGGATGCACTCAAATTTGGATCCACATTAGCCAGAAAAAATAAATTAAGAAAATAAAGGAGTCAGAAGTGAATATTTATGAAGGAAGTCAATCCATAAATCAAATTAAGACAGACTGTACAATCCCTCTCTTAACTTGATTTTCTCCTTGAAAGATATTTGATGGCACAATCTTCTTCTATACCAAAGAAAAGTTGTCCAAAACCCAAGCCCCTCATTTCACAAGAGCCATACTACATCAAAGCAAGGGAGGATGGGGATTCCTGCTAATGGGGCACTTTGAGTTTTTTAGTGGAAGCCACAAGGGAACTGTTGTTCTCCTGGCAGCCTGGCCCTGGCTCAGGTTTTCATTGCCTCTCAATGAAAACACTGCAAGTCCCTGGGATGTGGTGAAGTACATTCCTGCACCAGTGAATTTCACCACACCAGTGAATCAAACACACAGGGATGTCTCACAGCCCTGACCCTGCTCGTGTGTCCCCACTGCCCCTGCTCTGGGTCAGGGCAGTGACAGTCTGAGCAGCCAGGACAGCACAGCTCTGTGCCCAGGACCCTGCACATGACCCCAGCATGACTGTAGGGGACAATATTGGGAAATTAGGGAAGTTACTCTTCTTTGGCAGTTTTTATAAACATTTATCTTCCCTGTTTGCCCCAGCACAACAGCTGGATCCAGCCAAACAACGTTTAAGGTGAGCAGACCCACAGTTCCAGTGCACCAAAGTGACATTGGGTGCTCTTGGCTGTCCTCATAACTCCTCTACTCTCCAGGAATATGTGAGTGCATTGGCAGAATATGACAGCAATAACTTCACCCTAAGGTTTTCAATATGAGGACACCTCCACCAATGTGATACAGGAAGGAATTTATTATCTTCAGTGTGCTGCACAAGAGGCCAGAGAGCCCAGTGCTGGAGGCTCTCTCTGCTCAAGCTGTGTGCAGAGAGGAGCAGCAGCATTTTACACTTGCAGTGCCTCATCCTGCCCCAGGAAATGCATCCATGGGAGGCTGGGGAATCAATCCCTGTAATATGTCTTTGGGAAGAGCTACCTTTGGGGTTTAACACTGAAAAAAGCTTGATTTTCCTATGCCAGACAAAGTTTAATCCTTCATTCAAAAGTTTTGCTCTACTCACCTGAAACACAAAAAGTACCAGAAATGCAGTGGTGCCTGATAAATGATGACAGCCATTAGATTGCTTACAGATTTGTTCTCCTGAGGAGGCTCCCATGCTGCAATCGACTGTCTCCTTGAGATCTCTTTGTAGAAAGCCAACTTGCCAGTCTAAATCAAGTCTATTGATTATCTGCAGCAATATAGTAAATGAAATTTAAAATAACTCGACTCTAAGAGAAACAAGTCAAAGGAAAAAAAGCTAAGTAAAAGATTTCTGTTGCAAATGTTTTTGAATTTCCTGCAGATGCAAGAAAATTTGGTATAAACTTTAGATTTTTGACCAAAATATTGTTTGTTTCTGAATGACTTTATACTATCTTGGACTTCTATCATTTAAAAATTGTCTCACTATCATTGAAGCTGAAATAATACAATATTTTGGTATTCCTTACAGTTTCTAGGATGTCTTTAATGAGTCAAAAATATTGCAAAGATTTTAGGGAAGTAAAACAGCCCTTTCTATCTATGGATCATTTACCAGTTATCCAGTGCATTCTATACTTTGAAAATAAAAGGTCACTGCTGGATAGAGGAATGGTGCTCAAACGATTTAGCTGATTCTGAGACATGGCCACAAAAATCATCAGTTAGATTGTGAAATGATTTCTAAGGGATTTTAAAAATCTGTAGAAAAAATTGATATACCAAAAATCTGTAATTGACTTATATTCATTCATTTCTCTGGTTATATATAAAGGATTTAGCATAAAACTACTGTAAAGTGAAAGCTTGTTTTATATTAAAGGAAGCCCACATATTATAAAACACTATGCTTTTATAATGTGAGAAATTTTAGATTTGCAGAAAAAATAAAAGTTGCTTTTGTAACCTGTGAAAAGGAATCAAGTTATTTCTAAAGCAGAATTCATTAATGCTATTTGTGCAATCTCCACACATAGGCAACTTTGAGACTTTGGAAGCAGAAAATTTCAGACTTGTTCCTTTAATACTTTATCATTTTGTTTCCATTTGCCTGAGCTCATGTTTATTAAAGTCTTTGAAGAAGTTTTCCTATGAAAAACTGATTCAAATTCCTTTAAACTATCAGTAGGTCCATTCCAGGTAAATTCCAGGTTGGCATATTTGTTGATCTATAAGATAAGGTCCTGACAAAAGCAATGAGTTGATTCATCCTGTGATATGCAAGGCAAAACCTCTGGATGTTGGAGGAATGCAAGCCATGCCCCATTCTACAGAATCTCCTGCTCATCCCAACAGGGTGAGTTAAGGATATTGTTTATTTAATAATTCACTGCTTTAATTGCACTGAGCATTTTATGCAGCCTGGATTTTAACTTGGGGTTTTGTTTGCATGCTCACACTACCAGCATAGCACATCAAGATCTGTACAAAAACTGAGTAGGAAATGTCAGGTGCTGCCCATCAGCTATTTGTTAATACCTAGCCAGTGCTTCTCCTCCATTTGCCTGCTCCTCTATAGAGCTTTATTCACTGAAGCAGAAGCAAGTAAGACCTATTAGGGCACTCATAAATAAAATCAGCACTCCAGTGACTGGACAAGCTGCTGGAATTGTTTTTTTATCCAGAGTATGTATGAACATTTTTATCAAGGGAAAATATTTCAGAACATGAATTCATTTTTCCTTAGGTCAGTAGCACTGGGTTCTCCCCCATCTTCCCAGCCTTGCATTTAATAGCTTCAGTGGATCTGGGACAGGTCCCCAGTGCACAAGTGCTGTATCCTGATGTGGAGCTGCTTCAGCTGCTTGCCTGTACATTTGTCTCTGAGTTGTGCCTGTCACCTTGTCACTCTCTAATTACATCCTTTATGATTGCTCTATACTTATCTTCAGTTCCAAAGACCCTTTTTTTGTTTTTCAAAACTTGCACAGATGTAATTGGAACTTAGAATACTCAGAAAAGAATAGTAAAAGTGCGTCTCCCAGGAAAATCTCTTTACTGTTTTCAGTAAACAGCTACCTCTCCTTGTTGAGTCAACAACTGACTGTCAAGCAATATTTTTGCATGAGGATCATATATGTAGTCTCATATCTATAGATCTTTTATAATTTTGGGTTTTTTTCTTTCTTTATTTCCCCCAAAACACATTATTTTCTGAAAGGGGTGAAAAGTGAGTCCAGATAACTTTATCTAGACAAGTTCTTCACATGGCACACGGTAATTCTTTGAAAAACTGTTGTAAGCTAATGTTTTATTGAAGTACTTTTGTCTAAGCTTCACAAAGATAAAGTGGCAAGTTTTATGAAGGAAAATGAAATGCTAAATTAAATCTATTTGTTGCTTCTTAACAGATATCACAAACTTCTTAGGTGCAAACCAGCAGTTTGCATACCTGTTTTTGTTCTTTTGTTTTGGTCATCTCTTTTCTGCTTCAATATTTTTTGCATTATTCCATAAAAATACTCATCTGGATGCCCAAGATGTCTTACTTTTCTAACTCATCAACTCACACTTCACAAATAATGGTTTTCAGCTCCATCAGTCATGCTGAATTGCTGTAAGCCTACAATGTTCATGGCTGTGGCATCAAAATATATTTGCTCATTTGTTATATATTTCATGAAATAAATTAGACTGCTGCATAATGCAATGTATCTGTTTTATGCATCATTGTGTTCTTTATACAGACTGAACTTGTCTGAATATGGAGAGATTTGGTAAGTTAACAGCCTCAGCATCTGAAAGCCTGCAAACTCATTTTTATACACTGAAGTAATGGGAAATGGCAACAAGCAGAAAAAGAACAACGGGGTACAGTTCTAAGAGAAAGAAATTAATTTCTGAGAGCTTCTTAAATCGTTAAATGCAGACTTCAGGGTTTGATTTTTTTCCCCTTCTTTTCTGCTTTCTGAAAATGCAGATATGGGGTTTCTTGAATCTGTGGAAACTTAAATTGCTGCAGATCTGTTTTAATATTTGAGGGGACAGCTCTACCCACCACATGACAGTCTCAAAGGTTCATTTAACAACTCTATAGCAACCAGTAAATAATTAAACACAGCTTTACTGTGTCTCAAACACCAAAGCTAAAGAGACAGGAATAACGAGAGGGTCTTTGGGCAAAGGACATGGGCTACATTAAATCATTGTATATTATTTTCCAAGTGGATATATCTTACTTTCTTTCATTTCAGCTGTTCTCTAATAACTAAGGCACAGAGAAACACATGTGGAAGGTACATCCTAATGTCAATGAAATAAAAAGGCTAAATTCTGCATGCAGAGAGATATTGAGCATTGACACGAGCTGGGGGAAGTTTGAGAGCAGATATGGCAAGGCTGGCTCAGCTGACAGGTGGAAAATGTTTTAGCTGAACTGTCTAAATTGATTCTGTGCAAAATTAACCCTGAAAAGGATCCCCTCTCAGCAAATATGATCCTTTGCTGCAGTAAGAGAAAAAGGGCTACAGGAGTAACCCCTGTGTCAGAATTGGCTTCTGTTAGCTGGTGATACCAGCCACAATAATTCACCTTGTCTACAGAGTGAATGGCAGTGAATCAGAAGGAAAATGCATTTTGGTAGGGACTTTGGACCCATTCTTTGTGGAGACTGAGTCAATCACACAACAGTTGGTTTGCTTCAAGAGGGCAGCTCATGAGTGCAGAGGTTTCTCCTCGAGGCCATCCTGTGCAGTGCCATTGGGAACACCACGAGAGCTTGCTGTCCTGAGGGAAGGGCACCTTCTCTGCACACACCTGGCAGGAGAGGGTATGGATAGCCCCAACACCTGGAAGGATGGTTTAGAAAGAATTTTTAAAAGAGCTGAGCAATTATCAAATAGTCAAATAGTTTTCCCAGTGGTTTTTACCCTATATAGATATGTTATTACAATGTTACCAAGAAAGGTAGAGGTGAGGGGATTGAGTCCCTGAATACACAGGGTGTCAGGCAATGAAGAGAAGTGCTGCTGACAGTAAGAGAGGTGAGTCACAAAGATGCAGCTGAGAAGATTTTTAGAAAGAAGATACAAAGATTTTTAAGGTACATGACTTTTACATCTAACAGGCTGAATTAGAAAAGAGAAAGAAATTTAAAAAGTGACCCAATTCTTATTTTTCTCACAACTATCTGCTAAAAATAAAGTATGATTTTCTCTAAAACATTTGACCTGCAAGACCATATTTTTCATCCAGCAAATCAAAAATAAAATTAAATGAGAGATATGATAAAGCTATTTAAAATTACTATATAAGGACAGGCTATTAAGGTTTAGTGCAAGCTCACACAATTTATTTCCATAGATTATCTATTTTTCTTCAGTAAGTAGAATTTGCCAAACATTTGCAGTGGGATGAAGTGCTCTGACTATGTCAAGAATCTCGAAAGAGTGTAAGGCAGAATTCTACTTTTTTTCCCCCAGGGGAGTTAGAAAAGGATGATGGACTCTGCCTTCAGAGGCATGTGCTATTTGCCATAAATAACAGAGCATCCTGCCTGTGTTCTGTGGGTTTGAGATGATGAAGAAAGTGCACTCCTGCTGCTGAAGGAACAAAGCAGCTATCCTTGTTTATGGATAACAACCAGCAACTTATCCACAATGTTAGAATCTTGCTCCTCTGGAAAAATCTGTTATAGTGGCTACTGACTTCTGATCTCCTGTAATTTACTTCACAAAAAAACCTGACAGATTTATTGCTTAGTGCTGGTTATTAACTTTTACAATTTCAGCAGCTGCCATGGACAGTCATGTAATTCAGAAATTTTGAATACTTCAGGTCTTAGAGAGAAGAAAAAGCATATATACATATAACTTGTCCCATAAGTTAATGACATGCTAACAGTGTGACATCTCACCACTGAGGGCAGGGTGTAATGGATGGGACTGGCATTCTTAACATGGTCATTGTGGGACCACTGCTGTCTCTGAAAAGAAGTCCATCTAACCACACATAAATGGAAGCTACTTCCAGAATTACCTGTCCATCCTGATAATTTATAAGTCAGGCTTTCTACTGATGGCAAGAATTGCATTGTCTCCTCTGTTTACAAATGCTATGGTAACCTGAGCCTCGGGGTTTAACTGAAACCTGATTTAGTAGACTTGAACTTCAAAAGTAAGACATTAGACATCTGTTTCTGCTATTCAGAAGGTCTTTATTTTGTTCAAATGTTGTTGATTCTTTTGTTTTTTCAGATTTTACAAGAATCCTGGCAAGCTGAAGGGATGCAGGGGAACATTGCTGAAATGCAGAGATTCACTCAAGAAGCTTCCTGAATTACCAAAGGCTGGGTATTAACAGACAAACTGGAGAGTATTTCCTTTCAGATTTCATGCCTTGGCTCACCTTGGTTCTAAATTCCTTTTTTTTATTAAATAAAGTGATGCTTTTTCTATTTGTTTTCCTTCTGGGTAATTCACTAGCAGTTTGTTTTTGCTCTGCAGATAGAATAGACCAATGCTGCACACAATGAAATAAGCAACATGTCAGGAAAAATGTAGACTAAACATGGATGAAAAACCTAAGGGAAAACTTGTCTACTGTGAAGTATTCCCACCAGATATCATTAAACTGTACAATACAAATCTCTTTTACGAGCCTTGCAATGTGGAATATGCTTAAAAAAGAAGAGCTAACATTTTCTTAGATTAAGATCTTATCTAAATCTTAAAGTCTGTGCTCAGGGTATGGAGCTGTCTAGTCATACAGGTGCCTGCAAAGGAAGCCTTGATCACAGTGAGGAATAGTGAAACAAAATGAGAGGAGGAATGAAACATTTAAGATGATCTTTACTAAAAAATGGAATAAATTCTTCATTACATTATTAATTCACTACTGAGCATAATTAATTTATTGGCCATTAATGCTGCTATTTGCATTACCATTGGGTTCTCTAGATAAAAGCACAATGTGACTTTCCTAACACATTTCAAATGCTGTTATCAGACAGTGAATTGCTCTTCAACAGCACTATCCAGATTTAGCCACGGATTATTTGGTCTCTCTAAACTGCTTTCTGATGCTGTTAATAACTTAAGAGACTGCATGAATTATTTTGAACAGGGTTGATACAGGGCAATAGCAAAAAAATCACATTCTAAGCACTTCTCTGTTTATAGGATACTTGGGGCTGTTTCTAAGTAATTTGCCCTTTGTCCATTGTTACTCTACTTAGAAGACTCCACATTAAAATACCTCTTCATCTCTATGTTCACTATTCAAGATGTGGACAGATTTGTGGGAGACCTCTGAACCCAGACAAAGTCCTCACTTAGAGAAGAAAAATAAATTGTAAATAATGCAGAGAAGTTTGAGAACCTGCACTTGTTTGACAACACCTTTTCTCAACACTTATGTTCCTATTTTCATCATTATAATTATGTCATTTTGCATGTTCCCCCACTGTTACCAGGGTTTCCATAAATGCAGTAGGATGTGGAAGGAAAGAAATTTCGACCAGGAGAACTTTCAGTTTGGGTCTCAAGTATTTACTTGTGCTCCTTCTTTCCCCAGATAGTAAAAAAACACTCTCAAGTCTGAAATATAGTCACTGTTGCTCTCTTGATATTGGAGTATGTTAATATTACACCTCTACAGTCTTATCTAAATGAGCTCAGTGGATTGCATAAATAATATTGGCAATGATACGTAAGGAAAAAAATCAAGTTCACTCTCTCTAATCAATGCTAGCTGGGCAAGTCCAATGAGTCAAACAAACAATCAATGAAAAAGGCTGTTCTATGTCACTGCAATCAGGGACAAACTGCATCTGAATCAGAAAGCTTAATTTTTACATTGTTTCTTTTGAAGTGACAATCTTCACAGGTAATCTGCAGAGGACATTGCTGAAGAAAGGTTTAAAACACAATTTCCTTGAATTACATTTAAAAAAAAAAAAATTGACTTTTCCAAGAAACTGCTAAGTTCTTTTGAATGAGAAATTTTAGTTCTGTTAACCATTTCAAAAGAGACGAAAGATTTTTTTTTTTTTTTTCCATAGTCTAGATGTTCAGTAATGAGTACTCATACTTTAAAAACCTTAAGGTGTGGTGGACGTGGTTTCATAGAAGGGGACCAGGCCACAATAAGATGAAAAATGTGGGGAAGAAATAAGTTTGGCTTATAAAAAGGTGTATTTTTCTTTAAAACTTTATTACTGGTAAAGCTATTTTATTATTGCAGCATACATCCTTTAACTATGTTGCATTAGATGCCAAAAGGCAGAGTTAGAGACCAGATCATAGCTGTCAGGTGAGCTTAACCTGTCTTGCAGTGAGTGGCTCAACTCTGTTTCTTTATGATATAAAGGCATTTGAGAAATGTGATCATAAACATTTGACATAATATCTGAAATGACAGACTAAAATTGCTTGTGCTTGTTTTCCAGCTTCCCTTTGAATGCACACATCTCCAAGAAATAAGAGTAGACTGCTTCCCCCAAGGATTCTCTTCGAGTGTTGCTTTTATACTGTGACAGAATGCAAGAAAAAATGAAAGATTCCTCCCAGGACCAAGACCATTAGTGAGACAGGGAAGCACTCAGCTGAGTCACTTTTTGAAACACCACACAGAATCAGGGCTCAGGTTTTTCTACAAAAGTGATGCTCATTCCCTGACCCTGGTGAAATGAGCACTGGCTCAGCCCAGCAAGCTGCTGTGCTGTGCATCACCAACTTTGGACACAGAGTCTGATCCTACAGCTCACTTGCCTGCTTTTAGGGGTGCCTTCATCTCCCTTCCAGACTAGAGGCCTGATGCAGGCTGTGATCACAAGTGACATGCTTTGTCTGTAGTCTTTTGAAGGAAAATATTCATTCAAACCTGAGGCACATGAAAGCTATTCTTGAAAGAATTGTGAGGGCAGTGCACAGCTACAAGTCCACAATCATAAAGACATCTGATATTAGCACTGCCATTGCAAATCCATTCCTGGATTAGCCTAATTGTAGCTCACGCTGATGGATGTCTGCTCTACAGATAAACACCAGTTTGGAGATTGTGGATTGTAGCTAGAATACTTTCTCTAGTACTGAACCAAATTTTGGTCTAGAAGAATGATATTTTCATATGCAGAGCAGCCAACCCCACTTTCAGCTGCTTGGAAAGCACCAGCTGCTACACAAGCATTTTTATGACATGGCAGATCATATCAACAGTCCTAGGAAGGGCCACAAAAACCACATTTTGCCCAGTAATGGACAAAGAGGAGGAAAACAGGCTTTGCACATATTCCCCACATGAAAAATGTAAAAATGTAAAGGGTAAAAATGATAAAGGGAGTTGGAAAAATCACATAGGGAATAAGAATTAATAAGAAGACAATGTAGCAATGATATAATGAGAGAGAAAGACAAAACAAGGAGCCAGAGGGAGCTGAAATAATGAGAACTTACTAAGTCAGAGCTAAAAAGATGCACAAGAGAAGAAAAGCAGCAACCTGACATAAGACAGGATCCCACCAGAAGCACAGAAATGTGTAAACACTGAATGACTTTAAATTACAGTTACAGTGAGTTCCAGGTCTTTCTTTTCCTACGTTCAGCAAGCAGGCATGGAGCCCAGAGGCTAATTGTGCATGTCTCCAGTGGTGGTGATGATGATGATGAGTCCAGAAAATCCACTTTGATTATATTGCAAATTACCATTATCATGTGTATCATTAAACTAATAATCACAGCTGGAGAAGGGAAGAGAATTTACAGAATTTGGAGAATTTCTTAGGTGAGGTGAAATAATAGATAAGTTTAGGAAATAATTTTCAGGTACAAGCTGGAAAACAATCTTAGGGCTGCTAAGTCAAGCATTCTGATGATACCTCATATATCCAGCTTGTAAATTATTAAATGGTATTTAATTACATGATCACAAAATGTTTTTCTCTTCCATTTTATCCATACCTTCTCCAGAAGCCAAGTCTGCTTTTTCCAACATAATGATAGAATGCACAAACAAAAAAGCTGTCCTGGGTCAGATGAGCAGTCTGTCACGCCAAGCCTTGGACACACTAGGTGCCAGTGAGATAAGCAGCAGAAGGAAAGCTGTGAGCCTGGTCACCCTCCAGTCCCTTTCATTTCATCCTCTCCCATTGCTTGGTGCACTAGGGATAGCTGGGGACTCATCCTTGCCTTTCCTGTTTAATATTCAGGGATGGACTTGCTATCCACAGAGTGGAATAGACATCTGGAAGTCATCTGTCTCTGTCTGAGGGCAGGATTAGCTATCCTTGACAGATACATATCCAATGTATTCAAAAAATCCCTGGTGAAGAGCTCTCCTGAGCCTTTTCAAATATGATCTACTTGCTCTGCTTACCTTCAGAAATATTTTCCTCCTATTTAACCTAACCTTTCTTTCTTGTAGTTTAAGTCAATATTTCTTAACCTTCACAGCATCAACACAGCAACAAACTTTCCTGCCTTTCCCAGCACTCCTGTGGAAGTAATTTGCAGCAAGCTAAAGAAACTGTCTTAATGTAATAGCTGAAATGAGCATCAGCAACAACAACAACAAAAAGTACTGTGCTTTAAGCTGTCTGCACCATTGGCACAGTGCCTATAATGACGTGAGTGTACCATGCAATGTTCTCTGGCACTGGGGCCAACAGGGATGGAATGGCCTGGGTGTGCTAAACACTTTTTACAGCATCATGGCCAGCAGCAAAAATAGTGCCTACTGCTGTAATACCTGATCAGCACAGGGAGTCGTGCTCCTTGCCCTGGTGGTCTAACCTGTGCAAATCAAACTAGGATAAGGAGGCCTGCAGTGATACAGCCAAGTGAAGTACTGCATTTTTAAATTTTTGGTTTACTTTATTGATTACAGATAGTCATACTGGGCCTCTAAGTACCTCATGGAAAAAGTATCATAAATACATAAATATAAACTTTGATTTATGTCCTTTCTTTTATCCAAGTTCATTACTCACAACACAGCTGCCTTAGTCTCCCTTTGTTTTTGAACTTGTTTTCCATCACCTTCCAGTGCCAACCTCATATAATTTTTATTTCTTATTTTTCAGAGTTTCTAAGAATCTATCTTTTATCTGACCTTTCCACTGAATGCATGAAACATGCCTATCAACTTCCACAATGGACTTTTGATCCTTTGATATCTTCTGAAGTGCAGCAGCATATACAGTCTGAATGCTGTTTTCAACAGTATTGCACAATTTTCTGGCTGAACATAGGTCCAGTTTGTCCCAGCAGCCTCATTTAGTGTGCCCTGTTCCAGTGGCACAGGAGTCTGTACATAGTTCTATTGTTTCTTTTGGAGGAGTATTTCCTCCTCCATGTTCACAGAAAAACCTCTTTGCCTCCATATCAGTGGTAGTCCTCTACCCTTTTCCATTTGCTTGCTCTACCAAAAGGGAATTTCCTTTCCCAATCATCAGATAATATTTATGCATTCAGATTTGTGAACAGTAATAGAAATATCCCACTTCAAAACCAGAGAGGCCAAATAGACAAAATTAAGCTGTTTCACTAATGGGAACTTCTTTTTGTACTGTCTTGTCCTTCAAATACCATTTCAGCCCTAGTTTAGCTTTTCCCACTGAGTAAAGTTTGTTTATCAAATGATAATGTGAAAGTTTAATACTTTTTATATCCAGCCCAGACAGTACATTATAAACAGACCCTTGGCTTATAGGAAGAAAACATCAATACATCAAAACATCAATTTATCTGGTGCTCACCATCCAGAGGCACTCTCAAGCACTCTGGAGGAGACCTGCAGCTCACTGGTGGGCAGAGCACTGGCACAGAGCCCAAGCCCTGGGCAGTGCCCAGTTCAGGTGTGTGTCTGCAGGAACAGGGATTGCTCAGGCACAGACCCTTGTGCAGCTCTGCACAGCTACACACATCCTCTCCTCCAGTTTAAATCTGAACCTTACATTCTGGCAGAACATTTTAATCAGGGCAAAAGTCAAGGAAATATGTCATTACCTTCCCCTTACCTGAACTGCAGTGTTTGTAAGCAAAGATCTCTGAAAGGTTTTATTTGCTGGATTTTCCTAACCCGTGGACCCTTCTCCCCCTCTCTGCTCAAACCCACTGAGCTCAGGAGCCCAGCTCACATTTATCACTCCATTTCCTCATCAGGCTCGAGGTAGCATGGGCATTTCTTTTCATCACTTACACAGATTTAAGAAGCAAACTAGATCACATTCCACTTTCATGTTTCCTCCCTAATGCAAGTTACTTCATTAACACTCTCGTGTCCACTTCAGAAGATTTCACAGGCCAAAACACTCTTACACATCAAAGTAAAACTCTCCAGGCTGCTCATAAATAACTCCACAAGCATAGACAACCATATTATGCAACTATGAAAACACTTTTTCTGTACAAAATCTTCAGAAGATTAACATCCTTTCATATTTGTTTCATCTATAGTATCTCACAGAAGATGATCTAGGAGCACAGACACGTTATGATGCAGAAGATGCAGGAAAAGTTTCTCTTGGCTGATCAGGTTACCAAGGCACTATTAGGTATGAGGAGGGATTGATTCAGAGGAATCAATTTTGCTGGAAAAGGTTATATATATATTGAGAAGTAAAATAAAAGGAAGAGGTGGGGAAATCACAACACAGGCAAAAATAGCTTTCTATGAACTGCCCTTGGTTGCCATGGTTCCTTACTTGCCTTGTCAATACAAATTATGAATAATAATACCTATATGAAAGTCAGACATAATCACACTTCTACTGCTGCCCTCACAAACACACAGAAATTGTCACTCCTACACTCCATTGATTTTTTCTCCCTGAGCAGAGCATGGTGCCCCACTGGAACCATTTCAAACAGGTCTTGAAGCTCCCAAACACTTTGGCCCCTCAGAGTACAAAGCTCTGGGATCCTTTCCCCCTATATCAGTGATGTCCTTCCTCTGTCCCCTCCAGAGGCCACATGGTGTCTGTCACCCAGCACAGGTCCCATCAGGGCTGTGTCCCCAGTGCTCCCACAGGTTCTCCAGAGACATTCCCTGCAGGGATGCAGCACAGGCATAGAAAGAACAAGCAGAAAAAATTATCGAAAAAATTATTGAAAATCATCCTTCTCAGGACAAAATTTGCTGTGGCATAAGCAAGGGACACAGAAAATGCTCCTTTTCTGGGGCAAGCACCTGAGGCTGTCACACCTGGTCAGACACTGGTCTCTGCCTGCATTGCAGTGAATCCACACCCCAGCATTCTCAAGAACATGTTCTTAGATTTCAGCTGCTTCAGAAATTAATAGACATAGGAAAAGCACTTTCTTGGTGGTGAGAAATTGTGCCTACCACTAATCCAGGGCTCCTTTCCTTCACACACCCACTCCCTGCAGTTTCTCTCTGCTTTCTACTCACAGGTTTAGCAGGTGTGACCTCAGAGCAGGTGTCCTGCTCAGCAGTATCTTCCCTTTGGCATAAACTCACATTTTCCACTGAGTTCTGAGCTACAAAAAGATCCAGAAGTCATTCCATTGAAGCAAGAGGTACTAACTTGAACCTTTGAGAAGGCAGGTACATACCTGCTAAAGGTACTGCTTTTTGAATGTCAAATTACCCTTTTTATTAATGGAAATTAATTAATAAAATAAGTAAGCACTCATAGGCTGTGTTTGCTTTCTGAACGTATTTATTTGGAATTGTATTTTAATTTTCAAATAATAAAATATTTAGTTAAATATCCACCCAGAATAGCAAAAGAATTCCAGACTGTTCTGCAAAGATCTCAAAGAGCTTTGTAAGGCAAGATACTAAAAGAATACATAGAGACTTGACTACCAGACTCAAACTAGAAAGGGTTTTCTTTGGTAATTTTGGATGAGTTGGGGATTTTCCAGAGTAACTTGTAATATTTGGTTGTCTGTTTTTGCAATTTCCTTTTTTTTCCCCACAAAATATTTAATGACTTTATCCTCTAAAAGCAGTGTGCTTTAAGAGAACTGTAGTTTAGGCATTTGTAAAATTTGTAAAATTAAAATGTGCCCCTTTCCAGTTTTGTTCTGGAAGAGAAGGCTCTTCCCATCTCATAGAGCAAGGGATTATTTTAGCATAGAATAGGAAAGCAAAGAGTGAGACAAAATCCAAACATTATGGATGCAACAATTCAAAGCCTTTGATCCTGAACAGATTTCAGACATTGTCAGTTGCACATTTATGAGAGGAGATGGGAGCAGGAGAGATTAGAAGAGCAAAATATTGGGACAGGAAAAACATGATGTGTTCTGCTTATGCTTTAACAACATAACCACTCTCATTCTGATTTATATATTCCCTTATTTGCAAGGTGTATTGAAAGTGGCAGCCAGTCACCAAAAAGTTGTTGTTTTTCAGAAAACACGTTTTCAGACAGCTTAGGAACACATTTCTCTATAAGAACTTGGATCTATACTCACTATCAGATTTTTTGATACTCATTACACTTTCCGTAGTATTTAGTTTCATTGTGATTACTCTAATTGCAATACTAATAATTAATAGTTGACTTTATATCTTGCTTGCAAAGTACTCAGGGGAATGTAACACAATAAGCACAAATACAACATAGAAGCATATGCTTTCAAATTCATAATCAGAGGGAAATGATACATAATTTAGCATTTGAAGTATATTATTAGAAGGATGAGATCATCAGCTTGTTTCCAGATCACAGAGCTCTTACTTCAGGAACAAAAGTGCTAGATATGCACTCAACTGGATGTGAATTTTTAAAGAAACACTCAAGATTATTGTTCCCCACAGCTGATAAGGAAACAAGGACATCATGCACATTCTGAGGTAAAAAGAGCTGCTCCTCTGTTTCTCCAGATGAAAAATTTGACTTCACCTATCTGTTTTCTAATTGTCAGAAAATGCAGAGAAATAAATTTATTTGCAATGAGTCTTTTCTAAAAGCTCAGTTTCTAAGGTGTTTTTTAAAAGTTGCTTTTTTAGCACAAGGTTTTTTATATTTCATGTGTTTTTCTAACTCCAGAAAGTTTTTTATCACGTACCTGGAAAAAAATAATGTCAGGATAACTTGAAAAAGAAAGAATAACAAAAGTGACACCAGATAACCTGCCAATGTCTATATTTCTGCCCTTTGACTTTATCTATTCCAATATAGCATTTTACTTTTTGTGTATGACAGGGAATGTTTTTTACACTGGGAAACAGTGTTCTTCATTGTCATTCTCAATTGTTACTATATAGGTATGGTTTTTTAAGATTTTTAGGGCCTTATTCTACCTAATATTTTCTGCTCCACTTATAGCAAAAGAGGCTGCTGGAGAACAATTTGTTGCATAGTACACATCACATATTGAATTGCTTTCCAGTTTATCAGCATTTTTTAAAGCTGTAGCCATCTATACTATAGGCTTCTTGTTGGTATTTTGTTTCTGACCTTGCACTGGCAGAAGTCTTACAAATAAAAATCTGTCCAATATGTTGTTATGGCCAGGTTACTGCCACCACTCCACACCTCTGATGCCTCTTTTTGCATTGCAATTGCCTGTCAGATGGAAAACTATGCAGCCACTGTGGATTCTTCTTGGCAGTCAATCTTCAGAGAAAAAACAGACCCTGATATTTCTGTTATAAGAGAAATTAGAGGAAGCCTCAGCAACCAGAAGTAGTGACAGAACTGCACAATACAGCAGCAATGCTCATTGGGAAACTGGGGAGTTTGATGGTTATGTTATTTTTCTCCTGCAGCAGATTTTCAGGTTATGCAC
The DNA here is from genome assembly GCA_030060385.1 of Muscicapa striata striata. Classification (NCBI taxonomy): domain Eukaryota; kingdom Metazoa; phylum Chordata; class Aves; order Passeriformes; family Muscicapidae; genus Muscicapa; species Muscicapa striata. Next base: position 1,928,972 of record JAREIS010000117.1, on the reverse strand, counting down.
AATGAAGAATAAGAACTTTGAAGGGAAGAAGGATAGTAGAAGATTACCCCCAGAAAGTTCACAGAAAGCAAATACAAATTACTGTATTAATTTCTAATAATAAATCACATTTCTGAGGTATCCTAGGAAACTTGCACAGTTTGCTAGAAACAACCCTTTCTATTATACCAGATGTTGACTTTACTGTGTCACCAAGGATAGCAATTTTTCCATTCTGCTTGCATGCAACAAATTCAGATCCTGAATAATTTCTCTCTACTAAACCTCATATTGAAGATAAAAGTTGGGACAAAAGTGCACTGAAATTTTTCTTTGTTTATATAAATTTCAAATTGTCTATACAGGCATCAGACCAAGACAGTAAAGCAGCAGCTCACAGATAGCAGAATGAAACAAAGGAATACACACAGGTTTCTTCTGAAGGGATCTGCACGTGTCCTTCATGTAATAATTCAATTTTGTATAATGCATTTAAATACTAAATAGTTAAACTGCACAAAATTTAAATCAGAGACAGACCAGAAAAAAACGTGAATAACTCTTCAGTTATGTCATCAAGATTATGACCCTCACATAGCAAAGGGGGCATATTCATTTCTGTTCCTTTGGTAATTAATGTTTTTCTACTTGTAGAAACTAAAATGGCATTAACAGCAAAATCTTATGCATTCTCCATGACTTTCAGGGCATAGTGCACAGAATGCAAGCTACCATCTTTTGGAAAATGTGCAAAATACAGGAAGGAATAAGCAAGAAGAAATTTAAACACTGGTGATTATTTTTGGGATGCTCAGAAAAAAATCCTGAATTCACATTTATGTACAGCCTTGGGCATATGGCTTCAATCCAATCAGCTGAAATGAGTTTTGAGCAGGAGAGTCACATCTTGCAAGGCATCTCTAGTTTTGCAGCATGCAGGTCAAACAGGAGCAGCACACCTTTTCTGCAAAGTGCTGCTGAATCAACCCCACTCTGAAATGCAGCTGGCTGTGCTGCACCTCTGCAATGAGAGGCATTTGCATGAGCAATAAATCCCAAGTGATAGAATAATAAAATGCACTTACTGCAGAAGACTGGCTCTCTGTCACACCTCCAAACATGGGGCTTTACATTCTCAAGGGATCACACTGAGTAAGGAATTATAAGAAATATGCAGCAGAAATGGTGTGGGAATCTTATTAGGTACCACTCTAGTGTCTTATGTCCTGACAGAAGAGGATTAATATCCTTTTTCAAAACACTATCATCATACCCTTGATACCTATATACCTTTACTGATTGCTTCAGGAGAGGCTGTGGCCTTAATTTCCTGTGGTAATGGTTCCCCACTCTAGTTGCATACTGCATGGAGATGAGTTTGCTTTATCATGCTGAAATTTCCTGCTTCTCATCGAACAGACTTTCACCTTTTTTGTATAGCAAAAGCAGAAGAAAGGAAGCCCCTACTTTCCTTTCACCATGTCATTTGTCATTTTTTATGTATTTTTTCAGGCTTGTTATTGGGTTTTTTTCCAAGTAATCAATCCTAATCTAAAACTCCTCTCTGGCTGTTTTCATTGACTCATTTTTCATTTTCTTTGACATGCACAAATGTACTCCAATTCTGCTATATTATTTTCCAGGTGGAAAAGCAGCAGTGAATGCATGGACAAAGACTGCACCACTGATTTATCTAACATTTCTGAGCTTATCTAATGTGCTCCTTTTTCTTGTACCTAAAGGTATTTTCTTCTCTGCACACTGGAAGATGCACATAGTTCCAATACTCACATAAAGCCCAAGGTCTCCAGCTGAACCCTGACACTCACACAGGAAGAAGGAGCCCTTTGTGCAAAAGCTGGGAAGGGGAAAACAATGCAAAGACTGATTTATTAACATTGCCAGTTCAGGTTACAGTGCACTGTCCATTAGATTTCAATAATGCTTACATATGTTCCATACACCTGCACAATTGCTAACACAGCTGCACATTTCTGAGATACAGTTTGTGGAACTGCACAGCCCTTAGGGCATTCCTAATGACACCAGAGATTAAACTAGGTATTACACCAGACACATAACATTATATTTATATTGTTCTGTACAGTTAAAGATGTGCCATATTTAATGTCCTATTGCACAGCATCATTAGATATTGATTTTATAAATACAGTGACTTGCAAGCTTTATTAGCAAGCAGATTGATGAAAATAATTTTTTAGAGCTGAGTTTGGGCTGTTTGTATTCAAGATCATAAAATAGGTATATAAAAGATGTCTTGATGAATTCTCTGAGATGCAAAGACATCACAATGAAAATAGATTGTCTCTGAATCTGGGCCATTTGATCACTTTGCATTCACCATGCTTTCTACAGGAAAGAAATTTAATGTAAAAGAAGAAGAATGCAGGCAATGTGGACCAGACTTGCAGACTTAAGAGATTAACTTCCAGTGATTTAGGCCCTGAATGTGTTTGAGAATCTGGGCTTAACTCCTCTTTTATTTGGTATTTCAGCAAAATGCATCCAAGATGGTGAGAACACAAAATAGCAGGGAGAACTGGAAGCATATGCAAAGCCAGAGGAAAGACTGCATAAAGCCTGCAGTGCCTGTCATCCAAGCTAGAGCAGACAATTCCTGTATCACTTCAGAAAATGTCACACTTCAATTTTGATTTATATTCTCTTATATTGCAATGCAAAGAGAATATGAGGAAATTATCAAACTTATGAAATGGTGTTATCTATATCAGAAGCTTTCCATTTATTTAATCTGCATATTTCTCAGTTATTGTAATGGAGATGTACAAGTTCCTTTAAGAAATTCAGATCTGTTGATTATACAGAATACACGAGCTTTCCCTTTTTGAATCTCTACATAAGTGGGATAAGACATGCCAAAGGCCCACAGACCTCTCTTCTCAGAGAGCAGCACTGCAAGAGACCACTTTGAATTAGGAACTAGGTCAAGATGCAAACTGAGATGTCATACTCATTCATTATCTATAATTACTTTCAGTGACTTGCTGAGCATTATAATGTGTTTAGCTCAAGGTTTGGTTTGGGATTTTTTGAGCAGAAGAGCATGACAATGGCAAATGCCATGAACATATCCATTAGAAACCAATATTCTGTTACTTCCTCACTGCATTCCATTTAATTTGTTTTGTCAGTGAAGTTGTTCACTTCAGGTACCTCCTGCCTCCTGTCAAGTATTCTTTTGTTCTTTATTTTTTACAAACATTACAGATATCTGGTAAAGACTTGTAAAAGAAACACTTTTAACAAACTTAAAGCCTTACCAAGGCTATGCTTATATTAGGAAATCATCAGCCTCATAGGAATGGATTAGCAAACAGAAGATGTTGGTGCTGAGAACTCTGTGTCATCACTATGCACAGTCTTCCAAATTTTACTTCAGAGCAGGTTTAGTTTGGTCATCAGGACTGAATGTCCTCTCTCCATGCATCAGTCAAGCAGTCCAAAGTGGCAGTGGTTGAAACCTTTACATGTAAAAGAGCACTAGAAGTGCAGTGAGATGCACACCTGAGGCAGGAGTTGTTTAGTTTCCTCTGAAGAGGCTTGTTCCCAGGCACCAGGAGAGCAAAGCAGGAACTGAGGAATTTGCTTTGAAACTGCACTGCCACTTTAAAGGAAAATGTGGATTCAGTCATGTATTCTGTTGCCTAGCATGACATCTCCCTGAATATGTTCCAGGTTTAAGAACTGAGTAACCCCTCTGTTTGTAATTCTGCAGTAGTGCTGGTGACAAGGCTAACTGATGCACACTCCAGGTCTGGCAGGTTCATGCCATAATATGTTCCTGCATTCAGTAGAATCATAGAAGGTGTTTATTCACTCTACCAGAGGAGGTTTTCATTGACAGCATTGAATTTTTTATCTAGGCATGCCAAATTCAGGTTATAGTATCGCACCAATATCTGATACACATTTTAAGAAGCATTTATGTAAAGATCAGGTTAACAAAGAATGGAGGATAATCAATAAATATGTTAATTTGGAATAGTCTTCAAGCTCTTAAGTCTGAAAGTAGAGGTAACTAATGCAGGGAACCAGCAGAACAAAGACATGATACTGCTCACAACTATTTTCCATCTATATGAGCAATAGGCAGAACTGCTTCTGTAGCTTCCACTATAAAAATGAAACATTGTCATATTTTAAAGTAATGGCCCAAGATTATATAGCTGCATAAGCACAGAGTAGCTTTCTGCAGTGTTTCAAGCTATTTCTGTAATATTTTCACAAGCAATTAAGAGTTGTCTCTTACCCTACTCCAGTCAACAAGAAATTTGCATTCAACAAGGATTAGAAACAGAGGCATCAAATCAAAGCTCTAAAGAATTTCTAAGTCTCATTGAGGTCAGAGTAAAGCAAGCTTGCACTTGAATGCTTTGCTGGGAGGAGGAGAAATGCTCAGTGTTTTTATGTTTTGCCTGTTTGTCTAAATAAACAAAAAAGGCAGCGGAAGCTGATTTTTAATTTCTGCCATCACAGCTCTGAAACTGAATGGCTCAGCTGGAAATTAGCCTATGGCAGGAAGCTATAGAGACACAACAGCAAGTGAAAAGGCAACACAGTATTTATCTTCCTTATAAGTTAATTTTCTACTTTTGGCAGTGAGTAGATGTCAACAGACTCCAATTTTCTGTATTGTCTGATATATACATCCAGGGTATTTAAATATACTGACAGCATAAATATTTGTATGCATCAATACTTTTTAAATGCAAAGATGTCTTTACCCAGACCCTGACAAATGATGAGACATGTCAGTCTACCAAACCTAACATGGAAAAATGGTAGAATACCATTATGAATGAGAAAAATTTCTATTAGATAATTGACAGAAACTGTTCTATTTTTACTGGCACATGAAGATAAATAAAAAGTTCTGCAACAAATATACCAACCCCTAATTCTTGTAAGAGAAAGGTCAACATCATTATAAATCTCCATCCTTTATCAGATGGAGGGAAAACATAGTGACAAAAGGTGAGGATGAGGTACTTAATGTTGTCTTTGCCTCACTATCAACAGTAAAACCAGTTGTCCCCTGGGTGCCCAGCCATCCTGACCTGGAAGACAGGGATGGGGAGTGGAATGAAGCCTCCAAAACCCCAGGGGAAGTGGCCAGTTACCTTTTAGTGCTGTTACCTTTTAGTAACTACTCAGACACACACAAATCCATGGGGCCAGATGGGATCCACCCAAGGCTACTGAGGGATCTGGCAGAAGAGCTCCCTGAGCCACTTTCATCATTCACCAGCAGCCCTGGCTAGCCAGGGAGGCCCCAGGTGACAGGAATTCAACAAATGGGATGCCCATCTACAAGAAGGGTCAGAAGGAGGATCCAGGGAATTAAGCCCTGTCTGTCTGCCCTTGGTGCCAGAGAAGGTCATGGAGCAGATCATCCTGAGTGTCATCACAAAACCGAGTAGGGGACAGCCAGGGGATCAGACCCAGCCAGCAAGGGTTTGGGAGGGGCAGGTCCTGCTTAACCAACCTGATATCATTCTGAGACAACATGACCTGGTTACTGGAGGAGGAAAAGGCTGTGGATGTCACATACAGAGATTTTAGTGAAGACTCTGAGATAATTTCCCACAGCATTCTCCTGGAGAATCCAACTGCTCGTGGCTTGGATGGGTGTGTTCTTGTCTGGGTGAAAACCTGACTGCATGTCCAGGCCCAGACAGGGGTGGGGAATGGGATCACATCCACCTGGGGCTGGACACCAGGGGTGGCACCCAGGGGTCAGCACTGGGGCCAGTCCTGTTTTATGAGGAGTGACTGAGGGAGCTGGGGGTGATTTTCTGCAGAGGAGACTCAGGGGAGACCTTTCAGCATTCTACAATTCCCTGGAAGCAGGGTGTAGCAGGTGGGGATTGGCTTGCTCTCTCAATCAATAGCTGAGGAGATGAGGAAATGGCCTCAAATTGCACCAAGGGAAGTTTAGACTGGATATAACAAAAACTTTCTTTCATGAAGAGTTGAAGTGGTTGAGTCACCATTCCTGAAGGTTTTAAAAAGATGTGAACTTGTGGTGCTTAGAGACATGGGTTAGTGATGAACTAGGCAGTATCAAGCAAACAGTTGGACCTGATGATCTAAAATGTCTTTTCTACCCTAAATGATTCTACAATTATAAAGACTAAAACTGAAGTTTCTATATTACAATATAAAAATATTTTATGTGATAATGTAATGACCTAAAATGTGATAACTTAGAATACCTGCCTTGGGCTGAACATTGATCTTTACATTTATCATAAATCCACTCCATATCTTTCCCTGATAAGTGTGTTTCCTCACTGCTCACCTTGGAGTCACAATAAGAATGTTTACATTTCTTCTGCTTACAAAGGGACCAATGAGGCTATACCAAATTTATGATATTTTCCTTTAAAAACATATTATTGGGGAATATAATTGGAATGATATTGGCAGATCATTTCATTTTGAGTCAGTTTACACTTACAGTTTTGTGCATTTGATCTTTAGAGAGTGAAAATCTTATCAAGAGAGTAAATCAGGACCCAATTCTCAGTCCACACTTTCAGCAGAAGATAACACACTCCTGAGAAGACACAGGCACTTCTTAAACTTTGATGGAAATGGAACAAGTGAGATTGTATGGAATTAATTACTGTACTTCAAAGCAATCTTCTATTTCTGGACTCATTGACTGACTCTGATTTTACTGATTGCAAACCTTCAAACGCTTAGCACTACTTAAACTTTCACCTGCTGTGTTAATGCCTGTGTGCACAGCCTGAGGAACTGACCAAGGCTCCTTGTAGAGCACAGCAGTGGCAAGTCAATTCCATTAAGAAATGAAAAATAAGAAAAGAAAGAAAAAGAAACCCAAAAAACACCGAGAAAGGAAAATTTAAACAAAATAAAATGGACTAAAAGACCTAAGTGGAGTTTTTCTTCTGTTTTGCAATTAAATATTTTGTAAAATGCAAATACAGTGAATTTTAACTAAAAGTAGTTCCTTCTTGCTACAAAAAAGCTGGTTGGAATTTATCTGAAAATGTATGTTCCATGTGAAAGGGAATTTCCTGATCAGTACATACACATCAGCAAGCTATCCTGATCACATGAACACTGAAATAGTTATCTCTGACAAAGAAACTATTGTAAAATTAGTTTATCATTCTCCTGAAATTTTTTCAGAGATAAAAACATTTAAACTCAATTTATATGCCTGCTGCCCAAGTTATCTTAGGGGACAGGAAAAGGGAATTGTTAAGAAAAGCTGTCTTGTGCATAAGATATCAGATTACTAGCTAAAATTTCACCAAAATAAATGGTGATGAAAAACTTGTTGATTTCTGAAAACAAGTAGATTGGACTACATAACTGAACAGATGTGAATAACTAGATTGCACAGACACAAAGCAAAGACTAGCAGCAAAATACAGCATTTCATTTCTCCATTCTCTACATGAGAAACTTTCATTCATTTTGTCTATTTCAGCATAAGGAACTCTTTTTAATCAGAATTCCAACCCATTCCAGTAAAAAAATATTCTACCAATCTGCTGCAAAAACAGAGCATTTTCTCATTACAGAACTCAAAAATCTCATTCTTCTCTCCATTAACCGGCCCATTTCCTAGGCTGGTGATTAAAGCAGCTCCCCATAGAAATTTTCATTATATTTCTGCTCCCCAAATACCAAACAATTTTACTCATCAAGAAGAGATGGCACATCAAGAAAATTTGAAAAACCCCCTTAAATACACAAGCAAAATTCTGGTTTTTGTTGTAAACTCCTGAGGAACTGATTCCCTCAGGCAGAGCCAGAGAACCAAGGAATGAGGGAATGCAGTGGACACAAGATATTCCCACAAGCAAAGGCAGAGAACCCAAAACTGACCCTTGCTGGCCAAATCCACTCCATCTCAACAACCTTCTGCCAAAGCTTTCAGTTTCTATGTGGCCTTTGTTTCTCATATGTTTAAAATCATCCAGTTGTTGTCAAAGGTGGTTTGACAGGATTTTGGCCACCCAGTTTCCTCACTGCTCTCCTTTCCCTTCCTGTTTTCCACCTGCAGGCTCCCATCCTACCTCCTCCAAAGCAAAAGATGGATTTGCATTCCCTGCCTTTTGGCAGAAACCCATTCTTAAGGCTACTTTCCCTCTTTGGCCCTCTTATCAAGGATCCTACTGGCTCAAAAAAGCAAACACCAAAATCTCCATCATTTACTCAGAGCAATAGCCTGCAGCAGCCATTCTGACCAACTGCAAAGCCACACAGTGAAATGCCATCCACCTCTTCAAGTCAAGAGAACCTCTCATGTTTACAGAACAAGGACAAAAGTGCACTCAGGTGAAGTAGCAACCACAGAAATGCGTGGGGCTGGTCTCCAAGGAATTTGGAATCATCCATATCTCCTTTAATTGCCAACATAGCTCAAGTGAACAAGTTGACTGACAGTAGGTGCTGAATTACTTAAAAGGATGAAAATTTTATTTAACTTCCAAGCAAATCAATCCATCCACCAGGAATTTTTCAGAAAGATAATTCTATATTCACCACAAAGCCAAAAAGCTGGATTCTGCCACCATATATTTAAGTCAAATGAGTTTACAAAGAAAACTGATGGTGCCACAATTAAAAAATCCCCACACCAGAGGTTTAAACTATAAACACAACATACACCCCCAGATCTGCTGGACTGAAGAGAACTCCTCTCTTTTGCCAAAGCCATACTACCTGTAAATGCTCAAGGGACAGATGCTAGCTTAATATTTTTGTGTTCAAATCACTGCTAAGGCCAAGTCCAAAGCACAAAAATGGCTACTATGTATGAATTAGATCCAGCACAGTCCCCTCTCCCTCCAGACAATTACACAGTCCAGGAAACTATTGCGTACATAACTTAAAATTATTTCCACCTCCTATTCCCTTCCTCCATTATCTCATATCTTCTCAGCTTTCTTACCTCCTGTTATTTTCTCAGGAGTCAATAAATTGCTTCACAGCAATTTTACTATATCTTCTACTATTCCCTTGCTCCTTTAGCAACCATAAATATCTCTGCTTATTCTGAAAGTGTCCTACAGAGGCCGATCACACAGGCTCAGGTTAGAGTTTCACTCCTGTCTTAAAATCTGGAGGTCTATAGCCACATAATCTCTGTTCTGGAGAAAAGTGCTGTGGTGCTTCTTTCTCCCATGATTTAGGGAAGCAATATAGGGTAGGATTGTTCAGTAATGAAACCCAGTGAAAAGCTAAAACATGCATCTTAATACCATCAAAAAAGAGCAAATAAAAAAGAGTGATACTCACAAGTAACATTCTCTGATTCCAAAGTCATTGCCCCAAATTTGCATCTGTATAGAGGAGGTTCATTTCTCAGTCTTGTTATTTTTTTAATGGTGCTCATTGGATTACTCACACAATGATTGCAGGTTTTAGGTATCTAAGTAGGACAAATACTTTAATTTCCCTGACTATGTGAACGAGACATCAGAGCTGCATATAGAAGTATATTTTTTAATAAAATTTGACTGAAAAAATTTACTAAATTTTGAACAGCTTTTAAAAATGAATATTCCATTCACCCAAGCTGTTATACATAACTGACTCATCAATCTAGTGGTTCTGAAATAGCTTTTAAGGAGCTGTAAAATATAACAACAGATGTAGGTTTCAATGTAATATAAAGCTCTGCATAGAAAATGTTAGAGAACTTTGAACATACTTTATTTTGAGCTATTTCCCCCACTCATGTGCAGATATATATTTTACTACAGTTTTTGAACTAAAAGTAGTGGAGATTTCTTAGTTCTGTTTTTATAACATTGCTTATTAGCACTCTGAGGAGGCAAGAAAAGGCAACTTTCCTTCCAGCAGACTGAAATGACCTCATGATAAGCAGAGAAAAATGCATGTAAGAGAAGCACAAAAGAAAGGCCTATTTTTAACCTTGTTTAGAAGACTTACAAAATGGCAATGTCTAGCTCACATCTACTGGTGGCTTTATGCTGTTGTGAGGGTTTTTTTTCTGTGCTGCACAATAAAGTTATTTACTTGTGAGAAATACTGGTCTATGTCAGCCCCAGCCTAAGAGACCAACAACTTATTCTGTCCTTGGCAACACGACAGGACCTGCCACTATATCATCCTGAGCTGTCCCTGAATGTCCCCAGCATATTCTGTGCAAATGTGCTTTCCTCTAGTGCTGGGCCTGTAACCTTTCTTGGCTCCTCTTTCATTATCCCAGAAACACACACACTATTCTTGTACCACATAGACAGCACCAAGATTGCTTTCATAGAAAATGGGATCATTACTTTGACAGCTGACGAAGTTGTGGACCATGTTCTCTCTCAGTAATAACTGCAAATACTTTATTTTCCCCTGATTTCCTACAAAAATGATTTACAAAGGCAGGAGAGATTAACCAAACCCAGCTTTAACCAACTTTTATTTAATTGCTAAGACTTTGAGCACACATAGTTCACACATTCATCCCTGAACACTGTTTGTGTTTCTGGGAATGGTAGAGCTGGCAGTGGGTAGGTGCCAGCAATGTCTCAGTAGTGCTGCATTTGCAGACACATTTAGAGCACAATCAGATTTGAGAAATTTCCTGCCTTTCTCTGTCTCATATATATCCTGGAGCATTAACCTGGACAGCCACAATGGCACAGGGAGGTCTTCCAGCACCAAATGGGATGGACTCTGCAAAGATGAGGAAAACTCCAGGAAGGAAAAATTGGAAGGAAAATTGGTGGACTTGGGAGGGCTCACTGTCTTACTGGTTTGTGTGGATCTGTAGCCACTCCAAGCTGTGGGAGTGGTCTACACCTGGCCTCCTTACATTCCCATCTTCTCCTACCTAACACTTGCTATCAAATGACAATATGGAGAGATGTGGCAAACTTCAGCCATATCCTGCAGGCAGAGGAGAAGAGAAACAGAAAAACCTGGAGCATCCAACTATAATGTGTAAATGCAGTTGTATTTCTATTTCTGGTACCCACCTGCTCAGCTCTCACAGGTAGAGGAGCTCACCTCTGTGTGCCTCTTCTGCAGTTTGCCTTTCTGTGCCAGTCACTTTAAGAACTGTGACAATTGTGCATATATATGTTGCTACTGGGCTAGGAGAGTGGCAAAAAGGATGTAGCAACAATACTTCCTTCAGGCAGAAGAGAAGCAAGAACCTCTTTATTAAAGAATCAAACTACACTTTTATAGACTAGATCGTGGAACTGATAAACAGACTCAATTCCATTGGTGCAAGGCAGGTAACACCCCTGGTAAACTTGCTTTCATGAAAACATCACATTTCTCATGCATCCAGAAGGTGCTTAATCATTATTATAATTCTTTCTCTCATGTTTTCCTTGAGCAGCTTGACAAAATCCAAGCCTGCTTTTTCCCTGGCATTCACCAGAATCCCATATATCCCATATATATATATATATATATATATATATATCTATGTACATATATATATATATATATCTATGTACATATATGTGTGTGTGTGTCTGTGAGTGTGTGTGTGTGTAGCAAGTATGTGTTCAAATGTACAAACACATAGTGTAGAACTTCACACAATTGCCACCAACCCCTGCTGAGACTGCTGGGTACCACTTCAGTGCAAAATTTAGAGAGGGGAAGGGTGTTCCGGTTTTTTTTAATTTTTCAATGTTGTTTTTTTAGAAAGCAGTGTTAGCTTTTAAGGATGGTCTATGGTGGCATACAGGGATGTTTCTATCACTTTTTTTAACTGGTGAGAACCCATCCCAGACATGGTGAGGGTTATTGCATGGACACTGCATGCTACACCCTGTTTCAGTGTGTAACTCTGTGCTGTGTTCACACCAAGCACAATGTGAACCTAGACACCACCCATGCTCAAGATACGAGAAAAATAATATTCTGAAAGTGTTTTTGGATAGTTTTTAAATTCTGCTGTATCTAGAACCATACTCTCCCAAGGTCTGTGTAGAAAGAGGAATAAACAATAGAGTGAAGCACTTGGGACAGCCAGCAAGCTCAGGGGAGTTTTTCCTATGTGTCTGCATTCCTCTAGCATTTTTCTCTGCAGTTTTTAAACAACAATTAAAAGAAATCTCTTTGGAGGAAGGACACTGTTAAAATGTGCATTTATTTAGGTCCTTGGGTCCACAGTGCTGAAAGGGAATTTTAAGTGTTATGATGTATTTAAATAAATGCTGTTGCAAGAGCTGAAGTTGCCCATTTAACAGCCTGTGCTGTATCCTTTGCAGCATCCTTCCAGGTTGAAACTCTTCCATATAGGGCTTTTTGTCTAAATATATATGTGTGTGTGTATGTATGCATACATGTATATATATATGTGTGTGTGTGTGTGTGTGTATATATATGGGGTTTGTGAATGGGTGACATTTTTTTTCAATACATTGTTTCCTCTCAAAACCCTTTTATCTGAAAAATTCTCCAGCAGCTATATTTACCAATAGGATTTTTTCAGGGACATAAACCCCAGAAAGATGCTTGAGCTTTCCAGTGAAAAATCATCACAGCTGAAACAGGGAGAAGGCTTAAAATCAGGTTTTGAATGATTAACAATAAGAAGGAATGGATGATATTTTTAAAATATTCATTAAAAAAGGCAGCTTTACTGAGGCTGACAACCAAAGAGCTTCTCTGCATGGTAAGAGTGTGAGCATCTCACTGTGAGAACAGACGTGGCTCATTCAGTAGTGCCTCTTTCTCTTCTATTGGAGTGAGTCTGACCCCTGTGCATTGAACAGGATGCACAATGAAAGACAAAAGAGTGTCTGTCATGACAATTTCTCCTGTCTTTTGAGGTGACAATGCAGCAGCCATCTCATTTTGTTCTCCTGAGTCATTATAAAAAACAAGATGTGATTTTTTTTTCCCCCCATTCTTTCTTTTATAAATACATTTAAAGTTAATATGATGGATTGGGGAAAAAATCTTTGATTCCCAAACTGACTCCAATATGAGTATTGCATATGGCTGGAAAAATGGGCAGGATTTCAGCCCTCAGGTGGAATGGTTAGATAAGAACTATATTTAATATCTGCTTAGTATGATGAACTTCACCCTGGGTTTGCTTCCAAAGCTGGCAGGGAACCTCACAAGTCATCAGTAATTATCATGTTGAATTTGCAAAAGATGGGTGAATGCCAGACCCTTAAAGAAGGAAAATGCAGTGCCCATACTTTTAAAAGGAGGAGGAAAGAGCCAGAGAGTGGCAAAGGTGTCAGCTTAGTTTCAATTTCAGAAAAATTATAGAAAAAGAAATCATCAAGTCAACTATTTTTAGGCACCCAGAATTAGAGGGGGAAAAAAAGCAAAAAGAAACATGGGTTAGTCTGACAAATCTTTCTTTTGCCAATCCTAATTGCCTCATGTGACATGGAAACACTTTGGTAGAAGGGAAGCAAAAGATGTCAAATCTTGGCTTCCAAGGTGTTTTGAATGACATGCTCATCATCCAACTGGGAACCACAGGAGGCTGACAGCAAAGATAGCTGGAAGAGAGTAATCAAACCACAGTTTTTCATGAGCCATTGCCAAAAGGAAAGACTCTTGAGCAGACTCTTTGGAGTCTGGAAATGCTTAATATTTTCTTTACTGTTCTAGTCTCGACAGGGTATTCAAATTAAATTTGCAGACAGTACAAAAAAAAAAAAAAAAAAAAAAAAAAAAAAAGGATTAATGGGACTAAATGGAGACCAGCCACTCTCCTGAATGCAAGATTTAGAGATCAAAATGTTCTTGAGACTTTTATATGAAAAAGTGTGATTCAAGGTCTTACATTTTGAGACAATAGCCACATAAATACACAGAAGGGAATTGTAAAATGGTTGGATTTGGTGATTTTTGACTCAAATTCTGTCTGATCTGCAACCTCAGGTTGCTGCAATAGCTGACTGGGATGCAGAGAAAAATGTCAAGCTGGCATATCAGGTGAAATGAGTCTCCTGGTACTGATACAGCCACAGCTCAGGTATTTCAGGTTTTCAGCTTCACATTTCTGAGAGCTGCCCACAGACTACAGGAGAGATTAACCAGAGAGGTGAAGAAGGTTTGCTCTGAGTAAAGATGAAAAATCCTGTGAGGGACAGAAGTTTTTACAGGTGTAAAAGGCAGCTTCAGAGGAGTGGGGAATCACCTCCACATTCAGAAGGGAAGGTAAAGCAATGAGCTTAAATGGCAAGAGGATGAGCTCCCAAGTGAAAGAGGACACTCCCAAGCAACACTAGGGAGAGTTTCTAAGGGTGAAATTTAGAACCAGTTGCTCGAGAAGGTTGTAGAAACTCCTTTAAAAAAATTGGTGGGACAATTCTTAATAATAGCAATACTCCTGCCAGGAGTAACAGAGGCATTGCTGATTTTCCTTGGGCAGCAGGAGGGTCTATGGCTTCAGGCAGGGACTGTCAACAACCACTGGTCCCACCTGGCCCTTCCTGGGGGATGTAACTGCTCTGTGCTCCCTGCCTGGAGCCCATGCTCTGTGCAGGGATGGGCAAATCTCTGATGGTGGGTCTCAGAAGGGACACAGAGCAGGAGATGCCAACATTGCAACTTGCCATTGCTTTCATTCAGGATGAGTCTCTCAAACAGGATTTTACCTGGTAAAGCTTTGAGTGTGCTCTTCGTGTGTCTCTCCTTTTTCTGACTCATATTTATTCAACTACTTAAATCAAGTTCTTTGAGTTCTTCCATTCCTAAGATAAATAACACTTATTGCTTTCTGACTTCAATAGCCAAGCTAATAAAAATCCAGTTGGTAGACTTAATTCTTTTTAAGCTTTTATGAACTGAAAAAGGAGAGCAGACGGGTTTATGCTGATGCACAGTCATTGGTGGTATATGAACATAACCTGTATCACATTCTTCCAGACAATGCTTTATTGTTGTTATTGTCATTTATTGTTCAGACTAACTGGAAATGCTGCCACTGCTTGTTTAAAATCAAATTTAGTAATTCTGCATTGATCTGGAAGAAAACTGTTTAGAAGAAAAACATGGCATTTACAGCAACAGTAAAGAACTTTAAAGCTATGCTAACAACCTTGCCTAGACTATGCCACTCCAATGTTGTTATTTAGTTACATTATTATATTGTAGCACACATGGAGAAACTACTCTGAAGCTTAAAAGAAAACTCTAAAGTATCATCAAAAATACTGCTCTGAGGTATCACTGCATATATCTACTCCTATCCAAAGGAATAAAAAATGGTTACCAGAAGCTTAAAATCCAGCAGCTATATAACTTCTTAGATAAACAAAAGTCAGCAGCATATGGCTCAGAGTGATAATTCTCAGAAACCAGCACCTCCCTGCATCACTAATACCAATCTTAGTTTAAAAAAAACATTTCTGGTATGAGAATCCCCCATTCAGCCTACTCTTTATTTCTCCCTCTACATCATGTCAAAAACATAGAGGCCGTTCACCATTTGCTTGCATTCCCCAAATTGATTTTCTTGGAAGCTCTAAAGCAACACCAAAACTTTGCTCAAACCAAGAAGAGTTTACTAAGGCTGGGACAGCCTTGTCTGTCCTGCTGCCATTCCAGACCAAGGTCTTAGACCTTCTTATCTGAAATGTGGGTGACTTCACATTAACCTGAGAGGATGCTTTATCCACTTGAATATGGGATCTAGGGAATGTGAGCAAGTATAGAGGGAACAAGGAAAAAAGTCTACCCTGCTATAGCCATAATCCCCAATACCCTTCCCAGTGAGAAAAGCATTAGTAGCTCCACAGCCTCAAATGCCAGAGGGCTTCAGAGTCACAGCAGAGGGCTGGGGAACATTTAATATGTTAAATTTTCTAGCATTATCATGCACCTCCAACAAATAATTCCTTTAGCCTGTAGCCAATGTACTTCTGTCTTTTTAGAACTTGTGAGACTACAAGATCTTTGGGGTAGAAATTTTATCTCCATGGTAAAATATCCTGCACACTTTAACATATGATTTAAAAATAATGATATGGCCAAAGGATTTTAGTGTCTTCTCAGCTGCACACATTTAGAACAGCTAAGTTTAAACTGGCATTGTTCAAAGCAGAAGTTCATCCATATTTCGCATTCCTATTCTGGCAAAGTTTGGGGCTATTGCAGAAAAGTATGGCTAGTTAATTATGAATCTTGTGGTCACATAGGAAAAAGGGACACTACAAACCTTCTGGGTGATGAAGACAAGTAACACTGCTAGGGAGACCAACAGACTTTATTAAAGGGGAGGGCAATGGGTGCAAGGTTAGGTCTCTAGCAGCCTCTGGTGGCTGTTCAAATAGAGATTTTTTTTTTTTTAAGTTCATGGCTATGCAAACTTTTTTATTTGACTTATTTTCCAATTTTGATTTCATGCAGTAATATGAAAAACTTTTCTGTTGTGAAAAAAGTGTCTTTACTTGTAAAATTTTGGTCATCTCTGAAAGTCTGTTTTAATAGAAGAGGTCACCTAAATGCACTGGTGTATTTAGCTAGCAGCATCCAGGTGAGAGGTAGTCATGGGAAGTGACTACTTACAAAGGTTAATTCAAATGGTTTTAATTCAAATGGTTTTGAATACAGATTTTTGGGTTGACTATTATCAATGTAAGCTATATCAACACACTGCCTTGAAAATTAATAGCCCTGCCTTTTAATTTTATTGAATAATATTGTTTCATAATAGCAGTAAAACACTACAGGGAGTAGATTCCTACAGGATTATTTATCAGTTTTATGTCACATATCACCCCTGGAAAATGCAGTAATTTTTGTCAGGCTGTATGTCTTAAACATTGCAGCTGTCATCCACTGCAACTGCTGTAGTAAAGACTGAAACCACTAAGAATTGCAGCTCCTGTTTTCACAGACTCCTAATTTCCTAGCACAGTCTCGTTTTAGTGGTCAAATTTTCCATGTTTGGTCTATGCACACAGGAGTGAGTGTCTGGAACAGAACAACATTCCATTAAGATGTTTTTTTTCCAAGGAAAAGACCCTAGAGAAGAATACAACACTCTTTTGTGCATGTAAACCAATCCAAGTGTTTAGACACATAATTGCTTGCACAAAACTCTGCCTGTGACTCCTGTGTGCTGCCCCAAGTCGTTCACACTGGTGCACTGCTCATTTCAAGGGAAATTAGAAAGATGAAAGTCTGTTCAACACTAAAATTGTGCCTTTCTGTATCTTGAAATGTCATCAAAATCCTGGCTTGAGTGGGATGCACACAGGGCTGGGTCAAGACAATGTGGTAAGGGTCGTGTCCTTTCCCTCTTAGCCCTAAAACCTAACCCTAACACTGGTCTAATTCCTCCTCTGTCCTCTCAAAGAGGCATCTGTCACTCCTCCATACAAACTGAATTTGTTCTGCTCTGGTTTCCTACCCAGATATAAAGAGTAGCTTATGTTTTGTTGATAAGTAAACCTCAAAGTTAGATTTTTATAATCAATGTATTTCAAGAAATACTTCTCCCTAAAACTACATCATGATGATTAATAAAGAAGGCTTTAAGGACTTCTTAATATCATCTTCTGAGCTGGTTTTATTTTTTCCTTTGCCTCCAAAGATAGGGTATTTTAAAAAATGGCCAAACATTTGAAATTGACCTTTTCTTTACATTCACAGGTCATTGAACAGCAAATCCTTCAGACAATCCTAAAAAGGCTTGTTAGTAAAGCAGAAAGGTTGTGTCACTTAGAAAACATGCATTGCACATGCACAGAAGAAAGCAATGTATGATTTTAAAGAGGAACCTTAAATACAAATTTACCTGCTGATACTTGTTCCTAAAATTTCTGCTAATATAGAACAATAGGGGTAAAAAAAAAAAAAAAAAAAAACAAGTCAGGAAGACTAGAGCTCTGCAACACGGAGCTAGAGAGACTCAAACCTCCCTTTCTGTAACATGACCCAAGAGAGCCGTGTGGCATTTATCAGCTCTTTCACAAGATTGTAACAGCAGGTGTATAACCACAGTAAGACAGAAACAGCCTTTAGCACCCCAGATTAGAAGAATGACCTGCCTGGTTTTATGTTGGAAGTGTTTAACCTATGGGTACGCCTGCAGCATCACTGCAATGGCATGTGGAAGGGAAAGCTTGGAATATTATCCTGTGGCTGACATACCATTTATTAAAGGAACTTTCATTTTTAGACACTGGTGGAGGATAAGATTTCCAATGAGAGTCTGTAATGAGTTTTACACGAGGTCACCTTGTGTGCTGTGCAGTGCTGGAGAATTAAGGGCAGAGGTGTTTGCACAGGGGTGAAGGACAATGAAATTGTAGCAGAGATCTTTGGGCAGGACAAAGGCAAGAGTTAGCACCAGCTGTGTACCTGAAATAAACCATTATTTTAAGAGCTACTGAAGTATTTTATTCTTGCTTACTAATCTAGGTGATATAATGGGGATCAGTGGTGATCTGGCAGTCACAGCCTTAAAAGAAAACCACTAATCCTACACCTTACTCCTACTCACACAACTTGTGTGTCATTGTTCAGCATCCAAAAGCTATTTTTATTGTTGCCTAGAGCCTATGCAAAATCATGTACTGTTTTCTTTTGTTCCTTTAAAGAAGGAAAGGTAGAGACCACTGACATCTTAGCCCTATTAATGGCTTGTCTGATGGAGGATATGAAACCATTGTTTAAAACATGTATCTGCATAGGAGCATTTTGTTTTGAAACAGCTTGATTTTAAGTGTGACCTGAGAAAAGAGCCTTAGCAATTAAATATCATGGAGCACAACTGCGGGAACAACTAAATTATATTTCCTTGACAGGAAAATTTTTCATCAAAAGCATGTTTACCCACTCAAAATATAAGCTAGAAGTATGAAAACCACTGGCTGGCAGCTGTGGGTGTTGTAAAGATCTGTGCACAAAGGACCTGCTCTCACTGCAGCCAGTAAAATCACTGTTCATGGGAAGCAGCCCCTCCACAAGACTGTCACAAAAGGCCTTGCTGTGCAGGCAGACATGAGCAAGCTTGTCTCTTCTGCCATCTGTTACTGAGACTGCCTGTGACTGCTGAATCATTTGCTTCCCTCAGCTTATTTAAGGTTCTTAGCTGGCATCTTCAGAAAGGAGGGTTTGCTCGTCTCTCTGTCTTGGCTCGGAGCGTGAGTGAGGATTACAGACTGGCATTTGCTGTCACAGACTGGAAGAGAGATACAAGACAAATGTGTCAAGCCTTGGTTGTTAAAAGTTTAGGATGGAGTAAGAATCATGTGAATCTTAGTCTTGAAGAAGAGGAGGAATAGAAGCAAATGTTGAAAACCTCCAGCCTGCTGTTTTGCAGGCAGAGAGAGGGAAATCTAAGCAGCAGCTGATTGAGACAGCTGAGTAAAGAAGCTACAAGGTAAAAATAGCAGCAGGCTGTCAATGAATCTGCCAGTGTTGGGCAGGAGGGAGAAAACAGCAGGAGGGTTTGGGAGAAGGCGAGTCAGGGATGCTGTGTGGGGAAGGGGAGGCAGCTCCGCTGTGAGCCATGAGAGGAGCTCACAGAGGAGGAGCAGGATGAGCCCATCCTGGGTTTCTACACTCATGAGGGTTTCTACACTCACATACAGTTCTGGAGTCACGGCTCCAGTCTCACTTTATCACAACTCCAAACCGAATGTTTGTGTATCACTTTTATCACAGAGATATCCACAGTTATTTTATGCACTTCCTTAGAAGGGACACTTGCAGATTTCTGAAGTCCCTCTGCAGCACAGTCTGTCTGCCCCAAGGAACAGGGATGTCACCCACCACTGCCCCACCACAGCCACTGAAACACATCACTTCTAAATGAGATGTGCAGCACAGGAGGTTCTAAACCCCATTGCCATAGGGCTGTGTGTCATGAATTTTTCTGTAAATGTTTTTGCCCATTGAGTAATGACTGCAGAGCACAGGCATATCTGATGGATGGCCTGCTCAGCATGCTGATGGGCCAAGGATGGAGCTCTGTCTGTGTTTTGTTTGTTCTTTCATGAATGCCAGTGCTAGTGAAGGGTTTTGCAGCAAGAGTCTCAAGCTGTTTATTTACACAGTAAGAATAACATAAATATTTTGAAGTGTGGCTCAAACCAGCATTCAGCAGAGACAGTAGATAGGCTCAGCAGAAAAAGCTTGGTATGAGTAACTAGGGTGTCATCTGTGATTGACTCCAATTGCAGCTGCTGTGAACTGGGGTGTTTGAACCTGTGATCTTAATTGTGCCACACACATTCTTGGATAAAAAGTGCTATAAAAATGCCAGGAGTGGCTATTCTGTATTTTTAATAGTATTTTATCTACGTCTTTTCACTTTCACTGTTCCTGAACTGCCTGAGGTGAAAAAGTCAGCCTGTGCCTGTTCAGAGGAAAAAGTACAGCTGTGGTTGCTGAGCTCAAGTTTGTAATTTCAGAGCAGGATGCAGGGATGGAGTGGGCAGGTCACTACCTAAGCCTGCAGCTCTGCAAGAGCACTGTCTTTGTGGCTCAGAGCTCACTAATTCACTGCTAATGCAGCAGCTGGGCTCACACTGGCTCTGCACCAGCTTCTCTCAACCCCCAGCCCACCCCATCCCCACTGGAGCAGAGCCAGCCTGGCACCAACACTGGCTTTTGGGTTTGTAGGAATGTGGGTACCACCCACAGCACAACAGGCATAAATGAGACTGGGCACTGCAATGCCCTGATCTGCACCAGGCAGAAAGGGCTCTGAGAAAAGCATCCCCAGCATCACACCTCAGCCTGCAGGCAGGGCATGTTTGGCTCATGGACACAGCTCAGCTCTCCCAGCAGCTCTGCTGTGCCCATGGCTCCTGCCAGCCAGGGACTGGCTTAGCAAGGGTCTTCTCCTTCCCAGCAAACCCACCCATCCTAGTCCTGTGTGAGAGGGATTAATTTCTGCTCTTTACAAGGAAGAAGCAAAAGCAGGCCCTGCTGGGCTGTGAAGATGGAGAGCTTTTTAGATATTTGTAATAACAAAATTCATCTCAGCCAAAACAGCTGAGACGCTGTGGCCAAGCAAGGAACTAGCAAGGCAGCATGGTCTCCTCCCTTCAGAACCCCTGCAGCACAGAGCAGGGGAGCACATTTCTCTAGTGCAGAGATCAAAGCACTTTCACTTCTCCTTGTGATTTTATTCCATGGCTATTGAAGAGCTGGGCCAAGTGGCCATCATGTGCATGTTGCCTTTGCTGTTTAGGGATCCAGCTCAGGGGTGTGGAGAGCTTTCCTTAGGCTGGCTGTCAGAGTGACCCGCTAAAATCTCTCCTTTCCTGGCCTGTGCCCAGCTGCCTTCTTCATCAGGAGAGCTGATCTACTGATTGGGTGTCTCCTGGACTTGGTAAAGAACAGCCTGCAGCTCACAGCAGTCAGTGGCCAAGTTATCCCAAAAGTTATTGAGCTCTGATACCCAAAATCCTTGCAGCACAGCAGGGAGTGCTCACTACAATTGTGTATTCTGGTCTTATGAGCTGTGTACAAAAACTAGAGAGATTTAAGTGTTAAGCATTTCAGTAATGAAGCATAAATCACGATTTTATTCACTGAGTTGTTGCAATAATCTCAAAAAAGAGTTCCTCCTGTCTCTTACTCGTCCTTATGGAAGACCTGTAAGGTGAAACTTATTTCTATCTTTTATTAATTAGGAGAGGTACCAAATGCAGAGGAAAGATGCCTTGCTCAGAGCTTAGAGATGACTCCCTGTGGCTTCCCTGGGAAGGGAATGGCCCCAGACACCCAATTATCTCAGTGACACACACACTCTGTTAGAAATCTCTCATCACCAGTGTGTTAGGATCAGCTGCCCTCCTGAACACTTAATGATATCAGTACCTGTTACAGCAAGGCTACATATGGAGTGGCTGCTCTGCTATTAAAATTGGGGTGGCCACCATGGCTTAAAATCTAGGAGTTTTGGCTACACTTCAGAGCACATCTTTGTCTTGAACTTTGAAAGCCACAGTGTCCATGATTCTTGTTCAATCTTGAATAAAGACTCATGCAAAGACATGCCAGAAAGACAAGGGCCTCAGCTGGTGTTAAATTACCAGTGCAGAGTGCCCCATCTGCCACTGAAATACAGCTGCATGGTGCAAAGTGACAAGCACTTGGGTGGCTGCTTCCTCTCACAAATGTCCACAGGATTTCAATCAAAAAAAGATATTTGTACTGTCCATATGGCTATAATTCATTGGCCATTAATCTCCCAGTGTTTACATGTTGATTCCTCCAGAGTCTAATCTCAGCCTGTAGCTGCCAAGCCACTCCTTGGAGAAAAACAAGACTGATCCTGCACTCTCAAAGACTTTCTCAGCCTGGAGGCAATAAACAAGAGTGAGGCCATAAGTCAGACATGTTGTCAAGTCATAGGAACTGTGTCATTTTTACCAGCTTCCCACACATCTGCCTTGGCACCCAAAGGGATGCTCACAGCAGCTCTTCCTCTGCTTCGCTTGTAGTTGCCACTTAACAGGGACTGGAGAGGAAGAGCTTCCAGCTCTACCCCATTTATCTCCTTCACAATCAGGTAGTTAACTGAAACACAGGGACATGCAGGTTTTTGTTTTTCTCTGATAAGGAGAAGTTGATGATGAAAAGGGCATCTGTGACTTGAAATCAAATTTTCCTGAAGACAACAGGAGAGAGGATACCAGGTTCTCACTCCTGTTTCAGCCAGAACTCCCATCCCCAAAGACTCACTCCACATTGCCCAGCCAACCAAAATCTCAGTTAATCATTCCAACCCAAATGATTCTGTGATTCTCCATGGTTTACATGGGCTCTTCTCAGCAAGGTGTGCCTTTAGTGAGAGAACCCTTTGCACAGAGTCGTGGTTACACTGCATAAATCAAGATTTTTAACAGTTACTTTGTAAATTAGGATAATGGTTCTTCCTGTCCCCTGAACTACACTTTTAACAGGTCCTATAAGAACCCATTTCCCATTTGCACTCAGGTATTGGTCAATCATTTGAGCTCAGCAGCTGCAGCTCAGCCTGTATGTGTGGTAAATTACTCCACAGCAGCCTGTATTGCCTCACTGGGGTTTTGTAGGAGGGAACCACATATGCACAATCCATTTCTGCCCCCCTGTTCTCAGAACTCTTCCACTTTTTAGTCAACCTCTTCAGAAGCCTTAGTTTGGTTTTGCTTTCTTAATTTAAAATCTCCCTTTCAAAATAGAAATTTTTCAGGGATTGTGAGGGGGAAAGTGGGCAGAGACCTGTGAAGTCTCCCTGCTCAGACCTGTCTTTTTCCTGTGTTTCTGGTTAGTTTGCTACTGAACAAATGTATTTTAGATGCTTGAAAACATTTCTAGTTTATCAGAAGAGCTGGTGAGCATAGCCCTACATGTGACCCAGTGCTTTTCCCAGCAGGAAAAATCAAGTGTAGCTCAGGCCCATTCTTAAAACATAATAGGCTGGGTCACCAAAGATGTTTTACCAACAAGCAAAATGTAATTATCACTTTTCCAAAGCTGAAAGGCCTCTTTGGCATCATTGACCTTCTAATGAGAATAAACATGTTTGTAAACGTTGCATTCTTTGGAGATAACAGTCAAAAAATATTAAGCATTTGTTGGTGAGGGTAAATTTAAGCACTTGCAAAGGGGGCCTCTCTACTCTTAGTGTCAGTAGTTTTCTACCTGTTATTCAGGACCATTTCTTTTATAATTAAATTATATTAGGTTATGGTGTTATTTTTTTCTTATGTGACACTGAAAAGTGGATTACTCATCAAATCCTACAGAAATCTGGGTACTGAATTCTGACAAACTCCAGGGTAGTTTCATTTCTTTCCTCTAGTGTGAAACCATACCTGTGACCTACACCCCCTCAAGCAGAAACTTCTACAAGATGACTCTAGGCATGCTGACCTCTCTGGCAGGAACACATGATGATCATCTCCACTAGGCACATTAATTAGCTGCTAAAGTAATTAACTGGAAGTCACATAATCAATGCCAGATGTTTTGGAGTTGTTTAATTTTGGATTGCAATTGCTATTGGTTCCCAAACTTACAATCCTGAATGTTTATTGGCCAGGAAAGGCCAAACTTCAGCAGCAACTGCTTGAATTCTTCCAGCCCAAAACTGGGGCTGTGACCTCACACCCCCATATCATCACTCCTGCTTGGACACTCATGAGTTTGGGTGAGATTGGAAACTACTGGTTAACTTTCTATTTCCCTTCCTCAAAGAGATGTCTCTGCCTTGGGAAGAAGCAAAGCAATATGTCAGAGTTGGTGCATTTACATGTTAATGTTTAGATCCATGTGATCTTTATAAAGAAGAACACTGAGGGATGGAAGGAGGGATTTGTGTCACTACTGTGGTGGCTTTTGGGGGAAGAAGTTCTGTGGCTTCTTCAGGTTTTACTGAACATTGCAGAGGGGAGATCTCTTTTTTCACTTATTTAAATGATGATCATTATCTGCTCACGAGTTCAACACCAGGTTTTTGTTTTTTTAATGTTACCTTCAGACTATATTAAAAATGGTACATTTTCACTGGTCTTGAACTACTTTTCACAGATATAGTGTGCCAAGATACACTAAATTTATCCTCATATGGGCTTTAATTATATTGCATACTTACTACAAATTAACCAAATACAGTGGAATTTTGTTGGGAAATTGATGTCTTCTTAACACCCTAACTGTCTATAGTCTATCAAAGACATTGAAAGAAGTTTATCAGATACAGGTGTGATTGATTTAATGGGGAGGGGGAGCATTTGTTCTTTTAATTGCCTCTCTTCACCATTGTGAATGCAGTGTGGTTTCTTTTGAGGCAGCAGCTGCTGGTGTCACACTGTTAATGTGTTTTCTCTCTTGGGAGCCATTGGTTCTTGCACCCTCATCCTTCCTGGCTCTCCTCACTGGCCTCAAACACTCTCTCAAGCTATTTTTATGGAACGGCCACGGCACTGCACTGCATTTAAGGAATATTCTGTCTTCTCTACTTTACAGCCAGAATTACAACACCCCTCTCAAGGTACTGTTCCTTGGTGATATGGTTTTTATTTTGTGGCTTTCTATCAGTCCTATTTGAACTCTTTGGTATTTATTTCTCTTTGTTAGACAACTGTTGGACAATTTCTTTGGCCAATTTTCCTTGATGGATTGCTGGGATCTGCATTGTTTCTTCCCCTAGTTTTACCGTAATATTTCATACTTCTTACATTGTGACAGAGACACTGTCACAGGGCTGACAGTCCTGGCAGATGTTTGTGACTGGCTCAAGTGTTCCTCAACACCTGCTGATTTTTTTTCCTCCTGTTTCTAGTTTAAATACTCCCACATAACCTTGTCAGTTTTCTGTGCCAGTTGACTTGTCCTACTTTAAGGTGGAACTATTCCTCACTTACAAACTTTCTCTTCCTGAATAATTCTAGTGAGGCCATTACATTCATCTTTTTTTCTTCTTTATGCTGCTTTTAATTAATTAATTCAGACACCTATAAATTCTACCAATCTGATTCAGTTGATGATCCTCTCTGTTAATAATCAAGCAATTTATTTTCTTTTACATTTTGAAAAGTGGTAGGAACTGCACCCAACCATCATTCTCGATGCACTAGATGATAGGTAAAATCTTCCAAGAGCAACATCACAATTCACTATCAGCTATCATGAGCAAGCTAAGTAAGCTAAATGCAAATTTCCTCTTTGTAATTTATTCCTTTTAATACAAACCTGGGGAAAGGTGCAGAGATAATTTGCAGCCTACTCTGAAAAATTAAGATAAGGATTATATCAGACCATGAATTGATTATATTTAAAGCTATGGGACCCCCAGTGGTAATATCCCCCCAGCTGTTCCCTCTTATTTACAGCAGCACAGCTCTGGCTTCAACACTGCAGCTGGTCCTGGCAGCTGAAGCCTCACAGCACAAGGGGAGAGTGAAGGGGGAGGGAGCTCCAGGCAGTTTCAGTGCAGCATTTTGTCCTCCATGGTCCAAAGGAGGAGCATGGGGGGTTTTAAATTCCAGCCTCCTCCCACCATGGAACTCGGGCACTTTGACTTCTGTGACCTGCAAATGACCAAACAACTCTAACAGATGTTGAACCCCTAATTAATGGCATTTTTAATAAGCTAATCAAATGTTTCTGCAGCTGATTTGTGTGTCAGTACAGTGACATGTCATCTAGCAATTAATTCCTCATGTGGCCATGATCACAGCCACTGTGTGTAGATGCTGTCCTCTAAAGGAAAGGAAGTCCCCTTAGAAAATATTTCTATACTGTAAGATTTCTTTATCATGAGGATTTAATTGTGTAGCTGTGAGCTTTTTTGTCTGTCTCCCCTTCACACTACCTCCTCTGTGTAATTTAGATTCAGGTTCAATAGGATCTGCTCCAAAATGAATAACTGGTAGCTGAGCACAGGAAGGCACAGACCTAGCTTGTTTTTGGTTTTTTAATTTTCTTTTGTCCCTTTTATAATTGTTTGTTTACTTATTTTTTTAATAGTAAATATTAAGACTGAAATAAGACAATGATAAATGGAATGGAAGCACCAATTAACGCTAGCCAGGTGGCTGCATGACTCAGAAAAGCATTTTAAAGTCAAAACTTTTACATTTGAATGCAACAGTTCATGCCAGGAGCAATGCAAGGCTGCTGAGTCAGTGCTGCTCACATATTTACCATGTGTTTATCCAATACTCACAGGTATGTTCTGAGTTCAAAGCACACACCTGACTGCCTGCACGTTCAGCTTGACTAAGTGCACAGTTATGCAAATACACATTTATTTTACATTACAAGGAATACAAATAATCGCTATTTTATTCTCACTTTATATGCATATTTGTTAACTCTGTAATATACCACACATTGCTGAGAGCTATTCCTATTGGAGTTAGTGTGCTGGCAGCACAATTTTCATTGCTATTAAACAGTCAAAAATGTTTCAGATTGTTGACAGGAGTCCCCAGTACACTAAATGCTGTATCCCATGATATTTATGGGGGAATTGGTTGATTGTCCAGGTCTGGAGCTCCCAGGAGAGACACAGACCTGTTGGTGGGAGTCTGGAGGAGGGCCACAAAAATGATCAGAGGAACAAAACATTTCTCAGGTACAGAAAGGCTGAGGATCTGGGGTTGTTCCACATGGAAAAGGCTCCAAGGAGACTTTATTGAAGCCTTTCAGTGCTTAAAGGGCACTTACATGAGAGATGGGGACAGACCTTTTAATAGGGCCTGCTGCAATGGACAAAGGGTAATGATCTTGAACGAAAAGAGATTTAGACTAGACAAAGGGAAGAAATCTTTTACAAAGAGGGTGGTGAAACACCAGGATGTCCAGAGAGGTGGCAGATGGCTGTACCTGTAAACATTCAAAGTCAGGTTAAAGGGGGCTGTGAGCAAACTGATCTAGTTGAAGATGTTCATCAGAGGTGATTTGGACTTGATGGCTTTTAAATGTCCCTTCCAACACAAACTGCTCTATGATTCTATGATACTTAAATCTAAACAGTATTAGAAAAATGCAGTCTATATTCATCAAAGAATGTGGAAATTTCACACCTCGCCCCGAAGTCTGTTTGTTTATTAACAGATCATCAGGAATCTTTCTTTTCATGGGCTAGTTTCCTCAAAATTAAAACCTTCTGAGGTGCTTCTTTTAGAGAAGCTTGTGTGCGTGGGTGGAGGAAATTGTTTCTTGTGTCTTCTTTTTTTTTCCTTCTCATTGATTTGCAATGTATATTTTGCACTTCAGTGTTAGATGCATGAAAACACTGAGGACTGAAGGAAATGTGAAGTCAGGACACAGCCACCCTTCCCACCTCACACTGACAATATCAGGTCTGTGGGCTGCAGAAAAGGCACCTGGATACCTGTTACAGTGAATGAGAAAACTGGGCCTTTGATTTTTGTACAGCTTGGTAAATTGGATCTCATCTGATGAGCATCCACACTCTCTATTTAATAAGTAGAAGGATTTTACTTTGTTGCCTTACCCTTCTTGATACCTCTGATTTTATTTTGTCACTTAAGACTTGTGCCAGACTGGTTTGTTGGCATCTGCTGTGTACTGCTATGGTGGATGAGCAGTGAGTTGCCAGGTTTTCCACTGACAGGTTTATTTAATTTTTTTACCAGGAGAAGCTGGGTACTTTGCTGAAAGGAAGTTAATAATGGAATAATGAGGGAAATAAAAGGTTAAAGATTGTTCTTGCCCCATGTCTTTATTTCTTTAGCCACCAAGCAGTGATTTTTAAACACATTTCTGTACAGTGACCTTGGCATCAATTCCTGCCATGACTTCACGACATTGTCATCATGCCATGGTCTCAAAATGTAAAATACCCAACAACAGGAAATCTGACACTACCAATATTACAATAACTGCAGTAAAGTAAACTGCAAAAAAAATATGTTCCATGACAGTAGAAAAAGCTGCTAGATGAATTGGATTTCTTTTTAGATGAATCTTCTATGGATCAGTAGGTTTATTCAGAGTTACTTAAAAAGCAGTTAACATTCCATTAGCAACAAACTGTGATCTGTGTCAGCAGTAAAGCACTGTTCAGTCATTTATTTTAGAATGAGCAGTCACTGCAGGGAGAAATAAAATTATGAAATGCCTCACAGGAAAATAAATAGTAAGGCAAAGCCAGGGATTTTCTCTCTTATTCTTCTCCTAGGAATATCTATTAATATACAGCAATTTTTTTCCCCAATGTTTGCTATGTGCAGGGTGAATCAGAACTTTCTATTTCTTCTGGTAGTTTGGGTTTGTGATCAAAGAGAAAAAAAAGTGCATGATCAGATTTGGCTGCTGCCATGGTATTTCACCAAAGTAAGAGCATTGTTGGTTCAGCATTTTGCCCTCTGTTAACCTGGCTTCAGTCCCAAAGAGCTGCATGCAAAGAATCCCTTTCCTGAAGCAGGAATGGATTGGGCACTGTGCTGCCATGGACCCTCCACCTGATGCTGATTCCCTCCTGTGCTTAAAGCAGCCTTTATCCCCCAGTTGTCCTGACTCAGACAAAACCTGCACTGGCACAGGAGGTAATGTTTGGCTCCTATTATTTTTGATGGGCAGTTTTGATATTTCCAAACCTTTTCATATCTCGTGAAAGAGATAGGTATAAAACAGCCTTCGAGTGTCTCTGACACCATGGTGAGCCAGACATGGGTAGAACAAGCATTACTGAAATCTGTGCAAAACCCTCTCCAAGCTGAGCTGCTATTGGCAGGCATCCTAAAGACATCTCCACGGTACCCTTGTGTCATTCTCCTGTGTGCATTGTGCCAAACAAAGCTCAGCCAAACATCAAACAATTAGAAACTGCTCTGACCATTGCTCTGACTGTACAATCCTGCAGCCCCCAAGGGCAGATTGCTCCCACTGCTGGACATGTCACATAAAACCAGGAGCTCAACAGCTGCAAAAGCTCCACTGTATTTTATAAAATCTAAATGTAGACCTCATTCCCAAAGTAACAAGTTCTGTGTTACACAATAACATTACCTCATAAGGTTTTAGTCCTTGTTTTAATTACTCTCTGATAGATGGATCATTACAGTGATGCATAGAGAGAGAGGAAGAAATATAAAAAAACACACGGTGAAAACACTGGTTAGGCAATCAGCATTTCTGCTAAGCCACTAACAAGCAAGGCACAGCTGACTTGTGTTTGGGAAGATTATGATTAAAACATTTGGCCATAAATGCCATATTGACTTTGAAAAACTTGTTTTATGAATTAGGCATTCCTATAAATTGAAACATACAAGTGGGGTCAGTAGAAGTAATTTTATATCACTAATTGATATTAGCATTGAGAAGTTAGGAGCTATTACTTACAGTAATAACCAGTACCTCCTCATTTCCCTGAGATTCTGCTGTGCCTAGAAAGATTAATGTGAAGGCAAAAACTCTTTATTTCATCCTTTTCAAAAGAAAAGGATCCTGATGGGTATTCAAACATGGAGAAACAAAGTTTTGGGTTTTTTTCCTACCCGTTTCTGATAGTGGCTGTTCTGATGTGGCATGAGTCCACAGAAATCATTGGGAGGGCATCTCAAAAGCCTTAACTCTAGGCTGTGTCCATTCTCTCCCATTGCCTTTCAAGATGATGATAATGAATAGTAATTTAGAATTAGTTCAAAGCTAAATGATTTGGGCTGTTTTTTTCCAGACCTGAGCCCTGACTGCAACAATTGTGTTTAGCTCTATCTCCAATAACTGAAGTCTTCTGCAGGTTATATTTTTGGGTGCAGACTTCTGGTGAGCAGCTTGCCCAGCTCTTCTGAAGCTCACATTTAATGGTGAGTCAAAAAGCTTTGAAGTGAAATCTTTAAGTAAAAACCCCAGCATTTTGTAATCTTTTCTCATGTCAGACCTTCCCTTCCAGGAGTTGAAACATTAATATTTTCAAAATGGTTCAGTAATTCCAGTAAAAAGGAGGAAGCAAGTAATGAATACAGGTTATCATTCTGGAATTCTTCCAGTGCTGCTGCTTAGAAACTGTTTTTTAAGAGATATACTTGGAATTAGTCCTTGCATTACAAATAATACAGTCACCTCAGTGATGGAAGTGCAAGTTATCAAGCTAAGAAGCAAAAATGAATTATTTTTAACAGTTCATATAGTCACTGTAATCCATAAATGCATGCAGATGTTTAAAACAGTGTATGTTACAAACACCCAGGTAAATGGTCTTTCTTTAAATCACCTTTGCAAGTGTATTCTTAATATCAAAAGAAACATGCTTAGTTCTGTTTAAATTGTAAGAAATTAGAAAAATACATTTTTATATTAGGTCTAAATTCAACTGACAATGACATATCTTGCATAGCTCAGAAGTGACCTTGTACACATTGAAAAAAAAAAAAAAACATATAATTTTGTCCTGTAAGCACAATTAGGCATTCATCCCTTTTAAATTTGATAATAGAAATGGCTCCTTTGAAAACATCCCTCTGGTACAATTTTATTTCAATTTTTTCCATGGATGTTTAAAATCTTTAGATGTATGACAGAATGTGAAATCTATTACATATAGCAGCAAGTGCAGGCAAGTAAATTGGGCATAAAATTTCTGGAGTGAGCACCATGTAATTTTTAAGTGATTCACCTTTGCGCCACCTGCTAATCCATTTCTGGGAGAATTACAAAATTTTGTGCATCTTGCAAAAAGTGGCATTTTAAATAGGAAAGCTTAACTTTAAAGGAGTGAAACAAGGATAAAAAGCTTTTACAAAAAAGATGTTGTCAAAATATTTCTTGAACACCAATCATTAGTTGTGAAACCACTGCTGATCCATAAATTCTGATTTTTTTACAGTCAGAGAAACATTTGCTTCATTTATATATGCAGATAGGGCCTTCCTATGAAATCTAACTGCATTTGTGCTCTCAGCAGCATTTAAGATAAATATTTCAACAGCTCCTTTCTCAATGTCTTCTAGAGATATCAGTATGGACAGTATCTTTCCAATGCTGTGCACTGAATTTATAAAGCTGATTTTATTCTCACTTTAGATTACCTGATTTCTGACCAAAATGGGACACCCTGCATTTAGAAGGAGGTATTAAACAGCACCATTGCTGTTTTATGTGTTCCAAACATTTTCTGTAATAGCTTCTCTAAAAATGTGTGGCATAAACAAAATCCTCAAGCACATTGTGTAAAAGGGTTTTATTGGTGCTCATTTGCACTGACCTACATAGGCTGTTCTCAGGCTCCCCTTTCCTGAGCAGTGATGCTCGTTCTGTATTGGAGCCAAGAAGGCACTTAATCTGTGCCAAGCAATCTTTTTGTCAAAGTACATTTTGCCATCAAAATAAAGGCACAAATATAATTAATGTTCTGATAGTAAAATCAGGAAAAATAATCTCAATGAAGAAAGAAGCCAGGAGTTACCCCTCCAATGATCTTACAAAGCATGTCTGCATAGATCTAATTTTCCACATTATATCAAGAGCAGAGTAAGCCTGAATTCCCATCTAAAGAATGGAAATACACTAGGAATAGAACTTCTGTTTTATTTATTTTAAGAAAAAAGGAAAATCTGTCTTCATTCCTCACTGACTTCTCATAGCCTTCTATATGTTAATATTCTAAAGCACTCTATAAAATCCCTGACATAAAAGTACTGCAGCAGGACATTTTACTTCACTTCTGTGCTATGTATAATTATCAAGGATTTGAAATGTTATGGGATGAATAGAACAAGATAGTTATTTTATACACAGCAAAGATTTATTAATTAATGAAATTTGCCAAAGCAAGAAAAGGTAAGGATTTTCTGTGGAAGAGAACAGGGATTCTTTTTCTTGCTTGGTTTGCACGGGTGTAATGTGCTGAACATCACACAGAATGTTCACTAAACTTCCTATTATAGTCTTATTAAATCAGCATCCTTTAGAAAGTAAAGCATTAGGTTGAGTGACCCAATCTTCAGATATATTTTTTTGAACTCAAAGTTTTTCTCTGAATTTGCTGACATCTGTATGACATAAATAAGTTGTTAAGTATCCAAAATCTCTTCTAGAAAAACAGGAATATTACTAGGGCTCAGGTGCTCTGAATCTTCTATATAGAACATACAATCCATGCATACCATATTTGCTTAAAAAAAAAAACAACAAAACAAACAAACAAAAAAACCCATATTTTATCTGCAGAATTTATTTGTTCTCTCACCAAAATTTAACAGACTATAACTTTCTCTGTTTTTTCCTAAGGACCAAAGGTGCTCCTTTGATTGGTGAGGATGCTCCAGTGGTTATAAGTTTCAGATTTTCACGTATAAAATTGCGCTGTCGGACTGTGAATGATCCTATGTAGCTGCTGGTACAAATTACTTTTGCTGCCACTGTAGGTGGTGCAGTCTGTGGAGGAAGTCCATTGATTACATATGTCCACTGCATTGATTGTGTCTGAAAATAATGAACAGAAAAGAAAAAAAAAAAATCAATGATAAAATATCCTGAAAATCTGTCAGTGATTTAAGATGCAATATTGATTTCAAAAGATATTTGTCCTTTTCCATGTAATGCACTGGAATAACACAAAATGAGAATTGCATTCCTGGAACAGAGAACTGAAATCATATTCAGCTTTACTCAGGACCAGGCATAACAAAGACGAGAAATTTACTTTCCCTGGCTGATCTAAAATTCCTTTTTTATTTAAAAATCCCAGAGGTCTGTATGTTTTTTAAAGAGTTCTGTATGTTTTTCAAAGGTGACTTTTCCATACTACAACATAAACGCCTCAAGTTTATACCACAGGATTCACTTGCAGCTCTGCTACCTGTAACAATGGTATTATCAAATGGTGGGATTTTCTCACTGAAACAATGAACAGAACTAAGAGAAAAGGATTCAGAGTATGCACAAGAGAATTGAAGCTTCATGTTGGAATCTTCAGTTTGAGACATATTTATGTGGATTGAAAATGACACTCTTCATTTGCTCTCTCTTTATAACTGGTCTCTGGGAATGGAACATATGTTTCCATGTCATGTCTTGTAATGCTTGAATACTTGATTCTTCCTTAGTACATGGTCTTTATTCTTACTACACAGCCCATGGATCCATGCTTAAGGAATTTTATTTCTTTAAATATTAGGGTATACTGCTGCCTACCTCCCATGCTTCATTTGTGTCCTGAAACAGAATTTTGGTTGTTAAAACTGCAAGCCTGGGAAGGAGCAGCTGTCCCTGCTCAGCCTCGCCAAACTGGGGTTGCCTTTCTAAGCCAGCCTGGCTCCCTGGCCATGGGCAGAGCAGAGGGGGCTGTGGTGGCTCTGCTGTCCCCCTGCCCAGCCCTGCTGCAAAGGGGTTCCCAGCCCTGCTCTCTCTCAGCCAGGCTCAGTTGGCACCTTTCATTTGCCTGCAGAGAGCAGGGACAGCCCTGCCTTGCTGGCCCTTCCAGGAACTCTCCTGCTGATGCTGGGGCTGAGCAGTCACTGCTCACGGGTGACCCAGTGGCACTGAGGGTGTGTGTTGGGTTTATGTGGCCAGAAATGTGTATTCTATCACCATCTGTTGAAGCTGGGTGGGGCAGTGACCCTTATCTCCGTGGCACATATTGTCTGCTAATGGGCCAGCTTTAAAACCAGGTGAGGCAATCATCTTTATCTTTTCTGCAACCCATCCTCCCTCCAGGAAGATATCATCTGCTGGTGTACCATTCAGTCCCACTTAATTACATCATCCCATTGGGAGATGCTTCAGCCAGGAGGAGGAGCCAAACTTTTCCTACTTAGATAAAAAACTGAGATTTTGAACAGCAAGTTATCCATCTTTCCACCGGATTCCAGAGGAACACCAGACCTTCAGAGGAAAACTGTATCCTTCTACAGAAGCACTGTTCCAGCTGAACCACATCTGCCACTGCAGGAGGATGCAGCCACCATTTAATGGGACTGCTACAACACCCTGACTGACTGATGGGGTGTCAGGTTGGATTCTGCCTCTGTCAGGGTTGAGATTGTTCTTTGTAATACTGTATTTCTATTTTAGTTTTCCTAGTAAAGAATTGTTATTCCTAATTCCCCTATCTTTGCCTGAGAGCCCCTTAATTTCAAAATTATAATAATAATTTGAAGGAAGGGGGTTTAGATTCTCCATTTC
This sequence comes from Muscicapa striata striata, assembly GCA_030060385.1. Taxonomy (NCBI): domain Eukaryota; kingdom Metazoa; phylum Chordata; class Aves; order Passeriformes; family Muscicapidae; genus Muscicapa; species Muscicapa striata. The sequence goes on along the minus strand of JAREIS010000117.1, from coordinate 1,894,400 downwards.
AAAGAGAAGCTTCTGCCTTTATTGGCAGACACCTGTCCTTCAAATCAGGACAGGGTCAAAATACATCAGCACCTCAGAGAGACAGGACATGCAATCTGGAGACTCTGTTATTGTGCTTTACAAACTTAATTAAAAAATACAAATTCTTCAGTAACAAATTGTTCAGTCCTTCTTTGGTAATTTATTGGGAATAATATCTTGTAATTACAACATATTGCACATTAATGCTTTTATATCATAGACTGTAATATAAATATACAATATGTAATACAAATTATTTGGTAATTTTCTTTATTCATTAGATCTCGTCTTCATTTATGGATTCTTAACTACTCTTCTTCTATACTCCTTCTTCTTACTACTGTAGTAAATAAATTTTCATTGAGAACTGCCAGGGTATCCAAAGGGTCCCAAATAGTCACTTACCTCGGTTTTTTTCATTAAAGACAGTTAAAGTGTTCCAAATTGTTATGTATCTTGTTACTTCAACAAATTGTTCACAATGTTAACTTGTTAAGTATGTAACAGTCTGCTGTCACACCAGCAACGCCCATTATGGAAATCACAACATGCACCCATAAGCCTCTTTGACCGAGAAATCCAGAAAAAAGGAGAAAACCTTCATAAACCATGAACTGACCCCAGACCTAGATCCCAAACCATCGTACCTAACGAGCAAGAAGATCAGCTCCATAAAGCACCAAACTGTCTCTTCACCATCACCTGCTGAGCAGCAGATAGCAGAGACACCCCTAGTACAACAAGCCAATTCGAGCTCTTGGACATGTCCGTAAGGCTGAGACTCCCATCCCTATGTTCGTTGGGATTGGCAGGACCTTCTCCCAGCGTCGCCAGGGGCAACGGCAGCAGTGGGCATAGGTGCTGACGACCCCCAATTTCTAAATAAAGAGCTGCTAATTTAAATAAAGGCCTCAGCCCTTCTTTTTTATGTCCCCGCTGTGTCCTAACCATCTTGTTAGGCCGGGGTCCTTGCTAGTCCCCGCTGTGTCCTAACCGTCTTGTTAGGCCGGGGTCCTTGCTGGTCCCCACTGTGTCCTAACCGTCTTGTTAGGCCGGGGTCCTTGCTGGTCCCCGCTGTGTCCTAACCATCTTGTTAGGCCGGGGTCCTTGCCAGTCCCCTCTGTGTCCTAACCGTCTTGTTAAGCCTGAGATTTCTTTTAAAAGAGCTGCCTGGCAATAGTTTTCAGTTGAGAATCTGTTTGAAAGTTTAGATTTTGAGTTAGAAAAGGCCGGAAAGTAAAATTTTGTGTTAGTATAAAATTGTGTTGCCCGTCAGTTGTTTTCCTTTCGGGTAGGGGCACCTTAAAGTTTTAGTTAAGGCCGATCTTCTAGAGGGAATATGGGAAAGTGTATAAGTAAGCAGGGAGAAGCAAGAAAGGGAAAGAGCAAAGTACTGCGGAACATCCCACCAGATAGTCCCCTAGGTCAAATGTTAGAAAGATGGGATGTTGAAGAAAGTACTCGGAATTTAGATAAAATCCGAATGATACATCTTTGTGTAGAGGTTTGGCCTACTTTGGACCTTCCAGAGAGATGGCCGTGGTGTGGGACAAGAGACCAGTGGATGTGTTCCCAACTGGAACAACGTATAAGATCAAAGGAAAATGTAGAAGTGGAAGAGCTGTGCTATGTAGCCTGTTGGAAGGGATGCGGGTTGAGAGAAGAAAAGATCAAAGTATGTAAGCTTAAAAAGCATGAGAATGAGAAAGAAAGGGAGGAGGGAAAGAGAGAAAAGGAAGTTAGATGGGACCCCCTTGACCATCTGCCTCCTCCTCTTCCGGAATATCACTCCTCCCCGAGCATCCCGTCCTCAGCAGTTTCACCTGAAGCCCATACAGTTGCTTCACCAATAGCCCCGATTCTCACATCACCCCTAACCCCAGTGCCCACAGCCTCAGTACCCCCTGTGTCAACCCCTGCCTCACCTTTAACAGCAGCCTCCATATCTACTTCCCCGAGAGTATCTACTCCCATCCTCTCTCCCACCAGCCAACCCATCGTCCCTACTCCTGTCCTACCTGCTATCCCTGCGCCTACATTACCGAGCCAAGCATCTGCCCTACCCCCGACATTAAACCCCGCTCCATCTATGGTTTCTGCTTCTGCTTTACCCATGACATTGCCCGTAGCACCAGTACCCACAGTCTCCGAACCTAACTCTAATCCTCCTCTAGTTTCTCCTGCACTCGACTCTAATCCTTCTCTCTTTGTTCAAGCCCCTATCCTATCTCCGACTAGCCAACCTGTAGTCCCTGCTCCGACCTTACCTACAGTTCCTACACCTACTTCATTTGCAGTCCCCGCTACAACCTTATCTGTGACTCTAGCACCTTCCCCATCTATAGCACCGACGCTAGCGGCTTCAGCCCCTAACCCTCCTGTAACTCCTATCCCAACTCCTAGTCCATCCACGCATGCTCTAATCGCTGCCCCTACACTTGCTCTACCTGTGGGAGTTCCAACAAAACTAGTTGTTCCACCACCACCCACAGTATCCATGCCGCCTCAGACTACCCCAACTGTGACCAACATTTTAGAAACAAATCCTTTCTATACACAAGCTCCCTTGGAGACACCCCCAAGACCTGAGCTGAGTTTATCCCCTGCCCCATCTGTAATCCCAGTGCCTCCTAAAAATTGGGAACAAGATCTAAGATCCCCTAATTCCGACACCTCAAAATGGCAAGTCATCATTCCAGAGGGGCACCCTTATTATACTAGATCTAAAACAAAAATGTACCCCTTAAGGGAAGTTCCCATGGGAGGAATGGAGGGAGGTATAGGGTTTGTGGATGCCCCACTCACGGGGTCAGAAGTAAGGAGCTTTAAAAAGGAGCTAGGAAGCCTAGTAGAAGATCCAATTGGGACTGCAAACCAAGTGGATCAGTTTCTGGGGCCCAGCATATATACTTGGAGAGAATTAAATTCAATATTAAAGATTTTATTCAACCCAGAAGAAATGCAGTTAATTAGGGCCGCAGGAATAAGAATATGGGAAAGGGAAAACCGCGTAGGGCCTCCGGGTGACCACAAGCTGCCCATGGTAGATCCTGGTTGGCAACCCAACAGGGAAGCCGACCGGAGAAATATGGAAGATTATTGGTGCCTAATGGTGAGGGGAATAAAAGAATCTGTCCCTAGGAGCAGTAACACTAAGTTAGCCTTTGACACCAGCCAAGAGAAAGATGAAACTCCAGCCTCTTGGCTGAATAGACTCCGGAAAAACTTCCAACAGTATTCAACCATAGACCCAGATAGTGCAGATGGCCAAGTGTATCTAAAATTGCAATTTGTAACAAAGTCATGGCCAGATATAAGACGGAAATTAGAAAAACTGGAAGATTGGCAGGGGAGAAGTATAAATGAGTTATTAAGAGAAGCAATAAGAATCTATTTACGCCGAGAGGAGGAGAAGAACAAATCAAAGGCTCGGGTTATGGTAGCAGTAGCCCGTGAAAGCACCAAAGGAATCAGGGAAGGAATTAAAGACGACCAACCAGTAGTAGCCCGAGAGAGAGAGGAGAAAGGAAAAAGTGCCAGACCACCATGGGTTCCACCACAGGGGCCCAGAGGACCCCTCAGGTGTTATAATTGCGGGGAAGTAGGACACGTGAGAAGAGAATGTGAGAAAAACACCTTTTATGAAGCCATGATCAGAGAGCAGGAGGCACTAGAAAAGATCCTCCAAGGGGAAGGTGAGGACGATTAGGGACGTCATGGGCTCTTCCTTTTAGGGGACTCCAAGAACCATCAAGAGCCCATAGTAAACTTAGAAGTGGGTCCCTATAGAGAAGAGGTCGAATTTGTAGTAGATACTGGTGCAGAAAGATCTAGCCTATATAAGCTCCCTTTAGGAATGACTATTGGAACCCGCACCTGTGAAGTGATTGGAGCAGAAGGGAAACCTTTCCAAGCCAGTCTAATTGAGAACGTAGAAATCCGGGGAAATTCGAAACAACAAGTGACTAACTTTATATATCTACCATGGCTAGAGGGGAACTTATTGGGGAGGGACCTGCAAGTCGAGATAGGCATAGGGGTTATACCAAGAGGGGGAAGAATGGTTGTCCAAATGATGAAGTTAACCACAAAGGATTTAGGAGAAATACTACCGGAAGTGTGGGCAGAAGAAGGAAAGTATGGTTGCCTAGATATCCCACCAATTGACGTCAGAATTCAAGAAGGAACACCAATTAGAATAAAACAATACCCCATGTCATCTGAAAGTAGGAAAGGGTTAGCCCCTATCATAAAACAATTGCTGACCGAAGGAATCCTGGAGACCTGCATGTCCCCTCACAATACTCCCATTCTAGCCGTGAAGAAAGCCCCAGATAAGTATCAGTTAGTCCAAGACCTCAGAGAAGTGAATAAGAGAACTGCAATGCGTTTTCCCCTAGTAGCCAATCCTTACACCTTGTTAAGCCAAGTACCACCAGAGCATGCTTGGTTCACAGTCATGGATTTAAAAGATGCTTTTTGGGCATGCCCCCTGGCCGAAAAGTGTAGGGATTGGTTTGCCTTCGAGTGGGAAGATCCTGTGACTAGAGAAAGATCTCAGCTAAGGTGGACAAGACTTCCGCAAGGATTTTCTGAGTCACCCAACCTCTTTGGGAGAGCATTAGAAAATATACTGAAGGAGTTCACCCCCAGTTGTGGAGTGCAAGTACTCCAATATGTAGATGACATACTGATTTCAGGGGAAGAATCTGAAGAAGTGCGAACAAGCAGCATCGAGCTTTTAAATTTCCTAGGTCAGAGAGGCTTAAAAGTATCAAGAACAAAACTACAATTTGTAGAACCCCAAGTAATCTATTTAGGACACATAGTGGGGAAAGGATATAAGAAATTACACCCAGATCGAATATCAGGGATATTGGCCTTACCATCTCCAAAAACTAAGAGAGATATTCGAAAATTATTAGGCTTATTTGGGTATTGCAAATTTTGGATTGATGAATATTCCCAAAGTGTAAAATTTTTATATGAAAAATTAGCCCAATCAGATTCCATAAACTGGACAAGTGAAGATGAAGAAAAACTAGATAAATTAAAAGCCAAATTATCAAGTGCACCAGTTTTGAGCCTCCCTGACCTCAAAAAGAGTTTGAGTTGTTTGTAAATACAGAAGAGGGAGTAGCGTATGGAGTACTTGCTCAGAAATGGGGAGAACACAAGAAGCCAATAGCTTATTTGTCAAAGCTGTTAGACCCAGTGGCCAGGGGATGGCCTGCATGCTTACAAGTCATTGCAGCAGCAGCCACCCTAGTAGAAGAAGCTCAGAAATTGACATTCCAGGGGAAAGTTATAATATACACTCCTCATGACGTCAGAAATGTGCTGAGTCAAAAAGCGCAACAATGGCTGACTGATCCTCGGATCCTAAAATATGAAGCTTGTTTATTAAATACTAATGAATTAGAAATAAAAACATCAAAAAGCATGAATCCAGCACAATTTCTGATGGGAGTTCCAGATACCGAGTTGGAGCACAATTGCGTAGAAGCAATTGAGTTACAAACTAAGCTAAGGGAAGATCTAGAAGATATTCCGTTACCATATGGAAGGGTATTATTCACTGATGGGTCATCCAGGGTCATAGAAGGGAAGAGGGCTTCTGGCTATGCGGTAGTGGAAAAAACAGGAGAATCCGAATTAACAGTAGTTATACAAGAAAAGCTCCCCTCACACTGGTCTGCCCAATATTGCGAAGTATATGCCCTAAAGAAAGGACTAGACCTGTTAGAAGGGAATGAAGGCACAATTTATACAGACTCCCAATACGCTTATGGCATTGTGCATGTGTTCGGGAAGATCTGGGAAGAAAGGGGATATTTGAACTCTAAAGGGAAAGACCTAGCACATAGAGAGTTAATAAAGGAAGTACTGAAATCACTCATGAAGCCTAAAGAAATAGCTATTGTACATGTGAAAGGTCACCGAAAGGGAAAGTCTCTTGAAGAAAGGGGAAATAGGGCGGCTGACCAAGCAGCAAAAATAGCTGCACAAATGGAAGGAAAACCAACAAAAGTTTTAGCTATAGCAAGTGTAACCCCAGAGAAGGAAAATAAACCAACCCTCAGTGAGAAAGAAGTGAAAAAAATGCAGAAACTAGGATTATATCAGGGAAAGCAGGGGGAGTGGAGAACACCGGATGGCCGAAAATTTCTGAGCAAGGCTCTAGCTCGGGACGTGTTAAAGGAAATACATAGTTTAACACATTGGGGGGGTGCAAGGAATTTGTGATCACTTCCTAAGAGATCATTTTTGCCTAGGAGTATATAGTTTAGCGAAATCAATTACAGAAGGCTGCATTGAATGTCAAAAGATAAATCAAAAGCAAGGGCGGAAACCTACTCCAGGAGGTAGAGAAATTGCATTACGGCCCTTCCAAAACATACAAATAGATTTTACTGACATGCCAACAGTTCAGGGATATAAACACTTACTAGTAATAGTAGACCACCTTACACATTGGATTGAAGCCTTCCCCACTAAGAAAGAAACAGCACAAGTAGTGATACAAAAGTTGCTTGAACAAGTAATCCCGCGTTACGGATTAATAAATAATATAGACTCAGATAGAGGACCTCATTTTACATCACAAATCTTACAAACCATAACTCAAGCCTTAGGAATAAGATGGAGGCTCCATACTCCATGGCACCCACAGAGTTCAGGAAGAGTTGAAAGGGCGAACAAAACCCTGAAAAATGTATTAACCAAATTAGTTGCTGAAACGGGAATGAATTGGCTCAAGTGTCTCCCGTTAGCTCTCCTTCGAGTAAGAACGCGGCCGAGGTCAGACATCGGGGCCTCACCATACGAGATGATGTTTGGACTCCCTTTCTTGATGACCCCCTACAGTTGTGGGAGTTATCTAGAAGGGGAAGCAAATGTCAAAGAATATTTAAAAACAATTGGAACAACATTAGCAGATCTTAGAAGAAGAGGGTATCTCCCTCAGACTCCTCCCCTGGACTCTGACGTGCACTGCATAAAACCGGGGGATTGGGTGCTCATAAAATCATGGAGAGCAAGAAGATCAGCTCCATAAAGCACCGAACTGTCTCTTCACCATCACCTGCTGAGCAGCAGATAGCAGAGACATCCCTAGCACAACAAGCCAATTCGAGATCTCGGACACGTCTGTGAGGCTAAGACTCCCATCCCTACGTTTGTTCAGATTGGCAGGCTCTCCTCCCAGCATCGCCGGGGCAACAGCAGCAGTGGGCATTGGCACTGATGACCCCCAATTTCTAAATAAAGAACTGCTAATTTAAATAAAGGCCTCGGCTCTGCTTTTTTATTTATAACACTACTCCTCTTTTTCTTCTATGTATTTTAAAATTCTTATTCTTATTCTTAATCTTCTTCCTTTATGCATGTTTAAATTCAAATTATTATTCCTATTTTTCTTCTATTCCTACTTCTTAAAATTCTTATCCTCTTCTTCTACTCCTATTCATTTTAAAAATTATTTTTCTTATTACTATTCTTCTATGCATTTTTAAAATATTCTTCCTCTTCCGCACCTTCTTCATTTTCTTTGTCTAATTTCTCTTTGTCTTTTTCATCTTCATCATCCTGTCTTCTTCGTCTTTGGCATATTTGTCCTCTTTGTCTTCTTTGTTTTCCTTGCCTTCATTGTCTTCTTTTTCCTCTTCTTTTTTGTCTTTGTCTTCTTTGTGCTCGTCTTCCTCTCACTGTTGTGCCCCAGCTCCCAGGGGTGTTGGCAGCCCCGGCTGTGCCCAGCCCTGCAGGGAGGGAGGCTCTGGAGCAATCCCTGCTGTGGTGCCCTGTGTGTGTCACGGCTCAGGCCGTGGCCTCGGGCAGGGCCAGCGGAGCAGCGCCCGCAGCGCCCGCCCGAAGCGGGAGGGACGTTTCCTGGGGGCCGCCGGCTGCCCGTGGAGGGCCTGGGCTCCTGGCTGGGCAGGCCAGGGCCTGGGGCCGCTGTGCACTGAGCTCCCTTCCCTTCCTGCTGCAACTGCTGCTTCCCTTTCTGCAGCAAGCCAGTGTTCCGGGGCATCCCGCTCCTCCTGCTGCTGCCTCAGGACCTGCATCTCCAGCACAGCCTTGCTCAGGGGCTCCCTGGTGCTCCGTGTCCCCCGTGATGTCCAGTCCTCACCCAGGACAGCAGGAGCTGCTGCCTTTGTGTCCTGCAGGGCGAGAGGCTGGGGAAGCTCCAACTCCTCCGCAGTAGCTCTGCTCGGGGTCACAGCTGCCAGCTCAGTGTCCGTGGGACTCCACAGGGCACGAGAGGCGCTGGGCAGGGCAGGGGCTGCCTCTGCTGCCACCTCTGTGCCCAACAGCTCTTTCTGTTGGGCCTCCAGCTTCTCCCTGCGCCTTTTCAGTTTGGACAGCTTTAGGAGTATGGGAGCTTCGGTCTCTTCCTCCTCCTCAGAACCATAATCGTTCAGGAAATTGGGTTCCAGCCATTCCAGCACCTTCTGATATCCTGACATTTCCTCCAGTTCTGGCAGTTCAGGTGATGAGCTTGAATCTCAGTATCACCAAGCAGGGCCCTCCTCATCAGCTCCTCCTGCTCATGTTCTTGCCACAGGGAGAGCTGTTTGCTGTCATCTGCTTCCCATGGGGATATGTCTTGGACACCACAGTCTTCCCCAAAGCACAGCTCTGTTTCATGTTTGATGTCTTCTGGGGAAAGCTTCTCATTCTTGTAATCAATCCCCTTGGGGCAGCTCTTTGTCACAGTCACTCTTCCCTTCGGGCAGCTCTTCTTCATGGTTTTCTTCAGCCTGGGCCAGCTCCTTGTCACTCTTGCTGTCTCCCAGGAAGAGCTCAATGGCGTCTGCAAATTTGGACAGCTCCTGGTCACTTGTGCTGCCCTCTGGACCAACCTCGATGGCCTCTTCAACTGGGACAGCTCCTCATCACACAGGTTGTCCTTTGGAACAACCACGATGGTCTCTCCTACTTGGAAGAGCTCCTTGTCACTCCTGCTGCCCTCTGGAATGATCTCACTGTCCTCTTCCGCTGAGGACATCTCCGCATCAGTCACAAAGGGCCACCGCTGGCACCCCATGAGCAGTGGAGCAGCCAGGAACTGGCTTGGAGCAGCCCCAGGACTCGTGGCCTTGTGGCCCCTGCTGTGCCCAGAGCCCTGAGAGGCTTTGGCCACGCTCGCACACGACAGCCCAGCCCCAGCCTGCAGAGCCCTGGGTGTGCAGGCTGCACTGGCCGGGGCAGGAGGAATTGGCCACAGGGATGTGCCAGGGGCTTGTGGGCAGTGGCTCCGTGTGCTGCAGGAGGCTGGGGACCAGGGGTAATTTTTGCAGATCTTCCAATCATTTTTCTGTCATAATGTCACTTTAATTTTTGAAAGCAAGTCTTTATTCCAAGTCTCTAACACTTTCCTGTCATTACATCTGGAAAAAGGTATATTCCTGGGTTTTAGTTTTCTATTCCTCTATTCTTTAAACCCCTCCCCCAAAACTACAAATTAACAATAGAAACATGACAAACCCAAAAGATATTACAAAATCTCAAATGACACATCATTATGTCCAGCTTGTGCAAAAGGACAAAGCGCTGCATGCCCACTTTAGGCATAGACTGTCATAAATTCCCTCATACTTAGTGACTGAAAATCCCAGGTTTTAAGTTTGGGGCATTTTTCTCCTTCTGAGATAAAAGTAATAGAGGAGGACTGAGTAAAAATATGGCATGTATAAGTCTATTAAAATATATTCATAGAAGTGAAATTTTTATACAGAACACAGAGCATGAACATCGTACACAGAACACACCAGACTCTGACTTTGCAGTCTCAGAGCATGGGAAATAAGTGAGTGGCATTTCCAAACTCCCAAGGTCTGCCTTTTCACAGGACACAGCAGTGCAATCACACACCTGGCTGTGGTTCCAGAGCAGATTTTTGGTGCTCTCCTGCTGTGTAGATCTCCAGGGACACAGCTCATAGAGTCACCTTTCTCTGCTGCTTCCAGTCACAGTTTTATCATTACAGCAGGAGTTGTACTTCATGGAATTTCATCTCCCATTTAAAATTAACTTAATCCTTAGAACAATCAATTGTAGATAGAAACATTACACCTAACACCACTGTCATTCTTCATCTGAGGAAACAAAAGGTCAGAATATGCTCTCAAATTGCTCTGGAAAACAGTGCTACAGTCAACCCTCAAAGCTGCTGAGTCTTTCCCTCAGCAGTCAGCCCAGCTTCCCCCATGGCTGGATTTGTGGCCATTTGCTCCTTCCAGTGTGAGCTCTCTGCTCCTGCTCTGCTGCTGGGCACATCAGCACTACAACCAGATTTGGTCTATAGAGAGGTGCCACAACACCCACACAAATTGTGACAGATTTTCACACACCATAAATGCTATCAACCATCTCCAAAGCACAGTATGTATATTTGTCTTGTTACTTACTGCATTCTGACATTTAATTATGTTCTAGGTAAAGCACTACAAAAGCCACAGAGATGAGCAGTGAATCTTCTTCACCCTCAACTTTCTGTAGTCATCCCACATTTACAGCAACATACAGAAGCAGAAAAAAAAGCATGATAAAATGTTTCTTTGACTTTACTAAGTTTTGTTACATCAGTTTTATACTTGCCACTGAAAAAGTTTGAATCTATTATGTTTGTCTTTGTTATCTTATGCTTCTTGCTACCATTCTAATTGCTACCCTGTTCAGTGATAAATTATATTTAAGGAGTATCATTGCAAGCAGTTTTGAATTTATAATGCAGATATTCAACAAAAAGAAGTTTCAGAACATTAAACTATAAACTCTTTGGCTCAGGCTTTGTTCTCTGCTGTGCACTTATATTGCATTTATATTATTTTACAGATATACTGCATACACTTACAGCTTCTAAATGCCATTATCATATGAATCTCTAATTGTAGTTTTAACCAGTATTTTGGCAACTGAATTATACTTTTCTGCACCAATGTTGAACTAATAGATGAGTGTTTTTTTCTGAGTATTTTTAAAGAAACCTCTACCTGAAAATTAGCAGTAGTGATTTTACAGTGTCTGCTGAATGACCCACCTCATTCCAGTAAAATTAGTAAATGAGAACTCAGTAGATATTTCACCATGCATGCATAGTTTTTCAAAACTTTTATTAATATCCCACTAAAATCAAAATCAAATTTAAATGGAATATTATTCTGTGTAAAACAGGCAGATTAACTCATCTTTATTCACAATCTTATCTAATACTGTGAAATGAGCTAGTAACTACTGTCTGCAAAGGTAATAGCCAGCAAAAGCAGGTGTGACATGAACCAGCATCATTATCTTATATACAAAGATAAAGCTGTCATTAAGAGAAGTGGCTCTCCAAACTTAGCTCATTATTTTATTAACTTCAGTACAAAGTGAAATAGTTTATCTTTCTTTTATAAAGCAAATGAACAATTTAGTTGAAAGGTAATTTAACCTCAGGATCATATTCACTGTGTGCAACTCTCATGGATTATGTCAAGGTCAAAGATCTGAAAGGGTTTCAGGCAGTGATTTAAACTGAGCAGCAAGTTACTAAAAAATATTTTTTCTTTATGAAATCCACACATATTGAGACTTGACTGTCTATAGTATTAGTAATAGTGGGATTTAAACAAAAATGGTGGGCTATGCCATCTCTCCACTTATCATCAGCATCAAACAATAGATATAGACTTCTGGCTAGTAATAATTAATTTCCTTTTTGCCACGGAAATGTCCCGGATTGTGTGTCCAGGGAAAAAAAGGGGTTATGCCATGAATTGTTGAAAAAACCTGCCTATTCTGTTCCTGTGTCAGGTGTTCTGTAGGAGACATTTCAACTCCATCTAATGTCTCATCTTGAACTGTGATAGTTCACCTAAATCATGTAAATCATGTGCCATCATCCAAAACTACTGGAGACAATCATCGAGAAAAAACTGTGCATTTATGTACACATTAAGTGAAGAAAATGACTGTTGTGTAATGTAAACTCAGCATTTTCTGCCAAAGGGGAAATGAGTGTCACATACGTGAAAAAGTTACTGTAACTGTCAACACAACTTGGTGTTCTTTGTTTAGAACCACCCAGAAATCAGTAATTTTCAAGGCAACCTAGATTTAAGTAAGATTTCAGTAAACCTCAGGTAACCACAAATGTCTATTTTACTACAATACCTAATTTTCAAGGACACAGTCTTATTTGCTCAAGCTGTAAGTATTTTTTTGGGAATAAGTCTGCAAAGCTTCAGTAATTTTTCTAACCAATATGAAAACTGCAGCAAGAGCAAATTTATCTTCAAAATTCATTCAAGTGCCTCAAAGCTGCTGCTTTGGGTTTCCAGGCCAGACATGTCACAGCAAAGGAAAACACAGTTCATCGTAGTTTCAGGCTTTTCTGGAATGGTGGAGAGGAGGAAGAGAGACTTTTAAAGGTCATCCACACATGACCATAGAATTATGATAGGATATTTGATTTACAGTCTGTATCTACTTGCCTCAAAAGCAGGCCAAAATTTCCCAAATCAGAGGAACTCTTCTTCCTCTTTTTAAGACAATGCAAAGTTTATTGTTACAAATTTGGAATAATTCCAATACTAGCTCTGACAGTCACAAAGTCTAAAGATGAAGGTACCAAATCTGCTGCCATCTGTACTATGACTAGAACAGAATTACAAAAGAGAATCTCTGTTATGGATATGTATCTGATATAAACACAGGTAGTTAAGAATCCAGGCTCCCTGTGATGCATATCTAGGCCTATTTCACACACAATTTAAGAAGAGACACCAGATCATATTCTGAATGTCCTTGACAATCTGAAGGAGGATTTCTTGTTGAAATGAATGACTTTATTTTTTTCAAAACCTCAATATTCCTGAATCAAAATGTGAAGTGAATAACAATTTGGCTCACCTGACTGGAGTAATGGCTATCTACTGAGATAAATCTCCCTGAAAAATGTTTTTAACAATTAAAAAATGAGACACAAAGTGCTACTTCCTATTAAATAACATAAGTAATTCAATAATCTTGATGGCTGACTAATATTCATGAAGCCAATTTTTCAGTCAATACTGGTAACAGTCACCAAAAAATTTATATAGAAATCTATTTGGTTTGTGTCCAACTCATTTTCACTGATGCCTCATGATTCATAGGATCAATTTGCAAAACACAGATTATCCATGGGTGTTCATTCTAGGCTGGAAGTGCCACTGAAGTAAATGTAAATATTGCCAAAGCAATCAGTGTTAGGAAAGTGGACTGGGAGCAAGGATCAGGAATTTCAAGGAATATTTTATTCCAGTTACCTTCCAAATAGTGTTAATTCAGAAAAATCAAAATAAAATTTGCAATACTTCCTAAAAAGTTAAACCACAAGAAATTACAGGTAGTGGACCAAACATTTCCTGGCCATTAATTTATACTGCAATACAAACAAAAAAATGGCCAATTACAATCTGTGTATACAGAGTGAAATTAAAGCAAACCTTTATGTGAACTGTGTAAGGGAAGCGCAAAGGCAAGAAAACTCATGGATCAAGACAATAATAATTTAGTAAGTGAAGGAAAGGGGGAAAAAAACCAAAGCAATAAAAACCACCTCCCACGAGCAGACAAATGCCCATCCAGGTTCTGACCAGTTTCTAATGAAGATGGATAAGAATAATTTTCTTAGCTTAAAGAACACTTCCATATATAATTAAAATTTACTTAATTGACTTCTGCACTTCAAATATTAGGTGTTTCACAACACTGCTTACACATTACACAATCAAAATCCTCCAGGACTGACAATGGTCTGAATACCCTTTTACAGCAACACTTCCCACATTATTGTCACCTTTTGCCACTATCAGAACTGTAAGTCTCAATAAGCAAAGTAACCTTTCCTCATGCTTATGAATCAAAAATGTTGAGCACTGATTCTGCACTCTGCTTCTAATCATAAAATTCAAGCTAACATCAACATTTACTTTATTTAATGGGAAACTATTTCAATTATTCTAGTAAGTTAGTTACATTTTTCCTTGCTCATTCTTTTCAAGAGATACAATTTAAAATAACATTAAACTATGGTAATTAAGAAATCCACCAGGAACAAGGCAGTTTCAGCAAGCTGCTGAATATGTAACAGTACTGTTTGCTGTTAAGATATGCAAGTTTGCATAGACAAGTTTAGAGAAGCCACACCTGGGTACTGTGGCTGGCATACTGCATCATTTATTTGCAGAACAGCATGACAAATGGTTTTGATATGCTATCTTCCATAGGCTAAGTTAGTGATTATTCAGTAATAAAGGTGCACAAGCCTGACTTCTGGAGGGCTTGATAATGTTACCTGCAATCTGGTTCACTCTGACACCTATTTTATCATTTAAGACTTATTGTGTGTGCCTTCTGCTTTAGAATATCTCAGAAGTCTCACACATGAATTACAAAGCAATTGCTCTGGTCTCCAGCTGAATTCAGCACAGTGAAAGGAAATTAACTGCAAGCCAACAGGAATATGCCCCTTGCCAAGCATTCCCAGCCTCCAGGCTGCTCCACCCTGTGCCTGGCTGTGATTCCTGCCCCAGCTGCCCCTTGACATCCCTCAGCTCTGTCGGTTTTCTGTTCAGCCTGACTGGCACATCACAGCCCTGGGATGTCACTGTGGCTCAGGAAGTCCCTTCTGTCCTCACAGCACTTTACAGGTTGTCTAAGAAGTGTGCTCTCTTCACTTATTTATCATTAGAGGTAATAAAAATGCCTATTTAAAAATGCTGTTCAGGCACTGTTTCTTTGTTTCCTACCTGCAGCTCGGTTAGGCTGTGATGTCCTCATTCAAAACTACAAGCTTCTTCAAAGAAATTAGCATGATTATTTTCCCGAACGCCTTTTTGTATTAGTTCATTCTTTGATCTACATAAAATTTTAAAGTAATTTTCCATGTCGCTTCTGCAAAATTAAGATTCCTAGCAGCTATTTAAATAATTATCTAACTTCAATTATTTTGATATGTAGTTGACTGAGAACAGAAGTTTTAATGATGGCTAAAGAACTTTAACTGCTTCAGCAATGTAATTAAGGTTTCCTGCGATTAATAAAATCTACTGTAAGTATTCATAAATATTAAATCTCAAAGAGTCCATACCATATCCCACAAAGTACCTGATTTTTGTGCAGAAATATAAACTAGACAACATGATTTCAATTATATATATATATGTATGTATGTATGTATGTATGTACGTATGTATATACATTCAGTTAATAAAATGTACACACTAAATTCTGGTACAGACATATTACATATTGTTACATATATGTTAATGCAAATTAGCTTCTCAGCACTGGGTTCTCAGCAGGGTAATAAACCAAACAAAAAAATATACATACAATATTTGGTTTTAACATTTAAAACAAATGAGAAAAAGATGACTGTAGGATCTTTCTCCATAATCCTAACCTCCCATTTTCCTTTACAACACAATTGTAATGATGAACATAAAACAAAGAACTTACACTGCTAGCTCTGCTACTTTACAGTTTAATTATCACTGTTCATTGAAACACACAAAAATTACAAATCTGCTACTCACTGTTCAAAGAATTTAATAATAAAAATATGTTAGTGTTAGGACTATGACTTTACCCTTGGAAATGCAAAAGACATTTTAAAGCAAGAGCACTGTAATCCTTTATTACAGCAGCAGCAGAAGAGAGCCACTGCAAAAGAAAAGAAGCTTCTTCAACATTTCTAAAAATAGCCCAGAGCCTCAGCCAATATATTGGCTAGAGAGGATACATGCAAGAAAGGTTCTTCAGTGTTAGGTCAAACACTAATTGCATTTCTCCACCTCCATTGTTATTCCTCAAATAAGAATGATTTAATACTGCTTTTATTTAATATATCTAACTAAGTCTGTATCCCTCAGGTCACAAATGAAAATTATTTCAACAAACACAAAAGGCAGAAGAGAGTATCAGGTATTCTCAACATGTCATCAAATCTTATTTCAGGTCAGTGCTGAGAGCACAGCAGCTGAATCACACACAGGCACAGATGCTCTGCCTTTCATTAGAACTGCAGGAATTAAAGCTTGTCTGGAGCAGAAAGGGGGAGGTCTGGAGTACAAAAAAGGCTACCAAGAAGAGCAAAGAGAACACAACCCTCACCCAAACATTACTGAAACCACTTAATTCTGCATCTTGAGTAAGAATGTTAGAAACATCTCCAACAGACTGTGATGGAGTTATATTGATCCAAAATGTGCTTATGAGCATCAAGAATCCTTGATGCATTTTTAAACGTCCAGGAACAGATACACCAAGATGTGATCTGATCTATATATGTATTATGTATGAATGACTGACTTACTGCAGACACACACAGTACCAAAGGTGGAGATATAAAGAGCTGCCTGCCTAGATCATAACCAGAGACTGAGGTGTGAGTCTTAAAAAATCCATATAGATACAGGCCATCTATACTGACAAATTCCTAAAAGGAAATTCTAGATTACTGCCTGGGTTCTTAAAAAGCTGATAATAACCTTTGATCATTGTGTTTGTTCCATTCCAGACAGATGTATGGTTAAATCTCCGTGTTAGTGATGAAAGCTAAGCCAAGGACAAGCATAGCTAGAGCATTTGTATGTGCCATGCCTGAAAACAGGAGTTCAGTTCCAAAATTTCACTGGAAGTTTCTGAGTTCTGTAGCTGTGTCATGCAGCACTTTGTGAACACAAAATATCATAGAATATATTCAGTAAGCTATCTTATTTTGCAAATGGAAGAGTGATAAGCAACATTGCTGTTTATGCAGAGAGATTCTAATCTAATACAGTAAAAGAAAACAAGTAGGAGGGACTGAGGGACCTTGTTTTTTCCAGGATTTGAGTTTCTTATTCACTGTTATACAAGTTGTCACTTACAGAGATAAAACACTATAGTGATTTGCCATGCATCCTTTTATCAACTTTGTTTTGAACACCTTATTTCTTAAATCAATATTGCTGTTTCACTTCTAATATAGTAGTTTAAAAACACTACCAGCATGTAGTGAATAGACTGAAAGTACAAACCATGATTTTTAGAGAATGTGGGGTGTTTGCCCCTGCTGTGCGTTTTCAACAGATTCCTTCTAAAGAATAACTTAAAACTTGAAAATTGGTTTCTGAGAGCATTTTTACAACTGAAGGAATGCATGTCTTCAAATGTTTCCTGACCTTCACACTTACACAGGCTACTTGGCTGCAAATAATTTTTGTTTATTTTGCATCTTGCTTCAAAAGAGCTATTTCTGGCTTTTTGCTCTGAAATTCTCTCTTCTACAATTTGGCACCTGCCTTCTTGGAGCCTTTGATCATGTAAGATGTATAATACAATTAAAATCAATAACCTAGGCTTCACATCTTCAATTACTTTTATATTCTCCACCAGTTCTAAACAGGATTATTTTAATTCTCTGTGAAAGTCATGTCGTCTATGGAGTTGGGCAAATGTATCAAGTATCTGCCTCTGGTGCTGATGGCAAAAGGATAATGTAGAAATTATAATGCAATGTAAAATACAGTGTAAAATACAGTATGTTTTTCCAGCTTGTCATCAATCAATTCTCCAAATTTAGTTTTATTCTTGTCCATTGTGAGGAGTAGCAAAACCATCCCAGCACATGCACTGGGTGTGTTCCAGGGCTGCTCTTTGGTGCAGGATTTCCCTTCCTGCTGGCACTCCTGGAGGTGAATTTGTGGATTGCCCTGGGGAAGGCTTACCTCGATGACTAGTGTTGCTGTGTGCTTCTTGCCATACATCCTTGGCTTGTATCCCACTGTGATATGGGTTCCCACAGTGCCTTCTGGGAGAAGTACTCCAGCTTTGGGCATCACAAGGAAATCGGGATCACTGCCCGCCAGGAAGTGTGCAGTGAATGGCTCCGGGTACCTGCAGGAAAGCACAGGACACTGTTGTGCCTTTCACAGCATCTTAACACAGTTTGTCTGCAATCTAACACTTAGGTCACCATGTGGAATAACTCAGGAAACATGGCATGGAAAGAATATGGAATATTAACAACATTCTTACTTGCAAAATACTTACTCTGTAGTAATTCTTTATTTATATGCAGGGACCTGCATAGTGGTATTCAATTTCAAACATATTTACATGCTATTATAAGTATTATATTATCTATGGAATAATGATAGCTTTTGCCACTGGAAAAAAAAAGAAGCTTTTAACTTCTAAAGATATCATACAGAGATAAAAGTAAATTCCATATCAGAGTGAAAATCCATTTTTCCTATTAAAAGTACTCCCTTTTCCAATCTCTAAAAAAAAATAAAACTGACAAGCTACCCATTTTATTAAGGTTTATGACTGGAACTGAATTTGCATTATGGCAGTGTTACTAGACTAGGAGGGAGTTCTGAAAGGCTTGAAATGAAGATATGAAAAATAATAATTTTTATCACTGTTTCATATTTTTCACATCCCATAAACTAAACATTTTAAGATTTTGCAGTAACATAATTAGGTTCCTCTATTGATAATATTGTGTATCTCTTATCTCAAAGACTTTCTGTCACAGGTACTGCAGATCTTGTATAATGCCTTGGTTCACAGCAGTGTTGTTGGATCCAAAGAAAATCACTAGTCCTGGTAAAGACTGGCTAAGCACTATAAACAATCTTAGGCCAATCCCAAACAGCCTGTCCATCACAATTCCTCAGGGACTCCTTGCCATAAACATTCTCATGAAAATAATGTACATTTTTTTATTTTCTGGTGAGGCATTTTCCTTTCAGTCTTTATATGTGTTGCTGAGGACAGCTCTATCACTCTCTGGACAGAAGGAGAACACAGGAAATTGAAAGTAGAAATACAATGGGATGGTCAAAAATTAATCCACAACACTCTGGCACTGTACAGCAGGGCAAGCATCGTGCACGCTTAAAGGGAACACATTTTTCGTTGATAAAACCTGAAGAATGAAAAGCTAACAGCATCTCAAAGAAAAGCTGTTCAAATCTGTTTATTCATGGACTGTCACACCAGAAATAACACTTTTCAAAGAAAATACCCACAAAGAAATGAAATTTAATATTTTATGGCAAGTCATATCTCTGCAGAAATGTTCCACATTTCCTGGGCAAGCGCTATCCTGTGGGTGGCATGCTGGGCCTCTGTCATTTTGTTTAAAAATAGTCCTCCTTTGGAATATGCTCTCATGAAAGATTGTACTATATTCAAAATGCTCTCCTGAAAAGAAAGGGCATGCCTCCAGTTTATAGAAAGAGTGAAAGTGCAGAAAACAGAAACTGAAAAGTCTCTGTTGCCTCCAAAAAAATTACCTGATATTTAGCAGTGCTGTTGGACTTTGGTGCATCAGCAGATTTAGCCTGGCTTTTCCTTTAGGTGAAAGAAATCAAGGTGGGCAAAAGTAGTAAATGTCTGAAACTACATTTTCAGTCTTCCAGTCTTGACATCAAACTTAGGCTAACAATCTCTTTGTAGTGCCTAAAGCTGTGCAGCTGAGTTTATAGCCCTGAGCCATCAGCATTAATCCTGCTGGGCCTGAGCTCCCATCCATGTGCCAGATAAACCTTGTATTTTCACATCTTTGTTTCCCACAAGGAGTGCTCAGCTCTGAATGCCCAGAGCACACCTACTACACACAGACAGCAGCTATGGAATCAAAAAGAAGTGATGGATCTAGACTGAGCAGCAGAGTAGAGCACTCACCACAAATGCCTGAGATAAATATTCAAATCCTCATTCTGAAAACAGACAGGTCTTCATTCCCAGCATCACTGCTCTATTGACTAGGCTCAGGAACATTTTAAGACAGCACTTTCTGTATCTCCTGTGCTCAGTCTGTTTTCCAGTGAATAGTTAGGGACGACAACTCTTAATAAGTGCTTGGTGTCTTTGTAAGACATCCAAGAGCATGATTTGGACTACAGATGTGATGATAAAATGCTGGGGGAGATGAGGCAGGGGACAGGCAGCTTACAGAGCAGACACAGGAAAACACAGATTTCATTCCTGCTGAAATTGCCTCTTAGCAGGGAGTTATGCAACAATAGCTTGTTTCACAATTTTCAGAGACATCAAAACAATCAGAACACACAGAGGAGAAAAAGCTACAGTTTTTGTCCAGACAAGGGGACCAGACAGTTTAAAGTGAAACTGTCAAAATAATCATCTACAATAACACACAACGTATTTACCAAGTCAGAGAAAAATAATGGTATTACATCGCCCTTGTTAGATTTTAATTTTCAGAAAGAAAAATGGAAAGAAAAAAATAAGAAAAAAGGTTTAAATAAAACCTGCACACTTCTTGACCACATTATCACAAGGTTCTAGAGGTAGTTATAATTTTTGTCATGTTAAGTAAAATATCCAAAGGCATACAAACTTGCATATAATCTTGCCTATGAACACATTTACCTATATATACTTACCTATGAACACACAAAATCACAGCTAAAACCCTCTGTTCCCAAAGCCTGTCAGTTTTAAACAAAAGAATCAGGGTATCTCTCGGATGCAAAATGTTTCTCAGAGTAGAAACTATGTCCAAGTAAGGAAAATAGAAATCCTGACAAATTAAATGTAAAACCATAATATGATAGGTGAGCAGGGATTCTGATGAAGATGGTACAAAAACCAGCAATTAAAAAATGATACATAATCATAAGCAGAAACTTTTCATTGATACATCTTGCATTGTTTTAAAAATAAATCTAAAGATGCCCCCTGAGACAAAACAAGCAGTGCTTTCACTGCTGTTCACATTAGGGAGATGAACTGGCATGCTGTTCATATATGTGAGAGTTCATATGTGAGTGTTATACTCACAAGCATAAGTAAATTTCTTTCTCTTTCTCATCTTTTATAATAAAGAGAAATCTGGAGATGAAATTCCCAGAATAGCACCTGAATTTCAGACATTAAAATTTTCCGTATATTTATTATAATTTTTTCTGTATATTTAGTCTATAATTAAAAATTAATAATTATGTTTTTTAAAATGATTAAAATTTAATTCCTCCTTTTTGATTGCTCCTTCAGGTGAAACAGCTCTGGAGTCAATGTTTGGCTTGTCATTTCTCAGACATGAAGGTCAGTTGGGAGGCAGACTGCACTTTTTCAAGAAAGGTGGCACATAACATACCTTATAAAGCTTAATGATGTGTAGTTTTGAAAATACATATGAACCAAGCACAAATGAATGAGAAAATGTAAGGGCAGAGACCTTACAAACCAAGGAAAGTAAATGTGTTTTCCCATCTGTCTTTCCTTAACTCCCCTCACAATGGTTTGATACTGCCATCACACAACAAGAACTCTGTCCTTACTCAAATAATGAAAAAGAGTAAACACTAATTTGAATTTAAATAATAATTGGACAATCAAATCATGGCAACCTGGAAAGGAAGAAACTGAGCTGGTCTTTAATGGACGTTTTTATAATTACTCCTTTAATCTTGTCCTTAAATAGAATGCTTATCAGTGTTCTCAGGCTACACAATTTTAAAATTATTAAACTTAAAAAATAGCAGCAACTTACACCTTCAGCTTAAGAACTTAAAATTTATATTCCTGTAGAGACCACACTCCAAATCTCATAGAATACTCATCAAAAATGTATTAAATTTTATTAAATTATGACTGAAAATAGGTTTAATGTTTCTCTTCCCAAAACTACTGAAGCAGTAAATTCCTCCTGCAGAAATGTATTCCTTTACAATACTCAGCATTTTGAAAAGCCATGCATAAAAATATTAGCACATAGTCTTTTTGATCAAATGCATGGGTATTTTTTGCTAATAAGAGAGTAACAAAATGTCTTAATTTGTAAAGTATGTAAATGCTTCAAGAAATAAAGGATATGAAAATGTTACAATAGTTCAGGTGATTCAAATAATAGTTAATCATAACTGAATTTATTTCTTGTAATTTGTAGTTAACATCCTTTGGATGACACAAGAAGTTGCAGTTATTACACTGTCAAGTCCTTTAAACTTATTAACTGTATGCATTTGTCAAATTCTATAGAACTATTAGTGATACTAGGTGAAATAGTGAAATTTAGATATTTTCTTATCAACAAAAAAATTACAATGGAAAAATAATATAGTAACTCATTATTATTTATAAAAAGTTGGTTATGTTTCATACCCAAACCAACTCTGGTTTAACTGAGCACTCTAAATCATGAACTCTGGACATCAGAAAGTTTTAAAACTCCAGCTATCGCTTCTGTGGCTTTGGAAAGGCTGCTTTAGAATTACAGGACTTTCAAAAAATATTAGCAAACCCTGCATGACAAATGGCTATCAGGGAATGCTTTACCAACCCTAAGATGACACTTTGTTGTGTACATGTTGTAAAACCAAAGCAGGAGTTAGAGGTTCTATCTTCACAAGACAATTTCTGTCTCATCCCTGTTCTACCCAGAGGTGCTGTATTTGCAGATTGACTGATGACTGCACATAGGTCCTGGCTAAATGTGTGACATGTCAAGTACTGTGTTGTTAGGAAGGATGATCATAACTTTTTGCAAGGTCTACTGAATGTTTACATTACCAATATCTTCCACTAGTCCCCATTCAGGCTCCAAAAAATGGATCCCAGTCAACATTTGTGCTTTGCAGCTGCCACTGTGTGGGAAGTGCTAAGATGAAGTATTCTAATTACATCTTTAGATTCGTGGTAGAATTTTGCAGAACTGCTAACAAAGAGATTGGCAGAGGAATCCAGGCCTGTAATATACACAGCAATGTGTGAGAGAATGAAGGAGAGGATGCATGAACTGAGAATTTACCAAATGCATTTTCTTGCTGCATACTTAATCCTGGCTCGTGGTAGTTCTAATGAAATACAGCAGTAATTAGAGTGAAATAGAAATGGTTCTTAAAATTGTAATTGTAAACAATTTTTTGTTGTTGTTTTCCTTTCAAAATAAGAAATAAAATGGGTCACCCACTAATTCCTCAGAATTAAAATTAATTTTGTGTGACCAAGGGACGTTTTTAATTGAACATTTATTCTATACACTAGGAAATGCGCATAGAAAAAATAACAAAAATCTCCAATGAAAAGTAGGTTAAGAAAACTAAACTTGGAAATGCAGTAATTTTAAAGCCTAATTTCATCTTTATTCTCATCCCCCTAGCCCACCAGTTTGGGGCTTTTGTCGTCTCTATTCTAGTTCTGTTTCTATAATCACATAGAGCCTTGGATTTGGCAGATGCTCCTCGGTGGACACCACAACATGAGGCCGTAAGTTTTTGTCATAACAGGTGCTACATTCTTCAGAGGGGCAGTTTGAGTTTATCCAAGAAGTTTCCTCAATGCAACAAATATCCTGCTTGTGATAAACATAGGATTGGAGTGACAGGGGAGGATGGAAAGATGGAAAAAATTCTACGGTATATGGGAAGCAATACATGATTGTAACAATCACTAATAGGTACATGGGAAGACAGAACTAAATTGGTGAAAGGAAACTCTGTGTATGAGAAAGAAGCTGACAGCATAAATAGGAGAGAATTATCCCCCAGCTTGAATAAACCTTAAAATGTACTGTAGTTTACAAAAGATTTCCAAGTGAATATAATGTTCACAATTATCTATTTATCCCACACATCTCAGGTTGGCTACTGAAGTATTTGTCCTGGAAAACATAAGGTAACATTCTGCTGGAGCTGGACATCAGTATTTTCACATGAAGGAATCAATCCAACCATCAAAATGACTCTGAACAGGAAGACAGAGCAGTAGATAAGCTCCACAACGTATTAATACTAATGTCTTGATCCCAAACTTAATTGATTAAAAATACTTTATCTTCAGTATGCCAAATATAGAAATGGCTAGTTTTCTTAAGCAAAGTATCACTTTGAGAGTTTTTATTTTATGTTTCAGTTACAGATTTCAACATAAAATAATGGACCAATAATTTAAGATAGATATCGAATAAATTTCTGAAAGTTTTATTTCCAAGGTTAATATCCTATCCTTTTCAGTTAACACGGCTGTCATTCTGTAAACCATTGGCATTCAGTAATGCATTTGGTATTAAAACAAGCACTAATATTATCTTAAACATTAGAAGCCTGTACTAAAACAAATTACTCCAGTGGAAGTGCTGCCAATGAATTCAGCTGGTGTTGAATTAAACCTACATTTATGATAAAACCCAAAAAAGGTCATCCATGAATGTTAAGAAGTGATATATTTTTCTTATTTAGGAAGTGAAATCTGCTGATTTGACTCTAATCAAGCTTAATGCCAATATAAGAAACTCTTCAACAACATGTCCCTTTGGAATTTTTAAAGCCGAAAGAAAAATATTGGTCTACTCTATCCCAAGTGACATATGTGCAGTTTTAAAAAATACATTCGTTTTCTTCATGCAAAACAGTTTAGCTGCATTCTCAGTATCTTGCATTATTTTCTGGAGCAGATACTGATTGGGCTATTTCTCATATGTATTGAAAGGGTGCATTACATATTTTCATGAACTGCTGGAGCTTTCATTATTTCAGATCATTGTGAAGAGTGTAGCAATGACTCCCATTTGTAACTGATCATCCTTCCTGAGCAACTACACCAAAATCATTAATTCATTCTGAGATGTGCTGTACACACTGGGGATTTTGGAGGAGAGGGGGAGAGGGGGAGGGAGGGAAGGAATGTGGAATTTAAGGAGGAAAGCACATTTGAGTCGCACTAGCTGTAAAGAAAAAGCTAAACCCATTGATCTCATAGGTTTATTGTAGAGCACTGAAGATCCTCATTCAATGTGGGGTGTGTGTATATATATATATATGTATATATACACAAAAATCCTAACCTGTTCTTAAGATCCCGGGCCTTTTTCAGGGCCTGTGGTTCTCAAATATTATTTGCTGCATCACTATGCACCCTGCTAGGTCAAAAAGATGCACAGGTGTTCTCAGTGGTTCTCTGCAATCCCACTCTCCTGGCAGTAGCAGGAGAAAAAGACATATCTCCAGAGTCCCTCCCTAGCAGGTTACTCAGAAATACACCTGTTTCCCCCACAGTTACTCCCAAAGTAGCAGTGCCATGAGGTACTGTCCAGCATAAGAAAAGAAGACATCAAGTTCCTATACATGCAAGGAGAAAAAACAAAACATATCTCTTAAAATGGCAGAACTGATTCTCTATGGATTGTGTTGCTAATTGATTACTAAGAAAATTCCAAAGGGCTGATCTTTTTTTTCAGGGAGGATCTATAAGGTGACATTTCGTATCCTATTCAAAAAATTTTAGCCATGTTTTATTATTTCATTGTTTTAATTTTAAATAATTTGTGGTATTCAAGCATTAAATTGCACCTGTAATGTAAGTTTTTCTTATGTAATTGCTTTTAATCTGCAATTACTTGCAATTAAAGTGCAAACTCTACACTCTGTGTTGGTTGGCTGAGTGTTCTATTTCTATGCAAAACCTCCACCAGCACAATCTCCAAAGCAAATAACAGGTAAGAAAAAGCAATATAGAACATATAGAGCAGTTCCCAGAATCACAGAATGGGTCAGGTTGGAAGTGACCACTGTGGGTCATCAGGTCGAGTCTCCCTGCTCAAGGGGGGTCATCCCAGAGCACAGGGCACAGGATTGTGTCCTGACAGTTCTTGGGTATCTCCACTGGGAGAGACTCCACACCCTCTCTGCACAATCAGTTCCAGTGCTCAGTCACTGCACAGGAAAGAAATTCCTCCTCACGTTCAGGTGGAACTTCCTGGCCATCAGCTCCTGCCCGTTCCTCCTGTGCCATTGCTGGAGCAGGGAGCAGAGCCTGGTCCGTGCTCTGCCCCTCCCTGCAGACACTGACACACAGGGATGAGGCCCCTCTCAGCCCTCTCTTCTCGAGGCTGAGCAGCCCCAGCTCCCTCAGCCTTTCCTCACTGAGCTGCTCCAGTCCCTCCATCATCTTTGTCACCTCCCCTGGACCCGCCCCAGCAGCTCCATGTCTCTCCTGTCCTGAGGAGCCCAGAATGGACACAGCAGCCCAGGGGATCCTCACAGGGCTGAGCAGAGGGCCAGGATCACCTCCCTGACCTGCTGGCAGTGCTCTTCCTAATGCACCCTAATGACCTGAGTTCCTGGTACTGTTTATAACACAGAGTTTTTTTAGTACATGCAAACATTACATCTTGCATTTGAAATGTATGGGGGGAACACTTACTATATAAAATAAAGTTGGAATTTGTTTAAGGGCAAAAGAGAATCTATCTTCCATCACAGCTCTTTGTATAACTATAATGACTCAGGTTTTATCACACCTTTCTAGAGAACATCAGGTATCTTCACTACTATCAAACACCTACCAGGAGATTACAGTATTGCCAGAGCAATTGCTTCACTTTTGTTCCTGAAACAGCCATTCTATTGAAGCTGTTAACTTGAACACTGTGATAGAAGCCTTTGTCAGAGTCCTCAGTAATTAACATCACTGACAGACATCTAAAACCTGGAACAACTGTCCATCTTAGAGACACAGCTTTTGGAAATAAGCTTTAAAAAATCAGTTGCAGCCAGATACATTTCCTGATGAGAATGAAAACAATGAGAGTTTCAATCTGCATACCTGTCACTTTTCTAGATACATAGTAAAAATAGTTAATTTAAAAGAAAATAGAAGAAACTTTAAAACTTCTATAAGCTACATGGATAGTGAACACTATGATTCATTCAGATTTCCTGTTTTATATTTTAAAACTTATCTATTAAGACAGTTTCACAGTTTTTCCTTGACTTCTTGCTGTATATAAATGACATTGTAAATTTGCTATAAAATTGTATAAATATAAGAAAATAATTAAAATATGTAAAAATTATATATTAACAAAGGTTTCTGCAGGACTTTTAAAAAAGGAAAGTAACAAAATACTGAAGAAATACACCATTATTTTAGCAAGTAGAAGTAGAGATGAATTCATAGCACGCTTACATAATACAACAGGAGTACTTTAAAAAGAATGGCACATTTAAAGTTTTTTACAGCACAATGTGAGGGAATGTTTTAAACTTGTGTGAGCATAAAGTACCTTGAAAAAATCTATTAGTAAAAGCACTAGCTTTTAAAGCTTTACTGGTGAGCCTTTAATATCACAAAAACATCTTCCTTAACATTGTATTACATATTTTAACATCCTCCCAAGCCTTTTAGGGCAAAAAAGTCATAACATAAACAGCTGGATCTATTCCACAGATTTTTCTCTTAAACCAAAGCCTAAATGTAGAATGCCTCTGTATTCTACAACAAAGCTTCAAAATCACATTTGTTACTTAAACAATGCAACTCTTGAAAATAATGATGAAATATCTGCATCCCAGTTATATGTCTGTTGCTCAAATTTATTCTAACCAATGTGTTTGAGTAGGAGCTGTACCCTCAGAAAACTGCATAAATTCTTGAGTGTAAGTTTTTTTACCTTGTCTGGCTTGTGAGCTTAAAGCCAACTATGGATTCCTTATTCAGGCCAACTGCTTCAATGTTGATCACATCATCCACTTCTGGCTCTGTGGCAATGAACACCAATGGAAACTTCCAAAGGCCTCCTGTAGTACACTGAATTGTGACAGTTGCCTCATTCCTTAAAATTTCAGATAAAAACAGCCAATACATAGAAAAACATTATAAAGCATGAACGGATTAATGTACAAAAACCCTTTGAGTGTGTAGAAGTAAACTACGGTAAAATGAAAATAAAAATTAATTTAAACCAGAATATATCCCTAATTTTGCATGGTATGTATCAGATTAACTTGACTGGAATGTAGATTAAATAGTGCTAGATATTTACAGCAAATTACAAGAAAGAAAATAGTATGAAAGTAACATTCCTGGCACAGCCATGAGATTTTATTCTTCTGCTTGATCTCTCTTGAATTAAAAAAAAAAACAAAAAACACAAACTAAGTTTATTTGACTCATTATTCTTTATTTACAGTGATGTTAGGGGAGAATTTAGTCCAGAACATATTAGCAGTTCATATTAGGACCAAATTGATCTGACAAAGGTCTATGTACTTAAGAAAAATGCCAGACTCTGATGCCTTTGGCTTGTCTAAGAGAGTTGGTGCTGTAGATTCTGATGATAACAAAACTAACTAATTGCAGTCACTGAGTCCTCTGCACAAAGCCTAAGCCTCAAATACACAAAGATAAAAAAATCCAAACCAAATTTAAAAATAATAAAATAAAAACGAGAGAGAAGATATGAAAAGGCTTTCTAAATTCACCTCCCTCTGGCACAATGACATTGAATTGGGTGGGTGGATCATTCTTACTAAAGGTTTGCTCTTTTTTTATTTTTTTAACCTTCAGGACTACTGCAAATAAAGAGTAACTTCCTGTCTCCTAAAAGTAACTTTTTTCCTGCAATCCATAATACTCAGTAGTGACTGCTCCCTAACACTGCTGGTGATGTTGGGACTCTGGATTTACTTCATCCCTGCAGGTCACTAATGCTTCTTTTCAGCTTCCTCCTTACCCACATTTGACTGTACCCAAAGGAAGGGGCAAATTCCCTCTCTCCAAAAGGTTCTTTCTTCAACAGTTGCCTTTTAAAGAAGGGAGATTTTCTTATGCAAATCAAAGCACATACATAATTTGTCACATCATAATTATAAAAAAGAAGAAGAATTTCCTGTGGATCATTGTTACTGGGGCAGTAGAAATTAATTTTAAATTCAACTATCCCACACAGTCAAAGAATATGCACACATGCTTGCCCAGGAAAAATTTCCCAAGACTGATAGACCATCTTGTTTGTATGTTTTTTTAATGAATTATGAGAACAAATAATTTTCATTGGAAGTCTTCCAATACTCTAATCTTTAGAAGTAAAAATGCACACATAGAGTATGGAAGTAACTCAACAGAACCATCTCACAGGCACTAAAAAGAAACACTCAGTTTTAACATCAGAGATATCATACTGAGAAGCAGCAAGGGAGAAAATTTAAACCAGCAGATCCCAGAGGTGAAAAAAAAGTGAGGAAAATAATGCAGGAAAATTATTATGGAAGTAAGAGTGAGTAGACAGGATTTCACTACATGTTCTTTTGGTAGTAAGGAACAAGATCTTACCTCATTGGTTTGTTAGGTGCAAACACTACATTAAAGATCAGAGTCACAATTCTGGATTCTGTATCCCATTCTTTTTCAACCAGGTGTATACCAATCAAAGATTCAAGCTGAGATCTAATTTCATCTGATTGGTATTGCAGTTCATACAGAAACTCCAGTGTTGCAGGGGAACCTAAATAATACAGGAGAAAAATATTAGCCTGTGTGTGCTGTAACTTCACACAGTTGGCTCAATTCTTCCATTTGTTACTAAAAATGACAAATAAATAAAACTAGCAATTATCTAAAACTTAAGTGATTCCCTTCTAACTGCATAACAAAATCTTCCCATTTCATATGAAAGGCTTTATGGTTTCCAGCAAAATAGAAGCTGGAAAACTTACTTGGGATATGTGAATGGTAATAGCAATATTGCTCTGGCTGGTGAGATATTTCTAGCTCATCAGCCAAATGAAAATTTCATAATACTCTGAGTAATGCCATTGGGACAATTGAAAAAAAATCATTAAGGACATCAATGCCATTGATGGCTGCAAGCCTGAGAAACAGAATACAGAGAAATAGTGAAGATGTCATCAGCAGCCTCTTCTCTTATTCCCTGAAGCAGGTATGAAAAGGCCAGGTAGTAATGACACAGAAATAAACAGCTGAGCTTCTTGAATCAAATGTCTCCTCCAGCTGTAATAAAGAAAACTGAGATATTCAGTATACAATAGTAATTTGAGCACAGAAGGGAACATTTCTATGAGGAAAAGAATCTCAAGCTGCTAATCCATTTAAAAGTTTTACATGTTTTATGGATGAGAAGTGTTTTTACACAACCACTAACTCCTACAGGAGATTTAATTTTACTATGACCACCTATCTCAGGGCACATTTTGAATTTGCACAGCAGAGTACAAATGTACAGAACTGCTGTGTGTGCATCCCTGCACACATATCCTGGCTGCACAGTGCCAGGCAGCTGCAGAGTTAATTCCCAAGGCCTTCCGACTCAGATTTCTAAAATACAGATGACAGATTTGTTTATATAAAAAATCCAAGAGACAACGTTGGAGAAAAGCTTAGTTTGGCACTGCCAATCTGTAAAACCACCCAAATTTAAGTGAGTATGGAGATGCATTTCCACACTTCTAGTCCTTTGTCCTCCTCTGAAATGCACAATTTCGTCTTCCCACTTCAGCAGCTAACAGGAGGTATGAACTTTTGTTGCTTCATTTAACACAAAGATTAAGAAATGTAGCAGCTCATACTGAACCATTTGTAACTCCTTAAAGTAGTTCATAGACCTCTGTACAATATATACCAGATTAGAGTCACACAGATTTAAGCAAAGTATTATGACCAGTATATGGGATTATCAATCCTAGTAGATTATATACACACTAAGTACCAAAATACAGGATTTCCATGTATTGATCAATATATACAGGGACTTCATTACAATAAATGTGATCTGTTAAAATGAAATTAAACATGAAAATTTTCTCCTACAGCCTATAAAACTTAGGGCCGTCCTACATTGTTTCATGCTTGCTGTTTTTCCATTTGAAAAATGTAATATTTAAGTCATGCATTCAGATTCCAACATAGCCCAAGGCTTTTAGGAGTCACCCTTGATAAATGCTAGAACATGAAGATTCAGATGCTAACAATCAATGGAAGAGAAAGGATGACAAATTCTGGAGCATTTCACAGTGGAAAAAAATTGCAGCTGTTGAGCAGATGCTTCTTTCAGCAGTTATATCACACAATGCTACTCAGGAAAAGCTTGTTTTATAGTTCAGGTGCTAGGAAGACAACACAGGGAACTGCATACTGCTTTTAATATCCAGACATTTGGGTTTGGTTTGACATATATATATAACTTCTTAGTCAGAAGCAATTAATTTTTTTTTGTTCCAGGCTGTTTTGCAACCTGTTCTATACTTATATTAAGTAATTAGTTAAAATATTTTATACTTTCAACATTTAAAGAAAAAATGATGCTTTTATGAATGCCAATATTTGGAACCTTGTTATATTGGCCCCTTCAGCTCATTTTGATCTAGACTGCTGATCTAGTTTAGCACTGCTAAAAAATGTAAAACATAGTTATATTTTTCATCACAGCTGCCCTGAAGACTCCTATATTATCAGCTGTGGGAATTCTCTGTGAAATGTTAATATTTGATTCTAGCAATCCTGTTATACATCTGCTGCCTAAATAAACTGCCAGAATCTAGAATTTTAGGGGAAAAAGGTATGAAACACATAGGAAATTGTCCAATTTGTCAAATATTCAAAGTTCTCTTGACTCTTAGAAATTCTAGTTTCAATTAAAATAGCAGAATATATTAAACATGGAGATAGCACTAACATTTTCTTTAAAGCAAAGTCAAATACAATGTAACATAACTGCTCAAATAGGCCTTGACCCTTTAGGCTCAACTCTTCGTATTCTTTAATTCAGTTTTCTCTTCATTTCAGTTCATTTTTTTTTCTTAAAAATCACCATTTTTAATATAGGTAAAATTCTTGTTTTATCTAATGCAAGATGTAAAATACACATTCAAATACAAAAGTATATCCCAATTAATCCACTCATGTTCTATAAATAGAGAGCAGCAGGGAGAGCTTTAGCCACATCTGACTTAACACAGAGATATTTATCAATCCAAACACTGGGAAGATATAAGCATGCAATTTATATACAGCAAGTTAAACCTAGGGAATAGAAATTCTGATTATAAAAAATATTACTTCCTCCTATTTTCTGAATAATGTTTTGCTTTATTTAAGTAAGAAAAGAAAATATATTCTGAGGTAATTATTCCAAGACAACGTTTTTAAAAAACATTAAACATTTCTTTTTTTGAAAGGCAATTAATCTCAGTCTTCAAGCATATTGATTTGTGTACATAAAGATTTCTGAAAGGTAGTATGCATTTAGGCAACACTTGTGTATGCAAAGCTACTGAAGCAACTATGTTTAAAAAGAAACCAAGTTTTTCAGCTATACAGAACTATGACTTGGCTGTCATTTATTTGCAAGTGTCAGTCAGGACACAGCTTCAGAAGCCCTGGAATAGTGTTGGAGTTTGTTTAAATAGCCTCTAAGAAGATGAAAAGATATAGACCACTTTTAAAAAAATGTATTTTATGACTCATAAGACTTACAGCATGAAAACTCCAAGGATCTTAAACTCTGGGCATACAAATTGGTGAAATGTGAATTTTTGTGACTGCTAGATTTACTGTAGAAGTAATTAATAGATGCATGCATCTAAAATGAATGCATCTAAAATTTACATAACTCTTCCAACAGGTTCACGAAATAGGAATCTTATAGAAATTTAAATAACATTTTAGTGGAAAAGAACTTATTTTCGATGTCCAAAAGAATTAACAAAAAAGACATTTGTAGATGGGCCTATTGCCTACAGAGGGCAGTGAAAGGCCCTCTGGATATTTCTGACTTCAAACAGAGTTTCACAATGTCAGGAGAGAAGCATTTGTATCTCCCTCCTGTTTCTGAAAAGTGAGTGCTTGATTTCACTGAGGACCAGCTCATTATACACTGCATTTCCTGGTGATAAAAATCTCGGGGCCATGGTCTGGGGGCTGCAGTCCCCCATGGATACCTGGGGGGATCTGCCTGTCTGAGCTCTCCACAAAGTGCTTAACCCACAGCACACCTGGTGACATAACCATGGCAAAGGGGAGCATCTCCCTGAAACCCCTTTAACTTCCACACTCTCTCCCATTTTCAATGAGACAGATGGAAATTAAAACTGTGATGGAAATATGCTCAGACTGAAAAGTGCTTGTCCTCACTGCAGATGCTTTTTCCTTGGATGGATGCAGTAAAACACAGATGCAAGTGAATTCACTTAACTGCTCTTATTTGCAGTCATTTCATAAGGGAGGGGAGCACAATCACCAAATACAAACATGTAATTAAAGCCCAGGCATTCATAAATTTGCAGCTTCATGCTTTGCATAAACCAGATTAATTATTTTCACTTGGTGCTGAATGTAACACACTGCACTCACACTGACTTTTTTACTGGTTCTGTTAATTCTCCAAGGCTGTGTCCATTGTGGCCATGACACACAACAAAGATTTCTTTCCCTCTTGATTTAATAGTCCTCAAACTGCTAACACAGAAACTAAAAAAACAGAAGTATTGATTTCTACCAGATATCTGGCATCTAATCTTCACCTTCCAAATCTTTTGAAATATCTTCCTTCATAGCCCCTTTCAGTTCTCATCTGAAACTTGTCCTTTTGCTGCTTCTCCATTGTCTTCCAGGAGTTTTCACACAGACACTGCTGGAACTCATAGGCAGTGCAGTATGAACACTAAATATGCAGTTCTGTCTCTCTAGCAAAAGCAGAGGCAGACAGAACACATAATTGTACAGCAGATTAAATAATTTTAATGATTTTACTTCAAATAAACAGCAAAAAGTGAACTGCAAGAGTAATAAAGGAAAAAAAAAGTAAAAATGAGTTTAGTGGTCAAGAACATCCTAACACTTAAGTAGACATCATGTGGGTAGTAAGACATGAGATCTCAACTGAAAATTATATATCTGTATATGTATATATATATATATATGTATATATTTATATGTATATCTCAGTGTAAAATGTCACAACTAAAGGATAATAGCAGCAGAATAAACAAATTGCATAAACCCCCAAAGACCTGGCTGTAGTTAAATATGCCTTCCACCAGATTTTTTCATACAGGTACAAAAGAGTTGCACATGGAGCATTACAAATATAAGCAAAGATAACATAACCTTACTAAATCCCACATACCAAATTAAACTCAAAAATTATTGGACAAAAAAGCTGATCTCCTTCTGTTGATAATAAAATTATTGATTCTCATAGGAATTCAATGAGGTTCTCAACATAGTTCTATATATATATATCTTTATATCTCTTCAAGCTTTTCTCTTTCCACATCCAGTCAAAAACTTTCATCTGTATCTTCAAGGCTCTACAAAATTCCAGTCTTATCCACCCCTTTTTTTTTTCACCCTGCATCCCAGTGCCTAATTCCTTAGCAACAGGAATGTTTCTTTCCTAAATTTTCTCTTACATTCAATTTTTGTTTCCTAATTTTTCTCTTTCAAAACACTTCTTTAAAAGAGTTATCTACTTCTATACCAAGTTTCTACAGTAAAGAAGCAGCAAAAAGCATTCCCCTATTTTTTCTCATTTTTTGAGAATGTGTTTCTTCAAAACACTGCATAATTTAGTGAATGAAATGGAAGCTTGTGAACCCATTTCCTGTATATGAAACACATGGTGTGCTGCTCCTTGAAGCTTGTTTCCATATATTCTCTCTCTCTGAATCCCTTTTTCACTAATTCTCTTTTTACTCTGCCTTTATACATCCCTTTCAACACTTTCTTTATTATCATATTACTTGCCTAGTAAGATGAAACAAAAACCTCAGAAAAATCAAAAGGATTCACTTTGGCCCAAAGGACCTCACATTATTTGCCTTTAGTCTGGCTTTCAACGAGGATTTGTACACTACCCTATCAATTCCTGCTATAAAGAAAACAAATAAAATTTATTTCTTCATAACCATTATAATCCTTTTTCAACAAGTTCCCTTTTTAATTTAACCTTTGAAACTTTGTCAGATAAAGATCACATCTGCACCTTGGCACAGAAACATCAAAGCAGCTTCTTCAGGAATATATCTCATGATTTAGTCTTAACTCACACAGACATTATTTTTTCCATGGCATCCAGAGTAATTTGCCTCACTTTCTATGTTGACCACAAAAATCAGTAACAACTCAAGTTGACTTTTAACCTAACCATTCTATTTGAATTGGTACACACAGGGGCTAAATTGAAAACCCATGTCACCATTTTTCCAATAGTTCTTGACAGTTTTACACTATACTATGGTCTATTACAAAAGCATGCACTTTTATCTTCTGGCTTTTTTTAATATACAAAAGTGAGCCACAGAGAGTGGAACACAGCACTTGATCACTAGGGTCACATTCATTTGCTTCCTTTTCTTTGTCCAACAGATTGCATTCAGTTACACAAAAACAGAACACCTATCACACAAGGTAGTGTAAATTTCTCTACTATAAGACATTTCATCTCATGGGAGGTACCCAATTGTGTTTTTAGATACAAATCAAGTTTCAGAATTAATAAAAGTTCTGTGTAATAAATTTATGAAGTTTCATTCTTGTCTTCCACAGCTGGATTGAAGAAAGATGATTCAAGAAGAAAGATGGTTCAAGGTTATCACCTCATTCAAAGTTCTCTGGTGATTCTATGTAACTTCTATTTACTTGTCTTATAGTTTCAATATCTACCTGTATCTCCAAAGCTTCAGATCAATTTGCTCTTAAACTGTCAAAACAACAGGCCTGATGCAGTAATTTATAAAAACATAAAGTTTTACACATTCTACAAAACAACAGGGGAAGTTTGTTGGGAAATTTTTGTGTCATGTTCTGTTGGAAATGGGTAGTGTGGGATAGATGAAGGAGATCTAGAGATAATAACTTCATTTTCTGTAAGAACAACAGAACTTGAACAATGCAACTTCAGAGACAGAAGACAAGGGCAGAATTTTATCAGAGAAATGACAATAGGATGTAATAACCTGGAAATGGAAGAGTATTGGGGATAGGCTCGTTGTATGCATATGGTGTTTTACTACAGTGACTGTCAGATAAATTTTCTAAGGCAAATTTAAGTGCATAAATCCTCTGCTTTTCTATGACAAAAAACATTGAAACACAGCTGAGAGACAGGAGACCACTGTCCCAGAAAAACCTAAGAAGTTTGCATCTTAAGGGGTTTGATTAGCAATGCTTTGTTGGTCTCCCATAAATAATGAGAAAATAATTCAGAAAAAAGTGGAAATTAATGCAGACAGGTCATTGTTAGGTGTTATGATGCTCCAGAAGGACAGTTAAGGTCCTACAGAGCTGTGTTGGCCATGGTTCTTATTTACAGAAGCTTCCCCAAAATATCTTTACAAAGCAAGGGTGTAGTGGCTCTGTTTCTATTGGAAGTAATACTTCCTGATCACCCAAAGAGATTACAGGACATTCTGTGAGCAAGAAAGGGGAGAAATGGCAATCACAAATACATAGGAATTAAAGTAATTAATACATTCTTCCAGCTAATTATGTTGCCTAGGTTTTTCTTATCCACTAGCTCAAATAATTGTATGGGATATTTGTGTGTTCTTGTTTCAGGCATTATTTGGTTTAGTCAATCAGTTCTTTTGATTTTGTCATGTTTCCTGGATCCACATCATACTGAGGAGTAGCACCTGGAAGAATTTCATTATTTCTGGGTTTGTATTATTTATTGTTTTGGCAATTTTGTGAAAATGAAAAAATAACTTCAGATTAGTTTATAATTGATCTGGTTCCCTTTAAATGCTGAATATTTAAAGTGAGCATGATTTTGCATAAGTATCAGAAAGTAATTTTAATCAACAAAATGATGATTCTCATTTCTAAGGCTTACAGATTTCAACATTTTACAAAATGGCAAGGAAACACAAATGAATGACTACTGTAAACAGAAATAAAAGCAGTTCCCAACTGCCTGCTCACAATTCACGAGTTCTTTTTTGCCAATATTTGTTGCTATTGTTCTAGTTATATTAAGAAATGGAAGTAGGAGGGTTTACTTATGAGATAAAAAATTGTGCTGCATTTTTTTCTCTTTTTTAATGGACCCAATGATAGCCTTGTATACCAACAAGAACTATTTGACCTTCTTCATTAAACTGCCTGGCATTATTTCAGTTCAATAATGGAAATAAACAATACATCAAACCTCTCCTATGCTTCACTCATAAATAAAGAAACAAACAGGCATATGTAAACAAAAATTATGTAGCTGACAAAGTAATCCATCTAAGACTTTCAGTTCTCCTCTGATGCTTTATATTTTGACTTCTACTAGTTTTCTGTTTTCCATCAGGAGTTGTCACCTCTAACAACAAAGCAATAATCCATTAAAAAATGTCTCAATTGTTGGTTCACTCCCTTGTTAACAGTTTCATTTTACCATCGATCACTGCTTTCATCAACTCTAAATCCAAAACAAACACTTTGTTATCCTTTCTTTTATTTCTTGCATAGGAAGAAAATCTAATTAATATAACTATAATTTTCCCATCCTCAAGGATTTAAAAATAATGCCATGGTTATTCTGACAATAAAGAAATGGCTTAAGTAGGATATAGGGCCATCTTCATCATTGTTATACTCTTCATACTGCTTTCAATATTAACCTGCTACACTTTATCAGCAATCACATTAACATCTCTGGATGAGAGATCAAGTCTATAAAGACACCTTTTCTCCAAAGTTTCTTTGGTCATATCCAATTTTATTGACCTTGTATCTTAAAGGCAAGGCTCCTGATCCAAATCCGTCACATTAAATGGGAATTTAGTGTAATCCATACCATTGGCTAATACAAAATCCTGCTGGGGATGGAAAAAAGCTTTTTAATGTGTGTTTGGATAGGTTTTCATTCTTTGCTGGTTTCAAAGAGATGCTTTAATGAAATGAAAGAAAATAGAACCTTTCGTATAATCTGGTGAGTTTCAGGAATATTAATTAGTTGCTATAAAGGATTTATAAACAGTGAAACAAAGACTACAGATACACCCTGCATAATGGATGCCAATGTACATTATGGATTAGCATATCTGGAAAATGTTATTTCACTCTCAGGTTCAGTTGAACTGTCCATCTGTTTAGTCTGAGTTCAGAATGGCTCTAAAACTTGGTTATAAAATAAATCAAGCTGATACCTGCACTACCCTACAGACCCTGGGCAGCACTATTCCCCTCCAAGGGAAATGAAGGCTTCCCAGAAATCAAAACTCAGGAGCAAGGAGCTAAAACCAGCTGCTGGGCTGTGAGGAGAGCTATGAATTAATAAAGATGAGGGAAGTTAATGAGAAACATTCAGCCCTCATGGCTGGCTTATGAGATAAAGGGAAGCAATTGAAAGGCAAAGGCTGCAAAAGACCACCATGAACACACAAAGTTGTGAATGTCAAATATCAGTCAAACATCCATAACTGATTTGTTGTGAGTATTTGATTTTTTTATTTAGAAGATTATGGAAAATTAAATATGTTTGTATTCTCCACTGAATACTTAAAACTAAAAAATAGAGGACTTCTCACTTGTTTGGATGAATCTCAGCTCTTAAATTTCCTTTAGTGAAAAAGATCTTTAGAGCCATATGTGAAAAAACAGATGAAAAACATATTTAGGGTGAAAATATGCATTTAATGCAACTGAAAATTATTTTTTTAAAAGGGCCATGCTGTATTTGCTATGTCTAAAATATTAAGATTCCATTATTTGATCCCTGGAACTTTGCTGACTTCTGAACAAGAAACTATGTCATTGAGGCTAAGTATTTAGATTGCACCCTCTTTCTTAGGAAATTGTAGTAGCTTTCAGTGTCAAATGCACTTCTCTGTATTGGATGAAATGGAATTTTTTATGCAAAAGACATGCTTGGATATTTTTCACTTTACAAGAATTTATACTTGTCCAAATAATTTAAATACTGAAGTACAGTATTAGCTGTTTAAATCTGATCTGCCAGTAATTATCATCATTTATCCTTGGGTGTAAAAACTGCTTACTACACATCACACAGGCAGTCTGATGAATCAATCTTTCAGAAGAGAAAAAAAATGAAGAACAGTGTGCCAGACTGTTATCTTAAAGGTTTAGGCTTTTATTTATGTTTTTTTATGGTAGACTGCAGAAAGCTCAGATAGAACCATTTAATTTGCTTCCTAACAGGCCTCAAATTCATCTATCAATAATGGCATTAAAATGTCACTGAAAACTATGAAAAACATAGCGTTAAAAATGATTTTACTACCTATGGTGTAAAGCACTTCATTACCAGACTTCTTACTTAAAAAGATGCAATGCCCCAAATCAATGCCTTGTATCATGTGCAGAAGCCAGTGTTAATAAATTATTCCTATAAATAAAACAAGAACTAGACAACATGAATCTGCAAGACTTTCAAAATGCTGCCTCAGCTTTCTCACTGCACTTTTTTCTTGCCAATTCAGATGCCACCATATTGGAGGGAAATAGCCCAGGTGTGTTTAAGGCAGCACTCTCATGTGTGACCAGCCAATAATGAGCTAAATCTGTTATTCTAAGATTAAAAAATAAATAAATAAATAAAAATAGTGCCTTTGTATCTTGATGGACAACTGTTCTCAAA